>OY979695.1:120824491-121562068 GCA_963855945.1 Thereva nobilitata
AAAGAATCAACTAAGATGATCTTTTAAAAGCTTGCTGAAAGTTCGGCTAGATGCCGCACTCCGAATACCCCGGGGCAAGGCATTCCACTTACGCGCAACGTGGACAAAGTAAGAACGATCGCCAAATGACGAGTTACACCTAGGAAGCAATATTGTAACCTGCCTATTAGATTGTAAAAAACGTAGTTTCTCAAACAAATATGGAGGACACATTTTATTCATAACCTTAAAAATAAATTTTAGTTCATGGTACGATCGATAGTTTGCAAAAGTAAAACCCAGTAAGCTGGATGTATATGGTGTAATATGATCATGCCGTCTTAACCTATAGACAAAACGGAGAAAATCATTAAATGCAACTTCCATTTTTCTCATACACACCGAATCAAGTTTGGGAAAAATTAGGCTACCATACCTCAAGTGGGGCATAATTAGAGCAATCACAAGCATTTTTCGCGTATCAGGTGTGAGAAAGTTAGAGCTTACCCATAATTGACGTAAGCATCCATAGACTTTTTGGAGAACTCTGCTCGTATGACTACAACAACTAAATTTAGAATTAAACACAACACCTAGGTTTCGGACTGACTCAACATAAGGCAAGACGGTATCATTTATTACAATTGGTGCGAGAGTGCTTAATACAATGGGAGTCTTACTAACCACCAGACATGAAGATTTCCTAGGATTAATGGGCAGTTTATTGGTAACAGTCCAATCGGAAATGCTCCTCAAATCATCGTTAAGTCTGTGAATACACTCGAAGGTTGAATCGATGGGCATACTTATGTAGATTTGCACATCATCAGCATATAAGTGAACAGACGCGTTCTTAATTACAAGAGGAAGATCATTAATATAAATGCTGAACAGCAAGGGACCCAGAATAGAGCCTTGTGGAACACCACAGCGTAGAAATATGGGCTTGGAGAATTTATCCTGGATTTTAACGATTTGAGAACGACCAGATAAGTAGCTTAGCAATAATTTCACAGCAGTAGGTCCAAGACCAAAATTATTATCTAATTTCTGTAAGAGCTTTACATGATCAACTGAATCAAATGCCTTCGAAAAGTCGAGTAAAGTCAAGAAAGTTACTTTAGTGTTGTCCAAGGCATCATAGATATCAGAAGAGACTTTTAGTAGTGCAGTTTCACAACTGTGTCCAGATCTAAAGCCCGATTGCCATTTAGAAAGAAGACAGTTTTCCTCAATATGTGAAATAAGTTGCTTAAAAATTACTTTTTCGAATACTTTCGACAAAAAACATAGAAGACTAATTGGACGGAAATCAGAAGGTTGCAAAGGGGATACTGTTTTTGGAATAGGAATCACCAACGCCAGCTTCCATTGTAGTGGAAATTGGGAACTCGTAAGACAGTAGTTGAAGATATGTGTGAGCACATTTGATACAACCGGTGCGATGATTTTTAAGAATTTAGGTGGAACATCATCAGGGCCAACCGCCTCAGATTTTATTGAGTATAGCGTAGAAAGAAGTTCATCCTCGCCAATACAGCGAAATGTAAAGCCAACAGAAGAATGATTTAATTCGAAGGAAGACGAGTTACAGACTGCATCGGAGGTGGAAGAAAAGAATGTATTCAGGATATCAGGATCTAACTCTGCTTTATGGTGATTTTGACCAAAAGCTCCAAGATTACGGAGATTACTCCATAGCTTCTTCGGAGGTAAACTTGTGCTCAGCAGGTTACTAAAATAGGAGCGTTTAGCTGAACGAATTAACGACACTGTCCTATTGCGTGCTCTCTTATACAAATTGCGCACATCCTCATTACGCGTCTTTTTATATCGACGATACAGGAAGTCCCTTTCTGTTATTGAAATATGTACCTCGCGCGTAAGCCAAGGACAACGTCGTGGAAAAATCCTTATTACCCTTAGAGGAACAAACATTTCATATAAGGGTCTAATAAAATCATAAAATATTTGAAGTTTTTCATTTACATTATTGCTTGAGTAGACAGGATCCCAAGATAGCTCTTGACACGCAATCTGAAGTTGCTGCAAATTGATGCGTTTGAAGTCACGGAATGATATTATCTGGAACTGAGGAACAGGGTGAAGGTGCATTTTGTACGACAAGAAAAGAAAATCATGATCAAAATTACTGGGTGGGCTAATTTGGTTATGAAACAAGATTTTCTGAATGTCATCGACCAGAAGATAATCCAGCTGAGATGGAACCGTTGCATTAAAGTAGGTAGGTAAGCTATTAACGATTCCCAGATTAAGCAGCTGACAAAGGTAATTAAAATTGCTTCGAGAGGTACTTGGTTTTAAAGCATCAATATTAAAATCACCACACGTAATAACATGGCGATACTTTCTGGTGAGCGTTGATAGGGCGATATTGAGCTCATTAACGTTATTTAGACTAAAAATACCAGGCGGACGGTAAATACCAATTACAACTGCCTTTTCAACACCTGTATTTAATTCTATAGCCAAGTATTGGGCATTTTGACAACATGTGCCAGAGGTTATAACTGCGGACTTTATGCTATGATGAACATATATTGCAACGCCACCACCTGCACGCTCTTCACGATAATTCCTAAAAATATTATACCCAGGGATAGTTACAAGCTTAGAGTAGTCGTATGGATGACGTGCTAGAAGATATACGGAAATTTCGTATAACAAACTGAAGAGAACTAGCAAGATGGCGAGACGGCGGGACAAACAGCTAGTGTTGGGTAGGACATGATTATAAAATGAATTTGTAAGAGGTTTCTCTTTTTTCTTTTACCATCGTGTAAGGGACAAATGTAATCCCTCGTGTAAGTCCAGCTCAACTCTAGAACAGACTTCAAGAGGCCCGCGTATTACAAAAACTGTAGCGTCATTTAAGACGAAGAGGAAGAAACAAGTTTTTTGTTTTCTTTGTGGCTTTTACAATCAATACGATTCGATCATATTATTGCTCACCACCTTCAGCATTTCAAAAGCATATATTATGTTTACAATAATAATTCGCAGCGCCCCCCCCCCGTGTTACGTAACACCCAAGACCCTATTTTTACCAAAAAACATCAATTATGTCGCGCAAAATACCAGAAAATTACAAAAATATCGTTAGTTAGTGTTTCCATTATGTTAGCAGTAACAATAAATCAAATAAAACATTTTTACTCGCAACACATTGAAGCATACGTTATTTATTTTATCTATTCATATTGTTCCCTAAAAACGATCACGCATATTCTTCTTCTTTATACATGAATAATTCTGCTGTGGGTGCTAAGGCAGAACCTGATATGTCAAAAAAACGATTTTTCGTTTATGTTGCCAACATGTCGAAAGTTTATTAAAGAATATGTTCCGCAAAGCCAATATTGTAGACTGTTTCTCTAAAATAATGTAGTTCAAAACTAAACTAAACTAAATGTTATTTACGGTTGTGCATCATCACTGACAAATTGAGCTCATATTCTCAACATATATGTTAGTTTTATAGTTATATGTGAACGCGATAGCTCACACTTGAACCAAATGTTTGTTGATGAAAAAGCCACTGTTTTATTGCGTTGGGGATTCAGTAGATGGGGCTGCAGTCAAAATGTAAAACTATTGTTTGATTTCGAATTTGACATATTATGATGATGTGTACAGTAATGTGTCGCCATCTATGATAAATAGTTTGACCATTGGATAAACTGTAGTTTATGAATAGGAAAAGCTTTCCAATGCTACAGAAAAATTTGGAAAGCTATGGAATGATGTGGAGGTTGGATTGGAAAGGAGCTTTGATGTATAAAAAACAGGCGCAGTGATATTGCATTAAAATATGTTGAAATAGTCTCACATTTGTACTAATAAGCTCCCAAGACGAAATTACATTTTATATTTATAATATCACCTTGTGACTTTTTTTCACGTTTTTTCCTAATTGGCTTAAACACTCCTTACAGTATCCAAGAATGATACAAAAAGTCGATTATGAAGGGGAGATACTTGTAAGCGTGTCAAAAAGTCCCTTTTCCGAGCGTAGTCGTGAAGCAAAAGTAGCGTTATTTCGAGTACTTAAAACTTTAACTTCAAATATCTCGCTCCATGCGTACCAGCATTTTTATCCGATTAACTTGAAATTTTCTCTGCATCTTTAAAACAATATTTTCTAGTGTACGTCGTAGGATATTTTTGATAAATTGATTTTTATAGATTTTATAAGTAATTTTCGCGCAATTTTTTCGAAAAAACAAGAAAAAAAAGTTACAATTAACGCAATTTTTTGAAAAAATCCTACGACTTTCGCTAGATTCTGGACTATATTTTGAGAAACTTTTTGGTTTTTGTTCCAGATTAAAAATTGTGACCCCTAGCGGTACGCCCATGTCGAACGCCCGAGATTGTTTTTTCTCGCGTGCGTCGCCGCCATTTTATATCGTAAAATTAAAATAAAACATGCGTTTTGTAGTTAAAGACTAGTACTTTCATATGCATAAAACCTCATAAGTCTATCTTTTTCGTGTCGTTCGTTGTACGTCTCAGAAAATCACGTGAAATTTAGTGAACACAAGGGGTTAATACCCGTTAACTGAATCAAAAAATCTTAGTCAAAATATAATCACAGAAACGAAAACTTTGGTTAAAATTAGCCTTATTTAATAATACCTTTTAAGTAAGCAATCAATTCAAATAGGAAACACTCTTCCTCCACTTCGACTCTTTAATAACTTGCTACCGGAGAGCAGACGAAGAGGGTTTAGGAATTGCCAAATCACGTGCAGCCTCGAGCTCCCTATTCCGTCAAAATATCGTAGTTGTCAATTTTCATCTCCCTCTAGATCTTAGCAAACATCTCCCCAGCGTGCTAAAAATTGCGTTTTTCCAAATCTTCATCCATAGTCATTCCTTTGTCGAGATGAAAACCAATATGTTCATGTGGCAGGATGACTCCTGATAGTGGTTTCCTGAAGGCGTCCATGTGTCGCTCAACTCGGTTGTATACTTTCCACCCATGAGCATTAGTTGCGATCAACTTCCAGGTTGTATTTTTTGAAGAGTTGAATTGCAAAGTTCTTGACTTTCCGATAACTCGGGTTTACGATTGGCCCGTCATCAACAAAGATGATGATCAGTGGCTTTACAGGGTTCGAATAGCATTTGAATACACGCACTTCTATACTATCTGTCATTCCCCGCACCGCAAGCGTGCGTGTATCTGTTTTCAGCCTAAGAGCCCGATCGTTGGGCTTTGCAGTTCGATGCTATATTGGATAATATAATGTTAACGCGTTACCTGACCCTCTCCCTCCTGGAACGCACCGTAAAGTTTCACAAAATCTGTATTACGAAATACTTGAACGGTCTTAAGCTGTCACCTAAAAACGGACACTAGGGTTGCAAAGTTGATATTATTATTGGTATATTAATCGTTGCCCTAAACCCTTCCTTTTTTCCGGGCTTGGTATCGGCAATATATCCTTGCCGAGGTTAATAGCTTTATAGCTGGAAAACCATTCGTCAATGATTTCACCTTCTAATTGGCGATAAATCTACGCATGTTATTCATTTGAAATTTATTTATTTCTATCATGGTCTAGGTATCAGTTGTGCACACAGCTCATACATTTTTAACCAAAATCTGGATATTTCTGCTCAATAGCTTCTTGTATACGTGCTCAAAAATTTGTGATTGTTTTTCAAAAACCATTTACCATTTACATAAGCTACACTTGTTAAGCACAATGCCACATTTCGTTCATTTTGCATATTAAATACCGTTCAAAATATTATTATTGATTTATCGAAATGTGTTCGAAGTTTTATTTGAAATTTTTTTCAACATGTTTTTTGGAGAAAAGAATTTGTACTTTTCCACTAGGAATTCATGCATTGTTTTGTAGTCAGTAAAAATTAATTTTCTAGTCTAGACTATGCAAATTTTGTTAAAGGTAATAATTCGAGTCTCTTTAACACCTGCAGACGGTCCTATGTCTATTTAGATCGCAACTGGCCCTTCAAAATTTCTATGACATGATATTTCGTAAGTTCATATCCACTATCCAATATATATTGAGAAACGTTCATTTATCGCTTCTTGTTAAGAACCTCAAGCGTAGTACTAGTTCTTGTTCAAATAGATGGAACTTTTATTGTGATAATATTATATTTGCAAGTGCCCACCATTGATTATCTATAAGTAGATACGTAATCATGGGATCTGTGCCGTTGTGTGGCTTTGATGTTTGGCGGCGCTGTCTGTCTTTTTCTTGATTCGGTTTGGTCTTTTGATAAAACTTGCAAATACGGTTTGGATTTTCGATAATATATAATAAAAAAAGCTTAAAGCCATCGATGATATAAATAATGTACATAAGCCAGACAATACTGTACATAAGGCCCATTTTCTTGGAACATTAAACGAAACTGAATTTATTTCGGCTACGCCACGGTGCCGTGTAAGATATACAAATTAGAGATTAATCTTCTAAATAATTTTTCAGTTTTCTGAGTTTTTGAGAATTATTTGCATTAGTTCATTTGAGCGAATAGTCCATTCTATGGAGGGGGGGGGGGGGGGGGGGGGGTGTCGAAACAAAACACCGTTATGAAACTCTTTCTCTTTATGTTTTTTGGGTAATAATAATACAAAAAATCCTATGAAATACACTTTTTACAATATTTATTTGCGTAGGTGGTTGTTTGATACCAAATCAAGCCAAATTTTATGATAAGGGATAATCCAAAAGGGTTTAAACCAACCGATAAAAAAAATTGTTAAAAATTGTGTTGTATGTTTCAAATTCGATTGTCAGGCAAAAATAAATTATTTTCAACCGTTAAGGGGAGAAAACTACCCCTTAATAAAAGTAGAATTTTAAAAATCAGCTTTAAATAAAAAAAATTGCAAAAATATGCAAAAAATTTGTTCTGCTTTTTGCTTGATATTTGGTTATAGATATTGTCAAGAAGAAATAAATTATTTTCAACCCTTAAGGAGGTAAAACTACCCCTAGATTCTGGTTGAATTTGAAAAATGATTAAATGATAATATTAAAAAATGAAAAAAAATTTATTCCCTTGAATCAAAACGAAATAAAATAAACATTGAAAAAAAGTATTTTTCGTAGATTTAAATTTAAATGAATTTTTTGAGTGAAAATTTGGAAGAATTTTTGAATAAATTTCCCCAATCACCCGGGAAGTTGATAGGGTAGAACCTTGATTTTGACAGTTTTAGATAGGTATTATGCGTACACTGATAGCTTACTCATGACAATATCTCATAGGGTTACAAAAATACAGGGTGATATGTAAACCGTAATTTTACTGGACTAAATGTGAAGTTGATACAAAAAATACTGCAAAAAAAACCGCCTTCGAAATTCGTTGGAAGACTTATTGGATGATATTCAGAATAGATAAAGCATGTTGAAAAACCATATTTGAACAACGTGCTCATTGATTTAAAATTTACCTTTTTTTGGTCAAGAAAGTGTAAATTTTCGATAGAAATGCTCATATAATGTTAAAATTAAAGAAAACTAATTGTTTCTAAATTTTATAGAGAAAATTCTGAACCTCACAATTGTGAGCCTCTGGAGGGAAAGGGCTAGACCAATTTTTTTCTCCAAAGATATCCTGGAATCACACCTGAAAATATTAGCCACGTATTCCACCAAAGGATTTTATTGAAAGTGTGATGACGTATACGCGAATTTGTTTTATGTGAAGGCTATCTTAGGTATAACCCTTTATTCTACCAGTCCGTCATGTCGTTCACGTCACGGTGCAATGTCTAGTAGTAAGCTTAGCTCGAAGATATAAAGGGCCCAATACACGAGCGCTCCATTTGACCACGCCACGCCAAAACAACAACAATTTGTACGCACTCGCAATTTCGAATACATACAAATTGTTGTTTTGGCGTGGCATGGTCGGATGGAGCGCTCGTGTATTTGGCCCTTAAAAAGGATATGATAGGTTAAGGGTAGTCTGGAGGATACATGACAAGGAGTCAGCGAAGCTCACCGCCGCGGTTGAACTTCTGGATGTTGTATGACTTAATTTTTTTAAGCAGCCGTCTGAGTCACAGCCGTCGGGGTTAGCGGGAACAGCCTCGTTGGAGTTTTATGCCTCCTGAAGCAAGTGAATCCTATTAACCAGCCAACCAAGGCTGTAACGCAGGCAGTACCAGACTACCAGGTGAACAAAGAGGTGCACCGTCCGCTAGGTGAAGACCAGACCTAAGCGGAATTTTGGTACCCTATTATTAACCTGTTAAGTTGGCGGGATGCTTTATTAGGGCTACCTCTGAGGGCATGAGTATTTTAAATGATAAAAACGGTGATATCTTATGAATGGCAATTTGTACGGGAAATGTATAAGATCTTTTTTTTTGGAGATAAGGGGGCGTCCATAAATTACGTGAGGTGTTTAGGCGGGGGAGGGGGTCGAGCCGAATCTCACCAAATCTCACGTAGGGGAGGGGGAGGGTCTCCGCAAATCTCACGTAATTTTTTTCCGCAAGAAACAGTGTAAAATCGCGAGAAAACTGGGTTAAATTAATAGTACAGGTAAATTAAGTCGAAAAAAGCGATATAGCGGAAATAATTAGGTACAGGCTGAAAATGGGCAGAGCGCTTCTTTTTATGCTTTTTAATAAGGGGTTATAAAGTTTACCTATTTTCTACTCCGAGAAGCCCACGTTTTAGGGGGTTTTAGCCCTCAAAATGGGTATTTTTCGATTTTTCTGTAATTTTTTTGCAATATTTCTTAATATCTTTTTGTTTTTTTCAATTTTAAGTACAATATCTGTAAATGAGAAAATCTTTAAAATCGTCTTTTCGGACCCGCACTTAGATTTCATTCACGAAAATCTTGGTGCAGTATCAGATGAACATGGTGAAAGGTTTTATCAAAACATATTGCAAATAGAGAAGGAATAATGAATCAAAAGTATACGTGATACTATTACTATATTTCGACTCAATAGCAATTGGGTATAAAAATTTTGCACTGCCGTTTACACTGTATTTGTTCACTGTTTCAAATACCATCCAACTGGAACATCCAAAAAAAAGTAAAGAAAATAATTTAAATATCTGGGAATGAAGACGTGATGAAAAATTCTTATCTTTTTATACAATGGTCTGGGAAAAACTGCGAAAGTAATGTATGCATTGACTTATCCGACCATTTTTGGACAGATTGCGACCCTACGATGAACTAGTGTCGGGGTCTAAGCTTAAACAAAACAAAAAGGCCTAGAAGCCCAATTGAAAAACCTGGAACCTAATGCGCTCCTAAGAATATCAAGTGCATAATGTACCCAATCCTACTGCAATTATAGAGATTATATTAAGAATCGGCTCTTTTCACATCAGTCTGAACACATGCTATCTGCGGTGCATTGTCACTAAAAAAAGCAGACATTTGCACCAGGCGACATAATTAGTCATCTAAGCATCTTACAGGACTCGAATTTTGAATCGACGACCATCTGCTCTGACATACCTACTAGAGGCCAAGACAGATTTTGAAAACCTTTTGTTATCATTATCGAGAGTTGTGAAGAATGGAAGTCTAACAGATCCGCACTTCTTGATTCTGTACCCGGTGTACAGGCGGCTCAAACGTCAATTTGAGAAGCTGGCTCTGACTTCAGACTCCGCTTTTCTAAGGCGATACGAAAGTAGGAAGCAAACGGTAGCTAGTAGCGATGCCTGATAAATCTTCGAAAAGAAATTATTTTCAGCCAACCAACTTCATTTATTAACTTAATTTGACATTTTGATGCGAACAATAAATTGTTTCAAGAATATTTAAAGAGTTTTTAGAATATTTTAAAACAAACAAATAAAAGCAGCGCATGCGGCAATGGCTTTATTCACGGACTGAAATCCGATAACAGGCGGACAAATTTATTTCGAATTCGCATTGGTGGAAGATACCATTTTCTTATTTCCGAATTTCATGACTTTCGAATCGGATTCCAGGATAACCCCCTGGGTCTTTCAGTCACAGGTTTTTTACCTAACGATGACATATATAGAAGAATGCTGCGAAGTTTGTATATCTCCAGAGTCTTAAATGGCTCTACCATTACTATTCAAACAGTCAAGTCGTTACTCTCTAAAAACGAATCAGTGGATGCCAAAGCCAACCTTCGTATGTCAATATATTGTAAAATTCTAAATTTTTTTTATATTCCATATGCTTGCTCTACAAATACACGAGTTTTCTGTTCTGATTTCTTAACAAGATCATTATCCCTGTAAGGCACCCTGAGGTTGGTTTCCAAAGGGTAGGCAGAATCACCTGCTAAATGGTAATCCACAGGTATTGTAGTTTATATTGGGTGCATGCCGAGTTGGTGCTGTTATGATTTTGTGGTACTGTTCTTCAACACAAATTATGATATCTAAATGCAATCAAGCACAGATTAAGGTATTTACACTAAAAATACGCATAATAGTGTAAATCCTACAAATTTTTTAAAATTTTAAAAATCTCACGTGAGATTGAGGGAGGGGGAGGGGGTCGAGCCAAATCTCACGACATCTCACCAAGGGGGGAGGGGGGGTCGAAAAATCGCCAAAATCACCTCACGTAATTTATGGATGTCCCCTAATCGCATACCCTACAAAGTTAGTCAAAATTGTTTTATGATACGACCTAGCGTTTAAGAGAAGCAAAAAACTGCTTTTGACCTTTTGAAAAAAATTGTTTTGCTCCCCGCCGATCTTTGGAGAAATTCAACATTTCATTTATAATGATGTTTTTAAGTGGTGTTCCAATTTTTAGCAATTCTCGGTTTATGCCGCTGACTGGGTATAAAAAAACTGTGTACACCTGGGTTTTAGGTCTGACTGTGACTCGATGTGATCTATTTAACCTTATCGGTACCAATTTTGGGTTAAGAAAGGGATGAATGTGTTCGTGTGTCCCTTGAGATTCGTAGGTTTGGTCGGGTGATGGTGCAGGTTTACACGTTCATACCAAGAGTAGAAGGACATTACTTTTCAAGTGGGACATTTAAAAAAATTGAGGCCTCAGTACAATTAGGGGCAAATGTACTACCTCGCATAGGTCCTGTTCAACTCTAACCGTAGGGAAGGCGTTGATTAAATAGCTCACAGAGCTATTTTCGCTAGATTTAGTGTAAAATTATGTAGTAAAATGAGTTTTCTATTAAGCCGAGTTTTTCAAAATTCAACAATTTCAGATACAGAGCGATAACATTTCAAACTAAGCATACTACTACAATTTAAAAATTGGGTGGCCTTTTTCCAAGATTTTTTTTTGTTAAAAATAAAGACAGTAATTTTTATGATTATACATATATAGAGGTAAATTTCCTAGTTAAATTGATGTCACTCGACATTTTTTTAGAATTACAATAATCCATAAATCATAGAGGGACATTCCCCCCCCCCCCCTCCGCCCGAATAAAGGGATCGCAGGAGTCACCTTTTTTAGGTATGGGCTGAACATGTGCAAGTTTCCAAGAGTCTGGAGAAAGTCCGTAGAAGTATGATAGGGCAAAAAGTTTGCGCAGAGGTGTAGCCAAAGGTGAGGTGCATTTCTTTAAGACGATGGGGAGTATATTGTCGGGTCCAGTGGATTTGTTGGCATCGAGGTCCTTGAGGCATACACCTCGCGAGTTCCGAAGACTATGACAAAACCCCGGCGGGTTCACCGCACATGTTTACCACGTATACTTTGTTAATAAACACAGGATGGAAGAGGATAAAATGATTGTTAAAAAACCACCAAAATTTGCTTTCGATGATTCATAACATAGGAAGTTGAGCTGGAGCAAGACGTACAGAAGATTGGAAGAAGATAGAGGGCCAAGTCAATAATGCACGTTGCGCGAGCAAATGACTTATTCAGCTACAGACTTCCAATTGCTGAAGAAGTCATTTGCTCGCGCAACATGCATTATTGACTTGGCCCAGAGTTTTTGCATAGCTTGAAATCCGTGGATTAGGCCTAGTGGTGATACCGTTGTGTGGAAGAGGGTGCACAGACCCTCGCGATTTCTTGATGCGTTATATATGTATCTCTGGAACGTGACTCCTACGAAGAAAACTTGTATAAAATTTTTTGGAGTAAATTGAATCAGCAACAATTTAGCATCGAATGTTGTTTTTACCTAAAGGACAACCATTTTTGAGTAATAAATGACCCCTTTACTTAATTTTTCCATGTCATTATATACCAATTAAAACTTAATGATGAGGCAAAATAGTTCATTGCCTGGGAAGTATCCCAGTAGTAATATGATAAAAAACTTTTCCATTATATTAAAATCTCCTTACTGAAAATTTCTCAGGCTTCGATTTTTAATAATACCAATTTTTTACTTTACGTCGAAATCAGAGAAATTGTCATATTTTTTTACAAAGCAGTAATTATAATTTGCGGCACCGTATCCACCTGCATTAAAAAAATTGATTTCACCAAAAAAGAAAAAAGAAGAAATCTTCCACGGCTCAAATTTTTCTTGAACCTAACAAATCATTTTTAATCACAACAACAAATCATATAAACAGAAGAACAAAAAATTCCGAGAAATTTTTCTCAAAGAACGGCAGACGCAATCGCAACTATCTCAATTCATGCTATATACATCATTTCAAAAGTTCTATGTACATAAACTGCGAGACTGATCGACAGCTTTTATATTTTTCGAAAGCTCGTGAGACTAAGTTTTAACATGGATTTTTCAATTCAGTGTAAGTATGGCCATCTATATTCAAGACCATACAACAAGGTTACGTATCTACTTATAGATAATCAATGTGCCCACCTAATATCAAAATGGCCCTCATCCACATAAATAAAAAAAACCCTAAAAATATGCAACATTTAAAAAAAATAAAAATTCTTTTAAAAAAATTCCGTAAAAGAATTTAACAAAAAATAACAGTCCGTCAGAGTCACCACGTCGTTAATAGATTTGATACTTTTGGACAGACCGGCGGCAGTTTGAATATAAAGTATTTTTGTATGTGGCATATCTCAAGAATTTCCCTTTGCACTTCCAGTCCGTGATATCGTTGGCAACGTCATAGTAGCTGTTTTCGATTTGCCACATTTATCTGATATTCATCACATATTCCTCACATGTCAAATCTCGTACTCACTTTTGCCTCACTTTTGTTCTGTCAAATTGTAACTGATAGCAACAAGCAAATCGAACAGTTACTTATGTGATAAATGATAAAAATTTTATAAATTAATTTTCCATACACCGAGATCAAAGAAAATGTCTCTTCATAATACTTCCGCTGCTGAATATGAAATTATTACAAAATAAGATATTCAACCACAATAAATACATCAGTGCATAACTTCAAAATCACTTACTCAACTGATGTGATGAAAATATATTTTTATCACATCACTTGGTTTTGTATCAGTTGGAAGCTGTCGCCATCTGTTGTAAAATAGGAACTGAACCGCCAAATCGAACAGACATTTTCAGTGAAACTGAGGAAAATGTGAGGCATATCAGATAAATGTGGCAAATCGAAAACAGCTAGTGCAATGTCTGGCAGTAAGCTTAATACGAGGTTATAATGTTATGAGGTGTCTAGACTCTAGAAGACGTTGAAGGAGAACTGCGATGTACCCTGCAGCCAATCTCGTGCTGCGGGTATAAGATTACCGCGAAAGCAGGGAAGCGTATATCTCGCTGGAACAATCGCTGTGGTAGTAATGGTAAGGTTTTTCCAGGGCTGCCATATTGCTACGATGGCTCAGAGGGTCGATGGTGTAGCAACTGGCATCGTCACCGATCGGTTTGAGTGCCTTTTTTGCACTAACCACGATAGGGTTTTTTTGCGAGCCCCACCCGAAATATAGTAAGGTAGTTGTATTCGAGGTGAGGCCGAATGTAGGATTTGTAAATTACAGCACTGGAGGATGGAGCCGAACCTACCCTCTTAAGAAATCCCAAGTACTGAGATGCTTGTTTGGCGACTTGGATTATGTGGTCATCCCATCGCAGGCCATTCCTTACTGTCATGCCTAGGATGTAAACGAATGGGTCAGCCTATAGTTCTACACCATCCACTCACCCTGTTGGGGAGACGTTGCAAGTTTTATTGGAAATACGACAGTAATTGGTTTTGGAAGCATTGAGTCTGACACGGTTTTTAAGGCCCCAAACAAGAATGAGTTTAATGTCGTTGTTTATTAAGTTGGACATTAGTTCGCGATCGTCAAGACAGGAACACAAAGTACTGTCATCAGCAATGCTGTGAAGTTGCTTGGATGGCACGAAGAGAAGATTGTTTATAAAGATTAAGAAAAGGGCGGGTGATAAAATTTATCCCTGGGGGACCCCAGCAGAGATGACGTGGGGTTTAAATTTGATGCGGTCCAATACTACCTTAATTAAACAGCCAGAGAGAAAATTCTCGATCCAGTTCCTCAGGGCGTTCGGAAAACCGGTTTATTCGGATAATCGAACTTTATACTATAATGTCCCAATTTTTCAATAAAAACATGTACATACATGTGCTAGTTGGCGATCTATGACGGTGACTTTTTCCAAACCTGCTGGAGAGTCGTGGAACGGAACAATACCCGAGGCTCCCGCTAATATGGTACCCCACTAGGAAAGGGGGCATCCCAAATGAATAAAGGAGGCCTCCCTTGGGAGTTAGGGAGACCTCCCTCTACGTACATACCTTTTATTGTTCTTTTTCCCATAAGCATGTCCGGAAAAGGGAGTACTCCATTTATACTCTCCTGGAGAGTTAAAGTGGAGTTTTCTATCTCCTCTTGGATTATTACTTTTCGTTTGGGTTTTCAAAAGAGGCAGATAATTTTTTACTCAGTTGCGATAAAATCGGCAGTGCACTAACTTGGACTTTCCACTCCAACGCACAAAACTTAAATGGCGACTTTACTTGTCAAGAATCACTAACTCTTAAATGCATTTTGTTTAAAATCTCCCATATACCTCCCTTAAGAAGATATTGTGCCGCGTTTCCTACTAGAAACTCTCTAAAACATCTTTTTTAGTTCGCCAGAGAGATTTGCTTGTAAAACTCTAATCTCCTTTGTACCTCCCTCGAGGAGATCTAGCTCCATTTCGTACTGGGACGCTATGGCTGGTTCCACACGAGCGTACACACGACACGACAAGAGTCGGCTGTAAAGTGGTTTATGAAGAAAAAGGTGAGAGAGGACGATGGGGAGGGACCCAAATTTGAATGATATTTTCAGCAGATTTTTGATCGAACACTTTGACAGCTCCTGCATAGTTGTGATTTTTTTTAAAATTCCCTTTTGCTCGCAAAGGGAATGTCCAAAACAGCAGTATCATTTGTTGCCTGCCTGCAAGTTGTACCCTGGTGTAGAAGTTCATACGATTTTTCACTGAACACCAAAAGAGAATTGACTATTGCAGACGACTTCTGTCTGTCGTGTGTAGTGTTTCTTCTCGAGAATTCTTTCTCGAGAAATTCTCGAGAAATAAAACTATTTTTATATTCTCATTTCTCGAGAAATTGAATGTTGTTTCCGCGAGAAATTTATGACTATTTTTTAATATATTTGTTTTGTGCGGACCTTTTTTTATACATTCTTTTAATGCAGGTTTATGCGTGTTTCGTGTTAAGCCGGCTCTACACGATGCCATGATCACCCTCCAAATGTGCTGTCAAATAGAAGAAAAATAAGATATGTGACATTTTAACATCAAAATTTGCTAATAGAGTAAAAACCATAAAAGAAGACAACGAGTGTCCCATTCGCTCTGGTTGTTTGAAAGCGCAGCTTGTTCAGTCAAACAACCAGAGCTAATGGAAAGCTCGTTGTCTTCTTTTATGGTTTTTCCTCTACCTTCAACAGTAAATGCCGTAACACAAAAATTGTCCGGACATTATTCATAGGAAATTGTCCAAGCTTTTTAATTTTGGAAAAAAAAATATTGGGTAACTACGTATTTTTTGGAGAAAAGGGTAGTTAAAGTTGATGTTTTTGTTAAAAAAACAAAATTTTGACATTGATGGCTCATTACTCTGGAAGTTGGTAGGATAGAACCTTCACTTTTACAGTTTTAGATTCGGCGTAAAAAAATGCATTTTTTAAGCTAGACTCTTGGTTCTCGAGAATCTGGCAATAATTGGAAAAAATCGTTTTGCTTATACCTGGATTACGGTTCTTTGGAAAAATAAATGAGTGTCATTTTCGTTTCCAGCGACCTCAAATTAGACTAAAAAACACTTTTCCTATTAGGTACCCCCCGCAATTAAGAAAAAAATTGTAAACTAGTGTTATCAAATGCAACATTAGATGCGTTAGATTTTTTAAAAAATTACTTCAAATCACATTAAAGCTTGTTTTGTAATCTTTATATTTATACTTATTATTTTCTTATTACTTAATTCTTACAAAGATTTATTTTGTGTTATGAATAAAATGGAATTTTAATTTTTATTTCATGAACTTTTTACAAATTCGCAATATTTCTCGAGAAATGAGAATTCTCGAGAACTAAAATTTATTTTTCTCTTTTCTCGAGAAAGAGAAACTGCCGAGAAATATTAAACACTAGTCGTGTGTACGCTCGTGTGGAAACAGCCTATGTAAACAAAATGAAGTTAACTGCTCAAGCGCTGTAAGCGAAGTGATAACTTTCTTCCTTTTAGTAGGGGAGATGGCACTTGAAAAAATCGTGTCGTCCCATCCTTCTGCCGTTTGGTATATAAGCTTTTCAAGTAATTTCAAGCATTTTTTATAAATAACATTTTTGTGGGAAGTGGACCCACCTCGATTTAGCGGGTTGTGGGGAAGGGGCGTAAAAAAGGGGCTAAAATTGAAAAAAAATTCTGCCACTGCGTATGTAGGTTCTATTAGGGCTAAATAATCGTTAAATACTAGTGGCTGAAATTTTTGACCATTTGCTGGGTTGTGGGGGGGGTTGAAATGGCAACTTCAGCTAGGAGCGGCTTGGGGAGGGTGCAAATGGTATTTATGGAATTAAATTTTTTTTTAAGATTTTTCTTTTTTTTAAATTACCCCCCCCGCAAGGCCAATTGGCTGGAAACGCCCCTGCTCCAATGGGGTTGGAAGATAACCCAAAATGGATTGATGTGAATTGTAATGACTATGTGTCCTGCACCGCAATCTTTACAACGAAAAATTTCATGTGGGCGTTTAAAAGGCTGTCATACTACTGTAGTTGCAGAAAGTTTGGCCAAATGCTCCATCTTTTGCAAGGAATGTGCAGGCACTGATTGCAAAAATGCAAATGCGCCTGAAATGTCCCAAGAAGATGTAAATAAGGATATTGATAATTAAGTTGATATTGCCATTGACAGAATGAATATTGAAGAATAGACACGTTATATAATGTACTTTTTTTTGTATCTCCACCAATAAAAATAGTATTTTGTGTAAATTAGTTTGAAATTTTTGTTTTATTGCACAAAAATAAATTTATTTGCTGAAAGTTAAAAGGACAAAATTTTAAGACCAAATAATTTAAAAAATTGCTAAAAATTGTCAACTTTGAATGGCGATTTCTCGGTCACCGTTGGTCGTACCGAGATTTAAAGAAACAATTTCTTCATTTTTTCATAACTTTTCTTTTCACTCAACATTTAAGAATACCCAGAAAAAGACAAAAACGTGATTTTTCGAAAAAATTTAGTTTTGTTTTTCGATTATTTTTTGAATTACATACAACTGGTAAAAAAAATTGAAAAAACAGTTTTCATTGGGAAATTTAATTACAAAAAAGTATTTTAGTAAAAATCTCGAATTTCGCTTTGTTTTCGAGTTATTTTGAAAAACCTGAAAAGGGTTACTTAGGGTCGGCTCTCAAAAACGCCACCTAAAAAAGGGGGGCACTTTGTGGTTTTATCATATTTAGGTTCCAAGTTAACATATTAACCTATAAAAATTCTTGAACGCAATTGTTCCTTTCTACCCCTTAATTTTGGACATTTTCAATAGCCTAATGTAGAAGTAGATAAAATCTATAATAAAGTGTAAATTATGACAAAAACGTTTCACTTACTTGAAAATACTGACTCGAATCATTTTAGGGAATACATATCACGTCAGTATTATCGAGAGATCGTCCTGTATTTTTGAAGAGTCAAAAAGGCTTTTATTTGTTTAAAATGTATCTATATCTCGATTGACACTCTTGCAGGGGCGGATACAGAAACAAGACTTGGGAGGGGAAATTCGATTTTACTCAAAATCTGGAGATGATGTTATCTGAAATAGTATTTTGGTGTGCAGCTAAAAATTATAGTAAAAAATTGACTCCATGAAAATAACATAATTCACAAGAAAAAAAATTATTGTAAATCGCCAACTGCTAAAAAACGAAGAATATTGGGGTTTTTCTCATGATTTCATTCTACGTATCTTCTAAATAGGGTCACTCAAGTTTCTATTTTCTTAAATACCCTGTATCTTAGTAAATAGTGGGGATAGCCCCCCTCTTTTTTCTCCAAAGATATCCTGAAATCACCCCTGAAAATATTAGCCACGTAATCCAACAAAGGATTTTATTGAAAGTCTGATGACGTATACGCGATTTTTTTTTATGTGAAAGTCTAAGCTTAGGTATAACCTTTTATTTTACCAGTCCGTCATGGCGTTCACGTCATGGTTCAATGTCTAGTAGTAAGCTTAGCTCGAAGATATAAAAATAAAAAGGATGTAATAGGTTTAGGGTAGTCTGGAGGATGCATAAGGAGGAGGCAGTGAGCCTCGCGGTTGAACTCTTGGATGTTGTATGAGCTAATTTTTTTTAGCAGCCGACTGAGCCATAATCGTCGGGGTGAGGCTGGTCTCACACTGCAGCAGATTCGGCCGAATTCTTTACGGTCGTATTTGGCCGAATAATCAAACAAATCTGATCGGAGTACCTAAACCTAGCGACGTCAACGGCCGAAAACAACGGCTGTAATGTGCGAATGAGAATAGCAAAATAATTGTAAAAAATTCGGGCGAATCGGCTGCAGTGTGAGATCAGCCTTAGCGGGAGAGAGCCTCGTTGGAGTTTTATGCCTACCGAAAAAATTGAATCCAGCTACAGTAGTCAACAAAGGCTGTGACGCAGGCAGTACCAGACGACCAGGAGCACCTTCAAAAACCTTACTATGGTTAACAATGGTTAACTATGATAAACTTTTGTCGTTCAAAACTCCGTGGTTAACTACAACATAACCACGAGCATAACTTTTTGGCGTTCAAAAACTCCCGTGGTTAACCATGGTGTAGTTAAATTTTAACCCTGCTCGGGAGCATGGTTAGCGATAGTTAAGAAGAAGAAGAATAAAAACAACTCTTTGACATTTGTTTTAATGGTAAACACATGAACAAATCAAAGTGTGATTTGTGGGATTATTACAAATAATAATTAATGAAATGATTAAAGCAATTAGCAGGGACTATTTTATGGAAAATTTTGCTTTTATTTTTCTTCTTCTTCTTTAACCTGTAGTTAACCACGGTGCGTTCAAAAACCTTCATGGTTAAACATAAACTTTCGTGGTTAAGTGAAGTGATGCAGCATAACCACAGTTTACCTCGTGGTTTACCATAGTAAGGTTTTTGAAAGCGCTCCAGGTGAACCAGGAGGAGCACCGTGTGCTAGTTCCTAAGCTGATAATCGCATAACCTACAAACTTAGTCAAATTTAAGCGTTTAAGAGATATTTGCAAAAAAGTGCTTTCAGACCCTTTGAATCAATTTTTTTGCTCTCCACCGATCTTTGGAGAAATTCGACATTTCATTTATAATGATTTTTTTAAGGGTTGTTCCAATTTTGAGCTATTCTCAGTTTATGCCGCTAACTGGGTATAAAAAAATCCTGTGTAGGTACACATGTGTTTTAGGTCTGACTGTGACTTGATATGATCTATTTAACCCAATCGGTACCAATTATTACAAAAATGTTTGCACCAGTGCAACAAATGCACTGAAAGGGATAAATTGAATGTGTCCCTGTGTCCCTTGAGCATCGTGGGTTTGGGGAGTGATGGTGCAGGTTTACACGCTTATACCAAGAGTAGTAGGACATTATTTTTGAAGTGGGACATTTAAAAATATTGAGGCGTTAGTACAATTTACTGTCGTGTAAGGAAAAATGTACTGCCTCGCATAGGTCCTGTTCAACTATAACCGTAGGGAAGGTGTTATTCAAATAGCTCACAGAGCTATTGTTGCTAGAAGTAGTTTCTAAAATGAGTTTTCTATTAAGCCGAGATTTTCAAATTTCAACAGTTTCAACCTACTTTGATTAGATAACATTTCAAACTAAGCACACAACTACAATTTAAAAATTGGGTGGCATTTTTTTAAGATTTTTTTTTCGTTTAAAATAGAAACAGTCATTTTTATGATTATATAAGAGGTAAATTTCCTAGTTCAATTGATTTCATTCGACATTTTTTCGAACTAAAATAATCCATAATGTACCTCATTTCGCACCACCCCCTCCCCCCCAGTGTAGAAATAAATTTCCATCATTATTTTTTATTTAGTAGCAGTTTTTTCGTTAAATTAATGTATTTTTTTTTAAATATGTGACGGTTCTTTCCCTCTGTTTAACGAACTTTTAAAAATAACGAAAAAGAGCGAAAGAAGAAAAAACTCTATACCTGTCTAGTTTTTCTAATTATGTTTATATCGCTGACATGCACTGTTTTTTTTATTATAAATTCGATTCAAGTTCATAGGAATTTAACGGCGGAGTGAGACAACAATAGTTTTTGGTGCCATTTTATTATATGGAAAATTGGCGTATTTAGCAGTCCATTACTATATGTCAGTGGTCTATAAATGAAAATAAAACCATAATCTGTACACATGTGCGGTCATGTTTTTAGTTCAAGCCCAGCTTCGCAGTTTTGTGTAAAAGTGGAAAAGCACAAAATACCTTCATACGCAAAACTAGTTAGCAAATATGGTTACATATTTCAGTTCCAGTTGTTTCTATTTGATATTATGAACACGGCGAATAGATTTGATATGGAATTTTATTTAAATAGTCAAAACGACAAGTAGAATAGTCGAAGTAGAAACACTTGTTCAGTTATTTCAATATTAGTTCAGACAATAGTGCGTCACTTCATGCGTGCGTTTCAGCCCAATCACATCAGTATAAAAGAACCTCCAATCCGAATCATGGCTATTAGTCCTCCAAACTTCTTTATCAAAATGAAGTTCACTATCCTTCTGGTCGTTTCTTTAATAGCTGCAATTTCCGCTCGTCCAGAGCCGGACTTTTTAGGCATTGGAAACTGGTTTACAACCGCTGCTAAAGATACTGAGAATTGGGTTAACGGTGCCGTACAAGATACTGGAAACTGGTTCCAAAATGCAGCCAAAGATACTGAAAATTGGTTTCAAACTGCCGCTAAAGACACCGAAAGATGGGTGACAGGTGCTGCAAGTGACACTAAAAATTGGTTCGAAGGTGCTGCTGTTGACACTTCAAACTGGTTTGTTGGCGCTGCTAAAGATACAGAAAATTGGATCACAGGAGCAGTTGAAGACACAAAGACTTGGTTCAATGGAATTAAGGATACCATTATCGACTTCTACGATAAGAATATAAGTCCATTTATTGATGATTTCATGGATATGTTCAACAGAGCCAAAGAGATTTATGAATTCATCAAAGTACGAATTCAGAGGGGCTTCAGAGCGGAGGATCGTGCAGAAATTAGAGAAAAAATCAAGGAAGTGTTTGGCGAGATTGCCCAAACAGCAGACAAATACTTCCACAAAATTGTTGACGGTATCAAGGGTCTTATTAACGAAAAAATCGAACAAATTGTGCAAATTTCTACTAACATTGCTACATCCTTTACATCGAAGATATCAGAAGGATGCAAAGATAAAATTAACGGTGATATTCAAAATTACAAAAATAAATTCGTTCCTTTATTGGAAGAATGCACAAGTTCTGCCGAAAAAAATATAACGGTTGCCTACACCTTCATAAGAGAATTGGTCCTTAGCCTGCCAGATACTGTCTTCGATGTAATTGAAACCGTCAGCGTATGCGTTGAAGAAATCCAAGAAACTGGAAACTTTGAATGTTTACTTAGCGCCACTGTAGAAGTTGTTGGAGCAGCCACCGAAGTCGTTGCTGATGTTATCACCTTCAAGGCTTTACTCGTAAAAGCCGCTAAGAAAATATCAAATTCTGGCACATGCGTTATGGATGCTGTTAAGGAAACAGCAAAAGACAGGGACCAACTTGTTCAGCATCTGCAGGAGTGTGCGCAAGATGCTGTTGTAAATTTAGTGACGTAGAATCCCTTCTTCAATTGCAATTGAAATGTTTTAGATAATGTATTGTCAGTTTGGTCTATTTGTCGAGATTTACTATTTGCATCAGTTAGTTGCAGAATATAGAACTTGCCTTGGCCTTGAATGTTTTAAAGGCTGAACTATGTACGCTACTTTTACTTTCATAACTAAATAAACTATTTTACAAAATTGCATAACCTTTTCTTTTTGTTTTTAGCCTTCCTAATCTCGTTTAAGCTTATAGTATTTTTAATGGTTTTATTTATAGTACGGGAGGTAGCGCTATATTTAAAAACTCATTCCATACCGACTGAAAATTATTCCAATTACAGTTTACCCCTAATGCATTAGTAATATGAGCGGCAGCTACTCCAGTAACGGTGGAGGTAATGATGGCAGCAGGTAAAAGTTGTTAAAAGAAGTAATGACTCAAGTAATTTCATACCGTGCCAAAATTTTTGGGATGGTTTTTAAGATCAATTTAAACCGAAAAATAATCGTCAGCTGTATGAATAGCGGGGGTAAGACCGTCAATCAGTGTCATAAACTTTTACAACACATTGAAATTGAATTAAAATAATGTCTCATACAGCTTTAATATTTGTACTATTTTTTCACAGAAAATGTTGAAAGTGATAAAATTGAACCATCAGATAATGCCCAAGATGATGCAGAGGTATTTGAACGAGAACTAAATATCTTCACAGACAGCTCCGAGAGTTGCGAGGAAAATGACCCATTTGAAACTGAATGCAAATAATTTTAGTTGTTTTGTTTGTTAAATTAATATAATCTCGTTGAAATTGAAGTATAGTAATTTTTATTGTTACCAAAAAACAATCACCGTCAGCGTTAAGTGAAAAGATCGTCAGCTCATTCATCAAAGCGAATATAAAACGTTCAGATGCACTGAGCGCGCAGACTGTTTATGACGTTGATTGACGGTCTTACACTCGCTATTCATACAGCTGACGATTATTTTTCGGTTTAAATTGATCTTGAAAACCATCCCAAAAATTTTGGCACGGTATGAAATTACTTGAGTCATTACTTCTTTTAACAACTTTTACCTGCTGCCATCCTTACCTCCACCGCGGGAGCGGCAGCTGCCGCTCATTTTACTAATTATTGAATACTAATAAACAATTATAAATTCAATTGATGCGGTATAAAATTGGTCGCAAAAATGTAGCGCTACCTCCCGTACTATTAGCTTGACCTCGTGTATTTGTTTGTTTGGTTCCAATCTTGCGACAGCTTTTTCAACTCCTTCTACTAAACCGATTCTTCTGAAACTTTGCACACACATTGAGTTGCCGTAACAATGCAATCTCACAATTTTGTAAAAAAATCAAGATGGCGGACGAATTTTGCAATTGGGTTCCGATTCCATTGAAAATCGCTATCGGGGGGGGGGGGGGTTTAGGGCCACAAATGACGATTCTGTGGTCAAAATTTGAAAATTTAAAATGGCGGATGAATTTTGGAAATGTGTTCTAATCCATTGCAAATCGGTATCGGGGAGTTTTTAAGGTTACAAATGACGAATCTGTGGGAAAAATCAAAATGGCGGCGCCAATATGGCGGTACGATTTTGGCAACTACGGTTCAATTTCACTGAAAGTCGCTATACTTATACTCTTTTTATGTAATTCTTGGCTGACATTTTCTTCTGTTTTCGGGTAATCCAGTGAAGTGCTTGTTTGGTGACGTTATTTATATGGCATCGTATAATGTAGCCGATCCATCCCTACATTTTACAGATACGTCGCACAAAGACTTGCTAAAGAACACCATAATCCGTACAGAAGGAATGACACAAGTTCTCATGTTTTTAATGTCCTTGCACGCGTACTGATGGTGTCCAGCGTTGACCGAAGTGTCCAAATGTTTGTTTGGGTTTTTGAAGCGTATTGCACACATCGGTATTTGTTTCTTCTGAAGAAATACTTCCGAAATAGAATGTATTATAAACTTGTTTACATCTTCTATCATTTCCCATTGATATCGACTTTGGCTAGGACAAGTTAGGCGCAGGTAGTGCCTCGATGGAAGATCGTTGACCCAAGACACTATAGCTCGAGGTGCTTGGGTTTAACTTTCATCATGACTTCGTCGAAGCTAATGACCCGGTTTCACTGGCCTCAGTTCAATAATATTCAGTTCAATCCACATACATAAGTGGCTTCGCCGGCTAAAGTGCAGTTCAGTGCTTGAAATTGTTGTTGCTTTTTCGCCCCGGCCAAGGACTGAAGACATGGACCCAATTGCCGTTGGAAGGGCATCGTTTTGTGACCGCGCCGGATTATATCTCCTATTTTAAGCTTCGAAATCTATCCCAGGGATTTCCAAAAGTACGTGTACCAGGACGGGATGCCAGTTGTCCACAGGAATTCCCAGATGCTGGAGGTCATGGAGACACTCGTTGGTAGTGTGATGTAGGCGTTTTACGGTTGTCGCTGCTTACTCTGAAACTAATGACAGTTACGACAACAATTATGTCAGTATCGCGTTTATTAGCATGCGCTTATTGCCATAACGGTTTACAATGGTTTTTCGTAATTTTTGTACGTGATCAGTGCCCTTTCTTCTCCATTCAAGTTACTGATCAAGTAAAACATCTCTTCAACTTTGCTTTTGTTTTAGTTGGGTATAGAGCTCACGGGATTGTAACCATTGCAAGTAGTTGCCGGCGAAGGTGAGCAGTGATATTTTAGGCACCTTAATTCAGGTATTGGTATTTTGTGAACAATCTTTCTCTTTTGACAATTATTCTGGGTCGCTTGTTTGTGTAGTATATCATATAATCCCAGTTGGGAAAAGAAAAACCCATTCCAGAAGAATTGATTCAGAATGCATTCCGAAGGAACCAATTGATTCCTTTTCTGATTCTGGAGAATGCAGAAAGGCATCGAATGTATTCCCAGTTCGTTGCTAAGCGTAAAAAAATGTCCAATCAATTCTAAGGAATCAATTCCGAACCGATTCTAGGGAATACAGAGAGGAATGAATTGGTTCCGTCCTGTGACATCCCAATGGAAAAATAATCGGTTCTCTACATGTCTTTGAATCTAAAGTGGAATCACTGTACTGGAGTCAATTCTGAGTCCATTTTGAATGCATTCTGTTCCCAACTGTGTGATAGCAGAAGCCTACAATGACGATAGTTGCTAAGAGAGCAGCCCAAAACGGGACTTAAATAGGGTCGTCGGACGTCGTCGCGTCGTAACTTACATATTAACAAAACGGACGCAATCATTAAACAAAGACTACTTCAAGCTTACGAGCGCAAGAAGAATCGAGAGAGGGGAAAATGGAGAATCCATGCATTAGAAGAGGTAGAAGTAAGGCTTTAAGAAAATTCAATCGGACCGTCCTTTTAAGCAAACCACAGTGGTATCTTATAGTCCAGGCGATGTAGCCAAAATTTTACTAAAACATGACATTAAAACGAATAGAAATGGTTTTTGGCACACGAACAGAATTTGTTCTGCACGCGAATATTTATGGAAACTGTGGAAAATCCCCGGACAATCTCGAAAAATTAGTATAACCTCTATAACGTGCAAGGCAAGGGGTTGAAAATTTCGTTATAAGCTATACAGCGTGAAAATCTTCACAAGAAAGGTCTCTACATGTTTTTTCGTAAATTAATTCCTATGAGAGAAAATGAGCTACTATATAATTGATGTTTTCAGATTTCCGCGCGAATAACTCGGGATATCATAAGATTAACCCCGACATGCTCGACTAAAATCTCTGTAACTCCCTTCTTTTTGGTCGAAAATTCATAAGCTAAACTGTATATTAATGGAAAACTCTTCAACAATTGTCATAGCTGGCGGGTGTCCGCAGAAGTGGTTTCTATTTGAAACTCAAACGTGAAATAATGATATTTTATAAATAAACAATGTAATTTTTATTAATTTTTTACGGTTTCCTATCGAATTGGCTCGACAGGCTTATAACAATCATTCTCAATTGAGGACCGTTTTTTCAAAACTACATAAGTCCAATTTTGACGAAAATGAGTTTTACATGTCATCGCCTTATTTTAAATTATTTTCAATAAACTTATTATTTTAGATACTATACTTACTTAACTTAATTGCTCCTTTGATCCCTCATGGGACATAGGGGAAAACAGTTGCCCTCCTGCGGACTCTGCTTTGCGCGACAGCTCTCAGCTCTGACCAGGATCTCCCAGTTGTTGCGGCCTCTGATACGTTGTCGTAGGTCTTCCGACTCGACGGGATCCTTGCGGATTCCAATCAAGGGCCTGTTTGGCTAGATTCTCGTTTTCGTGTCACAAGGTGTGGCCAACCCAATTCCATTTCCTTCGCCTGATTTGGTCGTCTATCCTTTCTTGGCCGGCACGGCGCCATAGTTCTTCATTTGAAATTCTATCATGCCAGCCGATTTTTAGGATACGACGTAGGCATCTGTTGATGAAAATTTGTAGGCGCCCGAGGCGATGAATTGGGTGACTTTCCATGTTTCGCAACCGTACAAAAGAACTGCCTTAACGTTGGAGTTGAGCAGCCGCAATTTGGTGTTAATTGAAATCTCCGTTGATCTCCATATGTGAGACAGGCATGCATATGCGCTTCTTGCCATATTTATTCTGGAACCGACGTCTTCTTCTGTACCGCCGTTTTCGGTAATAATACTACCGAGGTAACAGAATTTGTCTACCAGTTCCACGTCACGGTTATTTAGCGCTGTTGGTTCAAGGGTGTTTGCATTTATCCGCATTTCTTTGGTTTTAGTCGGATTTAACCTTAAGCCTGCTGAACTACTTTCTGTTGCCAAATTGTTTAACATGTTTCTGAGGTCCTGGTGTCTGTGGGCCAGCAAACAGGTATCATCCGCGTAGTCGAGATCCTTAAGGGCGGTCTAGCAAACCCCATTGAATGCCACCTGTTCTACTATCTGGAGCGCTGACAAGAATGTCGTTTATTACTATAAGAAATAGTAATGTTGAAAGTAGGCATCCTTGTCGCACTCCTGAGCTTACCTCAAAGCTGTCGGGTAATTTTCCGTTATGGAGAACCCTGCATTTTGAATTGTTGTATAGAGCTTTTATCAATCCTATTATTTTGTCCGGCAGTCCACGTTGTCGTAGAGCTCACCATATAAAGCTCCTATTAACCGAGTCGAACGCAGTCTACGAAAGCAAGGTAAAGGGGGGATCGGAATTCAGTAGACTGCTCCACTATGATTCTCGAGGTGTTAATATGATCTATACAGGAGCGAAGCTTTCTGAATCCAGCCTGCTGTCTTCTAAGCGTTCGATCTACTGCCTCTCTTATCCTTGATAATAATATGTGGGACAAGATTTTGCCCACAGTAGATAATATACAGATGCCCCTCCAGTTGTCACATATTGCTAGGTCCCCTTTTTTGGTATTTTGAGTATGATGCCTTCCGTCCAATCCTCCGGAAAGGTATGGCGTAATGCCATCTTTCCCAGCTGCTTTACCATTTGCCATTGCATGAATTGCAGTTACTATTTCTATCCTGGATGGTGAACTAGTGGCGATTCTTATTGGGTGTGCATTGTTGTTCTCCTCTTCAGGTTCCTGCGAAAAATAACCATTCAGGGCGGCGAAGAAGTAGTCTCTCCATCTTTGCAGTTGCTCCTCGTCGCTGCACAGCTCTTTATGGCATGTTTTTTAGTTAGTTTTCCGCTTTCTCTGCGAGCTCATTTATCTGCCGCCTTTTATCACCCAGGACACTTCTCTTTACCTCCCGGTGTAATTGGGAGTATTCCCGTTCAAGTTGTTGGCGTTTTTCCGGGTCGTTTGTAGAGTTCACGTTATTTTTGAGGGCCTTTCTGCGTTCTATTTTTTTGCCAGGTAGTGTCAGAGATCCAGTTTTGCTGGTTTCTTTGAACATAACCGATGCTTGTTTCCGCTGCTGTTATTATAGCGCCCTTTGTTGTGCTCCACAGCTCTTCAATATTTGTGTCGTCAGAAACGGTTTGATGGTTTAAGATTTGTTGCAGATTTCCAGCAATTCTCTCCTTTTAGTGCTCGCCCGCAGAAGGTCTACGTTAAACGGTCTACGGTTTACGGCATCTCGTTGTACGTTTTTGATTGAGCCGATTTTTAGGCGGATAGTTGCTACTATCAAATGGTGGTCACTTCCAGTGTCTGCTCCCCTAAAGTTCCTGACATCCTCCAGAATAGTTCTCCATCTGCAGCTGATGGCCACGTGATCTATCTGGTTTCTCGTTCTACCATCGGGCGATGCCCAGGTCTCCTTGTGTATCTTCTTGTTACAAAAGTAAGTTCCACCTACCATGAGTTGATGGGAACTACAGAAGTCAACGAAAAGCTCACCATTGTTATTGGTAACTTGGATTAGGCCTAGAAACTATAAGTATTTAAAAATTGTCAGTTTTTGCATAACTTCTTAAACCCGTGTAATTATGAAGTTTTGCAAAAACCTATAAATATATTATTTTGGTGCGCAAATCTGCAAGGGTACTAAATTCCTTCCCACCCGCATCTATGTGTTGTGCTCTAACCTATAACTTTATATATATCAATCGAAAGATAATTTGAATACCTAAAACTTTATAATTTGATTTTTTTCGATCCGAGCTCAAGTTTTTTTTGTTATTCGCAAAAAAGCGTTTTTTTCACTTTCCGGAATTTTTTAGGTTAGGTTCGCCATGCCAAATTCAAAAACAAAAAACGATACCTTTTTTAGAATTTTTTTTCCTATATAACCATATTTTTTGTTTCCTGATGGCAATTATTAGATGGATTTTTGTAGATTGATTGGACTATACAGGAAAATCTATTGGATCATGATCAGCTAACGGTGGTTTTTGGGGTGGAAGGAGGATTCATGGGGCTTTGTGCCCATTGAGATTTTTGTCAACTATCAACCTGCAAAATTCCAAGAAAATTAGCCGTAATAATTTTCCATACAAAACGTGCGGGGTCCTTTGGACCATATATAAAAATATCGACATTCACAACGTATTCTGGAGAATTGATTACTAGTGATGTCAGAAAAAGAGGACTTAAAAGACTTTTCTCATCGTATGAAGTGCAACGTCTTTCGCGAAGAAGGTTTCACTGAAGAAAAGTGAAGATATGAAAGAACGGCTTCATTTTTTTGAGATACCTAGGTATGCAAAAGTTTTCTACGAAGATGTCCTTAAAGGACATGAGCAAAAAAATATAGAAAACAATCCTGCTACGTTAGATTTCAATGACGAAAATGATTTATAATGTAGTTATTGAGTTTTGCTCGCCACAGAAAAGTGGTTGTTAAAGAGTTTTGAGAAAAACAGCTTATTTTTTCTATTACTATAGTTTTCTGCCTCTTGAAGAGGTTTTTGTTATTTTTTTTTGTGTAGTTATATTCCTCGTTAGAGGAATAAATAAAAAATGTTTTAGCAAAAAAAATTCTCGTTTTCTTTCAATTTGTATACCAAAAAATTTTTAATTTTTTCTCCTGAAAAATTATGTTTTTTCAAATGATGAGTTTTGAAAAAACGGTCCTCAATTTATCTTGGGCAATTAGGCTCAAGTTTTGCTCATTTTTTAGTTCGCTCATTTTTCATGACTGGTGTCTTTACATTTTGTTTACATTTTGTTTTAGTGATAGATTAAAGACTGTATTTACCGAAAATGAAAGTCAGCTGATGCTATACCAGGGTAGATCGTCAGTCAGACGGTTATTTAAATTATTCGGCGTTGAAATTGTAGACATGCTCAACAACTAAAATACCCTAGCTACCTACCCTACCCTAAAATAGCTTAGCTGATTATTGTTTTTATCATTTCGATAACATACCTTGTAAAAATTTGGTGAGCGATGAAATTACTTTGCACTTCACTTTTTATTTCCGGTTTATAGGGGTAGCTGACGTACTCCACTTCAAAGCAGCAGACGATTATTTTTATCTATCTATATTAATAAAAGAAAGTGTCTGCTGTGTGTCTGCTTGTACGTACCGTCACGCGTTGGAGCCAAACTAGAAGAGATAGAAATCTGTTTTTTTGTAGATGCATGGATACCCAAACAGGGACCTAAAAGTTTCCGTTTTTCGAAATTTTAATTCGTTTTTTTTAATTAATTAATTAGTATTTAGTGTCACCATTTTTTACGTTCTACGCCTCTTGCAACTTGATTTTGACACACTTCCATGTAACCGATCAACCCCAAATTTTGCCCATGTGCATAGTAAGCGTGACAATGCAATATGACATTTTGGTAAAAAAAAACAAGATGACGGTTCCAAGATGGCGGTCGAATTTTGCAATTGTGTTTCCCGATCCCCGACATGGGTAATAAATGAAAGGGTATTAAGAGTAGAATACAATTAGCTTGGCGTCACTCCAAATTCAAAAATGGCGGATTACCCTTTTCTTTGCAAGCAACTCTGTATGGGTATCAAATGAAAGAGTATGACAAGTAGAATACTATTAGCTGTGTGGCGTCATTCCAAATTCAAAATGGCGGCCAACACAAAATGGCGGATTACCTTTTTATTTACAAGCCACTCGGTATGGGTATCAAATGAAAGAGTATGACAAGTTTAATACTATTAGCTGTGTGGCGTCATTCTAAATTCAAAATGGCAGCAAACACAAAATGGCGGCCAACTAATAACGGGGGATTACCTTTCTCTTTACAAAGCCCTCGGATGAAAGGGTGTGACAAGTAAAATACTATTATCTGTGTGGTGTCTTTCCAAATTCATAATGGCGGCCAACACAAAATGGCGGTTTCCATTTTTCCTTACAACGCCGTCGTTACGGGTATCAAATGAAAGCGTACGACAAGTATAGTACAGTAAGCCGTGTGACAACATTTTAAATATAATATGGCGGTCCTACAAAATGGCGGAAACATATAATATACTAAAAACTAAAAAATAAATTATATAGTAAGCACGGGGCGCTAACGAAAACTTTCAGTATTAATAAAATAATATAGGTAAAGAGACCCACGCTTTTTTACATTTCGAATGGCAGGTTGTTCCCATATACTGGCTGGAGCAATAAAAATTTACATTCAAAATTATTTTTTACTTTTAGTTCATTTTTAAATAAAAGTGTATTTTTTAGTTTTTTTAAACTATATATTTTATTGTCTACTGCAGTCACTAGGACAATTGCTGAAAGTTTTTGAACTCGATCTGATAAAGCCATGCTTCTCCCTCATCTGTCTGTGGGTTGTTGAAGAGTTGGTAAAGCCGAAAATTTTCACATCTTAGCTCCAAATGCCAGAACATTAAATATAGTTTATCCTGAAGCTCTTTGAAAAAATACCGTAACATCTGTTGCATGTCTGATTATATGCTTTGCATTTTTTTGCGCTTTCTGTTCGATTTTTAGGGCACCAAATTGTCCATTTTTGGGCTGCGCGATGGGTGCCATATTTGCAAAATTTATAACTTTTTTTGGCGCTTTTTTTTGGGAAAAACAATTTGGAAGGAAGGAGGGTCCATGAGCGAAGTTCTGCACAGGGCGCCTAATCTCCCGGCATAGCAAAACCTATGCGGGCGATTCTGATTTCTCTGACGCACGCGGGTTTTTGCTAGTGTTTAATATTATTTTAACTAAAGGTTGACAAATTTTCAAAAGTGCGAGAGAGAGAAAAATGAGTAAAAAAAATTTCAAGGTGTTTCCAATTTTGTCAAGGTCAGATCTACCCCAACTGGAGCAGCTAACTCTTGGATCCTTAAATGAAATCCATTAGATTGGTAGTACTAGAGAGATGTTAGCAACATTCTCTTTTTATTGAATAAGTGTAGAGTAAATTACAGAATTTGCGTCAATCTTAAACAATTTGACACTGCATTTCTGTCACGATCTTTTTGATGGAAGGCTCATAATTCAAGGGTATGTACCAAAGTATTTAACCGTACAACGAAAGCAAGCGATATATATTAATCATTCTTCTCTCAAAATGTTATCGCTCCTCTGTAACTGTTTTGGTAAAACCCAGCTAAGAAACAAGACTTATAATTTTTCCAAATTTAAAAAAAATTTGAAGCAGTTGTGCATATTTGTTTTTGAACGTATAAGTGTCTGTGTTTTTAAGCATTTCGACGATGTTGAAAAACACTCGTCAATATTTGCCAAAGTAACTTATTTTTGAGGCACGGACATGCCGGTATATAACAAGATCCAATTCTGCACTTTCAACTGAAAACCAGTACTTTCCTTTGCAAAATGAAGTTGACTGCTCTGCTTTTTATCTCATTAGTATCTGTGATTGCCGCTCGTCCAGAACCAGAGGCAGATTTCATTAGCTGGATTAATCAAGCTGCCAAAGACACTGAAAACTGGGTGAATCAAGCTGCAAAGGATACTGAAACATGGGTGAATCAAGCTGCAAAGGATACCGAAAAATGGGTTGTAGGCGCTGCCGATGACACTAAAAACTGGTTCCAAGGAGCCGCTAAAGATACAGAAAATTGGTTTGTAACAGCAGGTAAAGATACCGAAAGATGGGTAACAGGTGCCTTTGAAGATACTAAAGACTGGTTTGAAGGCGCTGCTGCAGATACCAAAAATTGGTTCGAAAAGGCTTATACCGATACAGAACAGTGGGTAACAGGTGCCATAAGGGACACCAAGGAGTGGTTCAATAATATTAAGGACAAACTTGTTAACTTCTATGAAAAGAACATAAAACCCATCATCGATGATTTTGTTGAATCATTTGAGAAAGCTAAAGAGCTCTACGAATTCATCAAGGTTCGCATTGAGCACGGTTTCGATGATCAGGATCGCGCCCAAGTAAGGGAGAAAGTTAAGGAATTATTTAACGAGATAGCAGCTAAATCAGACAAGCATTTCCACGATATAATTGGAAAGTTAGAAGCTGCTATCTACGAAAAAATAAATCAAGTCGTCGATGTTGGCAAACAAATAACTTCCACTATTTCATCCAAAGTATCAGAGGATTGCCAAGATAACATAAATGGAGACATTGAAAAATACAAAGAGGCTTTCATTCCAAAATTGAAGGATTGCATAGATGAGGCTAAAACCGAACTAACAACCGCATATAATCTCATCAAGAATCTCGTCCTCGATATACCAGATAGTGTTTTTGATGTAGTGGAAGCGGTGAGCGTGTGCGTTGAGGAAATTAAAAATACTAACCAATGGGATTGTTTGTTTGACGCTGGTGTACAGGTGGTTGGGACAGTTGTTGAAGTTGTAGCTGATGTTGGGACCTTCAAGAATTTACTTGTCAAGGCCGGAAAGAAACTTAAAAATTCTGGCACTTGTGTAGTAGATGCCGTTAAGGATACTGCCAAAGATAAAGAGGATATTATTAACCATCTTCAGGAATGCGGAATTGAAGTTTCTATGGATTTACTTATTTAATTTCTTTTTATTTTGAATTTTTTCGCAATAATTTCAAATAAAACCCAAGAGATTAAGCATTTTAAAAGCCTGTTATTATCTCATCTTCAAATTTTGTTTTCAGAAATTTATTTATTTTTGCTTCACTTTTAAATAACTGAACTTCTGCCTAGTTTCATTCTATTGCTGTGAACCCAAATCTATAAAAAAAATAAAACAAACTTCATTCATAATAGGTTTCGAACAACGAAAAAATTCGTTACTGGTTAAGTGCAACATGCAAATAATGTCTTATGATTGAAAACCACTCTCCAAAGATAAATATTCAAATTACCACGAAAAAAGTGACTTTTTCGATTTTTTCATTTTTCCATTGCAGTATATCGTTTTTTTTACCATTTATCGAAAGTAGACGTAACAACGAGTAAGTGAGCCAAAACAGAACTCCGTAGGAAGCGTAGTTTTAAGAGGAATCGCAGTTAAAAATGTCGTTTTTTTTTAAAAAAAGTTAAATTTAACAACAACCTCTAAATATTTCCGTCTGAAAAAAATTAATGCCTTTTTGCAACGCTAAAAGGTATCTTTTGCCAAAGTTTCAGCTTCATAGAATTTTTTTTGTCAAAGAAAAAAATTAAAAACCAAAACACCGGTTTTCCGCCTTTTTTCGAAAAATTTTGAGGTTAGAGTAAAAATAGTTAGTAGATCTTTTTATTTCCTACAACTTTTTTTCGATAAGATGCACAGTTTAGCCAGAAATCGCGAAAAACAAAAATCGTTCTCGGGGTCTGCAAAAACTATGAGAACTCTCATTCGCGTTTATTGTGCAACTACATAGCCATCATAACCGTTACACTAAAAAGAGACAGAAAAATGAATATTCAGTGTAATACCTACATTATACACAAACCTGTTTCAGTTGAGGACAGAGTTATGGATAGTGTGATGTACCCCATTAAAGCATTTTTCACTTCAAATGCAAGCTAAAAATTTAGTGTTGGGTAGGATTATAAAATGAGTTTGTAAGAGGTGACTCTTTCTTCTTTTGAGCCAGTACAATGGCATACTTCAAATGAGGCCAGGTGCCATTGTAATGTCAAAATGACAAAAACAAGCAAATTAAAGATATAAGCAAAATAAATACCAATGAAGAGATTTTTTTACGAGTTCAATTCTACTATGCATTAAACTGCCTCAGAGTAAGTAAGAAACCTATACCTCCACAATGTATATTTATATTTTACAATCTCACTTCACCTCGTTTCAAGTTGGGAGTTTCACTGCCTCAAAAGAAGTAAGAAATGTCTCTCCAGTTCGTATTTACAATCTCACCTCGCCTCAGCTCAAATTGTATATTTTACAGCCGCAAAAGGAGCCAGAAAAAAGAAAACCTTGTCTCTACACTACGTATTTACTGTCACACCTCGCCTAATTTTTCTCGATACACCAGTAAGACATTATTTTTGAACCGGGACATTTCAAAAAATTGAGGTCTCAGTTCAATTTACCATATACTATACATAGGGACAAATGTACTGCCTGGTGTATATATATAGATTTTCGAGAGATATCGAATCAGACCACTGTCTCGGGTCCCTTTTCGTCCCTCTACCTAGAGTAATCTTATCGGGGTTGCAGTGGGTTTTCCCATTGCTCCCTTGCTTCGACTCCCCTAGTTATCGCGAGCAGCTGATTGAAGGGAATCTGCCTCATGTCCTCCATCCAATGGAGTCCAGTTATGGCAGCCCTTTTTCTCGCCAGCGCCGGACAGTGACACACTATGTGTGTGGCCGTCTCGGGTTCCTCCAGGCACATCCGACAGGTGTCGTCCTCCAGAATTCCCATTCTTTTTAGGTGATACCTGAAACATCCGTGTCCTGTAATCAGTGCCACCAACCATCTGAGGGTTCTCCTTTGCATATGCAGGATCCTTCTTCTGGTTGCGGCAATCGGCAACGTAAGCACCATCTTAGCCGGCCTGCACGTGGTCATAGCGTCCCACCGTCTCCGGTGTTCTTCAGCGACCCATTTCTCGATGCGTTTCCTTACCAACCCTCTGCCAATGGCAGGGTATGGCTCCGGTCCCCAGAATTCCGAGGTTGACCCCTGTTTTGCCAGGTTGTCCGCCTTTTCGTTCCCATCGATGCCTGAATGTCCTCTAACCCAAGCTAGCGTCACGTTGTTTTGTTTCGCACACCTGTTCAGTTTTTGGACACATTCCAACGCCAGAGACGCATTTATCTCTGTCTGATTAATGCGCTTAATCACAGCCTGATTGTCCAGCGCTATGAGGATGCTCCTTCCCTGCACCTGACCATCATTTATGTGATCTAGCGCGTACAGCAGAGCAAGCATCTCCGCCTGGTAAACTGAGGTGTAATTCCCCAACGCCAGCGAGCAGGTTAGGTTTAAGTCCTCTGAGAAGACTCCCGCACCTGCTCTGCCGTCAATCATGGATCCATCCGTGAAGATATATATGTCTTCCGGCCTCCCTTCCGGAAGCGTTCCATTTCCTATGAGGGGTTTGTGATACCTTTCGGTCACCCTCGTTTTTGTGATTCCTTCCATAGGCATCATGAGCTCCCTAATCCCTTTGATACGATCTAGGATCTTCATGTGCCCATATAAGGCTCCTGACGTCTGACATACGGCATCCCGTCTCATCCGGATCGCTGAGGCCGCCGCAGTCTTCACCACCTGGAGATCTAACGGCAGCAGACCTAACAGCGCCTCCAATGCCGCGGCGGGTGTGGTGCGGAAAGCACCGCTCACACCCACGCAGGCCATTCTTTGCACCTTGTCCAAATGCCTCTTGACGGTTTTCTGTGTGACTTTAGTCCACCAGATCACCGAGGCATATGCTATGATGGGTCTCACCATCATGGTATATGTCCAGTATGCTAACCTTGGTGAGATACCCCACCTTAGTCCACATACTCTTCTGCACTGGTGAAGCACCCTTTTCGCCTTCTTGATCTTCTCCTCAACGTGGTATTTCCAGGTTAGTCGTGAATCCAAGTATACACCCAGATACTTGACCTTCCCAGACACCTTGATCTCCGATCCAAAAAGCATGAGGGGCTGAAAATCCAGATCTTTAATCTTCCCAGTGAAGATTATAGCGTCTGTCTTGTTGGCGTTTATGGTGAGGCCTTGTTCCGTACACCACTGCTCAACCACTTGGAGTGCATTCCTCATGATATCTGCAGTAGTGCTCATAAACTTGCCGCGTGCCACAATCGCTACATCATCTGCATACCCAATGGTATGCACGCCCATTTCCTCTATCCGCCTGAGCAGTGTGTCCACAGTGATGTTCCACAGGAGGGGTGATAAGACCCCGCCCTGTGGGCATCCCTTGCTGACCCTCCCTCGAAGCCGCGAGTCTCCTGTCTGAATCCTTACTGCTCTGTTTTTCAGCATGCTGTCCACCCTTCTTTAAGTTTGCTGAACTGTATCTTGTCGAAGGCACCTTCGATGTCCATAATTACGGCCATCGCTATGCCTCCGGTATACAGTTCCCCCTCGGCTACTCGCACCAATTGGTGAAGTGCCGTTTCTGTAGATCTGCCAGCCTGGTAAGCGTGCTGGCTTCTACTTAAAGGGTGCCTCCTTAGCATAGTACTCTCCAGGTGGTCTGCCACCACTCTTTCCATTGTTTTCAACAGAAAGGATGTTAGGCTGACCGGCCTGGAGGACTTCAGCTCGGTGTAGTCCTTCTTACCTGGCTTAGGGAGAAATACCACTTTGGTTTCCCTCCACACCGCCGGAATTGCTAGACAGGTAACGAATATTCCCCTAAGCCTGGGTGCAATGATTTCTTTGCCCCATTGGAGCAGCGCAGGGAATATTCCGTCACGACCCGATGTCTTGAAGGGAGAGAATGTGTCTATTGCACGTCTCACCCCTTCCTCTATCACCACCCCGTTAGCCTCCTCTCGGTTCATCCTTGTAGTCAATTTGTTACGAATAACCCAAGATTTACCCGAGACGTAGCTGCCATGAAAGTGAACTTCCATCAGGATCTTGTTGGTTTCCTCCAGCGTCTCCGCCATCCTCCCCGACGAGTCACGAACGAGTCCGACTTTGGAGACCGGGTCCCTGGAGATCATTTTCTGAAGTCTGCTGGCCTCGGATATGCTCTCTATGCTCGAGCAGAAGTCCCTCCACGACTCCCTTTTTCGTCGTCGCAGAGTTTGCTTCATTCCTCTTTTCTTGGCTTTATAATTCTTCCAGCCACCCGGTCATTGCACCTCATCGCTTGGTTGAAAGCCCTTCTGACCTCTTTCTTCAGTTTCTCCAGTTCCCTACACCACCAGGGTGTGGGATCATGGTCATCCACTGACGTAAGAGGGCACGCCAATCGAAAAGCGTTCTCTATCGCTGTCTGCAGGATATGCAACTGAGACTCTGCTTCTCTTGTGGTTTTCGGTACCCTTGGCACGCTCTCCCCGAGATTCGTGCGCAACATTTCAGTGTATCTAGACCGGTCCGGTCCGGCTCGTGGTTCTAGTTCCGTCTCCCCTGCCCGGGGTTCCGTACGCTATCTCAAAAGAGATGGCTCTGTGATCTGACATAGTCGTCGCCGATCCATCACCTCCCAGTTGGTCAGTCTTGTCAGCATCCGGTTGCTGCATATTATATCTATGACTTCCCTTCGTCTAGCATCAACGAAGGTTGGGTCTGCCGCTCTATTTGCAATAACCAGATTGTTGCATCCCACAAATTCGAGCAAAGCCTCTCCTCTGTGGTTGTCGTTGGTGCTTCCCCACACCCTGTTGTGTGCGTTTGCGTCGCAACCAACTATTAACCCTGTGCCTTTTTCGCCACAGGTAATAACCAGAGTTTCCAGCTCCCTGGTGGGCGGAGGATCTGGCGAATCGTACGGAAGGTAGGCTGAGGCTAGAATGAAAGCCCCACTTCCAGTACCTACGCGTACTGCTGTGATATCTGGGGTACACAAGTGCGGCAGTAAGACCACCTGCACTCCGTGTTTCACCAGCACACACGTCCTCACTCTTTCATTCGCATTGGGAACGTACAGATGCCTGGTGTAAGTCCGGCTCAACTCTATAAAAATTACAGGTCACAAAAAGGTGTCAATTGACTACTACGGCCGCTGAAAAAACGTAAGATTTATTCTGGCCCACTTTATAAAAAGATTGCCCACCCTTGTTCTAGAACACGGCCACACTATGCACGACCCTCTCCAAATAGCACTTCAGTCCGTCCTTTAAAAAAAAGGAAGATTGGACGGAATCGCTACTAATGAACTCACACTTTCCCCGGATGCAAGAACGAAAATGAGGTCGAAGCACCAGCGAATGGGCGATTAACAGTTTCTCCTCTTTCAAAGCAACGGGCCCGAGCCGGAAAGAAGAAATCACGAATCCGCAAAGGACTATACGCCGATTAGCTAAACATTGTACGTCCTCCAGGGTGCAATACGACCACGGACTACTTTCCTCAGATTGATCTTCAGCAAGGGATTCTCATTCGACATACCCTCAATAAGAGAATAGAGAAACGGAGACGGAGACGAAGGTTCTGCTCAAAACTCAATTTTCAAAATATGGATATTTGCAAAAAAAAATTGTATCAGCGTAGTTGTAATAATGTATCAGATCACGTATACAAATATTGAGTCGCTGACAGTTATAAGTCATTGAGTGCATCAGCTTAAAGTTTACGGTTTAGGCAAAATAAAAATTATCCGATAACGTATGACAGTTTATGCGCGATATTAAAACATTTATTTCTAACGTTTAACGCTGAAATCTATTAACATGTACTATGTCGGTGTTCAAGCAAGGTATGTGGATTCTTATATCATTTTTTATTATATTATAAGTTCATCGTTTTCTTATAAAGAACTTAAAATTTTGTGGTAGTGTGTATTTTTGTAGGGGATTTTTTAAATGACATTTTTTCCAAAATGCGCAAAGTTCTATTTTTGACTCTTTTTTTATTATAAACGGAAGACTTTCTATATTAGTTAACCGAAAAAATTAGCAATAGAACTTTGCGCATTTTTGAGAAAAGGTCATTTAAAAAATCCCCTACAAAAAAATACACACTACCACAAAATTTTAAGTTCTATATAAGAAAACGATGAACTTATAATATAATAAAAAATGATATAAGAATCCACGTACCTTGCTTGAACACCGACACAATACATTTTAATAGATTTTAGCGTTAAACGTTTTAGACTTTCGTCTGGGCTCCCGGACATAGGAACATAGATGGGAACGAGAAAGCCAACGTACCAAGCAGGGAGTCTCTCTCCGGGGCTAAGATACCAAGATGGTCGGCAGTCCAATACGCAAAGTCAAAACCACTATTTTTGACTACCACCTGCTGCTAGCTAGCCAAAAGTGGTAGAACTCCGAAGAGATACTGCCCGAACCACGATAGTCATCAAGCCAATAAGTGTTCTGAAATTATAATAATAAGTTTAGCCAACAAGTGTTCTGACATTTTTTCTACCGCGCCCCAATAATTCCTAAGCCGTGATAAGAGACGGCAATCGAGCCATGAAGTGTCCTGACATCAAGCCAACAAGTATTCTGGCACCCTTTTTACTGAACCCCTTGACTGACTGACTGTTTGACCGCTTTAGGAGGCGGCACAGGAAGAAACCCCTTTTAGAGTTTCATCAAAGTACGATCGGCAGGGGCCCTATCCACTGAACCTGTGGGTGCCCCTATAGCCGATTTCGGACCGATGAATACAACGTCAGAAACTTGTTCAAGCCTTTTAATTTGTCCATGAAAGTCCCACAAGCATGACAGGAAGAGGAAGGTCCATCATAAAAGAGCCTCCATAACAGAGTAAGGCGTTATATAACAAGGGCGCCCGATGCCCAAAGGAAATGGTTGTAGCGACAGTACAAAAACCCACTGCCATGTAGCCCTCGACACGGTTACATTTAGATCCAGGCTTTTAGGCTTTGAAGGGATATGCTCCCTCTCATTTACTGCGTTCCTTCTCCTCCTTTTCGCTGCAGGTTGCCGATATCCATTGAGCGTCGGCACTCGTGTCCTGCCATAAGTATGATGAGTAAAACCGGGTTTACTCAATTCCTCGGAACGCAACTAGGCGTAATTATGTGTAAGAAATTTAAATGCTATACAGTAAACATTACTGTTGTTTTTAGATGAAATTTATTTGTTAGACAAAGACAAGCTATAGAAGTAACTTTTTATATGTGTGCCCTTTAGTGCCCTTTAAGTTCTTCCGCTCCCTTTCCTCTCTCATCTATAAAACAGGGCTGGCTTCATGTAAGGTGATCGGTGATTACCACCAATCACTTATACAAATTTCAATTCATGGATGGCGACTGTCACCTGCCAGAATCACCAAATTGGTGGTGACAAGAAATTGTTGTCACTTTTGTTGTCACTGAAGTATTTTTTAATGTTTCAGCTGGAAGTTAATGAAACTAATAAATTTGTTGAATATATAAGTGCAATTCCAAATCATGGTATAATTTATGGAGCAAAACTCCGATTTAGCGAAGGCTTTTTTACCAAAAGATAAAGGGAAAGTAAAATTAAATTAAAATTAGAACTAAAATTTTCAATTTATCGATATCTCAAAAACTAAGCGAGATATCGAAACATTTTATTTACTACTAGCTGGAACCAGTATAAAACCCATATTTCCGCTTCTCATTACCATCTTACCAAAAAAAAGCTTGTTGATCAATTCTGAACCGATTGCTTAGAGAATTTCAGGATACACTGTGCTCAATGTTTTTCCATTTGTAGCTTGAATGTCAAGATTTTCCGATTTTCCAACTCTTGAACAACTTACATACAGCTAACCGGGAAATGACACTTATTTGGCAAAATTCGTCTGCCATATTGGTCCCACAATTTTTTATTTGTAAGTTTTGATCATAAATTCATTATTTGCTACCTTAAAAACTGCCATATACCGATTTTCATTAGAATCGGAACACAATTTTCGTCGGCCGTTTTGAATTTATAATTTTTGACTGCTAATACGTTATTTGCTACCTTAAAAACCTCTAGATACCCACTTTCATTGGCATCGGTATAAAATCGGCAAATTCAACCATATTTCTGCTTCCATTTTGAATTTCGGTCATATTTCGGCGGGCATTTTGAATTTCGATGTTCTGGAAAATAAAATATATCCCATGTTACTCGGTTATAATAGAGATTTCTATTGGCGAAAGAATTTTTAAAATCGGTTCGGTGGTTTTTGAGTTTATCCGGAACAAACAAACAATCAAATCTTTTCTCTTTATATAATATGTAGTATAGATTTTTGGCACCCCAACTCAAAAAACAACATCATTAAATCGCGGCACCTCGGACATCGTAATTGTTCCAAGAAAATGCACACATTTCCCACTTTATAGTCTGAAGTTAGCTTCAGTTGATTTTCGGTGATTAATTTTAAATGATGTTTTACATGAACAATCACTTTGTAGTGATCACTCCTGGAAATCACCGAAATGATAATCACCTTTACATGAAGTCAGCCCAGGTTTTACTTGCCATAAATATGCACCGTGTGTGGAAGCCCATTCGGAATTAACAGGGTCACCAGTTGAAGCTCCTAATTGGAGATTGGCAGTGATGCCGGATTCATGCCGGATTCATCGTTGTGGATGAGTTGTGCCGCACTTATGCGCGCGCATACTTTTTGTATTAAAAATTGAGCATTTCTCAATTTTGGAATTTTTTTCCTCTCTGGAAGAAAGTTGAACCAACTACAACTTTTCTGCGGCGGATTTTTTAAATTGTCGAGAAAGTCATATGTTTCACGTCATCGAAGTCACTTATCTGGCGCCATTTGATGAAACCTTGTTAGATTGTATAAAAAATTTGTATGTAACTTAATGAAATTTTTCCTAATGAAATATTTTATAGCTTGTATTTATTTGGAAACATTAAAATTTAGATATACTGCAAGCAACATTGAAAAACCCCTGCTTTCGCCTCGCTTGCAGCATTGGTCGAACCACATATTTTTTATATATATAGTTAATTTTTTTTGTTGTATAATATACTACGTCTGCAGTCTCAAAACAAGACTTATGAAGATTCTACGAATCTTTTGCTTATTCATTTTTCAAATTCAAATTTCCACATTATAGGATTTTACCAACAAAACTTTGACAAATGTCAAATCATACAAAATCTGCGGCAATGAATCGTAGTTCAGCTGATTCTCTTTTTGGGAAATTTTGCGTGGCGCGACTCATCCGCAACAATGAATCCAGCATGAGAGCTGCGAGGTGTAATAATCCTAATACATAATAGTATTCTGGTAGTAACTGCGCCTTGACTTCCTTGACGTAGCTTCACGTCAAGGGAATAGAAAGGTTCTGTGCATGTCAATTTATAGTCCGGGGAAATTAGCATTTTAAGGAGACAAAATTCCAAAATGGCTGAAAATTGGCCCACAGCTTCCTTGGGACTTTTTAAGAAAACAATTTCGGAATCACAAAAAAAACATGGCCGCTGGAGATATCAATTTTTGGCAAAAAAACCACTCAAAAACTGTTTTTTTCGAAATTTTTTTTGATCAGTCAATACGAAACGTTATTGCCTACAAAAAGGTCTCTTGTCATTTTTTCGAAAACCTAACCCTTTCGAAGTTATTCAAGGTCAAAGTTTCCAATAATCACTTTTCAGCCAAAAAATACTTTGATTAATTCGGAAAGGTCAAGGTTTTCGAAAAAATTTCAAGAGGGGTATTTTGTAGGCAATAATGTTTTGTATTGACTGAACAAAAAAAATTTCGAAAAAACCTTATATATCGCGTGAAAAGAAAGTTATTCAAAATTCAAGGACCAAATATTCCATTATTCAATACCTTTTCAACACAGAACTTTATTTCAAATAATTTTTTTATTATGTTATCACTAATACTTTAATTTTTGTGAGATGCCAAATTAAATATTAACCGTTAAAGTCACTTCCTTGAAGATTTGTTTAAGATTCTACGGTTCTGAGCGTAGCCTGAAGGCTTAACACAAGTTTGTGAAAGAGAACCAAAGATCGTCTTAAGACCATTGTAGTTGTTAGTTCTAGTCGCCATAGAAGCGCACAATATCTTAAGTTGTCTTAAGCCTATTGCAGTTAGGCCTATACGGGAACACAAAACTTATTTGATCTGGCGAGGCGAGCACTGTAAGCATAGCAACTGCGGCGTTCCTTGGGCCGCACCTTTAGTGTCATATTAAGTCGGAAAATTTCAAAAATAAGAAATGCATGTGAGTTTAAATGCAATTTAAGGCCTGTGCCAAGTTATAATTCAAACGTTAATTCGTATGAAAAACGCATTTCTGTTTCACAATTCACTTTTTGAAAGTTTGCGTCTTAGGAATTGTAAGGAAATATTTTGAATTGTAGAGAAATAGGTATTATCCAAACATTCGTTTGACAGTTTGTTGGATTTGCATTTGTAGCAACTGTTTGACAGTTTTTTTTTATAATTAAATGTTGCTAATTTTTCTAAATGGTCACAAACATCTTGCATTTGGCTTCAATAGTTCACTGGTCATGCAAATATGTAGAATATTTCACCCTGATATGCGTGCAAACTGTTTTTGTGGTATATTGAACTCCTGGGCACGTGGGTGAATCCATTTTCAATTACTGGAAAACAATATCAATTTTCAGTGTCCAATTGTCCTCACCGTATAACGTGATAGATGAAAGGCTGATCCGGCTACACGGTAAGACATTGCAGGCGCCAATCAAAATAAAATTAACAGCTAAAACTTCGTATAAAATTTGAATAATTTTTTTCAAAGCTCTTAACAAATAAGTTAATGCTTCTTGCAGTGCACCCTTACTGGATTATGCTCAAGCTCTTCCATTCCGCTCATTCTAAAAATATTAATGTAGCCTTGGGCTACTTTAAAAAAAATTATTACAAATTTTATAAGTGGGATGATACACGACTCAACGTATTGATCAACACAAATGTCAGTTTGTTGAGCGGCGGTGATATACGACTCAACGCGTTGCACGCGTTGTATAATACAATGCGATTTTATATGAGTGCGGGTGTGTATTCAAAATTATTTCCGACCCACAACGGCCTTGATTATTCATGCAACTTGAGGAAAAATATAAATCGATTCTAGTTTCGGTCAACACCGAAGGGTCGTGTTGATCAATACGTCAGGTCGTGTTGATCAATACGTTGAGCCGTGTGTCACCCCCCTTAAGTCGCAAAATTTTGTTGTCATTCATGTTTAAAAAATATATAATTTGTAAAATGAAATGCGTGAATTCCATTTTGTCACGCTTTTTGATTTCGAAGTGCCCGTGGTGCAAGTAACAGATTCGGATTGTAACTTAGCATCGCATGATAAAAAATGCATTCAATTCAAATTGATTTGAAAATAGATTAATTATGGAGATTCAGGAACGGTCATAGAATTTGCTAGCATTGTTTACTTCTCTTTTATTTTTCTAAAACAAACACTAAAATATTTTTCTTTCTTTTTTCAGGTACGGTCCATGAATACTTGAGAGTTTTATCTTTTGGCTTAATTAACATTAAGTGATAAATAAGGTAACGTTTGCGTGTAAAACATCGTAGAAGATATGAATATTAAGTTAGAATTTATAATTATACTAGCAAAAAACCTGCGTGCGTTGCAACAAAAAAAAAGTTTTTGTGTTCACTGTCGGCGGTAGAAAAAAGTATAATGAAAAAAACAACAAATCTGGAAAAATGATTTTGGATACCATATAAAAATTTAGAGTTGCCATAAAAAATATTGTAATATTTCTTTTTGAGCGTTCTCGGACTCGTCAGGGATTAATTGGAACAATTTGTTTCTTTTTAACAGCTTCAATTTCAAAACAAAACTTTTTGCACACATGTGCTCCTCCTTCCTCTTTTTCTTCTCTCTTTCTTCTCGGTGGTTCAGTACTAAATTAAGATGGGACACTGCGTTATATATGTATGTATTCAAGTAGATGCCTCTGAACATGAAACTTTTCGGTGAATTGGAATTGGGGCCCTTCCATTTTCTTTGTAGTTTTGGCGATTTACCTTTTATTCATCGAGGATTTTATAGGTAGACTGGATCGCCTTCCTTAATTCCAGATTCGTTCTTCCTTAGGTCGTAGCGGGTCTTCGTCCTGTTGCTGGCCCATTGCAGATTTCTCCGGACCGTTTCGTGGATTTCCGTATATTTCGCTCTTAGTGTAGAGGAGTATTCAGTAGCGCTTGGTGTGTTTCTAGCGCGATTCCAAACTTTTAATCACCTGGCAGCGCAATCTGTTTCCCGAAGATCGTCTTTGTAGGCCTCTGACCGGTAGAACTGTGGATAGCTTTCCTGTACAGGGTTCTTTTATTGAACTTTATAGAGATCTTCTTCATACAAATTTGAAAACCTGTTTCTACCGTTTTTACTGTTTTTATACTGGTTACAGGAAATTTAAGAAATACACACTATGGTCAATGTTCTTTCATTTGGAGCTAAGATGTGAAGATTTTCAGATTTTCCAACTCTTAAACAACCTACATACAGCTGACCGTGGAATGAAACTTATTTCGCAAAATTCGTCCGCCATATTAGCCCCGAAATTTTAAATTTACAAGTTTCGATCATAAATTTGCTACCTTAAAAATCCCCAGATACCGATTTTCATTGGAATCAGAATACAATTGGTAAACTCATCGGCCATATTGGTGCGGCCATTTTGAATTTATAAGTTTTGATGATAAATTCGTTATTTGCAACCTTAAGTATCCCATTTTCATTGGAATCGGAACACAATTGCCAAGTTTGTCGGCCATATTGGCGCGGTCATTTTGAATTTCGGTACTCTCATAGCCGAAGAATTTATTTATGGATTCATTAAACATTCATTCATACTAAAGTTAAAACTCATAGCTCATACGTCTTTTTATCAGAACACATTTATGGCCAACTACAAATGTTGAAGGTAATCCATTGGAGAATGATGGAGAATAAAGATGTTAATAAGATAATGTTTAAGTGTAATTTTCAATAATCTATATAAAAATCAATTGCCGTGCGTTAGTCTTGCAAGAACTCGAAAATAGCTCGCCTCAATACAGGGGTGGTTTAAAAAAATAAGAAAAACGATAAAATAAGAAAGGAACTACAGAAAAATCTAAAAAATTGGTAATTTTGGGAATTTTCACTGCTGATTAGTTTTAATAGCTTCATGGCCTACCTATATAATGTTTGACAGCTGCGGAAGAAGCTATTGAAACTAATGTGAAGTGAAAAATCCCAAAATTATCAATTTTTTATATTTTTTAGCTGTTCCTTTTGGCTTTTCCTAATGTTTTTTTTCTAAAACCACCCCTGTATTGAGGCGAACAAAACAAAAAAAATATTATTGAAATCGGTCGAGCCATTTTCGAGTTTTTGCGGGACTAACGCACGGCATTCGTTTTTATATATTTGACCTGGTCTATGAAAAGAGGGCTTACGCCCCCAAATTTAGGGGAAAAACCCCCAAGTTGGCAACCCTGCACCTCTCTTACACATCAACTCCTCTAACACCAATTACGGCCGATTGGAACCTGTAAGTCGCATGTTCATTAATGTTAAGAAAAATGTTAATGTTTTTAGCGTGAGCAATAGTAAGGATGTCCATAAAATGAGTATTTTTAATCTCACGTGACTGTCTAAGTGTCTCGCTCCTTCTGTTATTTGCACGCTTCTTTGGTGCTACTTTGTAATTGCTTTTTTTTCAACTTGTATATTTTTGCATGCTTTATTCGAGCCTCTTCTCAGCGCTTTCTTGTGCTGAGTTGGTAAATTTTTCTTGGCCCAGCTGAGAAGTGCGCCTTCTGCGTTAGAAGGATTTACTCTATTATTATTATTATCCCGAAATTTCCAGTAGTTCGAAACATTTGGCCTGTTCGGTCAAATCTGGCAAGTCCTTTACATTGATTAGTTTTGCTAATATCTCCTGAAATCGTTCCAATTTCCAAATAAAGTCATTTGCTTCCCAGTTTTACAGCGGCGCTTCAACACACTCAATACTAGCGCTGGTGGTGTAGAATATTCTCATGAGAATACCAAAATTTATCTGGAGAATATTCTCATACTCTATAAACACCTTAAGTAATAAGCGAACGTAAAGTCGAATATTTTGTTATGAGTTCACTGCAAATCCAAGTGTTTAAACGGTGTTTAGAAATAAAACACTCTAGTGTTTTATTTCTAAACGATCAAGTATATAATGGTGGGAAGTGTTTACATTTAAAACAGAAGAAGCGATTAATGCACAAAATCTAAACGCTAAAGTGATTGATTTTTAAACACTCAAATCATTTAACAGAAATTTAACGCGTAAGGTGTTTAACAAAAAATTCTAACCTAAGCACAAATGTTTAAAAGCAAAACACTTATTCGCCAATTAAACACTTGGGAAGGTAAACACCTATAGTTATGATAAAACACTTATGGGAAACTAAACACCCTAGCGTTTTATTTTTAAACGGTAAAGTGTTTAGGGGTGGGAAGTGTCTCTCTAAAAGTGAAATACTGGGTGATCCATTTAGAGGTACTTTTTTCAGAAATAAAAAAAATAAAAAATTTAATTTTATCGGGTAATTTTTATTATCATACAAAAGAACTAGAATACTTACACTATAGTGCTTGAAAATAAGTTTCTATAACACTTAAATGTTTTTTGAATTTATCACATGAAATTAATAGGTTTCAAAATGATACAGTCCAAATTATAGCTCAAAATATGTATTTGTTAATTAAAAATTGGCCAAAATACAAAAAGTTTTAGATCTCGAGCTCATGTTAACAAAAATGAAGTTTATTTTTTTTTAATTTAATGTCCCAAAATTCTCTACAAGATCTGATAAAAAATTTTAAATTGTTTTTTAAAAATGGCCAAAAAAACGCAATTGTTGTTATTTGAGTAATAAACAGAACTAAAAAAAGTAACCAAAATTACAACCAAACACTGCAATCTCAGCTTTTAAAAGTGTTTTATTTCAAAACGCTTAATGCTGTAAACATAATTGGGGCGACCGACGCAACTACTTTCGCAAGAACTGTCAAAAACCAATAGAATATACGTCTGTATATGAGGGTGCACATAAATTCGACCACGGCTACGGCCACGTCGCGGACCACGGCGGCTCAATCAATCTATTTTCTATTTTGTAGCTATCGCCTGTCAAAGATGTTTATTTACTGAGGTTATGTTTTCATAATTTGTGTGTATTTTTTATTTTGAGGTTTGATTAAACAAACCCATTGTTATATAATTGATGCAATATTTTTAATATAGCTTATTTTTTTCATATTTTTCATGATTATATGAAAAAATATTTCTTCACAGATAACAATAAAAAAACAAAAATTAAGTCGCCGTGGCTCCAATTATGTTCACACAACGAATTTCAGCCCGGAAATCGCTGTTGCCGTCGCCGCCGCCGTGGTCGTGGTTCCAATTATGTTTACAGCATAAAACGTTTTAATTTGACGTCACCCGTTTGATTAACATTGTCGACACTTTTAAAACGCTTAAAAGTGTTTAAAAAATGTCTACATGTTAATCATACGGGTGACGTCAAAATAAAACGTTTTAAGTGTTTTGAAATAAAACACTTGTAAAAGCTGAGATTTACAGTGAAATTATTTTAGTATATACCTATTCTTCATTTTTTGGCTTTTTTTACTTCATTTGTTGTTTTCATTTATTTAACTTAGTTTATCCTGAAAATGTTACGCCTTTGTTGACAGGTATTTTTTTAATATGAAATGCTTAAATATTACGAATTTAAAATTATCAGTATCACCTGATGTTTTAGAAGTGTTTTATTTCAAAACGCTTAAAACGTTTTATTTTGACGTCACCCATTTCATTAATATTGTCGACACTTTTAAAACACTTAAGCGTTTAAAAAATATCTACAGTGTTAATCAAATGGGTGCCGTCAAAATAAAACGTTTTAAGCGTTTAAACACTTTCAAAAACTGAGATTTGCAGTGATAAGACGAGAAAAAACATGAGCGACCCATATTTCACGCAATTATGCTAATGCCCGCCAAGGGTACCATTTAGCCTATTCAGTAAAGCGCATCTCGTTCTATCACGGCAGTCAAGCAATATTGGAAGTGGTTTGTACTTAGTTGGGGACCGCTTGGAAAAGCCGGCATTCGCGGTTGGATTTTTTTTTTCACTTTTTGCAATGATATTATTATGTTTTAATATAATATTGATTAATAGTTCTATCAACATAATTTTTATTATTCATAACCAAAAACACACTCCAAACTTAAGTGTTTACTCATTAAACGCCGCTAAGTGTTTAAAATTCGACTACAACGATTTAAACGCTTTAAGAGTTTAGAAACTAAGCCCTTGAGTTTACAGTGTTTGTATTAAAAATTTATATAATATCACTGGACACTACAAGTTATCGAAACAATTTGTAGAGAGCCCCTATATCTGAAAACTCTCGAGTTCTTCATATGTTTATGTATGTTCCAACTAGGTGAAAGGTTATCAACAGCTTAAAGGTCATCAAAGGGAAGAAATTATATTAACTCTTGAAGAAAGAGTTGGGAAAGTTCATGGAAATAAATCATACACAAACACATTTTTATCTGATTATTTTTGCTTTTATTAAGAACTATTCCTAGAATAGATCAATAACAAATTAAGTCGAATATTTACATAAGTAAGTCTAGAGCAGCTTCTTGTCCGCATTCTGATAGATGGTTTTTAAGCTGTTCCTTATCTTTAACAGTTTCCTTCACAGCATCGATAACACATTTACCAGATTTTGCTACTTTTGTAGCGGCCTTGACAAGCAACGTCTTGAAGCTGATAACATCGGTTACTACCTCGGTTACAGCTCCAACAACTGACACAACGGCGTCCAACAAGCACTCATAGTTTCCTGTTGCCTGGATTTTTTCAACACATAAGCTGATTTCTTCAATAACATCGAAAACAGTATCTGGCAAGCTGAGAACCAGTTCCTTGATAAGTTCGTAAGTGCCAGTTATTTCTTTCTTGGCGGTCGCAATGCAAGCGTCCAATTTTGGAATAAACGCATTCCTGTATTTCTGAATATCACCGTTGATGTTGTCTCTACATTCACCTGATACCTTTTTCGTAATAGTGTCAGAAAGGTTAGTTAATGCATCAATTGCTTTGTTAATCGTGTCCTTAATGAGTCCCTCAATACCATTAAGAATCTTGTAGAAGTATTTATCTGCCTTTCCAGCAACTTTGCCAAACAGTTCCTTAATCTTGTTCCTCACTGCCATACGATCGTCCTTCTTGAATCCGTTTTGAATTCGCTTCTTGACAAACTCGTAGACTTCCTTTGCCATGTTAAAGATTTCAATGAAATCATCGATGAATGGCTTAATGTGCTGTTCGTAGAAGTTAACAATTTTGTCCTTAATACTATTGAACCATTGTGTGGTATCTTTTATAGCACCTTTAATCCATGCCTCTGTATCTCTAGCTGCGCCCTTAAACCAATTTTTGGTATCAACAGCTGCGCCCTCGAACCAGTTTTTAGTATCAGAAACGGCACCTTCTACCCAATCTTTAGTGTCTTTAGCAGCCTTGTCGAACCACGCCCCTGTATCTCTAATAGCACCCTTAAACCAAGAACCAATGTCCGGTTCTGGTCGGGCAGCAATTACAGCCACAAGTGAGATAAGCAGTAGAGCGGTAAACTTCATTTTGAAGTGAAAGTTTAAAAATATTAATCGATTGTGGCACTGGAGTTTCTTATATACTAACTGACACGACACTGTTTTGAAAATATGTGCAATTTTAATTTTGAATAAATATTGACGACTGTTTTCATCGTATTGTCGCTACCAAAATGAAGGATACCAAAATCAAATAGTAACAGCTGGTGCAGCTTTGTTATCGTCTTGCGTAACAAAATATGTTTTGTGGTATAAATTTAGGTGGGTTTTTAGTGCAAATTTGTATTAACTAAACCAGAACCAGCAAAAATGCTTTGTGATCAAAATAGACTTAAGTCGCAATATCGAAATCGCTTCAAAATTAGACGATAAGCCTTGGTATTGGTCTTTAGAGTACACAGCGACACTTACCGGTAATATGGCAAGCCTTATACGATTCACTCGATATTCAGTAGCTAAGGTAAATATAAAATGTTACTAAGTCGTACTGTCGTTTTGTTTTTGTGTCTAATTTTCTGGTTTCTAGAAGTTAGTAAACGTAGAAATTCCAATATCGTATTTGCTTCGAATTTAGAACACAAATTTCTAGATAATATGCATTCTTAGAAGTTATTTGTAATTTGTTCTACAGTTAATTAATTTTTGTAGAACACAAAAAAAATATTCACTTTTTCCAAAGATATTATAAAACTATGTTTTCATATATTCTTTAATCGAAACAACCATATTTAAGCAGTACACTTTTAGACCAATGCCAAAACGCTTTTGAGAGGCCAAAAAAACAAAAAATTCTTAGGAGTATATGGATGGCGGCAAAATTTAGGATAAATTGCACATACACGGGAAAAATCGAGAGCCCCACTACAGAAGACAGGAAGGGGGTGGGGGTGCCAAAATGTGTGCTTTTAGGGTTGAAACGCGGTTTTTTACTATTTCTGGCAAACGTAGACCTCCTATCGAAAAAAGTTGAATGTAAAAGTTGTAGATAATTAAAAAATCTATAATTTTCATTCAAACCACTTTCGCCATAATCTCAAAAAAATGGAGAAAAACGATAAAAAACATTAAAAACCAATTTTTTCATTTATCATTTTTCTCTTTTACAAAAATGATTCGATTTTAATGAAATTTGGTGAAAATGTTCATTTTTATGTTTTGTAAAAGCTGCAATTTTTTTAAAGCGATAGATAATTTTGTTTCTTTTTTTAACGAATTTAATTTAAAGAAAGGGTCAAATTTTCAATCAAAAAAGTTGACGGACAAAATTTTGATTTTTCTACTTTTCAGGACGGCTTTTTTTCGTTGAAACCTCTACTCTCAGATGGTGTAAAAAAATTATAGTGTCACAATAAAAAAACATCGATAAAAATTCGAAAAACCAAAATCTTCCTTTTTCAAATATCGATTTTCCGTAAACTTCACTGATTCTTTATCTCTCTTTGAAATAGAGTTCTGTAAACTGTAAATTTAATGAAACATATTATACCGGAACTTCGGAGTTTTAAGTTCGGACTGCTGAAAAAATATTGTTTTCTATGCCTTACGGGGGAATATAGTTAAAAAAAAATTCGATTAACATTCATATATTAATTTATGGGCACTTTAAAAATTGAATTATGGTGGGGTAGTTTTTCTACAATGTGTTATGAAGTGCGCGCGCAGTTCCTTCTAGTTAATTTCTTCCGCCCTCCAATTTGCTTGCTGCTCTCCTGTCCTTGCATTTTACGCGTTCACAAGAGACACCTGGTTACGAACACCATGATAGTGTACTTACTATAAGGTAATAACCTAATAAAATGCTTTTTGTAGTTTATGAAGATGTATTAAATGTATAATTAGAAGATTGATCTGATAGTACGTATTCGATGATGGAAAAATGAAGTGCTGACAACCATTGTGGTTATCTACACAAGTCTTCCTTCAGCAGCAGCAGAACCGGGTTTACAAGTTAATCTAGGTCTACACTGGTATTCTTTCATCGATGTTTTTTTATTGTGACACTATAATTTTTTTACACTATCTGAAAGTAGAGGTTTTAACGAAAAAAAACCGTCCTGAAAAGTTGAAAAATCAAAATTTTCTCCGTCAACTTTTTTGATTGAAAATTGGCCCCTTTTTTTAAATTAAATTCGTTAAAAAAGAAACAAAATTATCCATCGCTTTAAAAAAATTGCAGCTTTTACAAAACATAAAAATGAACATTTTCACCAAATTTCATTAAAATCGAATCATTTTTGTAAAAGAGAAAAATGATAAATGAAAAAATTGGTTTTTAATGTTTTTTATCGTTTTTCTCCATTTTTTTGAGGTTATGGCGAAAGTGGTTTGAATGAAAATTATAGATTTTTTAATTATCTACAACTTTTACATTCAACTTTTTTCGATAGGAGATCCACGTTTGCAGGAATCGTACAAAATCCGCGTTTCAACGCTAAAAACACACATTTTGGCTCTCGATTTTTCCCCATTTATGTACAATTTATCCTAAATTTTGCCGCCATCCCTTTAATGCTAAGAATTTTTGTTTTCTCAAAAATTATCGGCACTGGTCTATTTCAGTAATATTGAAAATTCAGCAAAATATTTTAACAAGGAATAGAAGTAGGATATGATAAGCACCTATAATAATGTCATGATCTCTTTAAGTGGGAATCGAATCTACCGTGGCCGCAATTAGTTCGCGGGTCGCCAGTCAACAGGGATACAGGGGAAACAAGAGAACACATTGCTTTGTGCTTCATGCCGGAACTGTGCAATTGCTGCTGGAAGTGCGACTATATCCTCCTCTTGGGGGCGACCGGAAACAGACTCCTGGCAACGTCAGGTCTCTACCAGGAGTGCTGGCTTATGGTGGGACGGAAAGAAGAGCGTTCTCTTAAAAAATCTAGGATAGTGATATGCCGAGAGATGCATGTCCAGAAGATGATTGGTCACAAATATCCGAACTGCACTTATGTCCCGAGCTACAACCATTGCCCGAGTCTTTGAAAAGATGGAGCGTGGCTAGGGCTGGCATCCGTCCGAGTTTCCCCGGGTTTGTCCTAGTTTGAAGGGCGTCCGGAGACCGTCCGGGCGGGGTTTTAAAAAGTGTCCGAGTAAAACCCAGGAGCTGAACTTTCCAATATTCCCAAGAAATCATCTCGAACGTACATGGATCCGAAACGAAAAAAAAACTTCATCGAGTGGTTCAAGGAACCCAAAAGGCTGCGTGTACGGTTTTTAGTTATCACACAACTCAAAGTCTAACCTATTTCTTTTCAGAACAAAATGCGCAAGCGTAAATGCATATATAACAGGAAATTGCAAAACAAATATCCTAGGTTAAAAAGAGGAAAATATGACTAGGAAATTCTATGCTTAATTTGTTCTACACACATTTCCATCGCAAATATTTGGCAAAACTAGACCTAGCTCAGAAGAAGATCTTATTCGAGCAGCCGAAGGTGCAAAGGCTTACTATACAGTTAATAACCATACCCAGGCCCACATGGGGGGGGGGCAACTGGGACGAATTGCCCCGGGACCGGCTAGAGGGGCCCCGAGAATAGATTGAAACCCAAAAAGTTAAAACCCCATATTCCTGCATACTAATCGCCTAGGTGCCCCGAAACTATCTTGAAACCCAAAAAGTCAAGACCGCCCTATCCATGCGTTCTACTTGTCAAGCAAGCGTTCTACTTGTTAGCAGCATCTCCTCTTTAAAATGCTCACTGTATGCGGTTAATTTGAAGCTATTTCGTGAGGTTGTTAATGCTGTAGACTGTTTATGTATGCAACGAAATTTGAACGCCCCAACCAACTGATGCAGCTGCAACCATCTTGAGTTGAGTATTAATAAAAGTAACTGCTTTACTTTTAGCCGTGGTCATAACCCTGTGATGTTCCCTTATTCACTGAATAACCTAACCCTAGTTCGAATTACTGACGGGGTTGTGTTCGAATTACTACGGGGTTGTGTTCGATTCGAAATTAACTTTCAATTCTCACATCGATTATATTATCTCAAAAGCTTTTAGGATGGTGGGTTTTGTTATGAAGCACTCCAAAGATTTTTACGACCCTTATACTATTAAAAGTTTTTACGTGTCATTAGTAAGTCCTCACCTTGAATATGCCTATGTTATTTGGGCTCCTTAACATGAAGTTCACATCAAGAGGATTGAGTCGGTGCAAAAATCCTTTTCTAGATATGCGCTTCGTAAATTACGATGGGAGTGCAGCTTACCCAGATACGACGTTAGATGCAAATTGCTAGGCTTGAAATTCTTATCACATAGGAGGAATATTGCAGCGGTAATGCTAGCTCGGGATGTGTTAATGAACCACATCAACTCTCCGGATTTGCTTTCTCCCTATTATTTATACGCCCCTGAAAGAAACATACGTACCAGGAATATTTTTAAAATGCCCTCACATCGTACAGCTTATGGTTCACAAGAGCCTATTTCCATTTCCACGAAGCTATTTAATATCGCGAGCTCTCATGTAGATTTCACTTTCCCTCGTGATTCGTTTCGGAAATTAATTTCAGAACTTAATTTTTAGTAGTTTTATTGATTAGTGTAATGTATTATAGTAGGCAAATAATAATTATAATAATTATATATGAACCTTGAGACATAGATGTCTCTGTACGTATGCATGCACTCTGGCATGCCACTGCAATATGCACATGTTTTCCAGCAGCGCTAAGAAATGAACTTCCGCCCAGATCTGGATATAGAGGTTAAGACTAGAATAGTGAGAAGTATAGTCACGAGTGTAATATCTATAATAATAATCAAATAAACAGAAAAGTATTAAGAGAGCGTTTTAGTTATAAACACCGAAACATCACAGTGGCGACGAGGATTAAAAATTTTTAAAGATGGGTAAGAAAAATAAAGATCCCAGCACCAGCTTCCAATTTGAGGAAGAATGTCGTCGTACAAGTAGCATGGCACTTGCAAATTTTGTTCTTACAACACAACAATTTGATGCCAGCAACGATGACTGGGTAATATTTAAAGAAAGATTAAATCATTTATTTAAAATTGTGGAAGTGCCAAGTGAAGAAAAAGTAAGCGTGCTATTATCCATATTAACGGAAAATACGTATAAACTAGTTCGTGATTTATGCACTCCTCAAAAGCCTGAAAACAAATCATTTCAGCAATTGTATGAAATGCTGGATCAACATTGTAGTCCAGCATTTAATAAATGGCAAGAACGCCAAAATTTTTTTGAGGCTTCGAAGAATGTAGATGAATCTATAAAGGAGTGGTATGCAAGACTAATGAAACTAGCTTCAAATTGTGGTTTCGGTGCAGAAATCTCGACGCTGATTAAAAGCAAATTTATCACTGGCCTCCATGGAAAAATCTTTCAAAGACTATGTGAAGAAAAGCAAGACATCGAATTAGAATCAGCGCTTTCCATTGCTCGGGCTGCAGAATACAAATGGGGCAATAACGTTTCGTATTGACTGATCAAAACAAATTTTCGAAAAAAGCAGTTTTTGAGTGATTTTTTGGCCAAAAGTGATTTTTGATAACTTTGACCTTGAATAACTTTGAAAGGGTTAATCGGGTCAACATCTTTGTAAGAACTAAAGTTGTAGAGAATTTCATCATTTAGGCCTTTGTACAGGGTTGTACGACTTATAGAAACCGAGATACAAGGAAAACAGCGGAAAACCGCTATATTTCCGGCGGCCATGTTTTTTTTTGTGATTTCGAAATTGTTTTCTTAAAAATTCCCAACGAAGCTGTGGTCCAATTTTCAGCCATTTCCGAATTTTGTCTCCTTTAAATGCTAATTTCCCCGGACTATATATTCAAAACCGTTTTTATTTACTAAATCGCTGGCATTGTTTTTCTATAAGTCTACTCATAACTGCAGGCATACTGTTGCATTTGCGCGTTATGTTCACGTTGCAATTGTAACACGTTAACTGAATTCAGTTCGACTTATTGGCCACCCCTGCCCTATATAATATCGCCTACACTTCGATGGAAATGAGCAGGCAGATCTCCTAGTTAAAAAAGGTGTCTACACCCCGTTTCTCGGACACTCAGAAGTCACACGAAATAAATTTTTCGGATATGTCAGCGAAATTGATATAAAGGCACCCTTGTTGCGGTACTTTGACAACATGTTTATTTGTTGGCGGAGCTCAAAGATACGCATCATGTTTTGAAGCTATTGCAGTCTACTTTATATGTTTCAAATTTCAGGCAGAGCGGTACTTACTTGAACCGTTACAGATCAATTTTCAAGCATTTTTACTGCGAAATTGATATAAAGTCACTCTTTAAAATTAGCAGCGGAAAATAAAAAAAAAATTCTTAAATAATCCTTTATTTAATATTTGGTAGGCCCACCAATATGTATGTAGTACTAGCAAAAACCCCGCGTGCGTTGCAACGCCTTTCAATAAAAAAAGATTATGTGTGCACAGTAGGTGGGTGCAAGAAATTATCAAGCAATCAAAAACGAATGCTAAATGAAGTCAATGACGTTGCGGCGCGGTGTTACTATTTCGAGTTTCACAAATTTCGAACCCCCATTTCACCCCCCTAAGGGGTTGAATTTCGAAAAAACCTCAAATACGTGTTTCATTATTTATGGTGTAGAGTATTTATACTAAGTTTGAAGAAAATGTGACTAAAGAAAAAAAATTCTGCATACACCCTATTTAACCCCATTTCACCCTCTTATGGGGCGAATTTCGAAAAATCGCTTCATTGTGGATGTCCACGTCATTATAGACAATCAAAATACCAGCTATCATTTCTCAAAAAATTATCCCTAAATTTTGAAAATTAACAGAGGTATGAATTTTTCAAAAAAAGGGGCATTTTTAAGCGTTTTCTAGCTTTCGTGGAGAAAAATGATCGGATCGTTGTCCATAAAATACCATTTTGTAGGTTTTTCAATTCTCTACAAATGACCTGTTAAAGGTAACGCGATTCATCCAGTACTTTTTATTGTATACGCAAAAAACGAAAAAAATACCCTTTTTTGTTGTTAATTTTTGTTTAAACAATTCCACATGGCTAAAATTTGGCTGGGGTTTGAAATAATAGTGCAAGTAGTTTGCTCTACAATTTTATAGCTAAAAGTGCCTTTTTTCGCTCTAATGACTGGGCTAGTTGAGAAAAAAATCATTTTCCATTTAAAAAGCCCGTAATATGTGGAAGTGCAATGTACCTTTCTAAGCACAGCCTTTTGTCGTCGCAGTTTGGCCGTACTGCCCTTGCCATTAAAAAGGTCGTAAAAAAGTCACAAAACTATATATAAAAAAAGGCAAAAGCGCGTATGAGCTAAGTCCATGTAGTGCGGATCCTCCATAATGGAACTATTTTATATATAGGTACCATTTCACACTCTTAGGGGTTGAATTTCGAAAATTCCTGAAACACATTTTTCTTTTTTTATTGTGTGGAGTAGATATTTGTACTAAGTTTGAAGAAAATCTGACTAAAGGAAAAAATTCCCCATACAACGACAACCTATTCAACCACATTTCACTTCCTTAGGGGATGTTTTACAAAAAATCGCTTCATAGTAAATGCCCACGTTATTATAGGGATGTAATATCAAAATTTCAGCCCTTTAGATCCAGCGGTTTGGGTCAACCCCATTTCATCCCCATAGGGGATTTCGAGTTTCACAAATTTTGAAGGCCCATTTCACCTCCTCAGGAGTTGAATTTCGAGAAATGCTGAAACATGTGTTTCATTATTTATGCTGTAAACATGCTAAGAGCGACGGCGAAACTATTTTCCTCGGCGACTGACAAAAACGAATAGAACACTCGGCTTATATATGAAGGCGCACAATCTGCAGGCGACTGCGACGGCGACGCCGCCGAGCGTGGCTACCGAATCAATCTAATTTCTATTTCGTAGCCGACGCCTGTCAAAGTTGCATGGGTGCTGTGGCATCGGTTTGTGTTGCTATTCTCGTGTGTTCCTGTGGGCGTGTGTAGTATCCCAACAGGAAAAAAGAGAATAGGTTCATTTTTCCATCGATGTATTCATGCAATGAAACGGGATTTATGAAACTTGGAAACCAAAATGTAATGCAGAATTGGTATTCCTCTTCCATACATTCCACGGTAAGTGGCAGTAGAAGTGAAAAAGTGTAAAAATGAAATCTAGTCTCGTGCGCTGCGAAGTTAAAATTACAATTTAAGGCTGGGGTGGCATTACAGAAGTTGTTTCAAGCCATCTGTTTCGAGGTTTCCTTTGGATATTTCCATTTAAAACTCGTAACAAATGAGTTGAAACGACTTCTGTAATCCCACCCCAGCATTCGAAAATTCAGTCAGCTTCGCAGAATTGGCAGCACATCATTCAAAAAATCAAACCGCTGCAGTTTTCGGTGTTATAGCAAGTGAGTCTAGAATGCATTACTTTTCAATGACATCCCCGTGTTAATTTTCATCGATGTTTGGAATCGAAGAAGTAGTATAGCTATCACTTACTGCATCGATTCCGTAATGTGTAAATTTCCTGCTGGGATATGCGTCTGTCCAAGATGATTATTCCGGTGTGTGTTTTTAATTTGTGTCGCCGTCGCTCATAGAGTGTGCACACAACAAATTTCGTCGGGCCATTCGTCGTGGCCGAGAAAAATAGTTTCGCCGTCGCCCAAAGCATGTTTACAGCATTCGTACTTGGTATAAATGTACGAAGAAAATCTGATGAAATATAAATAACTTGCCATACAACTTTTTCCACCCTGTTTCATTCCCTTAGGGGTTGAATTTCGAAAAATCCTGAAAGACGTGTCTCATTATTTATGGCGCGGAGTATTTATACGAAGTTTGAAGAAAATCTGACTAAGGAAAAAAAATCCCATAAAACGTATTCAACCCCATTTCACCCCTTAGGGGATGAATTTCGAAAAATGGCTTCATAGTGAATGTCCACGTTATTTTAGGGATGCGCTGTCAAAATTTCAGTCCTTTAGGCCAAGCGGTTTGGGACAACCCCATTTCACCCCTTAGGGAATGAATTTCGAAAAATCGCTTCTTAGTGGATGTCCACGTCATTATAGGGATGCACTGTGAAAATTTCAGCCCTTTAGGTCCAGCGGTTTGGGCTGTGCGTTGCCTGTTAATCAGTAGCGTTACTGTTTTATATATAGAGATTAAATCAAAAATGCGATTTTGCATTGAATTTATTAAATTTTGTAAAATTGTAATCTCAATGCTTTCCCAATCAGCCTTCAGCGCTTCTTTTAGCTGCTGAACGGTTGAAAATTGTCTGCCGTTGGCGAAAACCCTTCGGACGAGAATTCCCGAAGACTTTCAATTGGGTTCAGGTCTGGGTTTCGGACTGGCCAGGAAATAGTCGGGTTTTCGGTCTTCCTGAACCATTCTTCAACGATCCTTGCCCGATGAACAGCAGCATTGTCTTGCTGGAAAATTAAGTTGGGGACACCGAGCTCGTCCTGGAAGTCATCTAATCCCACTTCCAGCAATTCAATATACTTTTCTGCGTGAAGGAACCTATAATAAAGGGGTTTTACCCTTGGAACTAAACGCAGCCCAAACCATAACGCTCCCATGACAAAAAAGGTACCCCATCGAACACCTCAAAATTATAAAGTGAGAATGGCTGAAAAACATGTAAAAAACATGTTTCGCCCGCCAGACTAGTAAAAATTTGTTAATTGTTATTTTTTATGAATTTTTGAAATTAGCTAAAAAAATGATTTTTTTTCCAAAACACCTGCTTGAAATTTATACAATTTGTAGTAAATAATGAACCATTTTTGAAAAAATTTGTCTGGCTGACAATTTTTGTTAACTAACTTCTGACAGACCTTTTGTTATAAACTATTTTTTTTAAAAGTGCACTATATAACACGTCCTTGATTTTGATTTTTAAATAAAGTTTAAGATCTCTTCTATCTATTACAACTTGTCTGGCTGACAATTTTTGTTAATAAATTTGTGCATTTTGAATGCGCAGCATCAATGCATCAAGATCAATCACTGGGATTTCAAAACACCTCATTAAAAAAAACAACTGAAATTTAAGATGTCCTCTATGCATAAAAATTTGCCTGTTATTGAAAAAATGTTTTTTACCATGTCAGATTTAATTTTTAAGCGGCGTGACAGCGTTTTTTTTTAAATCTGCTTTTAAAAGGGCCTTGTCAAAACACCAACTTATTTTTTTTTCTGAAAGAAGGTTTTTCATCTATTTTATGCATAAAAATTGGTCTGTCAGCAAAAAAAAGCTGTTTACTATGTCAGACTTTTTTAAGTGCCATCAGGACCGTCAAGATTGAATTTTTTTTCATCGCTGAACACTCCGTTTTGCCACTCCGTGGTCCAGGACGTGTGCGTCCTTTCGAAACGCATTCGGGCATTTCTGTGTTCCTCTGTTAAAGGGATTTTCTTCATTTTTTCCTATATATTTCAGGTGGGGATTGTTAAGGAGAACGTATTGAATCCTTCTCCTTGATACTGGCAGGTCGAGCTTCTCCTTAATTTGAGCCGCTGACAATTTATTGCAGCGCGCTTGTGCAATGCGATTTTTCAATCGCATTGAGAGAACGGACTTAGGCTCCTGGTGACTTTTTTCCCATAATTGTCTCCCAAATTAATAAAATTATTCACAACGGTCGGTGATCGGTTGATTTGGTTGGAAATATCGCGATTTGAAAAACCACGTGCTTTTAATGCTCCTATTTGAGCTCGGTCTTCTGATGACAACGGCTTTCCTCTTGGCATGATGGCAAAACTCTAAAAAGCTAACATGTCAATAAAAAAATTGACTTAAATCAACATAAATCCATTATCAAATAATTAACGTACCAATTTTTTTAAACAAAAACCTTTTTAACCTCTTTACCTTTAACACAAACTTACTGACTTTATTTCAATTTCGCAGTAAAAATGCTTGAAAATTGAACTGTAAGGCAACGTTCAGACGGTGATTTTTTTCCCGTATACCGTATACGGGATTTTATCGAGTAGAACAGTGGCAATGATAATTATATTAGCATGTTCCCACTATGCCCATGCGTGAAAATCCCGTTTTCGTGAAATTTGTTTTCCCGCATACCGTACGAACTTGCCACTAAAATTCGATAAATCTCGAATGTATTTTATCGAATACGTGATGAAGTAGCTTTTAGTTTTATATTGCGTCGTTCACATGAATGAAATTTTCCCGAATCTCGAACTTTTTTGTTCTAGGCTGTTCTTCGAATTCATCCGTCGAATTTTAATTGTCAGTTAAATCTTGTCAAGATGGAAGGCCATTTTCCGATATCCACCGAATTATTTATTTCCCTCATTGAAGAAATGCCTAATTTGTGGACATTTATAAAAATAAAGGCGACTGGGCTACCGTGGGTAAAACCAGATTTACGTGAAAAAATCAAATCGAACAGTCCTGTGTGGAGAGCGTCCCGTATTCGATAAAACCGTATACGTGAAAAACCCGAATCGAATAGTCGTCGTTTGAACGTAGCCTAACGGTTCAAGTGAGTACCGCTCTGCCAAACTAAGTTGAAGGAGTATGAAAGTTGAAACATATAAAGTAGACGGCAATAGCTTCAAAACATGATGCGTATCTTTGAGCTCCGCCAACAAATACCAGAGCAACATGTTGTCAAAGTACCGCATCAAGAGTGCCTTTATTATCAATTTCGCTGACTGTATATTGAATAGCATGGCGTACAAGTAATGATGCATGTCCAGTAATAAGCTTAGTTTGAAAAACAGGTAGCATATAGAATATGTTAAAAGCACCCTGGAGGGACGTGGAGAAGAAAGCTATGAGTCTTGAGTTTCAACTCTTGGATTTTGTACAAGTTCGGAAATAATAACTGTGGAACGTTGTTCCATAATCGAGTTGTTGTTATATTCATGAACCAATCTTTTGAATAGGGTGTTTGCGAAAAGAGTAATGTAATCTGCGAGAATGAGCCGGGCAGCCTAGTCTTTTCATATTCCGCTCATGACTGATCACTTCATATTATCAGTGGAATGTACCAAGTTGGATGGCATTGATTTCATGATAAAAGAAGGTAAACCGATAAAGGGTGCAGTAGTTAAGAAGTTAAAAGCAATATAAAACAAAATGAAATTCATAACATACTTTAAAACATTTATTACAATCTATTCCTAGAATAGATAAATAACACTTTAAGTATTTTATTTACATAAGTAAATCCATGGACGCCTCCAATCCGCACTCCTGAAGATGATCAACAAGCTGCTCCTTATCCTTAACAGTTTCCTTAACAGCATTTACTACACAAGTGCCTGAATTTTTAATTTTCCTTCCGGCCTTTGCAAGCAAATTCTTGAAGGTGCCAACATCAGTTACAACTTCGACAACAGCTCCAACGACCTGTGCACCAGCATCGATTAAACAGCCCCATTTGCCAGTTTTTTGGATTTCCTCAACGCATACACTGATTACTTCGACAACATCAAATACACTATCTGGTAGATTAAGGACAAGATCCTTGATAAGATTATAAGCGGTTGTAAGTTCCTTTTTAGCATCATCTATACAAAGTTGCAGTTTTGGCAGGAAGGCTGCCTTGTAATTTTGAATGTCCGTATTTATGTTATCTTTGCAGTCCTCTGATACTTTCGATGTAATAGCGGCAGTAATTCTACCACCAAGATTAACAACTTGACTCATCTTTTCTTTAATGGCGTCTTCTAATTTTCGTATAATATCGTGGAAGTGCTTGTCTGCTTTAGCAGTTATTTCAGAGAAAACTTCCTTAATCTTGTTTCTCACTTCTAAGCGATCTTGTTTTCTGAAGCCACGTTCAATTCTTACCTTAACATATTCGTAGATCTCCTTAGCCTTATTGAAGACGTCAATAAAATCATCGATGATGGGTTTTATATTCTTTTCATAGAAGTTAACAAGTTTGTCCTTAATATTATTGAACCATTCTTTGGTATCTCTTATAGCACCTTTGATCCATGCCTCTGTATCGCTGTAAGCCTTTTCGAACCAGTTTTTAGTATCCGAAGCTGCGCCCTCAAACCAGTCTTTAGTATCTTTAAAGGCACCTGTTACCCATCTTTCGGTATCTTTACCTGCCGTTACAAACCAATTTTCGGTATCTTTAGCGGCTCCTTCTACCCAGTTTTTAGTGTCCCTTACGGCTCCGTCAACCCAATTTTTAGTATCTTTGGCAGCGCCTTCGACCCAATTTTCGGTATCCTTTGCAGCTTTATTCACCCATTTTTCAGTGTCTTTGGCAGCGCCTTCGACCCAGTTTTTGGTATCTTTGGCAGCGCCTTCGACCCAGTTTTTTGTATCGTCAGCAGCTTTCTCGAACCAGGCCCCAATGCCAAGCCAATCTGCCTCTGGTTCTGGACGGGCAGCGATCGTTGATACCAACGAAATAAATAGCAGAGCAGTTAACTTCATTTTGCAGCGCAAGACGAAAAATATTGTTCAATTGGGGAATTGGTGCTTATTATATACTGACTCCAGCTGCTTCGTGAATATGTGCAATTTTGCTGGAACAAATATTGACGAGTGTTTTTTGCGGAATTCTCAACAAAATTTCAAGGTTACTAAATTTAGCTCATATTTCCAAGTCAAATAGGAGCAGCTGGATTAAAAGTTAACTATCTATTAATTTCGTGTTGTGCGTAATAAAGTATGGTTTGTTTTTGGGCTTTCGAGTAGAAATGTGTTTTGACAAAAATCGAAACCAGACAATGCTTGAAACACATTTTGCTATAAAAATAGGATTAAAACGTAATAGGGAATCACTTTATGCTTGGACCTGATATTGTTTTGGTATTTTTAGGATAGTCCGATCCCTAAAGTTAACGGAGGCATATGAAGGTATTTTACATAAGGTTTAACATATTAATGAGATAAAGGTAGTTTTGATATAACATAGTAAAGGCCATTCCTGTCGTTCTAGAGAATGTTGCCATTGGTCACATTTTATCGCTCCACCATTTGGAAATGGGTAAGTAATTGGATTTCAATTGAATGCACGGTTCGTACTCCACTTTCTACTTATTGAAATTCAGTACTGAAAGAGTCACACAATTCTGCAAATAAAACTACGTCACTAAGCCAGTTTGAACCAATTCAAGTCCACTTTCGAACTCCGTGTAGCAATATTATTTTTTACCAACTAAGGACACCCCTCTTCTCCACATACGAGTAGTAAGTAAATTTATTAAGCTAATCTCGCTCGAAATTGTAACCGTTTGAAACGAAATGGCACATGGTGTGAAATTAATGGGATCCTTGGTATGAAAACCGATTTCCTTTTTTCTTGGCCTGTTAGGACTACTGCCTTTGATCTTTTGCCATTACATAATTTTGGTTGGAAAATTCACACTTTCATCTTGATCCATCATTATGTCTATCAATTGATATATTGTTTCTTCCCGCGGTACGATATTCTGTATCTGCTCATTTATTAGCTAAACTCGCTCGCTACCATATGAGGGAAATATGAGGGAAATATAGACAGCTCCAGTCTCTTTGATGCGGCAAAGGAAGCGGCTAAACTCGGAGCCAGCCTCATTATTGGATGTGACGCAAATGCTCACAACTCCATTTGGGGCAGCTCAGATACTAATGTAAGAGGTGAGTTGCTTTTTGACCTTTTACTCCAACATAATCTCTTGCCGTGTAACAAGGGAAATGAACCTACGTTCGTTACAAGAGTAAGACAAGAAGTCTTGGACATCACTCTTGTTTCCTCAGATCTGCTCAATTGTGTAGAAAACTGGAGAATATCCAGTGAACATTCCTTTTCTGACCACAGAGTCATTCTTTTCAATGTCAATATGTGCTCAACTGTGAAGGAGGCCCCTGGTTACAGGAATGTCCGAAGCACAGATTGAGCCGTATATAGACAAGTGGTGGAAAGATCACTTCGCGAGGATGTTCCCACCCATTTTTGGAACGCTGAAGATCTCGAAGATCAGGTGAAGAATCTCAGCAACCTCTTAAATAATGTATTGGAAGCAGCCTGTCCCATTAAGAAATACAGGGGTAAAACCAAACCTCCTTGGTGGAACAGTAACCTTCTCAAACTAAGGTCTGAAAGTAGAAAGGCCTTCAACAAAGCCAAACGGTCTAACTTAGACTCAGACTGGGGTCTTAGGGAGTTCAAGTACGAACTGCGTGAGTCAAAGAGGGAATCCTGGAAGACCTTTTGTGAGACAATAGAAGGTTTTTCGGACACTGCAAGACTTAGAAAGGTTCTCTCCAAAAGCCCGATGTGCCAAGAACTGCTGCAACAAGCGGATGGTACATGGACTACAAGTAGTCAGGAGTCATTGAAACTTCTGTTCGGTACCCACTTTCCGGGCTCGACATCTCTCGCGGTATCCGCAGAATCAGGTTTTGGGAGCCCAATTAGTGAATATAATTTAGGTACTATTGACAGACTGATAAACAGGGATTTACTCCTATGGGCCATAGAAGGTTTTAAGCCTTACAAAACACCTGGACCGGACGGAATTTATCCTATTGAAATTCAGAAAGTCAGTGACCTAATTCTGGACTGGCTTGCAACCATCTACAGGAGTTCCCTTCGCCTAAGCTACATTCCAACGTCCTGGAGGGTAGCGAAGGTGGCTTTCATTCCGAAGGCGGGTAAAATCTCCTACCACAATCCAAAGAACTTGAGACCTATATGTCTCACATCCTTTCCCCTCAAGATCCTCAAAAGACTTGTGGAGATTCATATTAAGCAAAGCATTGATAGAGAACTGCTTTCTCCTTCGCAGCATGCCTACACGAAAGGTAAATCGGTAGACACTGCTCTCCATTCCCTGGTAGCGGTCATTGAAAAATCCCTTGAATTCAAGGAGTTCACTTTGGCTGCTTTCTTAGATATCGAAGGTGCTTTCAACAATGTTGAATCTTCTGCGGTTACGGGGGCACTCCAGCGTCTGGGTGTCGACGGGTGCTCCAGGTCCTTTATTGATCAGCTGCTGAAGTGCAGGGTTATAAAGTCTAGTCTGGGGCTCTCGGAAGAAGTCAGACTGGTTGGAAGAGGCACACCGCAGGGTGGAGTCCTATCGCCGCTCCTTTGGAATATAACAGTCAACGAAGTTCTGATAACCCTGAGGGAGTCTGCCTGCGCTACTGTGGCCTATGCTGATGATATTGTGCTGGTGGTGACTGGCAAGTACATCTCAACAATAAGAGATATAATGCAATATATGGGGGCCTCGGTAGTCTAGGGAGTAAGGCGCCTGGCTACTATCCCAGAGGTCCCGGGTTCGAGTCCCGGCAGAGCCGCACGGTCCTTCGCCTTTCCCACCTTCCCTCCTGTCATAGCCTTGTTGCGTATCGCGTATTTATCTTGAACGCCGAAACTATAAATCTTTTGAATGGAAAAACTATTAGGCAAATAATTAATTCTTTAACACAATTTATAAATTTTATTTGATTAGATTAACAAGCCGAAAATAATTGATTATAACTTTTAAATTTAAACGAATTTTGAAGAGACCGAGATCCGAGTGAATGGACGTTAAGACTTCGAATGTTTTATCATAATCCATAATTCGCCGTTCAGGCAGGAGGTAATGGAAGTGTAATTTGATATTTAATATAAAGTCACGTTGAAGTGACATGCATTACTTTCAACAAAAAAGCATACTTTGCACAAAAGTGCAATGAAAGAATTCAAGTACTTGGAAAAATGATTAAATTGAAATAAAAATGATTAGCTAGAATAATTTATGGGAGGTATAATTGAAAATGAAATAAGAGTAATGAACTTGATATTTAAGGAATTTGCTGCCATGCACAAGTAGGCAAGATTTAAGTTAACTTTATAACAGCCTTCCGCTCTCTGGGTCTCATACTGGATAGAAAACTAACGTGGAGACCGAATCTTTTAGAGAGAGCCAATAAGGCCAAAACTCTTCTTGTGCTCAAGAACGATCGGAGTTAATTGGGGCCTTAAACCCCGCATCGTCCACTGGTTGTATACAGCCGTAATCAGACCTATACTTATGCATGGCATATCGGTATGGTGGGCTGCATTACAGAAAATTACGTATCGGAAGATACTGGAAAGAGTCCAAAGAACAGCTGAGCTGTGTATTAGTGGTGCAATGAGAAGCACCCCAACAGCCGCGCTGGATGTCTTATTACATCTTATCCCCTGGGACATATATGCTGAGCAAATGGCAGCCTGGACGGCTGCCAGGATAAAGGCTTCTCTTGGATGGACTCCATACTTATATGGTCACTCATCCATCCTTAGGAAGTTCGCTACCGTTGCGGACAACCTAGATTACACTACACCTACGTGCACCTTGGAGAAAGGTTTCAATACCATCATTCCGGCCAGAGATGACTGGGGAGATGGTGTTATCCCGATTGGGTCATTATGTATTTATACAGATGTCTCAAAAATTGGGAACAGCGTAGGTTGTGGTATCTTTTCCGAGGCATTAAATATAGATACCTCTCTTCGCTTACCCGACCGTTGCAGCGTCTTCCAGGCGGAAGTCACTGCTATCTGGGAGGCTCTCGAATGGCTGAAGATATCGGATAGCCAGGCGGCCCTCAAGGCTCTTAATTCTGTCGTCACAACATCCACGACTGTTCTGAACTGCCGCAGGTCTCTGTGTGAGACTGCCACTCAGTTTTATATAACTCTGTGTTGGGTTCCTGGACACAGAGGGATTAGGGGAAACTACAGGGCAGATGAGCTTGCTAGACAGGGAACCGAAGTGGAAAGGACGCCCCACTTAACCCAGATGGGAATGCCCTTAGCCACCTATAAACTGGCTGTGAGAAAAATCAGCTTAGCTCGAGCCGGGCTAAGATGGACCACAGCAACAGTGTGCCGCACTCTCCACACCATATGGCCGACCTTGGACGCAAAGCGTTCAAAATCTCTAGTTCAGTTGAACAAAAAAGAGATAAGCTATGTAGTGAAGGTGCTGACAGGTCACTGTTCCTTTGGCCCGCACGCCGAAAGATTGGGACTACCCCACAACGACTTATGCAGAAGTTGTGGCAATGAAGATGACGAAGAAACTGTCTCCCATCTTCTTCCTTGGCCCTTCCTTGGCTCACCTTTCCTTGATGGATTGAGTGAGCTGCAAAACACTGGTGTTTTTGACCTCTGTCGCTTTATTAAAAGCTCCAAATGGCTTGAAATGGCCTAAATTTTGTCCCAACACTAGAATGGCATCACAGTGGGCCCAATGGTGCACCTAAGTGGGCTCCCTAGTGGGGGAGCACCCATTTCAACCTAACCTAACCTAACCTAAACTCGCTCGCTCACACAACCATTCTTTATTCGGGTAGTTACTTTCTATAAACAGATAAACTTTTTCGATAAGTTCTTTCGTATCACGTTCCACAATTCTTCTGTTAAATTAAATTTACCAGAGAGCGGGTTCAGGCGATTGGTACCATTTCCGATTATCAAAAGATTTTCGGCAAATGCTTGTACTCTCGCAGCTCCTGTCAATGTGGGCATCTAAACTAGTATTCCTTCAGCAGCAGCGAAACCGGTTTTGGAAGTTAATCTACATCTACACTGGTATTTTTTCATCGCGAGTAACTTTCTTGTCTTTGTATGCGTATCGATAATTATACTTGCTACCCGCGATTAAGAAAAGTAGGCGAAGAAGGCGAATTGTGTATGTGTTAAGTTTTCACGCCAAAAATTTTTCGTGAACAGGTTACTACAGCTCCCTCTTGCCCTTTCTATACCTCTCTCCTAAAAACTTAGTTCTACTGCTTCTGAAGCAATACTAGTTTAGATAAGGCCAATATTGCATGCAGATTTCAACACGATCCCAAAACAATGAAAATATGCATTTATTTCATAAGCCGGTGGTGATTTTAGAATTACCAGCAATGTCTGCCGAAAATCTCCTGATAGTAACAATAAAACTCCTCACATTAGTGTTGTGTTTTTTCGAAGATCCTGTAATGTTTTGTCTAGCGCTTCGAGTGATTTTCAATAGGCCATTTGTACATTCATCGTATACACTTCACTCACCCGCCATTGGAAGTCTCTGGCCATGGTGCCACTGATGAAAGTGATGTCAACTATAGAGCCTAATTACAGTGCCTAATACCGAAGACACACTTCTGGTATAGCAATTGCAATTTCGCTTAAACCGCGAGTGTGTCTGAAAAAAAAACAAGGTGTACACTTGATATATAGACTGTTATACCTCGATCAACGCCTGCAGATAAGCTTAACGCATGCTTGAAGACGACATAGTATGGAAAAAAATCAGGCTTACAATGAATATGCGTGTCCATTGGCTACAAGATGCCTCTGCTCAAACATTGTCAAAACAACTTTTGAACATTGGAAATAGCGAAATTCCAATCGATATCAGAACAAAAGAGATTTCGTTTCCGCAAATCTTTTGTCAAATGCAGCCCAATACTCTAACCGTTGTTGTAGGCAGAGGTAAATTTAACAACGAACTACAAAAAGCCAGATTGGCTGTGCGAACGAGCAATCTTAGCGCCCAAAAATGACGATGTCAACAAACTTAATGAACAAATTAAAATGAAACTGCTCGGAAAAACTGTCAAATACAAATCGATTGACTCAGTAATAGTAGGGGAGCCCAAGATGCTAGATGGAGATTTACTCGAGCGTCGTGGGACCTATTGGATTTTGAAGATCAGATGGTAGAAAGAAAAAAAGGTTATATGATGTATATCTTTTCATCGCGGGGGGAGCGTCTGCAGGCTTTTAAAGATGTAAAAAAAACAGTCACATGGATATACTCGAGCGCGTCAGATATTAATAGGGTATTTGCCCTACGTGTCTCTGATGACGGAGGTATATTAATCTGCCGGTTTGCATGGTGGGGGCGGCCGTACGGAAGGGTTAAAAATGGGGAAAAACAAAATTAATTCGAGCGCGTCATATACTCAGAGGGGATGTTAAGTGAACCCGAACGAAGCTCCCATTCAAACTGGCTGACGATTCGGATGTGACGCAAGCTCGAGGCGGCTTCTTGAAAATGGAAAAAAATCGCCATTTTGAAATACTCGAGCGCGTCAGATTTTTATACAGACGGTTCCAGTTGATGTCCTGATCGTGCTGATCTATAAATCTGACGATTATTTGGAGGGGTTCTCTTAATCTGACGGTTTGAAAAAAAAAATTGTTCATGATTTGTTTTTTAATTTTAATTTTACACAAAATATATTATTGATTTATTATTTATAACTTCTTTATTTATTACTACCTACATCATCATCATAAATAGCTCCACAGCCTGTTATTGGCCTTGGCTTCCTGCAACATCCTCCTCCAGAACTGTCTGTCCCTGGCTTGGGGTCTCCAATTTCTTATACCTAGGGTTCGTAGATCCTCCTCTACGCTATCTGTATATCTCTTTTTTGGACGTCCTGTGCCTCTGTGTCCGTCTGGTCTCTTGTTCATAATAATTTTTGTTATGCTGTCATCACTGCTACGTTCAACATGTCCTGCCCATCGAATTCTGCTAATTTTTATAGTTTTTATGATGTTCGGATCTTTATACAACTGATACAATTCGTGATTGTATCTTCTCCTCCAAACACCATTTTCATTTACTCCTCCATATATTGTGCGCAGGATTTTTCTTTCAAAGCACCCCAGGAGGTGTTCTTCATTACTTCTTAGTGTCCAGGTTTCGGATCCATACAGTAGTATTGGCCTTATAAGGGTTCTGTATAGTTTAACTTTAGTCCTCCTTGATATGTTCCTTGTTAAGAAGTGTTTACGTAGCCCAAAATAGCATCTATTTCCCAGCGCCAATCTCCTTATGACTTCTGCCGTCGTGTCGTTATCTTTTGAGATTAGCGTCCCTAAGTATATAAATTCTTTTACACTTTCGATGTTATATGTATCAATGGTCATATTCTGGCGATCATTCCGTCTTTTAGAGATGCACATATATTTCGTTTTCTCTTCATTAATTGCTAGTCCGAATTTCTTTGCTGCTCTTTCTAGCAATATGAAGGCTTCTTTCATTGCTATGCTGGATCTGGCTAGTATTACGATGTCGTCAGCGTATGCCAACAGTTGTACCGACTTGTTGAAAATACTGCCCGCGGTGTTAATTCCTGCGTCTCTTATCACTTTTTCCATAGCTACGTTAAATAGTAAGCACGACAGGGCATCTCCTTGTCTCAGTCCTACTGTGGCGTTGAATGGTTCTGACAGCTCTCCTTCAATTCTTATTCTGCATATAACCTCTTTCATTGTCATTTTGGTCAAATCTACGAGGTGTTTGGGAAATCTTAAATACTCCATAGCTTTATATAATTCTTCACGTTTTATTTTATCATACGCGTTTCTGAAGTCTATGAATAGCGAATGTATGGTAATATTAAATTCATTTGCCTTTTCCAGGACCTGCCTAAGGGTGAAAATATGGTCTGTGGTGGATCTTCCGGGGCGGAAACCGCTTTGATAGTTTCCCAGAGCTGCTTCTGCGTAAGGCTGCAGTTTAACGTATAAAATATTTGATAATACTTTATATGCTACGTTCAATAGCGTGATACCTCTATAATTACGGCAGTTTAGCTGATCTCCTTTTTTGTGTATAGGGCACACAATGCCCTCGCTCCATTCCGATGGTATTCGTTTCTGGGTCCATATTAGTGTTACGATTTCATGCAGGCTTAATATTACGTTTTCACCTCCTTGTTTCAATAGCTCTGCTACGATGTTATCTTTGCCCGGAGATTTGTTGTTTTTTAGCTTTTTCACTGCGTCTTGTACGTCTTCTAATGTAGGCATGTCTCCCGCTAGTTCTTCTGCTAGTTCCATGTTTTCTGTAAGGGGTTGCTCCTCATCTCGAGCTAGCAGTTCTTGAAAGTGTTCACGCCATCTAATTAGAACTGATTCTTTGGTACTTAAGATCTCTCCATCCTTATTTTTGCACATGGTTATTCTGGGCTTGAAACCGACTCGTTGCTCCTTTACTTTTTTATATAGTTTCCTGACATCGTTTCGGTTGTTCGCTTCTTCTATTTTCAACATTTCGTTTTCCCAGTACTCCTTTTTCTTCGCTTTGTGCACTCTTTTCTCCTGTCTCCTTTTTTCTTTGTATGTCTCAACTGCATTTCTCGTTCTGTGTTTCTGTATCATTACTTGATATGCTATATTCTTTTCCTGTGTTACACGGGTACACTCATTGTCGAACCATTCATTTCTGCTTTCACGGGGTTCGTATCCTAGAGTATTTGATGCTGATTCTTTGATTAGGGTCTTCAAGTTATTCCATTTAACTTCTATGTCTTCGGCGTTGTGATTATTTGCATTTATCACTCTTCTATTTATTTCTTCCACATATTCTTCTTGTTTTGCTTCTTCTTTTAATAATTTCACGTTAAATTTTCTTTCCCTGCGGTTTCTTCTTTCGTTTAGTGTCGATATTCTGCTTCTGATTCTCGTGATTACTATACTCAATTCTGAAAAAAATAGGTTTGCGAAGAACCTCAAAGCGAAAGGAAGCGAAACGCAAGTGCTAAAAGTGACAGTGATATCATTATTTAAACCCATAATGTCATCTGCATTAGATGGCATTATAAACATCTATACGGAATCGATTGATCCCGGAATATTTAAAAATAAAGTCAAATCAAACAGCTCAACACCTATTAGCAGAATTGAAATTTTTGTATGAAGATGAAAGACTTGTTATTTCTAGACTTTTGGTGGGATTAGGACTAGCTAACAGTGATGGCGTAATGGCTGACGGAAATTAGTGTGTGAAAGGTGCGGGGAATACATGCTTCACTGCAGCTACACGCGCTAAACTTTATTGACGATTTTTATTACTTCGGCTTGTGGAAGTTGGCAAATTATACTTTTCCCGTTATCCTTGAATTATATCCTTCGAAATAAAATAAAATTTGACCGCGCTCGAGAATGCCGAGGTCACGATTTTTTTTTCAAAGTTTGTGACCCACCCACTCCCTTTCGTCACGTTCAAATCGTCAGATTAGTGGAATGTACATTTTCAGCATGTGCTTAACCAACCATACCTTAGTCTGACGCGCTCGAGTATTTCCAACTATCGATTTTTTTTACTATTCTGATCGGCTGCCCTGTGCGCGCGGCGCTATATAGAAGGCTTAGATATGGTAGAAGTACTCAACAGGGTGCAACCCGAGTAAAAATAATTATATAGAAAGATATATAATTGGATATATTTATATATAAATTAATTATATATAATTATATATGAAATTTGGCCCGATATAATTATATAGAAATATATATTTTTATATATAATAAGGAAAATCATATACAATTGTATAGAATTGTATATATGCAATTATATCTTTTATTTCGCCTATTTTCTCAGATATGGAATGTTCTATATGCTTTTTATCGTGGTAGGCCAGTTATTTTTAAGAGCCTGATCCTGGCTAAACTCTAAAACAGATATAATGAGATATTTTTGACAGCATACCTATAATAACTTTTTTCCCATCATTTTTCAACCACACACCTTTTTCTTGAGGTCTTTCTCCACCCTTGATTGAGCTTTGGGAGTGCGACTGGAGAATGTGCATTTTAGTTTGTGATTTTCCCGAAAATCTCCATCTACCAATTGATAATATTTATTTCGTCAAAATTATTGTAAGGCATTATATATTATTTTATATCGCTATATATGATCAGATATAATTTCACAAATTCATTTGTAGACTTTATATACAGTTTTATATAATGATATAGAGTTATATATCATCCCATGTTGAACTGTAAATGATACAATATATAATTCTATATTATTATATACAACTATATAAAATCGTCTAAAACTGTTGAAATATTTTATATAAGATTTTATATAATTTGATATAAATATATATGATTATATATTTTTCTATATAATTATTTTTACTCGGGTATACACCGCCTATCCTTGACGGCGACAAACCATTTTCGAATTTCTCATGATCTTTAGTGCAGTAAAAGAAGACCAAAAAAATGAAAAGATAGGTACAGCAAAATTATGATTTTATCCTGTTTGGGATATCACCAGGAGTATATTGCTAAGTTTTGGACCTCGAAAAACTTGTACTACTTTTGTTATAAACAATTAAAGTTTTTTTTACCACGTTTTTCGAGCTTAAAATGTGAATTACTCCGGTTCTATAAGCCGGATCGGGGCAAAGAAAATTTCCTATAAATCCTCGTTGGTTTCAAGTTTCTGAAGTACATACATAACCTACAAAACTGAAAAACGAGTAAAATACAGTATTTTTTTCAATTTAATGCCCAAGACAGTCAACTACACCAATTTGTATCAAACTTTTAAAAAATATACTTTTTGATGTTATAAAAAGACCCTGAAAAATTGGTATCAAAATACTGAACCCGTTGGCCAAAATTGCATTTGTTATCTAAAATTTGAAATGCCCGCCATTTTATGCCATTAAGTCCAAAATGAAAATTCTTTTTTCAAAATATAGGTCTCGATGCCACCTTTCGAATGCAATTAAAAAAAAAATTTTAATGTAATTTTGGTTACTTTTTTTTCATTTGTTTATAACTCAAATATTAACAATTGCATTTTTCGCCAGATCTGGTAGAGCATTTTTATCAGATCTGGTAGAGCATTTTGGGACCTTTAGTTTCACAAGGTTCATTTTGGTTAACATGAACTCGAGATATTTAATTTTTTGCATTGGCATTTTTTGCATTGCAAAATATTATAATCACGTGTTGTTGCACTCGGCTTCGCATAGTGAAGCATTTTTCACAGATTATTTTGCTTGTAAATAAATTATAATGCTTGTAAAAAATGTAAATAAAACTTAAATTTTTTTCGAATTGATCACATGAAATGAATAGGTTTTAAAATGATACAGTCCAAATTGTAGCTCAAAATATGGATTTGTTAATTAACAATTGGCCAAAACGCAAAAAGTTAAATATCTCGGGTTTACGTTAACAAAAATAACCTGTAAAGGTCCCAAGATTTTCTACCAGATCTGATAAAAAATTTTAATTTTTTTTTCAAAATGGCAGAAAAAATGCAATTGTTATTAATTGAGTTATAAACAAATAAAAAAACAGTAACCAAAATTACATTAAAAAAATTTTTTTTTAATTGCATTCGAAAGGTGGCATGGAGAGCTACATTTTGAAAAAAGAAATTTTTATTTTTGACTTAATGGCATAAAATGGCAGGCATTTCAAATTTTAGATAACAAATGCAATTTTGGCCAACGGGTTCTGTATTTTGATACCAATTTTTCAGGGTCTTTTTATAACATCAAAAGGTATATTTTTTGAAAGTTTGATGCAAATTGGTGTAGTTGACTGTGGGCATTAAATTGAAAAAAATACTGTATTTTTCTCGTTTTTTCAGTTTTGTAGGTTATGTTTGTACTTCAGAAAGTTGAAACCAACGAGGATTTATTGGAAATTTTATTACGAAGATACTGGTATTTAGTTTGCCCCGATCCGACTTATAGAACCGGAGTAATTCACATTTTAAGCTAGAAAACCGTGGTAAAAAAACTTTAATTGTTTATAACAAAAGTAGCACCAGTTTTTCGAGGTCCAAAACTTAGCAATATACTCCTGGTGATATCCCAAACAGGATAAAATCATAATTTTGCTGTTACCAGACTGTGCAAATAAAAGTGCTTTTTTTACTGCACTACTTCTCAATGGCTCGGGTTCCACACGCCCATATTACTGGTTTTCTGTTTATGTCTGCCTCTCAGATTCGATTGTGTAAGTCCTTGAACTGCTCACTTACTTGAAATTTCTCCCATTTTTAGAAACAAACATAGAAATACAATTTTGTTTTCCTAAGGATGAAAATGCATCTGACAAAAGGATAAAGGTAATGAATGAATTTTTATGGCTTATTGCCCTCATAAATGAGCATAGCACAGGAACAAAAGAGATAAGAGGTATGAATTGCGGCATCCTTCGGAATGGATATTATTATTTCATAAAGAGAACAAAGCATCGTAATGTAAATGAGAACTTGAAATATTGTTGGGTAGAGTGATAAAGAAGCACATACGGTTTATGGCATTAACTGTTCCAAATTTACGAGAAACTTGTTAAAATGAGAAATAGAAATTTGTAGATAATCCAAATTAATTTTGAATTATTAAATATTTATAGTTAATGTTATTTCCAAAAAAATAATTTCTTTATCAAATAAATTTTCTCAAACTCTCTGCACACATTTATTTTTCTAAGCAAAAGAAATACTCAACAAACGCCAAAGCCTACAAAGCATAAAAAAATTTAACATTTGTCGTTTCGAGCTTTGCTTTGGCTTTGCTGCGTTGGCATTTGGTTTTGCCTCATAACAAAGCATTGGTTTATTTGATATGTCAAAGCAAAGCACAAAAGCAAGCCAAGCATATTTTGAGGTTTCACCTTAACTCCTTCCTGTTTTGGGTTTTTTGGTTCCTCGGTTGCTTGGCTTGAAGTCTATCAATAGCTTGAAGTTTATTTAACAGAGAAGGTTCCATATTGTATGACCAGCCTTAGAAACTTACTTTGTTCCTTTTTCGACTAAAACCATACTATTTTGCAAGCTTTATATTAACTCTGTTATCTCTGTTATCTCTGTTTGTGAGGAGCAATCTTGCGATCGATTTTTCGACCACTTCCCGATATCCGCTGATGCTCAAATTTTATACACACCTTTGGCTCTGAAGACAATATAATATAGTTTATTCAATTTTATGGTACATCCAATATGGCGGCCACCATAAAATGGCGGATTGCCCTTTTCTTTACAACCCCCCCCCCCTCCCCCACAACATGGGTATCAAAAGAAAGAGTATGACGAGTAGAATAGAGTAAGCTGTGTGATTTCATTTTAAATCCAAGCGGCCACCACAAAATGGCGCATTACCTTTTTCTGTACAACCCCCTCGATATGTGTATCAAAAGAAAGCGTGCGACGAGTAGCATTCAGTAATATTTGTGAGATCACTTTAAATCTAATATGGCGACCAACACAAAACGATGGATCACCTTCTTTACAACCTCTTTCTTCTAGCGGTATTAAAATTTGAATACAAGACGCTTGGTCTGGGCAAGACATAAGTGCTGTTCCTGCCCCTTAATTACGCGGATGAAGGAAGATGAAGTGAAAAGACAAAACTTAAAATGAAAAAGTGAAAAAATTGAAGAACATAAAATTAAAAATCAAAATAAAAAAAAACATAATAATAAAAATCCCCGCTCCGAACGCCTCTTCGGTACTTATAGAGGAGATTTGCTTATCTGGTCAATCTCCTAATCTAACGCCTCATCTTACGCCCTAAAAATGGTTTTCATACAAGGTATATTGCATAAAGTTACAACGTAACGTTCTAGCCGCTAGGGCGTTTTGAAGTTTTTTTAGTATTTTGCATATCATCCTGTATTTTTGTAACTAAACTGACTGTCCTATTTCCATGAATAAGGTAGGATTGCACGCAGAATACTTCCACCTATTTAAAACTGTAAAAGTGAAGGTCCTACCATACCAACTTCAAGAGTTATGAGTTATCAAATTTTGCATTTTGCACTGTCGTTTAACGATCTCCTCTGGGCAGCGGGCGCACTTAGTTGGTTGGTCCATATGGCCCCGAAATTCTCGATAAATTGGATAATAAAAATGTTTGTATTGTTAAAGAATTTCTATTTTTGGTGTTTATATTGCTATCGCCCGATGATTGCAATTTTAGACAAGGTTCAAGTTACTTTTTGACATTAGCATCAGATTAAACAGTATTATTCAAAAAATTCCTCAATTTATAATTTCAGCTATTACTTTGTTTTTCCAGTTTTAATTAGTGCTTTGAATTAATTTGTATCTAATAACTTCGCGGTTGTGATTGTTCAAATTGGTTTCATTACACAAGTGTTTTGTGAAGACAATTCATTCAATTCATTACACAAGTGTTTTGTGAAGACTATTATTATAGTACATTTCTATTGTCTTTCAAAAGCAACAATTTCTATTTTTGTTTTTTATTTAATCAGCAGTGAACAAGAGACGCTTGTTAACAGGTTTAGCATATTAATGCGATTTTGGTAAAGTAAGCATTTAGAATTTGACAATAGAATAATTTGAATGGGCCACATTTGCAAACAGAAGAATACAAATAATGGATATTCCAAAGAGTTGTATTTCTTATTATTAGAAACTACAAAATATTTGAAGTTTGGTTTAGTTATCAATTCTTCTTTTGATTCTTTTCTTACCGTGGGCCTTCTAAAACTTGTTGTGGCTACAAATACTTGTTAATGGGGGGCAGAGAAATGAATCCTTTAATATGAGCTGGACTGGGATCCTTGCCTAAAACATGTCCTGAAGACATAGACAGAGGTACATACATGTGGTTTATAAGGGATTTGTTCACAGATCTTATTTCTCTAATTAAACTGCTACTTGGAATTTTAATTTCGTGCCTCCTCCTTTCTTTATATAGCAAAAACTCCGGTGAAGAATTAATCACCTTTTGGTCATATCGTACTCTTCATGGTCCAACGTCTAGTATTAAACTTAGTGCAAAGAAAAAAGGATGAAGAAGGAAACAATGAGCCTTCGGGCTGAGCTGTTGGATGTTTCAGGATTTCGAAATACTGACTGTAGGCCATTGCTTCACAGGCCCAATACAAATATTTTGTCTTGATTTTTGTTATATTCGTGGGATACATGCGAATTACTTATCTACTCCAGCTGCGGACATACAATTAGAAGCAAGTCTAGCTCATCAGGAAAAACCCCATTTTCTCAATAAATCTTTCAACGTAGGCTGTTTCTTTTTTTTTAGTTTTTGACAGGAATGAAATAAATTACAAAAGAGCATCAATAACGTGTCGGTAAAGTTTTTCTGCTTCGCCACGTGTTTATGGCTACGGTTACTATACATGGGAATTCTGACGAAAATGTTTTCGGACGTGTTCTGACATATTCTGACGTATTCGTCCGAAAAATCAAACGCCTGCTTTGCAATGAGTGTTTACACTGATAGCGACAAACACGTCAGAACATGCAAGACGTCGTCAGAACCATTTGAGAGTTCAAAAGAGTTTAATTTTTTCGTGCGACCCGCATCTGTTTTGGGTGATTTTGGCTTGAATTTCGAGTGATTTAGTGAAATCACCATGGAGACAAAAAAAATTACCACAACAGAGATATTTACCGGCTCTACTAGAAAATAACTGGTTGACAGGCTCTATTTTTCCACCATTTAACAATAATTACTTCATTAAGGCCCTCGTACCGTCTATAAAAAAAATTTCCGAAAATAAATATCTCTATTTAGTCTTCAAGAACGTTTTTTTCCTTTTTTCTGTTTACTTGTTATTAGTTATAGTAATCATTAACAAGATAATTTTATAACTTTTTAAGTTTTATATAACGAAAAACTTTGTTTAACTCGAAACATGATTTTTGAAATTGGCGGGCGTGATAACTCAAAATATAATCGCCGAATTTACCCTGTATTTTTTGTTTGGGGTTTTCTAACTATTTTTTAGGGAACATCGAGCCATTTTGCTGATAAAGTGTCTGAAAAAAGTTTACATCTTTCTTTAGACTGAAAAATGTAGACTTTTTTTGGACTTTCACTTTAACTATGAGTCATTTTCTCAAAAAAAATATTTTTTAAAAAACAACTCGTCATTCCCAAATTTCAAGTGTCTAATTTACAGTGAATTTTAGTTTTTTTTTAGTTGTTCCAAAGTCGAGATATCACGCCAGCCAATTTTTTCATATTTTTTGCAGTGTTCCGGAATTTTGTATGGTAGGCAGAAATGATGCAACAATAAAAAAAATTTTTATAGTACAATTTATTAATCTTCTAAACAAATAAAAAAAAGTTTTATCTCCATATCTGTTACCTTTTTCTCATAATCTTCTTTAAAAAGCACCTAAAATACTCGCTCCGAGACGGTACGAGGGCCTTAACGGACATTCAAGAAAATAAAATTGGTCAAGCTCGTCCATCTTTTTTGGGCGACAGAAACATACTGACTATCAGAATATCAGAAAACGCGCACAATGTAACCGCCTTGATCTGACGAGGATTTCGGACGTACTCGTCCGAACACATTTTTGTCAGAATTCGCATGCATAGTAACCGTAGCCTAGGCGATTCGGAATTGTCGTAATAAGCCTCTAATAGGCGTCTAAAACGACGACGCGGTTGCCCTCCAGCAACTTCGTTATGATTTTTCGCAGATGTTTTGGAGTCGTTCCGGGCTGAAACGTCCCTATAACATAGTGCTGAAATGTAGGGAGGGTCGTATTCTCTATTTCTTACTTGCTAAGGCCAGTGTAATTTATTTTTGCATCGTCGGTCGCTCCAAAAAGCGGATTTAACTTCATCTTTTCAGGTTGAATGAATGCCCTGTGCTAATTCCATTCTTTTCTTCCGATTATCTGCGGTTTCCACGAGTTTATTCTTGCCTATCTTGCCATCGAATTGGACCTCCACAAGACGTTTACTGTTCGAAATGTCACTCTTCTCGCAAAGTAAGCATTCCTCGAAAAGTAGGCTAAACATAGAGCTCCGTTTCGATGTGCGGACAATTCCTTTGTCCATACTAGGAATTGTCTTTCGCGCTCCTTTAGCTCGGGAATATTTTGGGCAGTCCCGTGGTTTTACGTGGTTTAGTGCTTTATAAACCATTTTTATCGAGTTGGCAATTTGTCGATGGCTAGTTCTCTCTAGTCTACAACCTTTTGTCTAACTAGAGGAGTGAAACTAGGGCCATACATCAACGAAGCTAATCCCTAATTGTAATTTTATCATACATATCATTTATCAACATATTTCACTCCTCATAAAATCCAAATTTAGTGTAATTAGAAATCTTTACAACACCCACAGGCTAAGGCTTTGGTGCGCCCCCACGCCTCCAAAGTTTCAAACCATTAACCTTGATAGTAGAAAGGGAATAATATCTTATTACCTTCTCCAGTAGTCAGACATTTGAATGGCTAATGAAATTGGGGAATTGATAGAAATAAATTTTAGAAAACAGAGTTTTGAGCTATATTAGTTTTGAGTTTATATTAGAATTTAGGGATTCCCTCGGCCCGAGCAGGTTATGTTAGGTTTGGCTATATTTTTATTAACTCCGGCCAATTTCCCTTCGACCGCGATCATTCTGATCTGATATACAAGCTAGGGATATTTCAAGAGCACTCTGTGGGATGAAACACTTCTGCTGAGGAAGCCCCTTGGTTTTCTGTCATGAAAGCAAAATAGGACAAATGAAATAAAGTGAATAGAAAATAATGATCTGAAACTCTGAACTAATCAATTTTTGTTTAGCCGTTGGTCAAGATTACGAAGATTTGATTGAAGCTTGAAGAATTCTGCTACGGGGGAAAGTATCTTTATGTATGTTATAGTACTCTGGCAATGGTTGGATTCAAAACTGGTATACGAGTTTGCCAAAGATATTCTCTTGGGTACGCACTCTACTCAAACTCTTACGACAACGGGAAGGAAACTATACAAATACGCCCATGCATCTGTAATCTGCCAGTCATGGACGACATTCTTTATCCTTTGAGGTTGTTCCAAACCACTTTTTAAACAGAACTCTCACTTACCTTTTGTGACAATCGTGTATAATGTAATAATATAAAGCTTGGAGAAGTCTAATTCTGATTGAATTGTTGAAATTTCACACAGCTAAAAACCACAGTAGAACAAGAGATTTTCTTTCTGATTTGTTTAGACAAGCGAAACTCGCACCACCTATACTCCAGAGGAGCTGAACTACTTCGCGTCGTCGTTGCGCTGTAGTAGGTATCTAAGACCGATTCTACAAATTCAATTTTTCATTCCATTTTCTCACGTTTGAGTTTTCTTTCTCTTTCGCCCCAATGCAAAGTTAAATAGTTTAAAAAAACTAAAAAATACGCTTTTATTTTAAAATGAACTAAAAAGTCAAAAATAATTTTGAATGTATGGGACTCTTTACCTATATTCATATTTTATAAATGAACACGGGAACTTTTTGCTAGCGCCCCACGCTTTTTTACATTTCGAAAGGTAGGTTGTTTCCATATACTAGCTGGAGTAATAAAAACTTTACATTCAAAATAATTTTTTACTTTTCAGTTCATTTCAAAATAAAAGCGTATTTTTTAGTTTTTTTAAACTATATATTTTTTATTTTCTATTTTTTAGTCTATTATATGTGTTCCGCCATTTTGTAGTGACCGCCATATTAGATTTACAATGACGTCACACAGCTTACTGTACTATACTCGTCTTACATTTTCATTTGATACCCCTATCGTGCGCGTTATAAAGAAAAAGGTAAACCGCTATTTTTTGTTGGCCGCCATTTTGAATTTGGAATGACGCCACGTAGCTAATACTATTCTAATTGTCAAACCCTTTCATTTGATACCCATACGGACTGGGTTGTAAAGAAAAGGTAGTCCGCCATTTTGTTTTGGCCGCCATTTTGAATTTTGAATGACGCCACACAGCTAATTGTATTCTACTTGTCATGCCCTTTCATTTGACACCCAGTCGGAGGGTCGGAGGACACAATAGCAAAAATCAGCCGCCATCTTGGAACCGCCATCTTGATTTTCTTACAAAATAGTGAGATTGCATTGTCACGCGAACTACACTTTTGTGCAAAGTTTGAAGTTGATCGGTTATATGGAAGTGGGTCAAAATCAAGTTGCAAGATTTGTTTACATAGAACATACATACATATACGTACATATACATACATACATCTGGTAACGCTAATATAAAACTAATACAAACATACATACAAACATACAAACATATATACATGCATACATACAGAGACACGTACATACAGGTGAAGCTAATATAAAGCGTATAAAAAGAGACTCGACTTTGAAGGGAATGGAAAGCAGCAGAGTGGAACGCACAGTGGGTTTTCATTCAACTTTTTTATGAGTGTACGTAGATGTATGAAAGAAAAAAGTTGAATATGTGTGACAGGATTGAACGTCAGAAAATAGAATTTGTGGAACCGGTCTAATGAAGGTTAGAACACAACTTCGCGCGACATGTACGTATTCAAGACCCTCGTAAGTACAGGCCTGGAAGCAGACAGGCCAACTAATACTAACATAGCTGAAAAGTGGCCAAAAATTTCTGACAGTTGTGGAATTAACATGACCGAAGCCATAAGAAGCAATTTTTTAACATTGTTTTTGCACTAAAAAGTGGTAAAATATTGTATATTTTCACTTTTTGGTGCACATGGATTATCAGTGATTAGTGCTTTAGTGATTTAATAAAAAAAATTAAAATGAAGTGAGTGGTTAAGTGTATTTTAAGAGTGTTAATTGATTAGGTGACCATTTTTGTTTACAATCGCGGTGGTTTTTTCGTGTTACTTTAGGGAAAAAATGTTGAATTTGTGTAGTAACATAATAAAAAGTGCTTTTTAAGTGATTAAAGATTATTATAGGATAGTTATTAAAAACATAAGTGCAGAAAAATGTGAAGGAAAAGTGAAAAAGTTATTGTTATTCATGTTGTGTGGTAGTACTTGCACTTATGTTTTTAATAACTCTTCTATAATAATTTTTAACTACTTTAAATTCACTTTTAATTCCATTACTACACAAATTCAACACCTTTTCCCTAAATTAACACGATAAAACCACCGCGATTGTAAACAAAAATGGTCACCTAATCAATTAACACTCTTAAAATACACTTAACCACTAATTTTTTTTTTAATTTATGGACTCAGATCACTAAATAACTTATCACTGATAATCCGTGTGCACTAAAAAGTGATAAAATACAATATTTTACCACTTTTTATTACAAAACCAAAGTTAAAAAATTGCTTCGTACGGCTTCGGCCATGTTAATTCCACAACTGTCAGACGATTTTGGCCGCGCACAGACACAACCAAAAAGTCTGCTTCCAGGCCTGTACTTACGAGGGCCTTGACGTATTCCATACACATACAGAACTTCTTTGTCCGGTCGTGAAATGACGAAAAGTTCGTTGTTTAACAAACTTTTCATCATCCTGCGATTTTATCGTACCGTGCACTATGTCAAAACGAAACGATGCGTCTTTTATAAATTTGGAATATTTATTCGCTCATTATTAGTGAGTTGAAGGGAAGTTCACACTCCGTAAAGGTACCTTTACATTATATGATTTGTCATATGACTTTACTGTCAATGAAGTCAAACCCAAACAGAAAATGTCAAATCACATTTGTTTTTGACATGTCATACGACTGCCTGTCAAAATTTGCATCGAATATTTCTGTTGTCAAAATTAAGTGTGAATACACAGAGAAAAATAGACCACATAAAATAGAAGAAAAGTAATGAGTCTTATCAGATCCATAGAGAAAATCTTATTAATAGTTTGCCAGTCCATTTATAAGGTAATCACATAATATTAAGAAGAATTTTTATTGTCTTTCAATGTGATTTCTTCTTGAACCAATGTGGAAATCTTCTTGAACCCAAGTGGAAATCTTCTTTAAAAAATGTGGAGATCTTATTGAACATATGTAAAAATCTTTTTGTTTTAATGAGAAAACTTATTCAAAATCCATAAGACCATCTTTTTGAAATTAAAAGAATCTCTTTTTAATAACATACATAAAAAAGTACAAATTTTTTATAACTTTTTTATTAAAACAATGATTAATAAACACAAAATATACTTTTCAATATATAACAAATAAACATATCTTCATAGCACAAACAATTTCTCAAAAATATCTAATTTACAATATTTTTTTGCTAATAACCTTAAGTCCATTATTCAACATATGAATTAGTGGCCTTTCTAATGAAAAATATTAATAAATGTGTCGCTCATTGTAAAGTGGTGTAACTCCATATTTTAAAATATTACAGGTTGATTTGCTTTGGGTCACATTTTGTCATACTTTCGCTATGAAAATACACCATAAGTGCACTATAAGTGCAATTAGAGTGCACTTCTGGAGTTGCTTTACTCCTATAGCGAAAGATATGACAAAATGTGACCCAAAGCAAATCAACCTGTAATGTTTTAAAATATGGAGTTACACCACTTTTACAAGGAGCGGTACAAATGTAAGTTTGACTTTCATCTATATATATAAAAAAAAAATATAGTTTAAAAAAACTAAAAAATACGCTTTTATGTTAAAATGAACTAAAAATTAAAAAATAATTTTGAATGTAAAGTTTTTATTGCTCCAGCCAGTATATGGAAACAACCTACCTTTCGAAATGTAAAACAGCGTGGGACTCTTAACCTATATTCTTATTTTATTAATACCGGAACTTTTCGCTAGCGCCCCACGCTTTTTTTACATTTCGAAAGGTAGGTTGTTTCCATATACTGGCTGGAGCAATAAAAACTTTACATTCAAAATTATTTTTTAATTTTTAGTTCATTTTAACATAAAAGCGTATTTTTTAGTTTTTTTAAACTATATTTTTTTTTATTTTCTACTTTTTAGTCTATCATATATCTTCCGCCATTTTGTTGTGGCCGCCATAATAGATTTAAAATTACGTCACACAGCTTACTGTTATGTATTCGTCATATACTTTCATTTGATACCCGTACCAGGGCGCTGTAAAGAAAAAGGTAAGCCGCTATTTTGTGTTGGCCGCCATTTTTTGCTTTGAGTCCATATAAAACAATGAATAAAGTCATGAATTCAATATTTTATTTAGGCGGAGGGTGTTTGGCTGAGGATTTCCAAAGAAAAAAATGCACACTCTACACAACTAAAAATGTTTAAAATACTTTAGACTATTCTGGGTGGGCATTTTCAAAGAGAGAACGAAGTGAAAAGCACAACCAAATGTGCGCAAGATATTTTGGACTGTTTTGGCCTATGATTTGCTTGTGTTTTTCACTTTGTTCTCTCTTCGAAAATCCTCAGCAAAACAGTTCAAAGTATCTTGTGCATATTTGGTTGGGTTTGGAAAGCCAAATTATTTTGTAAATACGCAATTAGGCACTTAAGCACTTTTGCCGGTCCGATAACTTAGCAAGCGCAGCTCAGTTTAAGACAAGAAAGCAATGATAAATAAGGGAATACGGAATAGAAAAATGCAATAAACTCAAAATCATCGAATTTGCACTTAAGCATTTCTGGCTTGTGCAATATTTTCAGCTAATTTTAAAATGTGTTGGCCGCCATTTTGAATTTGGAATGACGCCACGCAGCACAGTATTCTACTTGTCATATCCTTTCATTTGATACCCATACCGAGTGGGTTGTAAAGAAAAAGGTAGTCCGCCATTTTGTGTTGGCCGCCATTTTGAATTTGGAATGACGCCACGCAGCAAAGTATTGTACTTGTCATATCCTTTCATTTGATACCCATATCGATTGGGTTGTAAAGAAAAGGGTAGTCCGCCATTTTGTGTTGGACGCCATTTTGAATTTGGAATGACGCGAATTGTACTCTATTTGTCATACCCTTTCATTTGATACCCATGTCGGGGCTGGGGAGCACGATTGCAAAATTCGGCCACCATCTTGGAACCGCCATCTTGATTTTTTTACAAAATGGTCAGATTGCATTGTCACGCCAGCTTTACATATGGGCAAAATTTGAAGTTGATCGGTTATATGGAAGTGGGTCAAAATCAAGTTGCAAGATTTGTCTACATACATACATACACACATACATACATACATACATACATACATACATACGTACATACATACATACATACGGCTGAAGCTAATATAAAGCGGTAACATACATACATACATACATACATACATACATACATACATACATACATACATACATAGATACATACATACATACAGGTGAAGCTAATATAAAGCGTATAAAAATGAATGTGTGTATGTATGTATGTTCGCTATAGGCTCCTACACCGTGCAACCGATCTTAATGAAATTTTAACCATGTGCTATTTACAATCAAACTTAGAAAATAGGCTATTTTATTACTTTCTAAAGTCACTCCTAGATGGCGCTGTCATGGAGAGCTTCGTTGAAAATCATCGCAGAGATTTGAATTTTTGCATGAAGGTCCGTGGAGGTCTCCTATGATGCACCTCGACGCCCGATTTTCGAAATTCAAAATGGCCGCCGAAATATGACCAAAATTCAAAATTGCCGCAGAAATATGGTTGAATTTGCCAATTTTATTCCGATTCCAATGAAAGTGTGTATCTAGGGGTTTTTAAGGTCGCAAATAACGTATATTTGGTCAAAACTTATAAATTCAAAATGGCCGCGACAATATGGCCGACGAATTTGCAAATTGCGTTCCGATTCCCATGAAAATCGGTATCTGAGGTTTTTTAAGGTAGCAAATAAGGAATTTATGATCAGAACTTATAAATTCAAAATGCCCGCGTCAATATGGCGGACGAGTTTTGTTACTTTTGTACCGATTCCAATGAAAGTGGGTATCTATGAGTTTTTAAGGTCGCAAATAACGAATTTCTGGTCAAAACTTATAAATTCAAAATGGCTGACGAATTTGCAAATTGTGTTCCGATTCCAATTAAAATCGGTATCTGGGGTTTTTTAAGATAGCAAATAACGACTTTATGATCAAAATTTAAATTTAAAATGGCCGCACCAATATGGCCGACGAGTTTGCGAATTGTATTCCGATTCCAATTAAAATCGGTATATGGGAGTTTTTAAGGTAGTAAATAACGAATTTATGATCAAAACTTATAAATTCAAAATTGTGGGGCCTATATGGCGGAAGAATTTTGCCAAATAAGTGTCACATTTCCCGGTTAGCTGTATGTAGGTTGTTCAAGAGTTGGAAAATCGGAAAATCTTGACATTTTAGCTACAAATGGAAAACCATTGAATATAGTGCGTCCTGAAGCTCTCTAAGCAATCGGTTCAGAATTGATCAACAAAGTTTTTTTTGGAAAGATGGTAAGGAGAAACGGAAATGTGGGATGATTTATGTATAACGGATAAGAAGGAAAGAAACCCATCACCTCTGAATTTTTAGGTATAAGTTTAGGATTCTGCAATACGGGAAAACAAATAAAACCTGAGTCAGTGACATTGCAGATGAGAACCCAGGGGCCAAGCAATTGCAAGACATGTAATTTTTCTGGACGGACAACTGTCGTCTAGGAAACATAATAATGTGTAAATATATTTAAAATTAAACTTTTTCACATAATGTGACTCACCTTAGTTCAAACTTCAAAGGAAGAAACGTTACTATAGCATTATTAATTAAAACTCACTTTAAACTAATTAAATTCAACTTACTGCACAGTGCACACTGACTCGAATAGTCGAATTTCATCATATGCATTTACGTTATGAAATGCATTTCGTAAATCCCCACTTCACGATAATAATTCAGTGGTAAACATTACGATTTTCTCTTTGGAAAACGGTTTTTATAAGAAAACCTAATGATTTCAAAGAGAAATTGTAACACATTTTCTCCTTAATTTCAGCTGGTTACCCTTATGTGCTGTAAGAAATTAAAAAAATACTAATCCCTACTGTTTAAAACTACAAAGTTATAAGATTATCACATTGTTTTCATCATTTAATTTGGCATTGCAAACAGGAATAATATGAAAGTCTCTTCGCATTTTGAACGAGATTTTCTTTATAAAGACATAGAGATTTCTCTATGCAAAAATCGTATCATTTTCTGGTTTATTAAAATAGTACAATATGAAATCAGATGGACTATCAAATCATAATTTTGACTGTAAAGTCATATGACAAATCACATAATGTAAAGGTAGCCTAACTGCCAGAAATCGTTACTGCTTGCCAAGCTTCTTCCTTAGTTTGAAATAGCTCGAGTTGTAAATATATTTGAAATTAACAAATTCTATAATCACTTTCTATAGAAACAGAATCTATAAACCTCCGCCTGCGCGGCAAAGTCAGTGATGCGGTGGACTGCATAAAATATTTTGTATGCGGTGCGGACCCCTTTGTGGTGCCGTCTCCTAGGCGAGCGCCTATGTTGCTTATGCTTAAATCCGGCCCTGACACCGCCTTCGCCATATGTGAATCTCCAAAACCGAGATACTTCGAATACATAATCTAAGAACTTTTGTTAAATTACAACAACAATGCCGTTGTTTGAGATGTGAGATGATGGTTTCGTACGTGACTCTGAAAGCTCTTATCTAGCAAGCCTTAAGCCGGAGTTACACTATTGTGTTGTGGTGGGTCGTGGCCCTCTATATCGTGTTGGCAAGTGTTTACATTTGTGTGGTGTTTTCTGTCACCTTCTGGCGCATTTGTAAATTAAGCTGGAATTACACTATTGTGTTGTGGTGTTTCGTGGCGCTCTGTGTCGTGTTGGCAAGTGAATGAGCAAGATTTTGTTTCCCTCGCAGCCGTGCACACTGTTGTGTCGCGCCATAATCCCCTCCATCGCTCTGGCGCAATCAGAAACGCCAGCTCGGGAACACAACAGAACGCGCCACACCACAACACAATAGTGTAATCCCGGCTTTAACAATATTGGAGTGAGCTTTACACTAGGAATAGAGGTAAGAGCGAGAGATCCATATGCGAAAACGTGGACAAAAGTCGCAATTCTAAATCGCAGAAAATATTGGAAAAAATTGCCAAACCTCAAAAGTCTCATATTTTACAGGATTTGATGTTTAACCATTTTAAACTTATCGCCGATTGCGATTAGCGTAATCGGTCAAATCGCACTAGGGTTTCTGGCAAAGAAGCCGAACAAAAAGTAATAATTTATATCATATTGTAGATTATCTTACGAGAGGCCTTCAACGAGAAGCAAAGGAGCCAACCTTCCTGGGCCTTTTTTACTTCCCATCCAACTAAGTGCTTCATGGATGTTGAAGCACATCTCTTACCCTCTCTGTAATACAAGACAAACACTTAGATCGTATCTAGATGAACGTAAAGTTTTTGTTCGACAACAGGAACATTAATCTTTTTCTTGACTGGGCTCGCAAATATCGTGTCGAATTTACCGCTTCCACCAGAACAAAGTGCTGTCTAATCTCTAATAAACCAACCTTCCTTCAGGGTCACTGGGGATGTGGAATGAATGGCTAATTCATCTCTTCACGTCCCTGGAAATAACTGATTGTCTGCGAAATAATGATGTCATTCTGCAGATTTCCAAACAAACATCCTTCTAAAGAGGTGTAAGTTCTTCCTTCAGTAATCAGTTCATATTATCATTGAGATATCGGTCGAAGGTAACAGCCCTGACAAAATTTTGTCGCTATTACCACAGCAACTATTCTACTGAAAATAAGAGGCTAGTCTTGCATGGAGGGAGAAACATTGCCCGCAAGCAGAAGAGTGTTTTTTTTCATCGGGACCACTGGAGAGAGGAGTTGGAAGGGCCAGGCCCAGATCCCAGCTGTAGAGAAGAAGATACTGTGGTTATTCTCGTTGGCGAGTGACGTGACTACGAGGCATGCGGTAGAATGAAACTGTCGATACCTACAAACAAACGTATCGACGGAAATATCACTTTACACACCACCTTGCGACAATTAGAATTCAACCATTTGTAGAACTAGTCTCCAGGAGTCTTTTAGATTGACAATGAGAATACCAATTTAAGGTCGAAGTGACATCTGTCGCATCACTCGACAACGAGAATAATGCTATGGACACACATGTGGTTTCGATACCATGGTATCGATACCAAGCTTGTTTTATACTACATAGTATACTAACCCCTGACACATATCTTTTTGTGGTATACATTTGACAGCTCTCAACTGACTGTTATTTGTAAAGATTTTAAAAATGGAAAACGAATCAGTTTGTGCTCTTTTACGTCAATAAATATGCTTGAAATCGAAAGTAAAACTTTTCACTTAAAAAATTTTCTTTTTTTTTCAACAAAAACACAGCAAAATTTTTATTTACTCAAAAATTTAATTTTTGAAATGAAAAATTAGGTGTTTTTATTTTCCGCTTCTATATAATGGCGTTGTTAGCAGTTAAAAGGCCACTATACCAGGTTTGTGCATAAGGAAACCAAGAAAAATTGGCTCATTTCGATACCACGTCGAATGATAGTATACCAAGTTTTTGGAATGGTATTGACCTGGTATTAGGTGACACACATCTGGTACACTACGTGGTATTTGAATACCATGGTATCGAAACCACATGTGTGTCCATAGCATAAGGGTCGTTATGCTCAGAAATGTCAGAGATGTGTGTTATCTGACAAAATTATAAGAAGATTTTTATACACGATTCATCAAAAATATTTTTCATCAAAAGAATGAATTTTCCGCTTATGTATATTGTGAATAAATTGTTCTATTAACGAGTAAGCTCTAAGAATTTTAGTGCAGTGTTCTTCCTAAATTAGTAACTCTTTTTATTCTGATTATACTAGGGTGGTCAACGTGGTTCCTTTCTTTGGAGTTGGATTAACAAACTTAGAAATCTTTCAAAAACTGCATTTGCACAAGCGATTTAACCTTATTTCTTCGCGTTAATTAGACTGACGACAATTTCAATATTTTCTAAAATAAATTTGCTTTCAGCTTTGTTTTAATATTACATATATTTTGAAGCCTTCTTTTTACACACCTTATTACATTCCCATTTTATATACCTTATTACGTTCGATAGTCAACCGATTTCAGCTGCGCAGGTAGACGACTGCGCAAGTTATTAAGTCTATTGCGCAGGTTTTTGCTATGCTAATAATTTTCATCCTCTTGCACAGATTTCAATTAAGATTAGCCGAGTTGTTCTAAAGAGATCCTAATTGGAGATAATTTCTCGTCGATAAGTATTAACAACGTGCGTCGTTGGAGTGCTTTGCTTCAATACGATATCGACTTACAAGAATAAAATTGCTCAAGTTAATAAGCTCAGCGAATATACTCGTATTATAAACATTTGTGCCGATTATCAGCTTGCAAGCAATCGTTTCAATTTGTCGCATGTAGGTAATACTCAGGTTTATGTGCAGAGAAACTGGAGTTTTATTGCCTTTACTCAGGTAGGTAGCAACGCAAGGAATATAAAACTTTGAATTTTATTTTATTTTTGTACAATCCTCAATTTTTTGCTTTTTTTCTTGGTAATATATTCAGGGTTTTATTATCAGTAATAGCGATTTATATTGCGATTTTCTGCATTGGATGGAATTTCATAATGATGAAGAAAACGAAGATTTACTTTGACGAATAATGGTTGTGTAGAATAAGTATACGTAATATGAATGTATATTAATTATTTTCTTTTCGATATCATTACAGAATACAATTTTTGACGTGAATACGTCTGTAAGTTTACTGCCATGACAAAAAACCGATGATAACGAAATTATGGCATACAGTTTTGAGTTGCAGCTCAAAAACTATTGTTTATATCAAAAAAAAAAATATACCATGATGTAGACGAAGGATCAAAGAATGTTATTGTTTGCTTTTTACTTTCCAGATATCACGCTAAGCTTAGCTTTTACACGCTTTATGTTAGCTTCACCTGTATTTTGTGTGTAGTACGCAAACAATTCTTGAAACTTGATTTTGACCCACCTACATATAACCGATCAACTTCAAATTTTGCACATATGTACAGTTCGCGTGAAAATGCAATCTGACAATTTAGTAAAAAATCAAGATCGCGGTTCCAAGATGGCGGCCGAATTTTGTAATTGTGCTCCCCGACCCCCCACATGGGTATCAAATGACAGGGTTTGACAAGTAGAATAAAATTAGCTAAGCAGCGTCATTCAAAATTCAAAATGGCGGCCAACACAAAATGGCAGATTACCTTTATCTTTATAACCCACTCGGTATGGGTATCGAATGAAAGTGTGTGACGAGTATAGTAGGAGTAAGCTGTGTGACGTCATTTTAAACCATATTTAATCACAATAGGACAACGGTAATTTAATATAAATAAAATAAAAGTTTAAAGACACAATTAACCCCTCGCCTGCTACGTGCACCAGTTCAGCGAATCCCTACCGCTATATCGTCCCCACCGTGTAACTTATACCCGAGCGAAGGTCAAGTACCACATACTAGTACACTGTACATACTATTTTGAAGATAAATTTCATCATTTTATAGTTGCTTTTCTGATGAAATTTGCTTCCATTCTGGGACTTTCAGAGTTTTTGACGTGAATACGTCTGTAAATTTGCTTCCTTCATGACAAAAACCGATGATAACGTAATTATGGCATACAGTTTTGAGTTGCAGCTCCACAACTATTGTTTATATCGAGAAAAAAATACCATGTCGTAGATGAACAATCAAAGAATTTTATTGTTTACCTTGAAAATTAAATTTTAAATTGTCGCCGAAATATGACCGAAATTCAAAAAGGCCGCCCAAATATGATTGAATTTGCCAATTGTGCCAATTTGCCAAATTCAAAATGGCCGCGCCAATATGGCGGACGAAATTTGACAATTGTGTTCCGATTCCAATGCAAGTGCGTGGAGGTCTCCCATTATGGCGCCCGAAGTCAGATTTTCGAAATTCAAAATAACGACGAATATTGTGAATTGTGTTCCGACTCCAATGAAAGTGGGTATCTAGGGGTTTTTAAGGTCGCAAATAACGAATTCATGATCAAATCTTATAAATTCAAAATGGCCGCACCAATATTGCCGACAAGTTTGCCAATTGTATTCCGATTCCAATAGAAATCAGTATATGGTTGTTTTTAAGGTAGCAAATAACGAATCTATGATCACAACTTTTGCAGGGCCAATATGGCGGGCGAATTTTTGCCAAATTAGTGTCATATTCCGGTCAGCTGTATGTAGGTTGTTCAAGAGGTTGGAAAATCTGAAAATCTTCACATCCTAGCCCCAAATGGAAGAACATTGAACATAGTGTATCCCGAAGCTCTCTAAGCAATCGGTTCAGAATTGATCAACAAGGTTTATTCAATTTGTTTTTTATTGTTTATTTCCTACCTTTTTGATACCAATAAAAAAATAAAACGATCTCTTTCAGAGCATTGTAGAGGTATTCACATCATTTGTCCGTATCCGTGATACAGGCACCCGCTTTTTTGCATTTTAGCTTGTAGCGTTATATTATTTCTACAAGTCTTATAAAAAAACCTCCCAGGAATGGGCAATGTTGTTCATACAACGCGCGAACATCATATTTTAACTTGTTAGGAATCAAGTCTAAATTAAACAGTACAGATCAATAAATTCGCTAGAAAGCTGAGAAGAGTGCGGACACTTGCTATTCCGTACAACTATTTCATCCAACAGCAACAAAATCAATTTTTATTAAACCACAAACTAAATTCATTTTAAATTATTTTACCGTCATTCTACATAAAAGTATTGCACATAACCATTGAATGCATCCTTCGAGAAAACTAAGTTATTTTCATTTTCTTAGACACAGCTTCCTCTGGCATTTTATTATTTATCAAGATGGTAAATTTTCCACATTATTGTCCATAGGAGTATTCCAATATGCGAGTTTCGTCTCTGCAGATACCTCAGTCCTGGCAGCCTTTTCATAGAAATTGTCAGGTGCAAAATTTGTTTATTTCTTTCTGTCTGTGTGTGTTGGCTTCAGCTATTTTAACTAAGGAAAAGGAAAACTTTTACATTCCCACCTTGTTAAGAGCCCATCAGGAAAATTCCTTCATTCACCTTCACGCAAGAAGGAAAATTAAAAATGCATTAAAAGAACTTTGGTTAGTGTTACCAAAAGAGCGTATTTTATGCTTGGCTAGAAGAAAGAATATAGAGTAGAACCTATTTTTTTTAAAGAGAAGCAGAGTTTTTTTCTGTTTTTAATGCTTTGCAGGTTGCTCAACTTGTATTCTTCCAGCTCCGCGAATTCAATTTCAAATCCTTAAGCCCACTTCTAACGAATTGAGGAAGTTTTTCCATCTGTGAGTTTGTGTGCAATGCGGATAAAAAAAAGTACCTAATTCACTACTATGTAAACACCTTTTTAATTGCTTTATTTCTATTTTAAGAGGAATTTTCAAGAGGCTCCAAGTAATGAAATTCTTAACACACAAATCCCTTTCACACGGCGTTCTTTTGAAATATTACTAAGTGTTCTTAAGTGCTACTTAGCATATTCCCTTTTCGCTGAAAGGAATATATTTTTGAAAGGCCTTCTTGGCAACACTGGTCTTGGATTCTGAGATCCCTGTTCGTTATGCGGGGAAATTTCCTTTAGTTTATGGGCCGCTTCTGCCAACAGCCTGCCCATAAGAGCTACTGGTATGTATATACTTCTGGTATGTTAAAGACCGTTTGTGCTAGTTCATAGCTGCTAAATGAGGCTATTGCAGCAGCTTTAAATGAATGGAAGTTTTTTCTGCACTGGTAATTCTCTATGCAAATAGCTTTGTCGTCTAGCAGCTTATTCTCATAGGTGGTAACTTTTCGCATTATGACTGGTGGAAAGTGTTTTCTCATTGAGTAAACGCAATTACTTAGATATTATAGGATATACGAATGCTATTGCTAGTAACAGAAAATACGGTTGATTTTTTTTATATGAGGGTGTATAGCTGCTACGGTGAGGCAATAGTTTTTGGTGACATACATAGCTATTCATTTCAATTTCAATTAGTTTTTATTTGACTACAAATGGTATTGTAATGATTTATCCGGCATCTATTGGAAGTTTGAACGAACTGTTATATGTAACGATTTAGCTAAAATGTGAATTAACGATTTGTAACGATTTATGCAGAAAGCTAACATCGCGCCATCTATTAGTTAGAATTTGGACGAACGGTAACGGAGACGTTAAAGCTTCTCGAAGTCTCTATGAAAAAAATGTTCCAGCACGGCTCTCCAGACTGGAGACGGGTGGAAAGATCTGGAACTCGGATAAAGGAGGAGCTTGGACATATAAATGCAGTGGCAGCGGCATTTAGAGTCAGTTTTATTTAAAAAGTGATGAAAGTGTTCTACGCGATCAAAGTTACCTAAATCGAAAAGTGGGTGATTAAATATTGAATTAAAAGGTGCTAAATAGGTGTTATTCGTGAGAGTCGTGAGAGATGGCAATTGGTAATTAGTGAACTTTAAGAATTGTGTTACTATTATTGAATTGTGTTAATAAATGAGTTTTGTGTGAAGATTTAAAAAACGTATTCCTAATCCTACGAATCCATTAAGCCGTAAAAACGTAACAGTATCTTTATTTCTCAAAGCACAAACCCTAGTTTCTGAATTGTAATATATTGTGTAATATTAGAAAAATAATGGTCCTGAAATACGAGTTTATCTGATTCATTAATTTTGATTTTGTGGAAAAAGCAAGCTTACTCTTTCAGTCCGTAATTCGAGGTCGCTGATTACGAATTTGACATTATTTTTTCAAAAAACAAGATGGCGGATCCAATATGGCGGACGACCACATGAAAAAATGCATATACGCGGATGAAATTCTGTACCCAGGGGTTTTCGAGGTCGCTGATTACGAATTTGACATTAGTTTTTCAAAAAACAAAATGGCGGATCCAATATGGCGGACAGTCATATAAAAAATTGATATTTTTAGTTTTAATACAATTTCATCGTATTAAAAAAATTTCAGAAGCATAAAAATAGTATCGTACACAAGGAATAGGTACAAATAAATACAAAATAATAATTCAGTTTATAACTTACATTTTTATTTTTAACACAGGCTCTATCTATTCGCTATCGCTATCACATAAATCGATGTCGGAATCTAAAGTAGACACATCAGTTTCATCTTCAGTGTCACTATCATCGGGTACAACTAAATCTTTAGCATCAGACGACATTTGTTTTCTTTTAGTTTTTGGAAGTTTTCTTGCGCTTGAAATGTAAGGATCAGAACTAAATAAAAGGCGGCAAAATACATCTCTCATTGTCAAAGAACGGCTGCTTCTGCGCGAGAAGTCCTGACGAAATTTTTTAATATATGTATTTATTGCAACTTTCCTGGGCTTCTTCAGACATCTGACCGATTGGAAGCAAAGCGGAAGCAATGATTTCTGGGCCATGAATGAGCAGTTTATGAACTGATGGTGGCATGAAGAACCATGGGTACAATTCAACAAATAGTTTCGCAGTTTCCCAAGCTTAATCTCTAAATTTTTGAATATTAATTTCGCGTCCTGATGAAACAACTTGTAAAATGGAATGAAATCTGGTAATCAAACGAAGGTCTACTCCAATTATTTCGGATGAAATTTTGGCATTTTCAAAAAAGCGACGAGCAGTGTTACCGTCATTCAGCTTTCGTTGCACCTGCTGTTTCTTTTAGGAATTCTATTTTAATTGGTCGACAATATCGCGGAGAAGAAGGCGCAGGATTTTGCCAAACAACAATTTTTTCGTTTTTAAAACAGTTGTAAAGGAACTAACGACGTAAAAAAAATATTTGCGTCTGTGAATGTTCCATCATCACTCGTAAATTTTTGCTTGTATTCACTCTGACCTGAAGTTCCATCGCAACCCCATTTACAAATTAAATTCATTTTAAGCAAATCATCGGCTGACATATTTTGTACAACATTTTCTTTTGCTAAAACGATTCATTCGATTCACGGTTCCATCGTGAGATCTAACAATGCTTGAAGATCGATAGCTCCGCGTCTTTCTTTATATGTAATTGTTTTCATCGGTGGATAACAAGCAATTTTGGCTTTTTGCAGTACATTGTATGATGGATACGCCTTACTTTGAACTAATTTACAGCTTGATCGTACCACTAAATACTGACTTTTGGAAAATCTACCTTCTACCAAAACTGACAAGGCTTCTTCCGGCGTCATTGTTCTTTCTTTAATTGTGTTAGAAGACGACTGGTAGGACGATGCCTTAGACGGACTCCCCGCTGTGACGTTCTTCAATACCTGCGCAGCGGCAACTTTCCCACTTGCACGTGGGCTCATCCGCTTAGCATAAGAGAGTTCTTCTAGGCTGTGGTCTTTTCTCAATTCCTCGGTTCGTCAGCAGATTCAGTATAAAGAGCATCTTTAATTAGGCAGAAGATCTCTTTTCGTGTTAATTGAAGTACTCTTTGGGTTCCTGAAAACATAAAAAAACGTTAAATTTAGTCGCTTCGACTACAATTTAACAACAAGAAAAGCATTAAAACGCAGGAAAAACCGATACTCGATATGCCCCGGCAAATACAAAAAAATTTTAAAAATAATATTTTATTCGTAATCAGCAACCTTGAAAACCCCCGGGTATCGAATTTCATGCGCGAATATGCATTTTTTCATGTGACCGTCCGCCATATTGGATCCGCCATTTTGGTTTTGGAAAAAATAACATCATATTCGTAATCAGCGACCTCGAAAACCCCCGGGTACAGAATTTCATCCGCGAATATGCATTTTTTCATGTGGTCGTCTGCCATATTGGATCCGCCATCTTGTTTTTTGAAAAAATAATGTCAAATTCGTAATCAGTGACCTCGAAAACCCCTTTTATATAGTTTTCAAGCCATTTCGGAACCCCTGCTGTGCAACGATTTTTGCGCGATTTCAGAAAAAAAATTGTATCTCCAAATTCGCACAAACTCGCACTTTAATTTACTTCTTGTTTTTTTCTTTAGACTATGACAAGTGAAAAAAAAAATTTTAGAAAACGAGCGAGGACGACTAATAAACTTTAAGTTATTTGAAAAATTAGTTTTTCTCTGCGCTTTGCAAAAAAGTTGATTTATTTAAATTCATATCAATAATTCTGCAATGAATATTTTACGATTATACATATTCGATTTAATTCCACTCACCTTCATGAACAGAATCCATTTTTAAATTTTTCAAAAGCACTAATTGGCACTATTTAACAAATAGTTATTTTGAATGCACAATATGTGTTAGAAACTTCGATAGCTGCGTCTCGTGTAACGGCCACTTTCGAACTGATCCTACAAAGGGAGAAATCGTACCTGTACCCCGAGGACAGATGTTCTGTGACCCTCAGGGCCGCAAAGAGAAAGTGCCGAAATACAATCTTCATTTTAGGGGTTTTGGCCAGCTTTTTGGAATTCTGTCCCACTGTGTGTCGTTCAGATCATGGTGCAATATCTAGTAGTACACTTAGTTTGAAGGTTAGAAAGGTAAAGGATAGGTAAGGGGTCTAGGGAGTGCTCGAGCAGAAGGTGATGAACCTAACGTTTGATCTCTAGGATTTGTACGAGTTCGGTAATAGTGACTGCGGAAGACTGTACCAGAGTCGAGCTGTTCGATTAACAAACGAGCTTTCATACTGTACTTTACCCAACAAGGACTGTTGCATGGTGTGGGACTGACCCGAGTTGTCTAATCTTAACGCTAGGGCGCTAATTGGAACAGTCGCTTAATAAGGCTTATCATATGACTTCTAGATTGTAGGTCGGCTGCTAGATGAACGAGGAACTTACAGCTCCCAAAAGCCGCTAGTTTCACGCCACCTACAGAGGCAGAAGGAAGGTCGGTGCAGGCTTGTTAGAGATGAACGAGTACTTTGTTTTGGAAGTGTTAAATTCAACTATTCTTACGGCCCCAATCAAGAATGAATTCGATATCCGGGTTGAGTAAGTGAAACAGAGAGTGTGATATATATGTAAGTATGTCAACCCTTCTTTTTGGTACGGCGTCAATATACCTTGGAGATTAGACGACAGAGCAAGCTAGCATGCTTCATCAAAAGGCTTAAAAATATATAAATCAACCAAACCGGACTCACCAAAGCTATGAATACTTTGGCTGAGGTGCTCTGTTAGACACAGTAGATATTTATGGTCTGAAGCCGTAATGCCTACAATTTGAAAATTGGTTGAATTCTAGTTACTTTATAAGCTTTCTATTGATTATTGTCTTGATGATTTTGCATACATTACATTGCTATTGCGCCGTAGTGGTTAGAGGCGGTGTTTGAGTCACCTTTTATGTTATGGGCTGAACATGAACAAGTTCCCAATAGTCACGACAGACTCCAGAGAAGGCTAAGTGTTTGCGATGAATTTTAGTCAAAGTTGAGGCACATTTTTGCGGGTATATTACACTAGTTTACACGAAAAATGAACCTAATGAAAAAAGTAACCTAATTTGGGGTCGCTGAAAACGAAAATGACACTCATTTATTTTTCCAAAGAACCGTTATCGAGAAATTCGCAAAAAGGCATTTTCCATTTTTTTCCATTTATTTCCCGATTCTCGAGAACCAAGAGCCAAGCTTAGCTTAAAAAATGCACTCTTTGACGCAAAATACTCCCACCTATCCAAAACTGTAAAAGTTAAGGTTCTACCATGCCAACTTCCGGAGTAATAAGCCATCAAAGTCAAAATATTGATTTTTTTTAAAAAAAATGTCAACTTCAACTACCTTTTTCTCCAAAAAAATACGTAGTTAACCAATATTTTTTTTTCAAAATTAGAAAGCTTGGACAATTTACTATGAATAATGTCCAAACAATTTTTATGCTACGGCCTTTACTTTTGAAGTTATAAGCAATTTTGATGTTAAAATTGGCTTTATTTTTTAAGACCTTGGCCTTATTTGTGCTTTTTTACTGTTTTTTTTTCACCTAAGCTTTGTCGAAAAGTACCAAATAAAGTCAATTTTAACATCAAAATTTGCTAATATCTTCAACAGCAAATGCCGTAAGACAAAAATTGTCCATACATTATTCATAGGAAATTGTCCAAGCTTTATAATTTTGGAATAAAAATATTGGTTAACTACGTATTTTTTGGAGAAAAAAGTAGTTGAAGTTGATATTTTTATTAAAAAAAATCAAAATTTTGACTTTGATGGCTCATTACTCTGGAAGTTGGCAAGGTAGAACCTTAACCTTTACAGTTTTAGATTGGTGGGAGCATTCTGAGTAAAAGAGTGCATTTTTTAAGCTAAGCTTGGCTCTTTGTTCTCGAGAATCTGGCAATAAATGAAAAAAAATGGAAAAAACCCGTTTTGCTAATTTCTCGATAACGGTTCTTTGGAAAAATAAATGAATGTCATTTTCGTTTTCAGCGACCCCAAATTAGGTTAAAAAAAACACTTTTCTTATTAGGTTCACGCAATTAAGCAAAAATTTGTAAACTAGTGTTATCAGGACCAATGGATTTAATGGCGTCGAGCTCTTTGTTGTGGATGCGTAAATTCTACGCTCACTCTGTTGATAAATCAAAGCGTCCAAAGAAAAGCCGTTGAAAAATTGCAACTATTACTTGGATCTCATTTAATTTTTCATACAAATGCATAATTTTAGCTTCAAATCTAAAAAAAGGTGCAAATCGGCCGGTAGCGGCGAAACTATGCGGAATTTGAAAAAAACCGTGAGGACAGAATTTGTAGGAAATTTTATGCTCTACAACTTTGCTCTTTTGATATTTTCACCAAAATGCATAGTTTCTCCTCAAAATAGAGAAAAAGGCGGAAATTGGCGAAAAAACCCCTATTAAACATAGCCTTGAACATATTTCGTTAGGCAACCCATCACCGTTAATTTTGTTAGCATATATATTATTTATCATGAAAAAAAATTTCATTCGATTACTCGATCGGTGAAGGTCACTCTTCTACGTATCTTAGACTGTTTTGAAATATCTTAGATTGCTTTTTGTTCCCGGACGGCAGTTGCGCATTTAGATAACTGATGGCAGCACACGCCCGCACTCAAGTCTAATCCTCTTCGAAAATTAAAAAAACTTTTGCTAAAAATTATGTTGGATAATAATTGCACTGATTCCTGATAATATTTATCCAAACGATTATTCAATTAAATGAATTCCAGTTCCAGATTTTGCCAATATATTTACAACTTGCTGAAATATAGTCAGTTGTTCAGAGACCGTTTTGAAATGCTGCTATAATAGAAATTATCATTTCATATTGAAAATCACTTTGGCATGTTTATGGTTTAGTTAAATTGGAAATTCCAGATCCCAAGATAAATTGCATTTTTAATCCGCATTCTGGTTGGTAATGTCATTTTTATTAAATTGCATCTCATATAACTATTACGGACATTCTGATCGGAATTATATAATTAAGTTCAACATATCGACATACCCCGATCGGAGGTCCCTTGTAATGCATCAAAAAGATACAAGACAATTTGTTCCCCGTGAAAGGCATTAAATTTCAGGCGAAAATTGCCACTTTAATAGCAGCCTCTGAAACCTGTTTACAGGTTGATAAATGTCTTAAAATAATGAGATTTTTGCCTAGGGATAAGAAGTGGATTCTTGGTCATATCATGATTTATCTGCACATCAACCTGCGGGTCAATTACTGAAAAATGTAAAAGAAAAGTTTTAAATTTGCATTAACCTCCCGTAGGGCAAGAGTCTAATTTCATTTAAGACGATTTTTTCTTGAGCTTTTTTGTCACAAAATTAAGAACACAGCCTTTTGCCGCAAGCAACAGATCCGACTAAGACCTCCGCGAACACACCTGGATTTTTGCTCGTGTCGAGTCCCTCTGTTCGTGGCTGCACTGTCATCGGCATGTTTTTCTGTAATTTTCAAAAATGTTTCCTAATGTCGCGTGAAATTTATGCCATGAATCCAGAGATACGATGAGGCATGGTGAGCCGCGGAATAAAGACAACGACCGCCTCTTGCCCCGAAGAGTTAGTGGCACCCAATTTGTATGCGAATTTTTATGCTCGCAAATTGATGCTGTTCCGCTTCTTGACATATCCGACGAAGTTCTAGCCATGCTCCAGGGCCCGATCTTTCTGGGTTGACGAAGACGACGGCCGGTCCCTGTGGCACTGTCCTCAGCCCGAGTTTGATGCCTCCAGATATGCAGATTCAGGACAGTGCATCCCAGACCTCGGGTGCCGGATCTGCTCTGATGACGGCTATATGGATATGCAAATCAGGCTCATAAAAGACATTTTTAACACCTCATAAGCATAAAGGGACTCACACTTTAATCCGAGGTTTACTTAAGGTCACTGCTATGGGTGACGTCGCCTCATGAAAATTTTATCAAGGCTCGAAACGAAATTACAAGAGGCGGAAGATGATGGCTGCTGGTGATATGATGTCGAGGACGCTTCGTATATATCGCTCAATTAGGGTAAAATGAGTTTGGAGATGAAAAAGGATGCTTAGAATGATATTATTACTCCGCGAAAGGCATTATTATAATGCGAATTCCTTTTCAGTCAAGGGAGTTATCACAATTCTGGTCATAGTCCCATTTATGGGAAGCACTTCGTGATATGGTTGGGAATGAAATTTCGTTATTATATATTTCTTGGTAAAGGTTCTCTCGTCCCAAAGGAGGCTACAGAAATATGCAGAGCGGCATAGGGTTGGAGTGGTAATTTTGCAAATTCATTCTTTTAATATTGTCGCTTTTTTTCGCAGTGAATTTAATAATTCTAAAAGAATAAGATGAAAATAATCGGAAATCGTTATTAGTGCACTGTAAATCCAAGTGTGGTGTTTAGAAATAAAACGCTCTAGTGTTTTTTTTCAGAACGATAAAGTCGATGGTGGGAAGTGTTTACTTCTAAAACAGTAAAAGCGATTAATGCACAAAATCTAAACTAAGGTGACCAGATTTTAATATTGGTAAAGCGGGACATCATTATCCGAGCGGGAGGGGGGTGGGGTAAAATTTGGGCCATAACAAAAAATTTTATAGAACGCAAAAATGGTATTGTAATATATTTTTTAAATTTCAATACAAGTACAATTAACAAATATAACAAAAAAAAGATTTATGAATAGTATTATTTTATTCTTTCACATATTTCTCAATTGAGTGAATTTTTTTAGTAGATTGCTGTTTAAAAGGTCATGAAATTGTTCACAAGAATTTGTTAAATTATATTTCACACATAAAATGGCTTTCAAAGTCTCAACACTTAATTGGGATTTTTCTGATCTCCACATTTTATTGACGGTACAAAAAATGCGTTCAGGCAGCATTGGTTCCTGGTAAGAACAGCGCGTATTCCACTACTTTTAGTGCATTATTGTATGGAATATGGTTTGTTTCAAAATGATGAAATATTTCTAACCATTTGTTCTCTATTGTGATTTTTGCTGATGCCCAAGATTTAATCTTTTCCTTATCAATATATTCCTTTAATAATGATACCTCATTAAAAAATCATTTTCGGATATATTACTATATGAGAAATTTTGAGTAATATGATCGAAGGATTTTTGCACATCATTCCAATTAAGTTCTTGTTTTAATGTAACCCAATGAAAATGTTCAATATCATTGTAATGTATCGTCCACTCTTCTAAATAATCTATGCAGTTACTATAGAAGCAGAAAAGGAAACCAGCTATTGTCGACACTTTTAAAACACTTAGGCGGCGTTCATACTGAGGCGATATACGATAAGCGACATATCGCTCGCGATATGTCGCGGCGATATATTGCTAGGAGGGTTCACACCAGCAGGCGATATATCGGCGCGACTTGGGCGATAAAAATGTGGTGGGAGCACAATTCTCATTACTTCAGTTACAAAGATGAGTTCAAGTGAGGAAGACGTTGTAGTGGCTTATAGTGATGAGCAAACGCAGGAACAAGACAAGACTAATAAAGTCTTGGTCTTGTCTTATTCTTGCTCAGTCAGTCTTGTTCTTGGTCTTGCGAGCATAGCTAAATCTTGTTCTTGGTCTTGTTCTTGCAAACATAGCTAAGTCTTGGTCTGGGCCTTAATCTTGCTAAATGTTCAAAACCAAGACAAGACAAGACAAAACTGGAAGACCAAGGCTATTTTCGCTCATCAAGTAGGTATATATTGTATGAATTATTATAAATTGGTTATTAAAAAAAGAAACGTAGGAATCTTCAATTTTTTATGGTTTTCTTTTTAAACAATTTAACTAAATAAGATTTAAGAGAAGAAAGCTTCATTTCCTAGGCACCAGTAATTGAAAGAAAGTAACAGAGCACCCAATTGATTAAAATAAGACTTGACAGTGTGAAACATCTACCTAAATCATTTCGGCAAATTTGCTTCGAAATGCAGAAATATTGTGTACTTATGTACAAATGTGAATAATTGCTTTTACAATTATCATTCGAAAAAGTAAATATACCCTACACACATATATTTATATCATAATTACTTGAACATCCTAATCAATTTTATATTTTTTGTTTTTAAAAGAATGAATTTAGGTGAAAATTTTGCAAGACTCTTGCAAAAATCTTGCTCTTGGTCTTGTTCTTGCACAGTTAGTCTTGTTCTTGTTCTTGCGAGCATAACCAAGTCTTGTTCTTGGTCTTGCTAAATTTGCAAGACCAAGACAAGACTGCAAGAACAATACCATTTTTGCTCATCGCTAGTGGCTTATTGGTTCTGGCGTAGAATGAGAAGAAAAAGAAAATACTGGGTGCATCCCTACAATCTTACCAACGTGCACCATAGCTCGGCTGTTGTTTCTCGAGAGCTGTCTCAATATGAATCAAATTTCAGGGAGTTTTATCGAATGAATCCTGAAAACTTTCATTTTCTGAAAAGCCTGGTGTCACGAACCCTTGAAAAAAAAGATACACAATTCCGACATGCGACGGCCAATCATTAATACTCACGCCAACTGCAAATTTCTCGATCCACACGTTCGACAAGTAGCATTGGGGACAACCTTGATGCTAACGTGTGGAGCCGGCCTAAGGAGAAAAGGAACATTGCCTTACCTTACCTCTGCACTACTAGTAAAGCTGAGGTAGCCGTACGTTTCAAATTATTTATTTACTTTGGCATTACTTACTACACAGTAGAATAGAAGCATTGTAGTAACTATTTTGATATTTTAAGAGCAAGATGAATGAGGTAGTTTATTTTCAGACCTTTTGTCTTTTTTCAGTTTAGTGATATAGACATCCACGTCCAGTTTGAACAGTTGATCAATTATATCGCTAACATACATCATTTCGTCATAAGTGCGTTCATCAAACAAACTTCGTTAAAATACGCGTATATATAATGTGAAAACTTAGATACACATATTCATGAGTGCATAAATAAATTTATATAGGTAGATATATTAATATCTGAATTGTTTTTTTAATAAACTTGTAATAATACAAAATACTGCGCCAGCAACGAATCGCTAAAGCGACCGGCAAAGAATTGTGTTCCCACCACATTTTTATCGCGCCGATATATCGCCGAGGCGACCAGCAAGTCGCACTTCAAGCGATATGTCGCTTACGATATGTTGCGCCATCGCGCCACTGTGAACCTATTTTATCGCCTCCCTTTAGATTTCAAGTATTTTTTTGTGCGTGTCGCGTATCGTATATCGTTCGCGACATATCGCTTATCGCATATCGCTCCAGTATGAACGGGGCCTTAATGTTAATCAAATGGGTGACGTCAAAATAAAACGTTTTAACCTTTTTGAAATAAAATACTTTCAAAAGCTGAGATTTGCAGTAATAAGACGAGAAAAAATATGAGCGACCCATATTTCACGCAATTCTGCTAATATCCGCCAAGGGTACCATTTAGCATATTCAGTAAAGCGCATCTCGTTCTATCACGGAAGTCAAGCAACATTGGAAGTGGAAGTACTTAGTCGGGGGACCGCTTGGAAAAACGGCACTCGGGTTGGATTTTTTTTTGTTTTTTTTTCACTTTTGCAATGATTGTATTATGTTTTAATATAATATTGATTAATAGTTCTATCAACAAAATTTTTAATATTCATAACCAAAAACACGCTACAAACGTTTACTAATTAAACACTTAAGTGTTTACTCATTAAACGCCGCTAAATCTTTAAAATTCGTCTACAACGGTTTAAACGCTTTAAGTGTTTAGAAAGTAAATACTTGAGTTTACAGTGGTTACTCAGAGAATATTAATTTAACTATAACCTTTCGGAAATAAAGGTCTGCGATGGTTTCCCCTAAAAAAATTGAGAAATAGAGCTGATAGGTCCGTAGCTATGAAAAAAATATTAAAAATTTTCCATCACATAAATTTTCTGAGAAAAATAATTTTTTCACAATCTGAGTATTACTAGAGTTAACGTCCAATTTCTTTGTTAACAGTATGGTTTAATAGTACTGTTGACATTTAAATTTTCATCTACCCTCACTAGTGGTTGTTTATCTTGATTGTGAGTATAATTTGCAGTTTCGTGTGTCGACTGTGCTAATATATTTTTGTGATTTTTGTGTGGTTAAAGTATAAAAGCGTTACAAATGGCTCCTCAAAACTGTATTAATTCTCCTGATAACTTCTGCTACATATGTGGAAATTATGTAATACGAAAACAACGACAAAATATTTCTAAATCTATCGAACAACTGTTATGAACGTTATTTTAAAATTAAGATAAAAAACCAAGACAAGAAATGGGTGCCTCATAAAATGTGTTCAACTTGTGTACGTGAACTTTGTAAATCATCAAACGAAGAAACACATTCTTTTAGTTAGAAGACTCCAATGATTTTGAAAATTATATCGACGATTATTACTTTTGCTGTTCACACATAAAGAATTTAATATTAAAATTAAAAAAAAATAACGAATCCTAATGTTTGTTCTGTGATTTTACCTACGTACAAAGATCCCGATGACCAAGAGTTATGGCGTACTGCCGGGTCATCATTAGCACTCTCTCAAGAGCCTGTAGAAGACACTTCAGATTCTGTTGAGTATGAGTGAAACGAAATACCTCAACTATTTTGTCAATGTGAATTAAATGATTTGGTAAGAGATCTCACACTTCTGAAAGATGCCGCGGAATTACTTGGTTCAAGATTAAAAGAAAATATTTTCGATTTTTGCATCGGAACTACAAGAGACAAAGATTGAACAAGAGTTTTGAAGAAAGTAGAAAAAGATTTCACAAATGTTCTTGATGTAGGTATCTAGTTTCTTAGGTCTTGTTTAAAACTAAGAGCCGGTTTAGACGGTGCGCTCCAGCGCATGTGCCTCACGAACTTTGTGGATAAAGTGAGAAATGGGGTGGTACCTCTCATCATCCCCACTTCTCCCTTCATCCACAAACGTTCGTGGGGCACATGCACTGAAGCGACCGTCTAAACCGGCTCTAATGCCGTTAATTTTATAACTAAACTGTAAATATGCATTTCTTCAATCAAAATAAACGTGCTATTTATTAGCTGAGACCCGCAGTGAAATGCTTCGATTTTTTCATGACGTATTATTTTTTATACAGTTTTGATTCTTAAAAATACTATTAAGATAAACTAGTTCCGTGCAACATGCAAATACTGTCTTATGATTGAAAACCACTCTCCAAAGATAACTTTTCAAATTACCACGAAAAAAGTCATTTTTTCAATTTTCCGGTCATTTTTTCCATTGCAGTATACCGTTTTTTTTTACCATTTATCGTAGACGTAATAACGAGTAAGTGAGCCAAAACAAAACTCCGTATGAAGCGTAGTTTTAAGAGGAATCGCAATTAAAAACGTCGCTTTTTTAAAAAAAAATTAAATTTAGCAACAACCTCTAAATATCTCCGCCTGAAAAAATTACTGCCTTTTTGCAACACTAAAAGGTATCTTTTGCCAAAGTTTCATCTTCATAAAAAATTGATTGTCCGCCATTTTTTCGAAATATTTTGAGGTTAGGGTAAAAACGGTTCACACAAAAGTTGTAGATCTTTTTATTTCCTACAACTTGTACCTTTGACTTTTTTCGATAGGATGCACAGTTTAGCCAGAAATCGCGAAAAACTGCTGTTAACCCCTAAAAACATCCCCCTATTCCACCCCGGATAGCAGCTGACGGTTCGATTTATTTTTCCCTCTTTTACAAGAGCATGTTCGACGATATCTCGCTGTCAAAGTGCTGTAACGAATTATTTTTTTTTCTCACTTTTACGTCTAATTCTACTGGACTAAAGGTATTTAAGCAAGTTTTAAAAAATTATAATATTTTCAAGCACACTTTGCTCCGAATTTTTCTCCAAGTATATTACAAAATCCTAATTTTTTTTTGAGCAATTCAAGCTAAGGAATAAAAAAATCTGTAACAGGATCACCAGTACTACCCTCTCATGTCGTTGAATTCATGGTGCAATGTCTAGTAGTAAGCTTGGACCCTTAGACCGCTCTTACATTAGGATGTCATGGCAGGGTAGCCTGCAATTAACTATGGCTACAACAAATTTTACAAGTTGCCAAATGCAGCGGCCAAGGTCAGATAACAGATGTCAGTTTTAAAATGGAAATTGAAGAAATAGTCTTGTTGTATCTACGTCACAGAAAGGCATTAAAAAAAGGAAAAGAGGCGCTGTTGGGTACACCCTTTTTTAGCTGATCGCGCAAACAGTGACAAATATGGGTTAGTTCTTCCCATTTTGCTTTTTTCTTGTCCCTATCTGAATTCTCCTCTGAGGAACTATCCCAAATGGCCGGTCTGCTTTCAATTTCCACACTAAACCTTTCCGTATCAAAATTTTCCATTGCAACACAACCTTAAAAAATTAATATAGGGAGAAGTGACAGCTAGCCTGAGTGGGAACATCGCCGGCACGCAGTGGGGCAAATAGCTCATTTTTTGGACAAGCGATAATTCCCAAGTCTGGAATTGATGAAACGTAAAATTTTGATAAAATTTCCTTTAATTCTATCGAGCCAGGATTTTGAAATTTCAAAATTAAAGATGGCTAATCCAATATGGCGGACATTAATTTTGTAATAAAATTAAATTTTTTTCGTAAGATTCTTCAAAAGAATCTAGATCTAGAGTTCCTCAGTAAATAATTTATGAAACATGAAATTCCAGTATGAGTCTACTGTGGGTTTCAAAAGACGAATTCCTTTCCACACTTATAACCCGTAGAACAACAAAATGGGGATTTCGAGTATACGTGGTAACGGATGCTCGAACTCGGACGTGTTATTTGTACTCATTTGTTCCATATTATGGAAGAATTGCAATGGAAGGGCTTATCAGACCACATTTATCATTTACAACAACAATAGTTCTTCAGTTATATGAAAATCTTCAATTTTAGATATAATTAGTAGAAAGCGGTCCCTTGGAAATTAACTTTTCGTACTTGTTTTGTTTGGTGATTTGGATCTATTCCTGTTTAGTTTCATACTAAGGTTACATGCTACCTGAACGAGGTAACTTGCTTAAGAATTTCTCTAGTATATTATCGGGCTTAAAAGCTAGCGGTTTTTCTGTGTCTAAACTATACTTTAAATTTAGTTTATCTAAGATTTTAATTTGCTCTCCATAATATCGACTCACATTGATCAATTTTATTAAATTTGTTTTTTTTCAATTTCAGGTAAGTTTTCTTCACTCCAAACGACTTGATAACTTGTTTTTTAAATTGCATCCCAATTCGAGCCTAGGTCTATAATTGTCGTTATAGACATTACTGCTTCTCCTTGGATCTTCGTGGTAAGTAGCCGGAAAACATATTATTTAGTTGCATTATCGGTCACTATCCCGACGAGGTATTCCACTTCCATGGATGAAATGTGTCAGCTCATAGCTAAAAAGTAATGTGCCTAAAAAGCCTCATGAAATCGATCAAAATTGCGATTTTTCAAAAATTCCAACGGGATTTCATTTTCAATTGTTTTTTAAGTTTTCTAAATGATTCTCGCAATTATAAACTGATCTTACAAAAAAATGCAGCATTATTAATTAAGGATAAAAAAACTAGATGGTTAATCACTCAAAAACTAATGAACCGATCTTGGTGAAATTTTTTGTACATTGCCTGGACTACATAAACACCATCTTCAAGGTTGGTGCCTTCTATGTGCAGTTGTTTTCCTGTAAACAAATAGTGAGAATAACGTGTTTTGAAAACTTTGGAAGCTATTTGCAAGATCACCCTTGCACCTAGCGACCTCTAACAGGGCTTATTTTTTAGGGAATTTCATAACGAAGAGCTTCCCCACGGCATATGTTATACTAAAAGTTAGCAGTTAATTAAAAAGTTATGCGGTCAAGCGATTTGTGGGCAAACTTAGGGTGTTTAACTACACCCTAAAACGAAGCAATTCCAACAAGAATCTCGCCTATGGGCCAAAATTGCAATGAAAATGCCTCACTGACTAGCCTATCTGTTTTAAACGTACAACTAGCTGCTCTCACGAACGCTATGTTTCAACTGACATCTACGCGGCTGTAGTAGAGTTGGGGTCCTATTATGAGTGAATTTGAATTCACTAGGGACTGGTTTAGCCAACTCTAAAGGTGCGTTTAAACTATACGAGTTTTTACCAGTTGTTGCACTGGCTATTGCCAGTGATGCAGTCAGTCCAATCTAAACATCATGTCAGTGCACTGGTTGGGGCACTGGCATAAACATTGACACGATTTTTCTCGTGCAGTCTAAACACGCAAAACCGTGTACTGGCGTCTTTTTCGTGAGCACTGGTAACTTTAGAAACTTGTTAGTAAAATTGTACGAGTCAGAAACGTTATTTTCCTTAAAGTTTTGTAAAGAAAAACGTTTTTAAATTGGAAAATGAGCGAACACAAGGAAACTATTGAAAAAAGTGAAGATCAGGCGGACAAAATAAGAGATTATCATTTTAATATCTTTGTACGAGAATTGTCCAGAATGTGGATGCTTCAATAGGGACATATGTATGTATATCGAAGTAGAGATTTGAAAACAAAATCTCTGCAAGATATATGTACAAATATCTCTCAACAAAATATAAGATCACAATCGCCTTCTTTTTGGTTTCTTTTCTTCTTCATCATGGAATAACAAGCATGCAACAATTGCTGCAGCAATTTTTAGTTTTCGCCATTTAACCGAAAAATTCACTTGTAAAAGCCCGGGTCACACCGAACACCGCGCGTCACATGTATTCTGTTATGCTGGAAGTAGGTGCTTTTTACGATCATGTTTGCGGAAGATGCAAAATTTATAAGGCTTAGCCCATTGTCGTTACTTTCGTCGTGTAAACTGTATGGGCCTATTGTGGGGCGGAATATTTCTTCTTTTCCAATCTTGGCATTTAAATCACCTAAGACTATCTTAATATCATGACGTGGGCAGCTAAGATAGGCCGATTCTACGTTATCGTAAAATTCGTCTTTCTCTGCCTCTGATTTATCTTCAGTGGGTGAGTGTACATTGATAATGCTATAGTTGAACAGGTTTCCTTTTATTCGTAGATAGCAGCTCCTTGGATTAATAGCTTTAAAATCTATTACCAAATGCTTGCACTTATTTCCAACTATGAATCCTGTTCCCATTATATGTTCTCTAGGGTGGCAACTATAGTATACAGTGTGTTTCCTTTTGTCCATTATACCTTGCCCGGTCCAACGCATCTCTTGTATAGCCAAAATGTTCATTTTGTATATATCAAATATTTCCGGGAGTGTCCTAAGTGCTCCTGCCCTATACAATGATCTTACGTTCCAAGTAGGTACATAATATCAAATCGTTAGCCATTTTTCGTATGCCAGGTCGTTGCCGCGTTATCCGTCCGGTTTCTTGTTCTTGAGTTCTCATAACAAAGAAGTTTTCGAGGTTGTGGGTTGTTAGCCCGCAGATCCTTATTCTAGTGGAGGGGCTGCCTCCTATTCGACCCCTAGACTGGCCGTTGAGTCTACTCATCTGCAGGGATTGGCACTATGAGGTTATCCCTATGCAGGGCGCCCATATGTACCTCTCCCAAGTCATGATGTTGATCGACATTCAGGTCTTCGACTCCTTTTCCCCTCCTCCTTTCTCACCGATATTAGTTACGGCAGAAACGCTTTGCTGGTTTGGGGTTTGTTGCAGATTGCCTGGAAATTTCCGTCTTTTAATGTTCCCCCGCAGAAAGTCTACATTAAACCGCCTAAAATTTATGGCATCGCTTTGGACATTTCTGATTGCGCCGATTTTAAGGCAAGTAGTTGCTACTACCAAATGGCGGTCACTTCCAATGTCTGCTCCTCTGAAGATCCTGTCGTCCTCCAAAATAGTTCTCCACCTGCCGCTGGCGGCCACGTCATCTATCTGATTTTTATATCTACCATCCGGCGACACCTATGTCTCCTTGTGTATTTTGTTGTGATAAAAGCAAGTGCCATCTGCTATGACCTACAAAGTCAACTAAAAGCTCACCATTGCTGTTATTAACGTGGATTGTGTCGTAATTTTCAATTGTTTGTTCAAGACCGGTGCTGCTAATGACGATCTGTGCGTTTAAGTCACACAATAAAACAATGATGTTAACCTCTTGGAATAGAGCGAAAAATTTTATGATGTTCGTGTGCGTATTTAGTTGGAGCGTAGCACTGGTATAGCGTAGCGCTTATAGCGTAGCGCTTATAGCGTAGTGCTTATTAGTCTGGTACGCAGACGCACAGTATTAATTCTCTCAGAAACTGGTGACCAGCTAATGAGGCTGGACTTGGCTTCCTTGGTGAGTATTACTCCAACGCCCCTCGTACAGTTTTCAGTTTGTTCCTGCCAGAATGTAAGAAGGACTACCCGTTTAAACAGATATGCTGCCTGCATCATGCCATCGAGACTCGTTAAGTCCCATTATCTTGATATTATATCGCTTCATCTTGTTGAAGACTTCATCTAACAGTTCATCAGAAAGCAGCGTTCTTACGTTCCTTGTTCCAATTTCTGACGTGGTTCGAATAGCAAAGATCGTCGTTGTGTTATCCATCCGATTCCGAGGCATTGTTTGCCGATTCGTAGCAAAAGTTTTTTGTGGGAATGGGTTCCTACTCTTCAGCCCAACCAATTGTTGTATGGCAGAGACGACTCGCTATTCGACCGTCTCCGATTAGCTCCTTTCAAAGAGTTGCACTACTTCAACGAATCTTCATATAAAAACGCACAAAGCTCATTACACGTAAACGACTTGTGTTTCATCACGACAACGCAAGATTGATGATCCGCCAAAAGTTGTTGAAGCTTGAATGAGGCTTATTGCCACATCTACCATATAGCCTGTTCTCGCCGCTTAGTTCGGACCTTTCCAAAACTTCTTGCGTGGAATAACGTGGTATAACCTAATTGAGTTGTTCACCGATATAGACAGTTTCGGAAAGATGGGAAATATATTCTATACACTTCTCTATATGCCGTGACTTTTCCGAGAACTCAAAACACCGTGATTATTATGGCATTTGGGCAATTTTGTTTTTAATTAAAAATTCGAATTTAAATTTACGTGGAAATTTTCGTTAATTGAAATGGAAGTTCGAAAAAGCTTTCATATTGATCTATGGTCTGTGGATCACATTTCCATTTTTGAGAAAGCTTTTTCTAGCTGCAGTCGTAAAAATGGATCAAAGCCGGATTAAATTTCATTTACTTAGTTTAATATTTAAACACCCTAAAAATTTTAATCTACTGTTCGCCAATTTAGACCAAGGTTGATTTCGTAAACATTGGATAGGAAAAAAGATTCTTCAGTTTGGATTAATTGTTTAATTTCGAAGACATTCCGAAACACAAGCGTTTTTCGTTTTATAATGTTGTGAAGTTGGAGACTTTATTCTATGGATGAACCTGATCTGCCAGAGCTTTTTCTTTTGCCTCTGTACAAATAATTAAAACTCTCCAAACTTTAAAAGCTTCTGGTAATGCTGTTATTCAGCAAAAGCTCACTAGTCGTATTTTAAATGAATTATGAAAATTTTCCATCATCAACGATTTTTTTATGAAAATTTATGAACGGGACACGATAAAATCTATCAAAATTTAATCTCTTAGCGTTCATTTTATAAATTAATTTGGATCCTTTCTGAAAGTTCTTGTACACTTTACACAAAACCCTCATTAATCATTCAAAGCATATTTAGAATTCTGTAACTGACACTTCATCCTAAATGGGTGAAATTTTTGAAATTCAACCTAAAAATATCAAAAAGGGAACCGAGCCGCCTTCTCGCAGTGTGTAATAGTCAATGCCCTACTGACCCTAATTGGAGGAAAGGACCATTTAACATTTAAAAGCTTCTCATTAGGCCTTTTTGCTTGGACTGGAATATGTATATATGTATGTATATTTTTTCTCAAATGTTTAGGCTTGAATTTCAACCCAAAAAGTAGATCCATAAGCCCTGTGTAACACCCAGTATCCTTTTATCTTTCACATGATTACAGGACTCCTGATTAAACATGCCATGACGGTTATCCCTCCTAATTTTGTTGATCTATTTTGCGCTCTATGATAAGTTTTCCACCCGATTAGATGTGTTTGTCCATCGTTAATTTTAAGGGACAGATTTACCCAAAAACGAGCACAAAAATTTGTCTTTCCGCGGAATTTATTATTATAATACGTAAAAGCGTGGAGGTAGATAATGCCATAGCTTCTATGGAATGGAGAAATATGGTAAAAATATGTTTTGTTGCCTTAGTTAAAATAGATGAGAGTTGCAGTGTTTTGTGCAGTAGAGGAAGAAAGTGTTTTTAAGTTTTAGGTAGAAGATAGTTTGGTCTAAAACAAATTTTCATTAAACTCTTTTGAAGCTACCTTATTTTGTTTGAAAGAAGTATATCACTTCCAAGGCAGCCGACACTTCATAAGTAGAATCTACAAGGGCGCTACATGATATGACAAGAGCTTGCCGCAAAGTGATGGTGATGGTGCCATTTGCTCTTCAATTGACTCATTCAGACACTGTACATACATGGAGCAGCTCTGGCAAAATGTTATCGTTTTTACCACAATAACTGTTCTACGGAAATAAATAACCTTCTGCATCCACGGGTATGCTTTCGCACATACTTCGGCCTAATTCATTTATAATTAGAGCTACTACAATAGAATGTGGAACAACCTTCCCAAACTTATACAGAAACTAGGAGTTTAAGGTCCATGGCCTCCTACTTCAGCTCTCTCCAGACTTCGCTAGACCTTCTTGAACGACATAATGGGCTGGTAAAATAGAGAGCAGTGGCGGATACAAGGGGGGAAATGAGGGAAATCCCCCCCCCCCACAATCAAGAGCACTATGATTTATGGATTATTTTAGTTCTAAAAAATGTCGAGTGAAAGCAATTGAACTAATATAATAATCATAAAAATTACGGTAAATGTATAGTATAATTATACCCACCTCCATTTTTTTTAAAATTTACATATTTTATGTATTTTGACGCGTAGAATTCATTTTTGAAAAAATTAATTGCCGCTCACGCACCGTTTCTGAGATATGCAATTTCAAAATTGCATAATTTCGTTTATTTCAAAAGTGAAAACGGGAATATTTCCCCTCCGATTTTTGTGAAATAAGGATTAATATATTTTGATGTATGATTTTAAATAAATAAATTATATAAAATAAAATAAATGTTTCATTCAAATGTTGCCTGCTCTACAAAAAAAAAGTTAATTTGATAGAAAGCCTATTGGACATGAGCGACATAGCCGTGTATATCTTGTATATTTCAAAAAAATGATGGACCTCAATTTCAATGCTTATATGTATAAAAAAATAATTAAATATTATATTTCTTATAATTTAATAATTACAAGATGAATTTGTCCTTTTTTTGTAAAACAGCCAATACAGCTGGATTAAATATTTATTTCGTGTTATATAATATGTTTATTTCAAAGTATGCTTCAAAATGCATTAAATATCTAAATTTCACAAAAATTGGAGTGCAAATATTTATATTGCAAATTTCAAAAAATTCGGAGGTGTCATGGCGATTTTCAAGTTCGAAATAAGCGAAATTTAGCAACTTTAAAATTGCATAACTCAGAAACGGTGGGTCAGCGGTAATTAAACTTATTTTAGAAACTACATCTAGCGACAGTAAATTGTACTGAGGCCTCAATGCTTTTAAATGTCCCACTTCAAAAATAATGTCCTACTACTATTGGTATGAGCGTGTAAGCCTGCACCATCACCCACCCAAAATCCACGAATCTCGAACGGACGCAGGAACACATTCATTTTAATCCTTTCAGTCCATTTGTTGCATTGATTCAACAATTTTCGTAAAAATTGGTACCGATAGGGTTAAATAGATCACATCGAGTCACAGTCACGCCTAAAACACAGGTATACATAGGTTTTTTTTATACAGAGTCAGCGGCTTAAACCGAAAATAGCTGAGCCCTTAAAAAACATAATAAATTATAAATGAAATGTGGTGACGAATTTCTCCAAAGATCGGTGGGGACCAATAAAAATTATTCAAAAGGTCAAAAAATTAGTTTTTTTGCAAATATCTCTTAAACGCTAATAGGCTATTAAAAAGGTCTAAAATTAAAGGGTAGAAAGGAACAATTGCGTTCAAGAAATTTTTGGTTTAACATGTTAGCTTGGCACCTAAATATGCTAAAGCCACAAAGTGCTCCCCTTTTTTAGGGGTACGTTTTTGAGCGCCGACCCTAAGTACCCCCTTTTCAGGTTTTTCAAAATAACTCGGAAACAACGCGAAATTTGAGATTTTTACTAAAATACTTTTTTGTAGAAATTAAATTTCCCATCGAAATGCGTTTTTTTAAATTTTTTTACCGTTTGTAATTCAAAGAATAATGGAAAAACAAAACTAAAATTTTTCGAAAAATGCCTTTTTTTTCTTTTTTTTATTAATTTGGTTATAACCTTTTTACGGCATATTGGGTGTACATAAATGTTCACAGAAAAGAAAGGTGATGAAAAATTGAAGAAATTGCATTTTTTAAAATCTCCGTACGACCAACGGTGACAGAGAGATAGCCATTCATAGTTTACCATTTTCAGCCATCTTTAAAATTATTAATTAATTATTATATAAACAATAATCAATTATATTATATAATACCTAAAATTTGTCACATTTGTTTATCAATACTTTCGCTAGGTTGTCAAATGATATGTGCGTATTTACAAGATAAGGATGACGAAGTTGTAAACAAAATTAATGTATTACTTTGAACACTGACACTTGGATGAAAAATGAAGAATATGTTGTTATTCCAAAACTTATTTAAGAAGTATATTGTTAAATTTAAGGGACCTAAAGTTGCAGCTATTGGAGTTACGATCTACCAAAATAAGGACCACGCTGCTAATTCTTTAACAACTCATGCGGACGTTACATTACAAAATACTTAGTCACGATAAATCACCTATTCGTGAAGTGTGTGTAGGCAGATGTATGGCAGAAAATGGACAAATGATTGAAAATTTCGTGGGAAGCTATTGCTCGGCTGAATCCATAAAAGTTAACCTCATTTGGAACGGGTTTCATTCCAACGAGTATATTAGACAGTAGCAAAACTAATTAATTTAAGTTACTTGGCACACTTGCCGAAGTCTCTTCATTTAAACACAAAAAACGCCTTGACCGAATATTATGATAATTTTTCAGATCAGATCTTTGTTAATACACTTCGATCGGCATCTCAACGAAGTCGGTATCATATTTGGTTCGCGCGATATTGGGCAGGTAAATAAATCACGAACTTCGTTCCAACAAAAAAGCGACTCTACCGATTTTTATGAAAATCTTTTCAGATCATATTTCCTTTAACACGCTTTGAACGGCACCTCAACGAAGTCGATAACTTTATATCTTTTTCGGTTCTCGCGAAATCGTGTTGGTACAAAAACCACTTAAGTCGTTCAAACAAAAAAAACGGCTCGACCGATTTTCATCTTTTCAATTTTTATGTCCTTTAATACGCTTCGAACGGCACCTTGACGAAGTCGATATCTTTTACGCACACACACACATATTTCTTCTCAAATTTTTCCTTAAAATAATATTGGGACCTTGAAACGTATAAATACATTGAAAATTTCGAATCCGATTTTCGCACCGATTACAATAACTTCCTACTGGGAAGTTAAAAACACAGTATCCACTTTAGTTGGTTCTTTATCAGTGGCGGATTTAAGCTCGACTGCGCTCTAGGCCCCGTCCGATATGGCGCCTTTTTGCTTTGTAGTGATACTTTTTATAATAAAACATTTAATTTTCGGATAATGAAAATATTTTATTATAAGCTTTATTAATTTGGGTGAAAACTACAATCATAATCGATTTCTTGCACCAATTTTGCTTGGATAGACAACATTGACCATGTTTACGCGAACATACTTAAGCTCTTAACATCGCTATCGGTAGTAGTTTTAAGTCAGTTTTACTGTCAAATAGAATTTGGTTTTTTGCAAATCAAATTTTAAATGTGATTTTATAAAGGCAAATATAAAGAACTAATAAACAAAAAAAGATATTCCTTAGTGATACACGTGCTTCAGTTTGTCCTGCCAGAAATAAATTCAAAAAGACGCCTTTTGAAAGTACACACTGATTCAAATCGTTGTATTTCAACAGGAATGTAGTTCCAGAATTGAGCTACGTGAACAAAGAAAGAGCGTTGGCCCGATAGATGCCGAAAGCGGGGGATATTCACAGTATTATTTCTGCGGGATTGTGGGAGCTGGAGAAATTCGTTTATATAGGATGGTTTTCGGTTGTTGATTTTATGGTAGTAGCACAAGACCCTAAAAGCTCGGTATTCACTTAAGGAACATCCAAAAACTGAGTGCCGGTGAGGCGAAATGTGGTCTTACCTGCGAAGGTTATGAATGAAACGTATGCAGTTGTTAAAGGCTACTTCTAACTTACGGTTAAAGGATGAATCGAAGGGAAGACACAGAGGCCATACATTATGTGCGGCAAGAGTATAGCTTTAACCAACTTCATACGAACAGCTTGTGACAAGAGACTAGATGAATACGAAGCCGCCTTAGAATACTATATACTTTGCCCAGAATAAAGCTAATGTGGTCACAACACGTCATATTCCTGTTCAAGACAATACCGAGATTTTTGACCCAGGGGACAAGGGTCCCATTTAAGGTAATTTGGGAGAGGTCGGTTGATGGCGCACTAGAATTTAAAAAGGACCAATGAGTTATGTTATGCAAATCTTCTGAGAGTTTATTTATGCAGTACTCAAATTGATTTTTAGTATCACTAAAATAGAGTTGTACATCATCGGCATATATATGTACGTAGAAATGCTTTACTATTAGTGGAAGATCATTTATTTTTATACTAAACAGTAGAGGGCCTAAGATAGATCCTTGGGGAACGCCAGCAAAAAGCATAGCAGGGGAGGAAATTAAATGGGGAATCTTCACCTGTTGTGAACGAGCAGCTAAAAAGCTATACATGAGCGTAAGGGCAAAAGAAGAAAAACGAAATTGTGTACAGAGTTTGCGTAAAAGAACGAAGTGATTGACGTTATCAAAAGCTTTGTAGAAGTCTAGTAAGACTAGACAACATGTATGTCACTTATAAACGATGATATTGATACTCCCTTTCGGCGATAAGTAACTTGATTTCAGTATAGAACTATGGTGCAAATTCATCATATAACTGCACGGTTAACTCCTCAAAGATAGCAATTTTATCATCTATGTCTTCTGTAAAAATATTATCCCAAGGAAGCCATCGCGGTTAATATTTTTAAAATCACGAGACACTATAGTTTTCCTGGTAATTGCGTCAACGCGAAAATTGTAATTAACAAATAGGATGTCGTGCTTCAAATAACTTGGAGGAGAGATTTGATTTTGAAAGAGAATCATACTAGGTTCGCAGCAAAGGAAGACATCAAGTAGAGATGGATTCGCCGCATTAAAGTAAGTTGGGAAGGTATTCATTTGAACAAGGCCTAAGGTCTGCATTGTATGATTGAAGAATTTTTCTTGACTGGAAGATTTTAATAAGTTCACATTAAATTCTCCGGCAACAACTATGTGAGCATACGTATGACAAAGATGCTCCAGGGTCTCCTCCAGTTCAGCGAAATTATCAGGTTTAAATAGACCGGCGGAGAGTAAACACTGACAAGTAAAAGTTTTTCAGAATCACTTGAGACTTCAACACAAATAAACTCAATACGAAAGTTCATAGAGTGACTATTTTAGGTAGTCCCTAAAAAATTTAGCAACACCACCACCAGTGCGACCTTGGCGATCGTTACGAAAAATTTGAAAACCGAAAAATTTGAAAAGACTCAAGGGACGACAGGCACTACTTTGGATCTCTCCATTTTTCAGAGTGCCTCAGAGTACAGAGCAAACTTAAATTAAATTTATTTTTAAATTTTAATCGTTCTATAAATTTTGCAGCCTCTAAAATTTTGCCGCCCCCAAAGTTTTGCCGCCCTAGGCCCGGGCCTCGCGGGCCTAAGCGTATATCCATCACTGTTCTTTATTTACACCGTTTTGTTTTGAAGTTAATGAGATCTTACAGAAGACTGAACTACGAAAACTGATTGCAAAGTTAGCAAAGTTATGATAACAGTATTTTGATAAGTTAACTGAATATAATTGAATTAATATAGGAGCAGAAAAAATTAGAAATTACTAAGATTTACCAGTGTACTTAATAATTAAATAATTAATTTATATTTATATATTTAAAACATAAATATAGATATATTCTAACATTGTTAAATTCGTAGAATTACATATGCGACGGGTGGGACGTAATTCGCAGAGACTATACATGCGACTTTATCTTTCGGCAGTTTAATGTACATATCGGTCATTCCATGTCAAACCGAACGTTTTTCGCTAAAAATTTTAATTAATGATTCCGATTTTTTTTAAATTTTGCATACGCATTCTACACATGAAATAATGGAACCCATATTTCGGGAAAAAAATTGCGATTTTTTTTTCAGAAGAAATGCAGGTTTACAACCCTGCATTTCTTCTGAAAAAAAAATCGCAATATTTTTCCCGAAATATGGGTTCCATTATTTCATGTGTAGAATGCGTATGCAAAATTTAAAAAAAATCGGAATCATTAATTAAACGGGGTCATATTTAAAAAATTCTCTATCTCAAAACCTGTTACATTTTTCTCACTGTTGATCAAATTTTCTGGCGTGAACGCGACAATGTATACAATTTCATCAGAATTCGCACAAATTCATACAAATTCTGATGCAGTGTGCGAGCAGCCTAAGCCGCCGTGCCGGTCACACTATTTTAAAGAATATTTTAAATATGACCGCGTTTGAGTTCCATTTTGAAATTTTCACTGTTTCTTTAGAATTGAAGTGGGAACACGATGATATTTTTTCCAAAATTTTAAGTTGGCGAGTTGATGATAAAAAATGCTAATGAAGATTTATAAACAAATAATAACAATAACAATCGGTTATGTCCAAAGAAACCAGCAACACTGGATCTCGGACACAACCTGGCAAAAAATAGAACGCAGAAGGGCCCTCAAAAATAACGTGAACTCTACAAGCGACCCGGAAAGACGCCAACAACTTGAACGGGAATACTCCCAATTACACCGGGAGGTAAAGAGAAGTGTCCGGCGTGATAAAAGGCGGCAGATAAATGAGCTCGCAGAGAAAGCGGAAAACGCGGCAAACACAGGCAACAGTAAGGTGCTGTACCAAATTACTAAGCAGCTCTCGGGAAAGCACTCTACTAAAAAGCATGCCGTAAAGAGTGCGGATGGAAGGCTGCTGTGCAGCGACGAGGAGCAACTCCAAAGATGGAGAGACTACTTCTTCGCCGCCCTGAATGGTTCCTTTTCGCAGGAACCTGAAGAAAATAACAACAATGCACAGCCAATAAGAATCGCCACTCGTGCACCATCCAAGACAGAAATAGTAACCGCAATTCATGCAATGGCCAATGGTAAAGCAGCTGGAAAAGATGGCATCCCGCCAGAATTGTTGAAAGCCGACTCAAGCCTCATAGCAGATGCGCTACAGCCAATCCTGGAAATAGCATGGAACACCTGTACCTTTCCGGAGGATTGGACGGAAGGTATCATAGTCAAAATACCAAAAAAGGGGGACCTAACAATATGTGACAACTGGAAAGGCATATATTACTATCTAGGATAAGAGAGGCAGTAGATCGAACGCTTAGAAGACAGCAGGCTGGATTCAGAAAGGGCCGCTCCTGCATAGACCATATTAACACCTTGAGAATCATAGTGGAGCAGTCTACTGAATTTCGATCCCCCCTTTACCTTGCTTTCGTAGACTATGAGAAAGCGTTCGACTCGGTCAATAGGAGCTTTATATGGCGAGCTCTACGGAAACGTGGACTGCCGGACAAAATAATAGAATTGATAAAAGCTCTATACAACAATTCCAAATGCAGAGTTCTCCATAATGGAAAATTATCCGACAGCTTTGAGGTGAGCTCAGGAGTACGACAAGGATGTCTACTTTCACCATTACTATTTCTTATAGTAATAAACGACATTCTTGTCAGCGCTCTAGATAGAAGAACAGGTGGCATACAATGGGGATTGCTAGACCGCCTTAAGGATCTCGACTACGCCGATGACATCTGTTTGCTGGCCCACAGACACCAGGACCTCAAAAACATGTTAAACAAATTGGCAACAGAAAGTAGCTCGGCGGGCTTAAGGTTAAATCCGACTAAAACAAAATAAATGCGGATAAATGCAAACACCCTTGAACGGACAGCGCTAAATAACCGTGACGTGGAACTGGTAGACAAATTCTGTTACCTCGGTAGTATTATTACCGAAAACGGCGGTACAGAAGAAGATGTCAGTTCCAGAATAAATAAAGCAAGAAGCGCATATGCATGCCTGTTTCACATATGGAGATCAACAGAGATCTCAATTAACACCAAATTGCGGCTGTTCAACTCCAACGTTAAGGCAGTTCTTTTGTACGGTTGCGAAACATGGAAAGTCACCCAATTCATCACAGGGCGCCTACAAGTTTTCGTCAACAGATGCCTACGTCGTATCCTAAAAATCCGCTGGCAAGATAGAATTTCAAATGAAGAACTATGGCGCCGTGCCGGCCAAGAAAGGATAGACGACCAAATCAGGCGAAGGAAATGGAATTGGATTGGCCACACCTTGCGACGCGAAGACGATAATCTAGCCAAACAGGCCCTTGACTGGAATCCGCAAGGATCCCGTCGAGTCGGAAGACCTAGAACAACGTGGAGGAGAACCCTATTATCAGAGGCCGCAACAACCGGGAGATCCTGGTCAGAGCTGAGAGCTGTCGCGCAAAACAGAGTCCGCTGGAGGGCAACTGTTTCCGCCCTATGTCCCATGAGGGATTAAAGGAGCAATTAGTAGTAATAACAATTTATTAATATCAAACGCAAATTTTAAATATACCACTACATAGAGTGACTCAAGACCTTCAAAATCGACCTATATAATTTTTTTGTACGTCTTATGGTTTCGACGATAGAGAAATTTGAATGGTCGGCCGAGCGACATTTTTTGAAATTTCTTGCAAATTTTTTTAGCGAAATATGGGTTCCATTATTTCATGTGTAGAATGCGTATGCAAAATTTAAAAAAAATCGGGACGATCAATTAAAATTTAGTGTTTGGTTTGACATGGAATCATCCATATTTACATATATGTAATAAGCTATCATTTTCCAAAAAATTATCTCTTAATATTGAAAATAAACAGAGGTATGAATTTTTGAAAAAAGGGGCGTTTTTAATCCTTTTTCCAGCTTTTCTCGGCGAAAAATGGTCGAATCGGGGTCTATAAAAAACCATTTTGTAGGTTTTCAATTCTCTAAAAATGTACCGTTGAGCGTAGCGCGATTCATCCAGTACTTTTTATTGTATTCGCAAATTATAAAAAACCCTTTTTTGTTGATAATTACTGTTTAAATAATTCCATATTGCTAAAATTTGGCTGGTTTTTGGATTTTAGTAATGGGGATACTCCTGAAGTAGTAGTGCAACTAGTTTGCTCTACAATTTTATAACACGAAAAAATCTCTAATGATTGGTCTATAATACCCGTGACACACAGCTGGTATAGATACTATAGTATTCCAGTAAACCATGTGTGTGCCAGCATATACTAGCAATATACCAACTGAGCAACCTAGTATAAAGCTGGTACCAATACTACGGTTTTTTCCATAGTATCCTTATACACAAACCTGCTATAGGGACCTTTTAACTGATAACAATGCCATTGTATAGAAGCGGAAAATAAAAACACCATATTTTTACATTTTTAAAAATAAATTTTTGAGTAAATAAAAATTTAGCTGTGCTTTTGTTGAAAAATAAAACAAACATTTTTAACCGAAAAGTTTTTTTTTAACTTCCCAGTAGGAAGTTATTGTAATCGGTCCGAAAATCGGATTCGAAATTTTCAATGTATTTACACGTTTCAAGGTCCCAATAGCATTTTACGCAAAAATTTGAGAAGAAATATGTGTGTATGTGTGTGTGTGTGCGTACGTATGTGGTCATTTTTTCCTGCACGATTTCGCGCGAACCAAAAAAGATGTCGACTTCGTTGAGCTGCCGTTCGAAGCGTGTTCAAGGAAACATGATCTGAAAAGATTTTCGTAAAAATCGGTCGAGTCGTTTTTTTGTTTGAACGACTTAAGTGCTTTTTGTACCAGCACGATTTCGCGAGAACCAAAAAAGATACCGACTTCGTTGAGGAGCCTTTCAAAGCGTGTTAAAGGACATATGATCTGAAAAGATTTGCATAAAAATCGGTCGAGCCGTTTTTTTGTTTGAACGACTTAAGTGCTTTTTGTACCAGCACGATTTCGCGAGAACCAAAAAAGATATCGACTTCGTTGATTAGCCGTTCAAAGCGTGTTAAAGGACATATGATCTGAAAAGATTTGCATAAAAATCGGTCGAGCCGTTTTTTTGTTTGACCGAAGTTCGTGATTTTTGTACCTGCCCAATATCGCGCGAACCAAATATGATACCGGCTTCGTTGAGGTACCTATCGAAGTGTATTAACGAAGATATGATCTGAAAATTTATCGTTTTACCGTGAAAATCGGCGTTTTTTGTGACTTCGGCAAGTGTGCCAAGTAACTTAAATTAATTAGTTTTGCTAGTGTCTAATATTCTCGTTGGAATGAAACTCGTTCCAAATGAGGTTAACTTTTATGGATTCAGCCGAACAATAGCTTCCCACGAAATGTTCAATCATTTGTCCATTTTCTGCCATACATCTGCCCACACACACTTCACGAATAGGTGATTTATCGTAACTAAGTATTTTGTAAAGTAACGTCCGCATGACTTGTTAAAGAACTAGCAGAGTGATCGTAACAACAATAGCTGCAACTTCACTTCCCTTAAATTTAACAATATACTTGTTAAATAAGTTTTGGAATAAAAACATATTCTTCATTTTGTGTCAGTGTTAAAAGTAATTCACTAATTTTGTTTATAACTTCGTCATCCTAATCTTGTAAATACGCACATATCATTTGACAACCTAGCGAAAGTATTGATAAACAAATGTGACAAATGTTAGGTATTCTATATTATATATTGATTATTGTTTATTTATTATTAAAATATCCATTAATAATATTCTAAATTCATAATACGGGGAAGTTGATCACATCCCAACTAGTTCGATTTGCTAATTCAAATATATTAACGTAAAATTTATTCAAAAGAGCACAAACTAAGTCGTTTTCCATTTTTCAAAGCTTTACAAATAACAGTAGGCTGAGAGCTGTCAAATGTACCTATACCCCGAATGTGTATGTGTCAGGGGTTACTATACTAGGTAGTATCTGGGATCGATACCGGTATCGATACCATATGTGTGTCCATAGTATAAGGGCGACCTACGAATCGCTTTACACAGCGAGGATACATGGCTTCATATGAAGATGCACATTCTGCAGACCACTGCGGTGGCGACCGGTTCAATCTAAGTTCTATTTCGTAGCCGTCGCCGGTCAAAGTTGCATTGTTGCTATTGCCGTGTGCTCCTGTGTGCGTGTGTAGCATACTTGGCTGTCGAAGTTGTTATCTTTGTCGTTGCCCTTAAAATGTTTGCAGCACTACTGTTACTCGCCCAATTGACTTAAAACTTTGTTTTATATGCCTTCTCGGTCTCCCATTAGTTCCTTTCGGAGAAGCACCCCAGAGGGCCCCGCGCGGATTAGGGATAAGGGCTTGCTAACAGAGCTGCTACAAATAGTTTGAAGGAATGTATTGCGAAGTTAATATAGTTGCAAAGATAAAACCCTCCAGACTACGATAACTCGGAAGAAAGAATGCAGAAGAATGGAAAGAGAAGCGTAGGACCATCACGAAATATGTGAATGAATGACATACTGAAAAATATCCAAAAATTTCGTATAAAGTATTGGAGAGATATAGTAAAACGTAGATACCCCTGAAAAAAGAAAGTTCAAGAGGCTCGAGACCTATAATAGTCTTCTGTTTACTTGACACATCGACGCCAGGTTAAAAATTCTTCTTTAGTCAGAAACTAGGGTTTAATTTTCATTCTATATTCAATCACACCTTGAATAAAATTCGTTTGCCAGGGTGCGGGTTTAAAAACCTTCTTAGTGTGACTCGATAAAGTGCAAAACTGCGCCCTTAAGCTCATCGTAGACCCATTGCGCCACCCGTAATGAAGCCAATCTAGTTTAGTTTATTCGCTATTATCATAGTGATTATTCCACTAAAAAAAGACAAATCCTCCCTTCAAAACTATTGTTGTAACGCCAGGCCTACAGGCCTCCTCACACCAACCTACAGGCCTCCTCACATAACGCACACTTCAGTCTAAGAATTTATATATAAACAGAACAGCTCGACTGTGGAACATTCTTTCACAGTCAGTATTCCTAATTTCCGACAGGATCCATCAGGAAACGTAAAGCTGTTTCAGAACCCCCAAGACTCCAAGTAAATCACCTAATCTTTCTTTTGTTTCGGTCTTAGCTCAGTACCAGATATTTTACGATGGTACGAACGACATGATAAAGTAGCAGTACAAATTTTTGATCGTAGAATAAATTGTCAAATAAAAAAAGAAATGATTACACTTCAAACACGCCTCACATTTTATTTTAAATTTAACATATCCTAAACAAATTTCTTTATAATTATAATGACGACACAAATTTTTCTTTAATAATTTTACAAAATTCTAATTTCTAAGAAACATACACACACGCATGCGCTAATAGTCCAAGTATCTCTGATTTACCAAGTGCGCAACTTCATTCTTTCTAACTTCTACAGAAACAGTCGTAAATGAAACACAAAAATTGGAGATAACCATTTTGGTTGACAACGCCTGAAGTAGCGTCTCCCTCAGCGATAGGGCAGATGACATAAGATCTATGACCCTGTCATATGCTTCGTTCAAACAGTCCACTAATGTTGGCACCATTGACTTCTCTGTAACGCAGGTTTCAATCTTCTCCACAACATCTACGGCGAGATTTAAAGTATCACCGATAAGGTCTTTGGTTCTGTTGCAGACAGATTTCATTGGTTTTATCGCAATATCACAGCAGCTGTACATTTTCTGCATTGACGAACTGACGAACTCATCAACATATTCACAAGCAGTATTGTATTCTTCCTTGTCGGTTGCTGTGCGTATCCTGTTTTTCAAATCCCTCGACCATGTTTCCATGTCCTCACTAATGTTCAGTAGAGTGTCGTTGATGTAGTGCATGACGTTGTCGAACTCCAGTTCGGCTTCATCGGACATTTCCTCGAACACTCCTTCAATATCCTGCAGGAGTAATTTTATGTTATCGAAGAGCTGTTTCGCTGTTTCGTCCTCCATTGTCAGGATTTTTGTTGTAATCCCATGAATGGCCTTTTCCAAATTCTGCTTTGCTACTCCTATAAGCCGTTTGGTGTCCGCTATGAAAACATTGACCGTTTCGTACAGTCGTCCAGACAATTTCTGTATTGCTGCACTGATGTCAATAATTGTTTCACTCATGAAGTATTTGACCGCCTGATTTGCGACTTCCAGCTTGGTCATTGTTGCATTTTCTGGCTTCTCCGTTGTATATCCTTCATCCTTCTGCGGACGGTTCGTACTGTCTGGCCAATGAATGACAAGTTTCGTTCCCCTTCTTCCTCCTCCTTGGGCTTCTTCATTGCTTCTACGGTAAGGGTAACTGTTTCTATTCCTACTTTGCAATAAGCTAAATTTCCCGTTTTCTGTGTACCGCGGCGCGGCTATGACTACTTGCAGAACAAGAGCACTTAACAAGAATACACGTACTAACTCCATTCTAGATTTATTCTGATGAAAATAGAGGCACGATCGTTTGAGTATCTCTCGTGAGGCGCTTTTATGTCCAGCTGAACTGTTAATTTCTTATCGGTTGAGTTTCTTTAAGTTTTTTTTACCAATTTGCGACGGATTAAGATGCCCCCGCCGGATAACCCTAGGAGATTCCCATTATATATTTTCGTCTAGTATGCTATTTGCGTTGTTTTCAAGGCGGCGCTTGACGTATAAAATTCGCTTTTTATGGCGGGGGCAGAGATAAATTTCGTTGCTTCTTTTAACGAAATTCTATTTATTGCCTCATAATCTCTACGAGCTTAAACCGAGCGTCCTTTAGTCCCGATTGGTGTATCGAAAAATATATTAGATTACGTCGCAGGGCATTGTACTTTACTGGCAAATTGGACGAGAATGTTTGTTTCATTAAATTTAATTACAGAAATACATAGTGTTTATTCTTTCTTATGTCCAATTTTAAATGACACGCAATTAATAAAACTTGTTGGGAGCAATGCCATCTAAAACAGAGAGACTGAAACTGAGACATGATAACACGATTGAATATCCCAAGTAAACTAATTAGTAATATTAACACCAGTCTATTTTTGATTAAAATTATTAAACATTTCTTTGTTTTGATTGAACACAAGAGCGTTTTATTGTTGAGATATTGCAGTGAATTAAGATGTATGGCGCAAAAACAAACAAACAAGAAGAATAAAAAATATTATGAGTAAAAAACGACTGGATACGCACCCCTTGCAAGCTGATAACATTAGAAAACCAAAATAAACACTTTGACGGAAATTTGAATCATTTGCATTAAATAAAGATCAAGGCCTTTCAACAGATCTATCTATAGTATCTGGTGTAGAAGTAGAATTTGAAATTTTTTACCAGTGTCGCTAGTTTGCTTTATCTAATTTGATTATAAGTGATTCTGCTCGACTTGTTAACGGAGAACTTTCTTTTATTGGTTTGAATTGATTATTTCGTGATTTTTCTGAAATAATAGGCAAGAGAACAGAGATAACATTCAGTAACACTATTAATCTAGTTTTAGTAGTCATTGATGGCCTGATATCAGTCGCTTTCTGTACACTATATTACAAATTTAAAAACAATATTACGCATATTTTGTTTTGTTTTTATCAATATAAGGCGAACACGTGGCAGCGTGCCCAACATTGAACAGATGTGAAAATAATAAGAAGTACTATGAAAGGCATCACACAGTTGGAATAGTTTTTTATGTGCAATGACTTTAGTGTTTCAATAATTTTTTTTTGTTTAAATGGCTTGTTACTAGATTACAATAATATAAGGTCAGAAAATAATCTTTATATCTTTAAAAACAAAAAACAGTTGATGTGTGTACTTATGTATTAGAATAGTCCAGTAGAAATAGGCGTAAAAATGAGAAGAAAAAAAATAATTCGTTACAGCACTCTGACAGCGGGATATTGTCGAACAACCTATTGTAAAAGAGGGAAAAATAAATCGAACCGACAGCTGCTATCCGGGGTGGAATGGGGGGATTTTTAGGGGTTGAAAACAGTTTTTCGCGATTTCTGGACCAAACTGTCCATTAGGGTGGGTCACTCTCGTATGGAAAAAAAAAGTTTTTCTTTTGACTTCTAATAGTAATTAAAATGTGTCACAGGGTTATAAGAACTAATACAGAAAATTTCATGACAATCGGATATTACCTTCTGCCTCCGGATTGACCTTGAAATTCTGAAAATTTGAATATTATACCTACATATTTCTTAAAACTCTTTTAACTACATATTTATTATTTATTGTAGGATAGATGTAATGAAACTTAATTTATTAGACAGGCTATATTTTATTAAATAATAAAGTTATAATAAGTAAGTAGGTTTTTTCAGCTAAGATGTTTTTTACTCTACACGAAAATCCTATTTACTATTAAATTTTGGTTTACGAGACTCAATATTTTCTTTAATAAAACCTTCACGCGCTGATTTTGTGCACAACTTCCTGAAGGTTCAATTACAGTTTTGACGGACCTCTCAACCGCCAAGGCAAGGTAAACGCAAAAAAGCTACTTTGTTGCCCTCTCCTCTAGCAATAAGAGATTCAAGTTCTTCGTTCGAGATTTGCTTCAAGATCGGTGGTTCTGTCACATTAATTGCCAGTTAATAAGAACGTAATATAATTTTGCATCCAGGTTTACGTCTGGAACCTGAAATAGCCTTAACTTTTGCGTTTTTTTCACTGCTTGCTTTTAGAATACGGAGCAGAGCCAATTCTCTTATAATGCTTTTCAGAGTCTGATAACATTGCTAGGAGTCGATTATTAGGATGGGCGAAGTAACTGTTGCATTGTATTACCGGATTAATAACAGCCGTCAGCTCTCTTGATAAGTAACAAAACCTCGAGATTAATTGCCACAAATGTCTTCCTCCATCTTTTCAACTTGGGTGGCTTTTAATGTCAAACCATTTTGGAGCGTATACTTTGACAACATAAGTTGCTACACTATCAAGCTTATCAGATGGATCTGATGTTGCAATTTAGAGGCGAAGAATTCGGTTAGCACGCGTGAGCCATCTGGCATGAAAAAAAAATTTCCAGGCGATTTGTGAACTGAAGGCCCTTTTACATCCCAATCGAAAAGTGAAAACGCAAATTGGAGCTCTTGTATCGCACAGAAATTTGTATGCTTTTCTCTCTGTCTGGAATCCACGTTCGTGCAACAGAGAGAAAAACATACAAAGATCTGTGAGATAAACGCTCCAATTTGCGTTTCCACTTTGCGCTGGAGATGTAAAAGGGCCTTAAATCTTCAGGACATTTACCAGATATAACGGCTGATACTATTCTGTACAAATACAGTTGGAGGGAACTTTTACTTCCTTTTGCCTGCAATAAGCGTTGTACTGTGCGAGAGAGAAATTGGAAACGTAACCTAAATGGAACGGTGTTTGCATTAGAGTTAGCTCCAAGTTAAGTTAACGCACACAACCAAATGTTGCATACAATTGTTTTCCTAAAAACAAGCATACACTTACATACATTTCCGTGTATCATAAATTACACGATCCATAATTTTTTCATTCGTCACTTCCAATACGTCTAGTAAACCGTTTTTTAAGGCAGGAAGTATGTGTTATTTCCTCACTTGTGGACCACACAAATTTTTGTTCTCAAGTCCATCACACTAACTCAACCATAAATTCGTTCACGTGTTTTGCGAAAATTAACAGGAATTGACACAGTTACATTGAAATGAAAAATGCGTTAATTTATTAAAAACTTCGAAACCTGATCCGGAGGCAGTTATACTATACCGATTGCAATAATATTTGAAACACGTCCTATCAGTCGCAGTCCCAAATGACAACATATTTTCGCTATTAGAATCTATAATTTTTAAAAAAGGTTTTTTGACCCACCCTACTGTCCATCCTATCGTAAAAAGTTAAATGTAAAAGTTGTAGGAAATAAGAAGATCTACAACTTTTGAATTTACCATTTTTACCCTAACCTCAAATTTTTTCCAAAAAATGGCGGAAACCCGGTTTTTTGGTTTTTAATTTTTTTCTTTTTCCAAAAAAATTTCTATGAAGCTGAAACTTGGGCAAAAGATACCTTTTAGTGTTGCAAAAAGGCAGTAATTTTTTCAGACGGAAATATTTAGAGGTTGTTGTTAAATTTAATTTTTTTTTTAAAAAAAATACAGGTGCGGTTAGGAACGAAGTTCCTTACGCTTTTTCTTCAACTGAGAATATAATTCCAATATGAAGGCGTATGAGCTACCTTTTTCAATACCATTCATTTCATTAAGAAGGCATAATCATATATTCTGGATAATGAACAAAGGAAAAGTGTGCATCTTCCTTAAATGGCCGCTAGACTATCAATAATATTGTGCAATAATATTGAGCAAAATACTGATAGTTTCCTTCTTTGCTCCAGATAAGACAATCTTTCAATATCACCGACAGACCGTCAATAATATTGCGCAAAACGAAATATTGCACAATATTATTGATAGTCTAGGGGCCCATTAGTGTAATAAAAACACAGTGTAAGCAGGTTTCCCGATCCGATGCGTGCTTATAAGCATTTTGAATTAACGCATGTTTTTAATTGGGCCATAATACAGTCGCGGCAGGTTGAGACTTGTCGTTGCCGGCTGTCGGAGCTGATGAATTTACTGGAATGAAAATTTAGTTTTTTCTTGCCGGACTGGAAATGGATACTGAAAGTTTAAGAATCTGTCGTTATGGTATCTTAATTTTTGGAATTAATGATGATATTCCCCATGAACTTTTCTCTCCCGATTCAGAGAATGTATACCCATTTTATTTGGTTTTATTGTACCAAGTACACAATCTAGACGACATCATGTAATAGTTCCAACGTTAAGAGCACAACTGATGAGTGATTTTCTGCTTACACCGGATATTTTTTAGGTCGCCACTGCGTACGACCTAGGCGCGAGTAACCGGCAAGCAGGAAACCGGCTACCACTGTATTTTTACCCTTATGCATGACAATTTGCATTACCATTTCTTTCCAAAGCTATCGGTTCCTATTTCAATTTCTACAAACAAACACTGCATTCTGATTTCATGAATTCATAAATTGCGTACTGGAAAATTGCCTACTAGGATCGATTCTCGCATGCATACACACAAACCGTACCTTATTTTCTTACGTGACGATTTCTGTGACTTCACTCTATCCGCAAGTCGCGTTAAGGAACTTCGTTCCAAAAAGCGAAATTTTTAACTGTGATTCCTCTTAAAACTACGCTTCCTGCGGAGCTCTGTTTTGGCTCACTTAACTCGTTGTTACGTCGACTTTCGATAAATGGTAAAAAAGGTATACTCCAATGGAAAAAATGACCGAAAAATTGTTATATTCACGTTAACGATGATTATTCGGAAACAAATTATAGATGTCATTGTTATGTTTACTTTATTTAATTAACAAAAAGGTATAGGGTGCATTTTTATGCCTTCTACTTCGATTACCACAAAAATGAAAGAGCGTCTTTGGCGAAATCAGTGGTGGTACCGGATATGAATGATTTTCAAGATCCTATTTGCAAGAAAAATTTTTAGCAAATGAATGTAATAAAAATAAATTAATACAAGTATTATCGCAAGAGTTTCAAACAGCAGGATTTCTATGTAAACAGGCAGCAGAAGATGCAGACACCCTCATAATAAATACAACAATTGAAGTCGCCACAAATGATAGAACTGTGATAGTTGTTGGGCAAGACGTTGATCATATTGTCAGCTTCAAACATGGATTGAAAACGTAGTAATTGCAACAGATTGGGGTTGGGAAGGAACAGCGTCAGGCATCACTACGATGCGAGACGTTTAGTCAGTCAGTTGATTTCACAATACGTGAATTTGAGGTTATTTTATAACTTTAAAAGAATTTGTATACGGTAAGTACCTACCATTATAGGGAGTTACAATGAACCAGGCGAAGTTTGGAGGATGGTTAATCATATGCTAATAGGTTACATTGCCTATAAAAAAATAAAAAAGCAGAGGTCGAAACGGCGATGGTGGGTTAGGCCGATGTATCAACATCGAGATAAGCTTGGGTTTTATTTATTTATTTATTTATTTATTTATTTATTTATTTATTTACAGTCTACAGAGTAAGTCTCCAACAGACAGATACAAATTAATGAACTTATAACTATGAGTATAACAAAAATAACAAAAAGAAAAACTTAGGAAACTAATTGTATTAAAATAATCACTAGGCAAGATTACACAACATCAATAACCAATATTATTACATAGAATGGACTTGAATGCATCTCTATCCACAGTTAAATCAATTGCATCATAAATCTCATTAAAAAGGTTAGAGCAATACGTTATTGGTTCATGTTGGCCATAACCAGTCCTATGCTGAGAAGCAAACAATAGAGGTCTCGATCTTAAAGATACGCCAGGTGCATAGATATTAAAAAGAGCAAGCAATGAAGTAGATTTAATTCGAAAACATAAAACATCCCTGACAAACATTATACTAGCAATATGCCTTCTAGTTTCTAAAGTCTGAAGTCCAAGAAGCAAACATCTAGAATTATACGAAGGAATACTGTTTTGCCAACTAATCTTACGTAGAGCAAAACGAGTAAAAGACTTTTGAATAGATTCAATACGAGAACTGTGGAAAGAGGTAAGGGGATTCCACACAACGGATGCGTATTCTAGGTGAGAACGAACAAGAGACATGTAAAGGACTTTTAACGTAAACGAATCTCGGAAATCAGTAGAATTTCGTTTTAGAAAACCAAGCATTTTAAAGGCTTTTGAGCATACCATATCAACATGGCAAGATGAACTAAACCTATGATCAAGATTGACACCAAGATCACAGATAGTATCAGGGGAGTCAATGATCACACCATTAATATTATAAGAATGAGAGAACGGAACAATAAGTCGATAAAAAGAAAATGCTTTACATTTAAGGGGATTTAACTCCAACCTATTAGCTTTGCACCAGCAAGAAAAGATGTCAAGTTCTTTCTGAAGAATACTACAGTCAGATAATGAAGAAATTGAAGTAAAAATCTTCATATCATCCGCAAATAATAGCGCATTGGCACGCGAAAATATACTACAAACATCATTAATAAAAATAATGAATAATAGCGGACCAAGATGACTACCTTGTGGAACACCTGATTTAACTAAAAATATTTTAGACATACATGTATCAATTAGAACACACTGCTTACGACCAATAAGATAAGAACTTATCCAATTAAGAAGCGAAGAATGAAAACCAATTGCACGTAATTTCATTATTAATAGTGCAATATCGACACGGTCAAAGGCTTTGACGAAATCCGTATAGATAACATCAACTTGCTTACCTCGTTCCACAGCATTAATCGTGTAGTTCTTAAAGACTACCAGGTTAGTGGTAGTAGACTTCCCTTTCATAAAACCATGCTGTTCATCACATATACTATTGCTCACAATAAATTCTAGTCTGTCTTTAACCAGACTTTCGAAACATTTAGGAACAGGTAATAACTTCGCAATACCTCTATAATTATTAATTTTGTTACGACAACCCGATTTATAAAGCGGTTTTATATACGAAAATTTCCAAGAATCAAGGAATAAACCAGACTTCAAGGACAGATTAAAGACTTTGGTAAGAACATAGGAGAGGCTAGAGTAACATTTCTTTAATAATAAGTTACACATCAAGTCAGGACCATGAAAAAGGTCACCATTTAATTCCTTAAGACACAATTCAACTTCACGCTGCTCTAACTGAATAAGACCAAGATCGACAATTGAATCTAAACCAATGCAATCAGAGCAAGGACCACTATTATGATTGGACATATAGACAGATTCAAAATAATCAGCAAAAAGATCACAGCTCTCTTGCAAACTATTAGAATGTAGACTATTGAACTCCATGCACACAGGCATACTGGACGAAACGCGGTTAGATTTGATGTAAGTCCAGAACGCCCTGCAATCATTTTTTATATTATTCTCAATAGTTGAGATATATTGATTATATAAAAATCTATGAAAGAATTGGTATTCTTTATGAAGTCTTTTGAATTTGGTTAAATTGAAATCATTGCAATGAAGCCTTAAACTTTTGTGAGCTTTATTTTTAGCATTTTTAAGCCTCAACAAACCTTTATTGAACCAAGGCGGATGATTAGAAGACAAACGAACAGCAATTGGAATGAAACGCTTAACACCAACATGAACCAAGTCGAGGAACCTCGAATAGTAATTATCTAGATTAGAAGAAAAGCATTCAAGTTCCCTGTCCCAGTTCACAGACTGCAAATAATTATTCAGTCCATTATAATCACCTTTAATAAAATTATATTTAGATGAACTAACATTAATTGCAATTGAAGCAAATTTATAGGTGCAGATATCAAGTACAAAAGGTTTATGAAAAATATCAACCTTACCTAAAGGCTGAAACGCTTCAAATGCATTACAAATCAAATCTGGGCTAATAAAAGCTAAATCTAAAATCCTGCCAATACAATTATAAAACCTGTTAACCTGATTTAAATTCAAAGATAAAGCAGTATCAATAATTAGACATTCGCTTCGAGATGTAAAGTTCAGCGGTGAAAGATTATTATCATCGTCACAGTGAGACCAGTTAATGTTGGGAAGATTAAAATCTCCTAAAATGCATATATATTCATCAGGTGGGACATCTGTAAACAGGGCGTTGAAATTTCTTGCATGTGCCTCGTAAATCACAACAGAAGATACTGGAGGAATATAGCTAACACAAATTTTTAAACTTCCCAGTCCCGGAATTAAAACACAAATAGCAAGTTGTTCAATTTCAGCATCCTCAACTTCAAGTGCTAGCAATCTGGAACGAAAATCAGCCTTAACTGCAATAAGAACACCACCTCCACGTGATCGTCCAGTTGAAATAGGGCAGCGGTCCTTTCTAAAAACAATGAATTTAGTCTCATCAAAAAACTCGGAAGTTAAGTGGCCGGATGTAAGCCATGTTTCCGTCAGAACAATAATATTAAAATCATTTGATATAGCATTTAAATAAATATCACGGGACTTAGAAGACATGCCCCGAATATTTTGGTAATATAATGAAATAAATTCACTGCTGGATGATGGCAATTTAACTAGGTCACAGGTTGATCCAGCTTCGATGGAACGGGGTTTTTTGGAAAATTCACAAACTTACGGACTACAACTCCAACGGGCCACAATTCTGGATTTAAAGTTTTGTGAAAGACATGCTCGGGAACACCCAACTTGAACGTAGTAAACCTCAGCGCAGTATGATCTACATCCGCCTTAACTAGACGTTTACATCTAAATCTAGCACTATCGATATTTAAAGCTTTAGATATATAGTTCAGCATGTTATCTTCGGTCGTCAATGGATGCAACCTGGATAAATGAAGCCACTTTATTTCCACAATGGCAGAAATGTCTTTGCAATCCAGCGCTGTGCCAACAACACGAATTTGGCTACGCTTCTTACGGTGCACCTCCATCCAACCAGTACCTGTAGCCGTGACATTAGCACCAGAATTATTATCAGAATCGTGAACAATGCCAGTGTTATGAGTCCCAATAGCAATGTCGTTAGTAGACACACCAACAACGTCATTAGCAGAAATATTAGAAACAGCATTAGCACCAGCTATATGTGATACAGCAGCAACCTCGATAGTAGACACACCAACAGCGCCATTAGCAGAAACATTATTAGAAACAGCAGCAACTTTCCTAATAGCAGAATCATCATCCAAACAAATAGCATCGACGACGTCAGGCACTGCATCAGCAACCGTAGCGGCAGGCAATCCGCTTCCACTACTCCTAACAGCAGCTACAGTTCCTTTAACAAATGCGTTGGTCGTTGTCTCAATTGAAACGACCGCAGCTCGACAGCCGGAGCCAGAGGCGAGAGAATCAGATTTGAGTATTGAAGATGATTTCTTCTTCGATGACGAAGCCGTTGGGGGTTTTTTAGAAATAGCAGACACAGCGGTTCTCGATGATGCACTCTCCAGCAAGGAACCCGGTATTGACTTTGCCGAGGAAACAGAAAGTGATCTGCGGTTATTATGAGCCTTAACAGTAGAAGCACCATCACTGCGTTTAATAAACTTTAGGAATTCCTCCTTCAAGCAAGTAATATCAGTGGCCAATTCCTCGATTTTCAAGAGCAATCCACTGATAGGCAAATTATTACATTTAGTACATTTCCAAAACAATGAATCATGCGAGTCAATAAGCTTAATAATGTCCTCGTCGAGCCGAGAGCAGCGTCTATGAAACGATTTCCCGCACAGAAAACATGCAATATTTCTTTTTTCGAACAACTCTTCATAACATTTGCCGCAAATATTGGCGACAACCTTATTATCACTCATAATGAATTCAGAGAAAAGCACTTAGCAATCAGTTAATCAACCATGAACGAACGCTAGGAGCAGTTAAAAACACGTCTTACCCGACCAACGATCAACGATGATTATGCAACAACATTTGCAACTATGAAGCAAAAAGATCCCAAAATGTTTGCTAAAGTGACAAGGATGAACGTTGAGCACTTCGAGACCCTTTTATCATTAGTTCGTGCCAAACTAGAAAAACTGTCGTTTAGAAAGCCAGTTTCAGCTGAGTGTCGCTTGATTATAACTTTGATGTACGTAAACCAAAAATATTCAGGGAGTATATAGCAGTATACATATCAAGAAATATAAGGATTTTATTCTTGTAGGTACTTAGCACATGGTGGACCACGCAGTATTTACTGCTGGAAATTTAAAATTAGCCCATCCACATTTGGCAAGATTGTTTATGAGACTTGCGATGCACTATGGACTGAATTAAGTAGCATTTACTTAGCTCCTCCAAATCAGCACCAATGGCTTTCTATAGCTGCAGGATTTCATCAGCGATGGCGGCTTCCAAATTGTGTGGGTGCGATAGATGGCAAACATATAAATATTGTTTGCCCGCCTAATGCCGGTTCTAATTATAACAATTACAAAGGCCGCCATAGCATCGTTCTTTTAGCTGTTTGTGATTCCCAATATTGCTTCACAATGGTGGATGTAGGAGCTTACGGCAGTCAGAGTGATGGAGGAATTTTGGCTGAAAGCGCATTTGGCAAGATACTGATGTAAAATAAACTGCCGATACACAGCCATCTAGCTTGCCTAATTTCAATACGTTTCCTTACTTTTTTGTGGGTGATAATGCATTTCCCTTGAGACCAAACTTGATGCGACCATTTTCTGGTAATTAAAATGTTTTTGGTATTGGATAATTTTCATTCATTAATGTTATGTATTACATATGTTATTGTAGGTAAAAACTTATCACCTGCACAGAACAATTTTAATAGAAGAGTCTCGAACGCTCGTGTGACAATTGAAAATGCTTTTGGCATATTGTCATCGAGGTGGAGAGTACTACGAAGTGATATTCACGCATTCCCAACCAATATAGTCAAAATTGTAAAAGCAACTGTATTGCTGCATAATTTTTTAATGTTAGGGTAAAGTATATCTTATTGTCCAGAAAATTATGCAGATAAAGTTGTAGGTGATTCATTTACGCCAGGAGAGTTTAGAAACGAAGTGAATGAAACTTTCCATGAAGTAGCTCCTTCGAGATCGCACAATTCTACCCGAGAGGCTTATAATCTACGGGAAATATTATGTAATTATTTGAATAGATGTAGTTAAAAGAAATGTAAATAAAAAAATATGTAAATAGAAACTATATTTGTGTTAATTCTTTATCACATGGTTTAGTTAAAACAAAAACTATATAATAGATAACGAAAATAAAAATAAGCGAACACAATGAAAAATAAAAATAAGTAATTCCAAAAAAATAAGGGGTTAATTCATAATAAATACTAGAAGATTCTTAAACATTATTGCTTAACCTATTTAGCTCTTCTTTAATAAAATGCATTGTATTGCTTTGCAGAGTCATTTGGCAGCTTAAAGACAATTTGTGTTTTTTTACCATAGATGATAGGATTAAAAAGTATTTGTCCATATCATCTTCTTCAACTTTATTTTGATTGATTAAATCTTTCAAAAAGTTTTGAAAGTTATCATCGTCATTTTTCTTGTTTCTTTTCGGTAATAAAGGATTCTCTGCCTCAGAGGGTGTTGATGACAAAGCAGTTTCCTGATTTGATATTACAGGTGTAATTGTATTAGAGTTGGATGTTGACGCTTCTATAATACCTTCGAAAATTATATCAATTCCCTCTCTTGGGAAATTACTTTCAGTCCTACAACCATAACAAATATGCATATTTATTATATACACTTAAAAAGATTGCATATTTACCTTCTAGGTTCAAGAGAATCTTTTAAGAACAGCGAACTATTGAAATATTTATAGGTTTTATTACTACAAGCTGCTTAGCCAGATTTACCCTTCATCTGGTTCAGACTCTTTTTAAATTGATCCCTCAAAGACTTCCACGCAGTTTTACAGTCTTTTACTAAAATATACCACAAAATATTTATTAATTTATATTCTCGTCATGTAATTTTAAATATTTCGTAATAATACTTACTATCAATTCCCCCCCCCCCCAAATAATATCTTTCTGGAAACTTTTTTTATAATTTCGATGGCCTTTATCATATATTTCCGGCCTTTCTTTTACTAAATCAATGAGTTTTTCTATATGTTCCTCATTAAGTTTCTGCATTTTTAACGTTTAGGAAAATTGCAATAAACAACTCAAACAAATTAAAACAAAAATCAACAAACACGACTGCTTTGCTACCATATAATATAAATTCGACGTTTATCGTTTCATCGCGGCGTCAAATATTCAATTTTCCGAAATCTCATCGTCTCGCTTTCTCGCTTCTCGCTGCATTGTATACAACTCCGTTCACAAGTATGCTACGAAAAATGATTTGACAAGTTCAACGAAACGCGCTTCGCTCTCGTCTCGCTTCATCGCTCTATTGTAAATGGGCCTTAAGCCGAATACCACAGATGATAAATTAAAAAATCGTTCAGTTTTGGTGCATCTGACGAAGAAAATTTACAACACTCTGCAAAGAGAGCAATATAAAGGGCCCAATACACGAGCGCTCCATCCGACCATGCCACGCCAAAACAACAACAATTTATATGCATTCGAAATTTCGAGGGCATACAAATTGTTATCGCTCGTGTATTTGGCCCTTTAGAGAAAAATTCATGAAGAGGACTTTAATGCATACTTTTTTTCAATGTGGCATTTTAAGCATATTTAATTTTTTTATCCCAATAACGAATTTCATGCTGTTAATATATTAATTGAGACCGGCAGCGAAATGCTTCGATTTTTTCATGACGTATTCTTTTTTATACAGTTTTGATTTATAAAAATACTATCGTAAATATAACAATTTTCCGGTCATTTTTTTCATTGGAGTATATTTTTTTTTACCATTAATCGAAAGTAGACGTAACAACGAGTAAGTGAGCCAAAGAAGAACACGGTAGGAAGGGTAGTTTTAGGAGGAATCACAGTTAAAAATGTTGCTTTTTTTAAAAAAAATTAAATTTAAAAAGAACCTCTAAATATTTCCGTCTGAAAAAATTACTGCCTTTTTGCAACACTAAAAGGTATCTTTTGCCCAAGTTTCAGCTTCATAGAAATTTTTTTGTCAAAGAAAAAAATTAAAAACCAAAAAACAAGTTTTCCGCTATTTTTTCGAAAAATTTTGGGGTTAGGGTAAAAATAGTAAATACAAAAGTTGTAGATCTTTTTATTTCCTACAACTTTTACATTTAGCTTTTTGCGATAGGATGCACAGTTTAGCCAGAAATCGCGAAAAACTGTTTTCAAACCCTTAACCCCCCCCCCATTCAACCGCGGATAGCAGCTGTCGGTTCGATTTATTTTTCCCTCTTTTACAATAGGTTGTTCGACAATATCCCGCTGTCAGATTGCTGTAACGAATTTTTTTGTTGTTCGAACCCTATTTCTGCTGGACTAAAGTAATTTGCATGCACATATTTTTTTAGGAATTTTTAACTACGCATTACTCTTTTTTTGGCTTGCTGTCTTACCTTCTGATGGAGAATATTAAGAATCTCTTCCACTTTTTTTGCTACATTACCCGATCTCACCATATATGATGTTCTCTGCTCTTACACTTCGTCTACACCAAAGATTGTCTATGAGACTATTCACACGAAGCCATAAGTGCTTTGAGTAAAACCTGGTTTATTTAACTCCTAGCAACTCACACGGGGCGTAAATTATGGATAGTAAATTTGAATGCTATACAGGAACATTTAAATGTATTTCAGATGAAATTTACTTGTTAGAGAAAAGCAGAGCTAAAGAATGCAAGAGATAGAAGTAGCTTTTTATATGTGTGCTAGTTTTCACGCGTTTGGTTTTGCGTGAAAAATGTTTCGATAAGTTCTTCCGCTCCCTTCCCTCTCTCATCTATAAAACCGGTTTTATTTGCCATGAATGTGCACTGTGTGAATAGGCTCTATTACAATAAGATCAAAGTAGGAAAAAAATCGCTTCGAAAAGCATTTTTAAGAGCTTTTCGAAAAGCTTGAAGCAGTTAAAGCGCTTACGCTCCTTAAGAAGCTTCATGTTATTTTAACATTGCATGTCCGTAGAGCTCAGCATGCTGATCTGCTGAGATTGTGGTTTAATACCGCTGTTGTAGGAAGTAGAAAGAAGCTCTTACTGCTTTACCCACAGGAAATGGAGTGTTGCAATATCCATCTTTGAGCACTCCTTAAAAAACTTACAGCGCTCCTGTTCATATACCAGTTCCATATACTTTTTAACATTGCATGCGATTGCAGGGGAGCATACCTTTTAATGCTCCTTCAAAAGCTTTGTGGAAGCATTATAAAAAACTTTTTAAAAAAATATTATGATAGATGTCCGCCTAGTCTAGCACTCCATTTGAGCTCCCATAGGAGCACTCCCGCAAAGATTCGGTTTGGAAACAAAAAGGAGCATTATAGAGGTTTTTTAAATATCTCCAGTAGAGCTATGGAGGCCTGAGGATATGTGAATAAGCTTCGGTGCCGAAAAGCTTTTATTTTTGTTCATCTTTCGCAATCGCCTTTTACTTTCCAAGCGCGAGTGTGATTTTACCAAAGCGGTCCCCCAACTAAGTATATTAACAAACCCCGTCCAAGGCTGGCTGTCCTCCGTATCGAACGAAAACCGGCTTATTGAGTATGCTAATGTTACCCTTTATTGTCAACAAGATAATCGTCCATTTTCTTCGTTCTATAAAATTTCAGAAAACTCCAGTAATCCCCCTCGGAAGCATATTTGGCAGCGCTCAAAATTAGCTCCCCTGAGGAGCGCTCCTAATTTTTCCCGCTGGGTATATTTGCTTTGCAGCAAAGCACTTGTATTTTTTCCTACTGGGATGTGACACTCTCGATTTACAAATACACCTACAATATCTGACAAATCCATCCACAAAAATTGCCTATTAGTTGAAAAAGAATAGTTGTAGTGCTTTTTATCAAAGTAGCTTTCTTATGAAGATCCCTTTTAGTGCAGGCGCTGGGCGGAATTGAGTGTGCAAAATGTGAAGACCGCATTCCGTCGACAGATTTCAGTTGAGAATAGCTCAAATATGAATAATTCGGATGTTGCTGGTCCATTTTTGGGTCCAATTTTTTTTACCCTCTCTTTTTTTATTGGATCTCTACGGCTTCCGTGGCCCGCTTTTTGACGATGGATTTTGATGAAGCACTACAAAATAAGACGAAAATATATAATAAAATTTTTCGATATCACGCTTAGTTTTCGAGGTATTGACACTTGAAGTAGACTTTTTGAGGGATTTCGCAAAGGTTTATAGTTATATCACAGCTAGGATTTCCGTGCCACCGATATTTTAATTATGAATAAAACACCCCAAAATAAGACGAAAATGTAAAATAATTTTTTTCGGTATCTCGCTTCGTTTTTGAGAAACCGATACTTGAAGTTTTAGGTATTTTCAAAAACATTCTACCCAATGTCTTGGGTTTCGCAAGAGATGCAAGTTCCTCCTCCAACCAGCCGCCCTGGCTACAATCTACAAATCTTACATTCGGCCCTTCCTTGAGTACAATTCGTATATCTGGGCAGGCGCCCCAAAAACCACCTTGGCTTGCCTCGACAAGGTGCAAAATCGTGCCATCAAACTCTTTGGTGATGGCCCCTTCCGCGCCTCTATAGACTCTTTAAGTCACCGTAGGAATAAAGCAGCCCTCTCTATATTTTATCGCTATTACCATAGCGACTGTTCCACTGAAATTCGGAATCTCCTGCCTGCACGGCAATATTTTCCCCGCAACACAAGACTAGCCCGCTCGGCCCACACCCATACTCTCCAGCCCCCTCTTTCGCGCACAATAAGGTCTAGAAGTTCGTTTATGAATAGAACAACTTGACTGTGGAATAATCTCGCGCAGTCAGTATTTCCGAACTCGTACAAAATCTTAGAGACGTAAGGTTCATCGACATTTCCTCGAGCATCCCCCCACCCCCTCTAACCTTTCCTATCCTTTTTTCTATCCTTCAAACCAAGCTACTACTAGACATTGCACCATGACGTGAATGACATGACGGACTGGTAGTACAAAGGGTGACTCCTAAGCTTGGTTTTTTCACATGAAAAAAAAAGTTGCAAAATTTTCGAGGAAATGGACGTTGAAGTCTCCATTTAGAAGCATTGGTAACTTATCTTCTCCTCTGCCAAGAAATTCTCCTTCTCGCGAAGAGTACAAAACCATTTTCATGAAATGTATGTAAGGATCGATCTAATACCTTAAAAACTCGTTTGAAAACCACCCTTTTTGTCCAAGTGTGATAGTTTTTTGCATGAAAAGCTTTTCTTGAGTTTTTTTTTCGTGAAAAGCTTTTTGTTTTTGAGGTTTGTAGAGCAACTCTTCCCCGTGTTCTTTTAATGAACTGGGGTTTGAGAGCTTTTGAGGAGCTTTTGAGTTCCCATACAAAATCGAAGAACCAGAAGACCCAGCTAAAACCTGGGTTTTCGATTTTGTATGGGAACTCAAAAGCTCTCAAAACCCAGTTCATTAAAAGAACACGGGGTTCGGCAATAAATAAGGCTTTTCAAAATAACTCGAGGACCTTTGTGGGCCTTGTTCGACCGTTTTTTCGGGAACAGGTGTCGTTACATTTTTGCGATTTAGGCGAAGAGTTAATATTATTTTTTAATAAATTTTTTTTGCAGGTAGACACCAACAAAAACCACAATTTAAGCCCTGAAAACAGTTTCTAGACGATAATTACAGTCCCTGTAATTAAATGTCGAAAATTGCCATATTTCGCGGTTTTTAGTTTATTGAAAAAAGTTGTTGGCCGATTTCAATTGTCCAAAACTCATTTTTTCGCATTTCTAAGCGCTATTACGTACTATTGTTTCTTGCACCTATAACGACAAAAAAACTGTTTTCGCTACTACTATTAACTTTTTTTCACCTGTTCCCTGGTCCGATTTTATCCAAAACACATTCATTAAAATCCTACGATTTTTTTTCTTAATTATAAAATACCCGGCGCAATTTATTGAAGGTAAAGAAGGGTTTTTTAAGTTCAAGTGCCATTAGGCAATTTCTTAGGACTCTTAATTATGTATTAATTATGGCCCTAAAAAAAGCAAATGAACAATACTTAATTTCGCACTAACAAATTTGAAAAGCTGATCTAACCGTTATTGCAATTGCACTATCTTAGGTTAAATGTGGTAATATGCATCTCCAATTGCTTTTTATACCCAACAAATAAAAACTTTTGGAGAATCGGTCTTCCAATTTGGAGATGCAGCTACCTTACCAGCCTTACCAGGACCACATAATTAAGGGTCCTAAAAATAATTGCCTAATGACACTTGAACTCAAAAAACCCTTCTTTACCTTCAATAAACAGCGCCGGGCATTTTTCGGAACAGGTAGAAGTGGGAGGGTCTGTCAGGTGAAATATACTTTTAAAATACTAGAAACGGATCATTGTGTGATAGCTATTTTTGACTTTTAAATTGCCAAAAACCCGAGCTGCCTGGAGGCTTGAAGTGTTCCACGAAGTTCTTAAGAATTCTTTGAAGATATTAAAAAAGTTAAAAAAAGGACCTTAACGATCTACTTTTTGAGTTACAGTGCAATATGTGGAAAAAATTGCTTTTTTTCATATTTTTTTTACAAATAAACCCTCTAATTTCTGTTTTATTCCATCGTACCCTATTGTTTTTATTAATTAAATGAAAGCCGCATTCCTTACAATTACAAGATGCCCTATTTGCGGAAATCGGCCGTTGTTTCATTACCTTTTTATTCTAAATCATTAAACTACTGTTTTTCCCAAAAACCAAAATTCAAAACGCCCTACCTCGAAAACGGGCAGAGATAGCCCCCCCCCTTTTTTTATGTCGATCATTTTTTGTCTACTATCTAACATTAATCGCTTCGCAAGCCAGGACGGGACACCCTGTATAATGCGATTAAAAATAATTATTTTTAATATATGCAAAGAGGAGAGGGGGGCATAGTGGGGTAGCGGGGCATAGCGGGGTAGTACCAAATTGATGTGAAGAAACAGTAATACGACGATTTAAACGACGCACTGGGTTTAGTATTAAGTCGTAGTATGACCTTCGCTAATGTTACAAGCATTCGCGACATCGGTTTTAGCGCTCGCAGCAAAAGTAATAATATTACGTATTTGTTAAAAAAATTGTTGTTATTCGTGTCATAGTTAATGTATGTGCTAATAATGTCCTGTTTATGATTGTGTGCTACATTTTACTGTAAACTATTCCGGATACGAATACGAAATAAAAAATTTAATTAAAGCCAAAGTTATATGTATGTAGTTGTTAATATTTTATCTTGCAATATGGGTAGGGGCAAAATGGGGTATTCAATCGACAAGGAGTTTAGTGTCACTTTGCCCCGTATTATTTCATAATTAGATATAACTTCATAGTTTACATAACTTCATAACTTGATGGTTTATTTACACAAACAATTGCTTGTTTCAGTTATTGTTCGCACATATAAACGAATCAACGCTCTTGGGGTCTGTGGAAGCTATAGAAAAAGCAGTGCATAGTGTGGTGTCAGAAAAAAAGGGTTACAAAAAAGGGCACAGTTACATGTTGTTCCACAAACTATACTCGAATGCTATATGAAAAAATACAGGGCTAATCGACATAGTACTCCCCACAATGCTCCACCTGGTTACCCACTTTGCCCCGTACTTCACTCTGAATGTATTTTATTCCGTTAGCCAAACTGTTATTACTAAAATAAAAAATGGCGTGCCAAATAATGATAGACAAGCTGTACAACCCAAAAAAAAATTGAAGTCAACCTAACGCTATTATTAGCTGAAAAATGATCCATAACATATTAGATACCCCACTATGCCGCCCTCTCCCCTACATCTCTATATATAAAACAGTAACGTTACTGACTAATTACTGACTAAATGACAACGTCCAGCCCAAACCGCTGAACCTAAAGGGCTGAAATTTTCACAGTGCATCCCTATAGTGACGTGGGCATCCACTAAGAAGCGATTTTTCGAAATTCATCCCCTAAGGGGGTGAAATCTCTATATAACGTTATGGCTAAATGACAACGCCCAGCCCAAACCGCTGAACCTAAAGGGCTGAAATTTTCACAGTGCATCCCTATAGTGACGTGGGCATCCACTAAGAAGCGATTTTTCGAAATTCATCCCCTAAGGGGGTGAAATCTCTATATAACGTTATGGCTAAATGACAACGCCCAGCCCAAACCGCTGAACCTAAAGGGCTAAATTTTCACAGTGCATCCCTATAGTGACGTGGGCATCCACTAAGAAGCGATTTTTCGAAATTCATCCCCTAAGGGGGTGAAATCTCTATATAACGTTATGGCTAAATGACAACGCCCAGCCCAAACCGCTGAACCTAAAGGGCTGAAATTTTCACAGTGCATCCCTATAGTGACGTGGATATCCACTAAGAAGCGATTTTTCGAAATTCATCCCCTAAGGAGGTGAAATCTCTATATATAAAACAGTAACGTTACTGACTAACAGACAACGCACAGCCCAAACCGCTGCACCTAAAGGGCTGAAATTTTGACAGTGCATCCCTATAATGACGTGGACATCCACTAAGAAGCGATTTTTCGAAATTCATCCCCTAAGGGGCTGAAATGGGGTTAACACAAACCACTGGACCTAAAGGACTGAAATTTTGACAGTGCATCCCTATGATAACGTGGACATTCACTATGAAGCGATTTTTCGAAATTCATCCCCTAAGGGGGTAAAATGCGGTTGAATAGGTTGTATGGGGAATTTTTATTCTTTAGTCAGATTTTCTTCAAACTTAGTATAAATACTCCACACCATAAATAATGAAACACGTGCTTCAGGATTATTCGAAATTCAACCCCTAATGGTGTGAAATGGGGTTGAATAGGTTGTATGGGGATTTTTTTCTTTTGTCAGATATTTTTCAAACTTAGTAAAAATACTCCACACTACAAATAATGAAACACGTCATTAAGGATTTTTCGAAATTCAACCCCTAAGGGTGGAAAAGGTTGTATTTATATGTATTTCATCAGATTTTCTTCGAACTTGGTATAAACACTATACAACATAAATAATGAAACACATGTGTCAGCATTTCTCAAAACTCAACCCCTAAGGGGGTGAAATAGGCATTCAAAATTTGTGAAACTCGAAATCCCCTGAGGGGGTGAAATGGGGTTGATCCAAACCGCAGGACCTAAAGGGCTGAAATTTTGCCAGTGCATCCCTATAATGTGAAAACTCACGATAAAGCCATTTTTCGAAAAACATCCCCTAAAGGGGTGAAATTCGGTTGAATAGGTTGTATGGGGAATTTTTTCCTTTAGTCAGATTTTCTTCAAACTTAGTATAAATACTCCACACCGTAAATATTTCAAAAGTGTTTGAGGATTTTTTGAAATTCAACCCCTAAGGGGGTGAAATGGGGGTTCAAAATTTGTGAAACTCGAAATGGTAGCACTGCGCCATAACGTCATTGACTTCATTTATCATTCGTTTTTGATTGCTTGATAATTTCTTGCACCCACCTACTGTGCACACATAATCTTTTTTTATTGAAAGGCGTTGCAACGCACGCGGGTTTTTTGCTAGTATAGAGATATTTTCAGTTGTAATTGGGTTCCCCTATATCCGGACTTGTAAGCTTACAGTAGTGCTTATTTTTACAACGATGTCATAGGAGGTAAGCTCTTACTTTCTTACTTTCCTTAGAGTAGTTACATAAGTACTTACCTTTGAGTACGTGCAGAACTGCTCCGCTCATCTTAGAGCAGTTACAATTGGGCCATTCCATGAAAATTCGACCGGAACGACCGGGAATCGACCTTCACCAAATTCCTTCATATTTTGTACTTTTTGAATTGAATGCACAGAAAAAAATAAAATCTTTCGTGCCATATATGCCAGTATAGCACACTTAAGATGTCCTTTGAATTCTCTTCCGTCGAATGTCCTTTTTGGCATTTTTATTTAATAGCTTGAAGGATTTTCTTCTACATGATGTATATATCTTAGCGCATAGGACTGGTATTATGCAAATTTCAAAATATTTAAGTACGTTATATATGAAACTATCTAACATTTTGGCAAAATATTGCACCTACGTAATACTAGTCACTTGTACTCCAAATGTACAAAATATGAAGGAAATTGGAGAAGGTCGGGTTCTAAATTTCCTTTTGTTTGAACGGACAATCGTCATCTACTAATTCTCTTTATATTCAAGGCGGACAAGCGGCAAACCTACATATAGGTGTATACATATTGACGCAATTTAACTACTTAACAAAGAAATCACTTTTGGGGGAAAGTGTGACTTTCGCTCCCCAACAAAACTTAAAACTCACCGCGTATTTATTGAAGAAAACATCATGAAATCCGGTGCTCATATTTTCGAATTCGAACATTTCAAAATTTTAATCAACACACTGCAATTAAATGTTTTATTCTTTTCGATTGTTAATTTTTTTTCGAGGGGTTAAAAAACAAAATTTCACACTAAAATATAAATCAACACGCACCACACACTTCACGTACAACAAACCGACAACCGACGGCTGACGAGCTCATTTCTCTTGTGCGTCGATTATCTTTAAGTAGGTTAAATCTAAAGGTAGGTACCTAACGAAAATGATCAATTCCCCATAAAACACATTCAACAATACATTTGGTGCAGATTATTTTTTTGGCTCAAATTTGCCGTCACATGCCCGTATGTACAGCTCAGTACTTGGCCATTTAAATCTTTTAGTCAAGTTTGGCCGTCGTGGGGCCGTATGTGTTCCCATTAAAAATGGTTAAAATCTCTACGGCCATCATAGGCCCCTTAAAAAGACAAGCGGCCGGTGTTCGCCCGTTGTAAGGCCATTTTGTATTTTTACGTGAGTGGAGTGCGGCCCATCCACGGGACAATTCTTTTTTCAAAATGAGTTGGGTAAGCAGTTGATGGTTTGTCGCAAATGCTTCAACAGAACTGGTATTTCGACTGTCAATTTGAAATTTGACTAGCAATTTGGCAGTGAAGGGAAAATTTTACAAAACACCCACGTCTTATAAAAATAAGAAATGGATAAGGATGATTTACTGGTGTATTATTAATTATTACTGAGTGTATGGAAGATGATGAAGAGGAAGAGCGGGAGTTGCGAAGATTTAGGAAAAGACCGAGGGATTGGCAAAAACAATGGTTAGCAAACAAGGACGAAGATTCCAGTCATTTGATACACAGGGTATTGAAATGGACTGAGTTCAAATATTACAAAAAATTTATAAGGATGGATAAAAACACATTCAATGATTTGCTATCGCGCATTAGTGCTAAAATTGAAAAGCACGATACATAATGCGCAATGCAATTCCACCGGAAGTAATATTAGGTAACAATACTACGTTTTTTGGCAACGGGTAATTGATTTGAAGATATGCAATACTCCTCAGCAGACGACTGGAAGAAGAGACGAGAGGTTCGAGTGCTGCAACGACTGTACCGAGAAACCGAGGATTTTTCAACGTTATAATGGTGGATCCACACTACTCGGACTTTAGCTCGTACGCGCTTTTACCTTTTTTTCCTTATAGAGTTTTTAATGGCAAAGGCAGTACGGCCAAACAGCGCGGACAAAAGGTCGTGATTAAAAAGGTACATTGTACTTCAACACAATTCGGGATTTTTAAATTAAAATTGATTTTTTTCTAAATGTAGATTAATTCATTAAATAATTATTTCCTTTCCGATTAGTTCTTATTTTAGGATCCAAAACTAACGATTCAGAAAATTAAAAGGCCTTTCCGCAAAAGCGCGTGGGATCTAAGTCCGCGTAGTGAGGACGGGCCTTAATTCAGAGAAAAATCGTAGGAATTACATATTTGGATAAAATAGGACCCGTTCTACAGATTCTATAAACGTGCCGACAAGCGGTTTCTAAGAATTAGCTTAAAAACGAAAAGTTTTTCAAGCAAGATTTTTAAGCAAAAAACTATCGCACCTTTACAAAAAAGCCCCGGTTTTCAAACGCGTTTGTGAGGTAATAAAACGAACCTCATATTCATTTCATGAGCAACTCTTCGCGAATAAATAACGCTTTGAAAAATCATTCTAGGACCATTTTGGGCCTTGTTCAATCCTTTTTTCGGGAACACCTGTTTTTGCATTTTCGCTATTTACGCGAAAAGCTATTAGCAATTTAAATAACTAAGAAGAATAATTGAGCTTCTTCCATTTCTGTTGAAATTAATTAATAAATAATTCATTGAGTAATTAAAAATTGCATAAAACATAAATTTATATAAAACTAGCTGGGACCCGGTGCGCCTATGCTGCACCCATAAACCAATAGTAGTAATCAGGTGATATGAATTTTGAATTTGGAATGACTCCACACAGAGCTAATAATATTCTACTTGTCATACCCTTTCATTTAATACCCATACCGAATGGCTTGCAAAGAAAAAGGTAATCCACCATTTTGCGTTGGCCGCCATTTTGAATTTGGAATGACGCCACAGAGCTAATAATATTGTACTTGTCATACCGTTTCATTTGATACCTATACCGAATGGCTTGCAAAGAAAAAGGTAATCCGCCATTTTGTGTTGGCCGCCATTTTAAAATTGGACCGATCGATCTGAAACTTTGGGAATCGTATTTTTTTCGGAAAAAACCAAAATAATATAGATCTGAGCTCTTTAGCAGTAATTCGAAGAGTACCTCCCATACAAAAGTTCGAATTTTACGGATATCGGTACACTACAGCCACCGGAAGTGTTCGAGATAGAGCAAAATAGACCGCGTAGGAACACCCGCCGTACCCGAAAATCCTTATATACAAAAATTCAGGCCAATCGGATGAGCGGTTTCGGAGTCTATTGAACATTTACAGACAGACATACTTTCACTTTTATATATATATATAGACTAGCTGGGACCCGGTGCGCCTATGCTGCTCCCAAAAGCCAATAGTAATAATCAGGTGATATGAATTTTAATATACAGTAGGAGAGTTTGAAAAAGGCAATTTTTTGACATTGACATTTCGATCGAGACAATAAAAACCATCCATTGACATGGCATTTTTCGAGATATGAATTTTCATACACAAATGATGTGTCTCAATGAACCGCTTATTTTCTGTATTTTGGATAGCTGGGACCCGGTGCGCCTCGCTGCACCCAACGTTTAAACATTTAAAATCAATCCAAACCTTCAAAATTCAACTCTTCTTAACCATTAACGAAAAACCATTTAATTGGAATCGGAATACAATTCGCAAACTCGCCGGCCATATTGGTGCGGCCATTTTGAATTTAAATTTTGATCATAAGGTCGTTATTTGCTACCTCAAAAAACCTCAGATACAGATTTTCATTGGAATCGGAACACAATTAGCAAATTCGTCGGCCATTTTGAATTTATAAGTTTTGGCCACAAATTCGTTATTTGCGACCTTAAAGACCCCTAGATACCCACATTCATTGGAATCGGAATAAAATTGGCAAATTCAACCATATTTCTGCGGCAATTTTGAATTTCGGTCATATTTCGGCGGCCATTTTGAATTTCGGTGTATCATAGGAGACCTCCACGGAACTTCATGCAAAAATTCAAAGCTCTGCGATGATTTTCAACGAAGCTCTCCATGACAGCGCCATCTAGGAGTGGCTTTAGAAAGTAATAAAATAGCCTATGTTCTAAGTTTGAATGTAAATAGCACATGGTTAAAATTTCATTAAGATCGGTTGCACGGTGTAGGATCCTATAGCGATCATACATACACACATTCATTTTTATATATGTAGATATAATGAAAGCAATATATTTTGTTTAGTTTAAAATGAATGAACTGAATTTAGACGTAGTAGTACATAGTCGGATGCGGAGTCTTAACTATGCTCCTTGCTTTTTTTATTTTACATCGCTTTCAATAGACTTTTTTCACTCAAACAAAATCCATCATTAACCCAGATTTAATCCAAGAAACGACCGTCTTTATCCACAGCAAAACATTTCAAAAAGCTGCAATTAACAACTTGTAATCGTAAACCATTAAATTTGTGAAAGCAAATCCGAGTCCTAAGTAGAACACTCAAATTACAAGCTCCAGCATCACGAAATAATTAACCCAGCTCCTCTTACAAAAGACTCCCGATAAACTTCCGAACTTACAAACGAGGAACGAAGAAGAAACTTTCAAATTTTAAGAAGAAGGAAAAAAAACATGAAATTGATCACAATCAGAATATTTCCCGCAAATTGTCTGTTGGTCTGTCTTTATGAAAAGAAATGTTTCATTGGCAGTAAATTCTTTATTTCTTCTGGGAATTGAACGTAATATCATGAACCACTGATCCCGATGAAAAGGATTCTTACATCTCCTATTCTACTTTTAACAAAAATACAAGAGCGAAAAAACGAAGAGAGAAGAATTTTCTTTCCATTAAATCGAGTACCCACTTTCCGTAATGGTATTTTCCATCTAATAGAAGAACGTTGAACTTTTTTCCCTGTAGCCCTCCAGCATCTTTCATTCCAAGGTAATGAACATAAAAGGCATCCAGCTTTTCTGGTATCCTTTGGGGAGGATATAAAGGAAAATTGTTATGGGAGATCTTTATTCAATTTCATCATTCAAACGCCGATGAAAATTCAATAGCCCTCCTCGGAGTACATCTTAAGAAGCCCTTTCAATAATTTGAATTTTTTTCATCAAACATTTCATAATTCGTACAATCTTAAGAGGAAAACTTTCCGAGGTATTCTCTTTTATCCTTTTCAGTCTAAAGATATAATTTTGGATTAAGGACATCGTTTTGTTTTTTTTTCTTATAGGAAAACTTAATGCTTTTCACATTTGAAAACGAAAGGGTCCTGGAAATGAGCCGTCCGGAAAATTACATGTCAGCTCAATGTGATGCTTGCTTGCTTGCTTATTTTATGGATTTTTGGCTAGTAATGTGGAGTCGGACAAGCATCCAATTTGAGTGAAAAAGGAATTGTTTCCAGTCTCAAAAAAAATTTTTTTAATCTGTTAGTTACATCGAATACTGTACGAAATGGACATTTTCTACCACTGGCAATCGCCGCTACGTAAGTTATGGGCCATTTTGTGGAAAATCTACCATTTTGGTCGCGCTTTCTAAATATAGATGAGAATTTCTCGGTATGTGTAGGTCCAAAGAAAGCGCTTCCCAGTGGGAAAAATTGGGAGCGCTGTTCAGAGGAGCTTACTTTGAGCGCTGTTAAATATGCTCCCGAGCGAGCATTAGCGGAGCTTTCATAAATTTTATAGAACGAAGAAAATGAGCCATTATCTTGATGACCAATAAAGGGTGGCATTGGCATACTCAATGGACCGGCTCTCGTTCGATACGAAAGACAAGCAGCTTTAAAAGTGGTTAGAATTTAGTTGGGGGCCTGCTTTGGTAAAATCACACTCGCGCTTGGAAAGTAAAAGGCAATTACAAAAGATAAACAAAATAAAAGCTTTTTGATACCCGGATCACATATCCACAGGCGTCCATGAAAATTCTTTATTAAAAAGCTTTTTTATAATGCTCCTAGAACGCTTTTGAAGTAGCATAAAAACGTATGCTCCCATGCAATGACATGCAATGTTAAAAAGTATATGGAACTGGAGCGTAACGGGAGCGCTGTAAGCTTTTTAAGGAGTGCTCAAACAGCGCTATTGGAGCCCTCCATTTCCCGCTGGGCAATTACAAAAGATAAACAAAATAAAAGCTTTTTGATACCCGGATCACATATCCACAGGCGTCCATGAAAATTCTTTATTAAAAAGCTTTTTTATAATGCTCCTAGAACGCTTTTGAAGGAGCATAAAAACGTATGCTCCCATGCAATGACATGCAATGTTAAAAAGTATATGGAACTGGAGCGTAACGGGAGCGCTGTAAGCTTTTTAAGGAGTGCTCAAACAGCGCTATTGGAGCCCTCCATTTCCCGCTGGGTTCTTTCCTTTTTCGCTTTCTTTGGACCTACACATACCGAGAAATTCTCATCTATATTTAGAAAGCACGACCAAAATGGTAGATTTTCCACAAAATGGCCCATAATTTACGTAGCGGCGCACAGTGGTTCAGAATCCCGAAAACCTGGTCAAAAGTCTTTTTAGCATCTAAAAGTATTTTTTTTTATATTAAATTTCGTGCTTGGGGGGTTTTAAGGGCGCTGATTAAGATCCGCTATCAATATTCCAAAAAAACAAAATGGCGGATAAAAAATGTCGGACGGCTTTGCTTAATAATCAGCCAAATTTCATGAAACTCGTTATATGAGGGTTTTCGAGGGCGCTGATCCTCAATGATACTAAATTTGACGCCCACTTTCAGAATGAAATATAACGGTTTTTTGGAAAATCTATTTACTTTTAATAGTTCCAAATGATGCTAAGGGCTTAACTACAAATATTTGGTGGGTCAAAAGTCCCTAAAAAATACTTCATTTTTGGACTTTTGACCAGGTTTTCGAGATTCTGAACCACTGTGCGGTGGTTGCCAGTGGTACAAAATGTCCATTTCGTATATTATTCGATGTAACTAACATATTAAGAAAACAAAATTGAGACTGGAAACAATTCCTATGTTTTGCTTGTCCGACTCCACTATAAAGTGAAAAGTGGGAGCTGTTGTAGTCTGCAGTCTGAAAGTAGACGATCGGGACGACCTTGGTCTTGGATTGGGATTCAAATCCACCTGAATGGAGCAAAGCTGTACAGAACCGTATCACGATAGTATTAGCGGAGCCAATCATTATCTAAGTTGGGACGACGAAAGCAATGGCCGGTGTTACATTGAAAAGTAAAAGCTCTATGCGCACTTGCAGTAAGTTCCTCTCCAGACACAATCTAATAACTCATAGTAGTGGAGTTCCTGGAGCGTTAAAAACGTTCAGAAGTTATAAATTCAAAATGGCCGCGCCAATATGGCCGATGAATTTGCCAATTGTGTTCCGATTCCAATAAAAATCGGTATCTAGGGGTTTTTAAGGTTGCAAAGAACGAATTTATGTTCAGAACTTATAAATTTTACATTTCGGGGCCAATATGGGGACAAGTTTTGCCAAATAAGTGTCATTTCCTGGTCAGCTGTATGTAGAATCTTAAGTATCCTTTATCCTAAAAACCACCTCCTAGAATAGTTATCATTAAAAAATAATGTTGAAAAATGTTATTCAGCAACTTGGAATGATTTATTCATATATGTAGTGACATTAAATTAAGATTTCTTTACTGTTTTAATTTTTTTTTCATCCCTTGCAAAAAAATTTTTGATTTTGATTACAAAATTTTTTTTTATTACAAATGTTAGTAATCAAAAACCCCCTTCTATCTCGTCTTCCTTTTCCTATTTGTCCTCATTCCTTTCCACGTCCACCTCATCCTCGTTTTCCTCCAAGCCCTCCTCTTGGTCCATAATTGGAGCACTATTTTTACAGTTGTCTCAGCTGCATGTTACACATGTCGAATTGCAGGAAAAGTCTTACTCTTCGGCAGGCGCACGCTGGCACGCACCTTTCTTACAGCTACAAAAAATCATTTTCAGCAGCTCTTCAGGTGCAGGTTGATTCGGAGTTTTGATTGGATTTAAGACTCCTTCAATATTAACCCAACTCCAATCAAGTGGATTAATATTTTTATTTCCCAGCCATAACTGGGTTTGCAAGTAAACCCTTTTTATGTGCTCATTTAAAGCACCAATTGTTGCCACGAAGGAGGACAAGTTAACTGCATAGTACTGACCAGCTTGTAAAATCTCCTCAACGGTGGCAAGATCATTCAAGTATGTCTGTGCCTCAGGTATAATGTGTATTCATCAATGCTCCAATATACGTGTTCTCATATCTGAAAAAATATGTGATTGGTTTTTTACCCATAACTCGCTTAGTTTTTAAGCTATCAAGTCCTTCCAAATGTTCATATAAATTAAACTTTCTTTCACCCCTTATTTTTGAAAGAATTGAGCTGAAAGGGTTTGAACTATTTACGAACACATGCAAACTGTAAATGGCCATATCTTACTAAATTTTTATCCAACAAAAAAAAACAAACAAAATTTTCAGAAAAGCAAAACCTACGGTTCTGTACTCTACAAAATTTTGCGTATCATTAATAATTTTCGAGTTATTTTGAAGGAAGGCAATACTTTGCAAAATTACAAAAATGCTCTCTTCACTTCAAGCTTACATTTTTTCAAAACTAAGCACTGTAAAATGGTCAAACTTCTAGAGCATATTATAATTACATTAATAAAGTGAATTGTGAAGTGGTACCGATTATTTTCAATGGGGGTGGTAATTACGGGGTGATTTTCACATTTTTTTTGTCGCCTAAAAAATAAAGACCAACTTTATTTTCGTCATAACTCTCTTAGTTTTAATGCTAGGGAGTTTTATAAAAAAACAAAAATAAAGGTTTTTTCAAGCACTTTAAAAAAGGTTTAATGAGTTTTTCCCGAAAAATGCATTGTTTTTTGTTTATTTCAAGTTGAAACTTTCAATGTTGGCGTTTGACAAATAAGAACCAACTTTCAGCAAGCTTTTACTATTTTTGTATTGGGTCTACAGACACCATGAATCCACCATTTCTTTTGTTTTTTTATAAGCTACATTATTAATAATAATAATTTTTTCGTCAAATACTTTTTGAGTTATTCGCGAAAAACCGCCTGAAAACTTGGTTTTTTGGTTGAAAAATTGATATTTTCACTCGCGAATAACTCGAAAAGTATTGACTTTCAGAAAAAACTTTATCGAACAAAAGTTGCTTAGAATTAGCCAATCTATCTATTCCCGGACTTATTTTCAATGAAAAAATGATCACCGCCGTAAAGCGGTGGCATTCACCCCTAGGGTAAAAGCACAAAAAAATATTTGGTAAACTTTGCAATTTATAGTATAAAAAACAAAATCCCAAGTCGACCACGTAAATTCATTCAGCGTAACAAAAGTCTGAGGCCAATACCGCCAGGCACTCCACTATAGCTCACTAGCCGAAACGTTGAAATCAGTTTTAATGATAGAACAATACGAGAAATTCTCATTGTTGCCTCACTGAAAATCGTCACTGATGGACATTTGATTCCCTCAATAGCCTCATTGAAAATTTCACCTAAACCTCTGCCGTTGGTTGAATCGCAAAAGAATTACATCAGAAAAATGTCCTGAACAGTTGTGCAAATTTGCAACCATTTTCGTTGACCGGAACAGCTTTATTAATACCTTTGTTTATCGGTGGTCACTTTTTTGAGAAAGGCGGTCTCAAAATAATTGCAAAAGTTCTGAATTTTGGTTGCAAATACTCAAAAGATGTATTATTACGAATTTACGAATTTGCAAACTCGTACGCCAGCCGGAACGTTATGCAATTTCGAAAAAACTAATTTTTGGAATCCTCCATCCTAGAAAAAATTGCTAAAATTTTGCAAATCGAGCTGATGATTTTATTTTAGGATTAATGTACATGTTATCCACAAAATTTTCAATATTGTGTCTAAACTTTTATCAGTGTTTTAAATGAATGAAGTCTAGATATTAACAAGTCTTTTATCTACATATGGTTAATGGGCATATTCACACGCTGCCATAATTGTGGTGAGTAAAACCGGTTTTATTCAACTCCTAGCAACTCAGACGGGCGTAAATGAGTGTAGTAAATTTGAATGCTATACAGGAACATTTAAATGTATTGCAGATGAAATTTACTTGTTAGAGAAAAACAGAGCTAAAGAATGCAAGAGATAGAAGTAACTTTTTATATGTGTGCCAGTTTTCACGCGTTTGCTTTTGCGTGAAAAATGTTTCGTTAAGTTCTTCCGCTCCCTTCCCTCTCTCATCTATAAAACCGGTTTTAGGGGCCATGAATGTGCACTGTGTGAATATGCCCAATGAGTGAAAGGCAAACAGCTATATGCACAAATTCTTTAAATGACGATGTCAGGCTATCAGTGAGGGACTGCAAATTTTTTATACACGCTCGCACACAACTATCCACGGGAAGATTTTATGATTTTATATGGGTGGGGATAGACCATTTCAGTGACGTAGGGGCGAAATAAATATATTTTAAATTTTTATAATTAAAATATTTTTCGCATCTCGGATTTGGTTTCAAATTGACATACCTTCATTAATCGGTAAACTATGTCATCCGCTGGAATTGCAAGACTTTTGCAATTTTTTTGAGGATGACAAATGCAGAAATTCGATTTTTCAAAATTGCATAACGTTCCGAATTGCGTACGAGGTTGCAAACTTGTAAATGTGTCACAATAGATGTTCTGAGCATTTGCAACCAAAATTTAAAACTTGTTATTATTTCGAGGCCACTTTGCTCGAGATAATGACCACACTGTAAACTCAAGTGTTTAGTTGCTAAACACTTAAAGCGTTTAAATCGATGTAGATGAAATTTAAACACTTAGCGGCGTTTAATGAGTAAACATTTAGGTGTTTAATTAGTAAACGTTTGTAGCGTGTTTTTGGTTATGAATAATACAAATTATGTTGATAGAACTATTAATCAATATTATATTAAAACATAATACTATCATTGCAAAAAGTGAAAAAAAACAAAAAAAACAAAAAAAAAACAAAAAAAATCCAACCCAAGTGCGTTTTTCCAAGCAGTCCCCCGACTAAGTACAAACCACTTCCAATATTGCTTGACTTCCGTGATAGAACGAGATGCGCTTTACTGAATATGCTAAATAGTACCCTTGGCGGGAGTTAGCATAATTGCGTGAAGTATGGGTCGCTCATATTTGTTCTCGTCTTATCACTGCAAATCTCAGCTTTTGAAAGTGTTTTATTTCAAAACGCTTAAAACGTTTTATTTTGTCGTCACCCATTTGATTAACATTGTAGACATTTGTTCAACGCTTAAGTGTTTTAAAAGTGTCGAGGATGTTAATCAAATGTGTGACGTTCAACTTTTTTTCTCTTTCACCCCAATGCAAAGTTTGAAACAGTCTAGAGTTGAAAGGAAAATGGAAAACAGCTCAAAATGGAATGGAAATTTGCGTTCAACTTTTGTATTTTCATTCCATTTTTTTATGAGTGTGCATATATGTATGTATGAATATGAGTGTACACGAATAGTAGAATGAGCTCATTTTTTACCTGAATTCAAAGCCTCCTACATTTACATTTTCATTTAAATGTAGAAGGGTTTGCCTGAACTTAAAAGTTGAAGGAAAAAAGTTGAGTATGTGTAGACACGAGCCAAGAAATATTACAGGATTGAACGTCAAAAAATGGAATGCAAAGTTGAATGTGTAGAACCGGTCTAATATTTAAGCAGCTTTATGGTTTTATTTTCATATTAACAAAATACCTGTCAACAAAGGCGTACAAATTTCAGGATAAACTAAGTTAAATAAATGAAAACAACAAATGAAGTAAGAAAAGGCCAAAAAATGAACAATAGGTATATTCTAAAATAATTTTGGATGTAATTTTGGTTACTTTGTTTACTTCTGTTTATTACTCAAATCAAAACAATTGCATTCTTTTGGCCATTTTGAAAAAACAATTTAAATTTTTTTATCAGATCTGTTAGAGAATTTTGGGACCTTTAATTTAAAAAAAGAAAGTTATTTTTTGTGAACGTGAACTCGAGATATTTAACTTTTTGTATTTTGGCCAATTGTTAACAACAAAGCCAATTATTAACAAATACATATTTTGAGCTATAATTTGGACTGTATCACTTTGAAACCTATACTTTGTATGTGATAAGTTCAAAAAAAATTTAAGTTTTATAGAAACTTATTTTCAAGCATTATAGTGTAAGTATTAGTAATTGAGTGATTTTTTTGTTTTTTTCATAAAGCTTAGATGCAAAATGCAATAACTTCCCTGTATCTTGAAATTCTAGTTCTTTTCTATGATAATAAAAATTACCCGTTAAAATTAAATGATTTTATTTTTTTTATTTCTTAAAATAGTACCTCTAAAATGGATCAAGCAGGATTTCATTAGAGACACTTCCCACCGCTAAACACTTTACCATGTAAAAATAAAACGCTAGAGCGTTTAGTTCCCCATAGGTGTTTTATCATAACTAAGTGTTTACCTTTCCAAGTGTTTAATTTGCGAATAAGTGTTTTACTTTTAGACACTTACGCTTAGGTTAGAGTTTTGTGGTAAACACCTTACGCGTTTAATTTCTGTTAAATGCTTTAGGTGTTTAAGAATCAAACACTTTAGCGTTTAGATTTTGTGCATTTAACGCTTCTTCTGTTTTAAAAGTAAACATTAAATACTTTATCGTTTAGAAATAAAACACTAGAGCGTTTTATTTCTGAACACCTGCTAAACACTTGGATTTACAGTGCACAAATGACAAAATATTATAAATAAACATGTTCCGCACAAAGCAAAAGGTTGCAAATTTATGCAATTGTTCGGGACATTGTTCCGATGCAGCTTTCCAGTTTGCAAAACTTTTGGAATTTTGTTTGTAAGTTTATTTGCAAAAACGGTATTTTTTAATAACCGAAATGTTCCGTAACTTTAAATTGGCTGCAAATCTGATACGTGATATGAAATAACGCATTTAACACTCCTGCAAGTTTGCAGAACTTTTGGAATTTTCTTCGCGACAATATTGCAAAATTTCAATTATTGCAATTTTAACAATGTTCCGGACCTCGGCCAAGGTTGCAAAATTTTATAGTTTGTTTTTATGCTCTTCCCGACCTTACATGAAAGTTTCAAAACTTTTGGAATTATTGTTAATTGATTGTCCACACTGACGGGCCTATATGCCTGACAGGGAAAATTTTTGATCTCTCGATATCTACTGAATCCACACCATATTCCACTTCCCCTTCGCCGAAAGGTGTTTTTTTCTGAAAATCAAGAGAAGTAGTAAAGGGAAATTGTCATATGATAGTGATGTAGTTGCGAAGTTGGATTTTTTTTGTTGTTTTTCTTTACATATGTTAAGATAAAGCTAAAAATTTTTTTTGCAAAATTGGTCCTGTGCTGCACGAGAAAATTGCATAAATCTCCATTTTTGATGCATTTTGAGTGCATTGCTACACTATTTTGTTAATTTCTGCAGTTCTGTTGGTCGTAGAAAAATAAAACAAGTTGAAAAATACTCATGAGTGAATAGACTATCGAACTGATACTTTAAAAATTAATCCTAACTTATTTTGTTCTATTTTACTAAAAATGCAATAAATAACGAGAAAATAGTCGGATTTTGATAAAAATTGAAGAAAATATGTATTTTGATGCTATAAATACGTGGTTGAAATTTAAAAAAAAAGTGGGTGGGTGTACTTATGTACGCGCATTAGAAGTTATACTTCTTTGGCGTGATTTAAGACTAATGTTTAATTTGCATGCAAATAATTTATTGAATTTATTATTATTTGCGTGCGTTGGCAGGTGGAAGCATCATGATGCCGACACGCTCCAGCCTGTCGGTTCTTTTCAGCAATGCTTCGCCAGCTGGATCAGCTTTTATCTACCTGCTAATACTACTGATATTTCTAAGCCTTACTCTCTTCCTTTTGATTTCTTTGCGCCTTACCTTCTGATGGAGCACATTTAGCGTCTCCTCCACTTTATTCTTTACAACACCCGATGTCACCATGTAGTCTATGATGTTTTCTACTCTGAGACGTGCCTGAGCTGTCGCTTGCAGAGCAGCAGTTTGCTCGGCTAATATCGGGCATTCCAATAAGACGTGCTCGGTGTCTTCTATCACATTTAGGAATGCCGGGGACAGCGGAGACATCTTGTCCGAACCGATGGAGGTATGCTCTGGAACACACATGTCCACTCAAGAACTGTGCGAGGTCGTAACTCATCTCTCCATGCTCTCTCGTGACCCTGCCCTCCACATTTGTTATGAGCCTGTGGGTGCATCGACCTTGAGTAGATTTACTCCACCTCCTTTCCACTACTGAAAGAAACGTCACTTCTAAATTATGTTCAATTCCCTAGATTCTTCTTCTAATAGTTACTCAATTGAATTGAGCAGCTTTAGGTAACTGAAATATGATACGAAGTGCCTTTGAACTATTTTGTTTTGGTGGACTTGGAAACACATTTTTCTAGACAAGTTGTTCTTATTTACACAGGTTATACAGGTTTTTATGCGCCCCATGCTTTTATTTTAGTCCGTTAAAAGTCCCAGAATATTACTTAATTCGCTGACGCAGCGACACAAAATGCCCCTTGGCAAACTACATTAGAAGACAGCACTCCTACTATTCCAGAAGGTCCATGATTATGTTCTAATTATTTTCTAGTTTTTGGTACAGCAAATTTAAAATGAAACCATTTAACTTAAAAAATTTTTACCCATTTTTATTATATAATTTTAAGTCTTAATTCTGTCATTTTTGGATTTTACTTTTTACAAAATTCTGGTGAAGTGATTTGTTATGCATACCATATTTCCAGCGCCATTTTGAATTTTCTAATTTTGACAACAACTTTATTATTTCCGACGTTAAAACACCCCCAAATAGCTATTTTTAGTGAAATCGAATCGTAATTGCCAAAATCGTACCGCCATATTGGCGCTGCCATTTTGATTTTTTAAAATTTTGCCCACAGATTCGCCATTTCTGATCTTAAAAACTCCCCGATACCGATTTTCAATGGATTCGGAACACATTTGCAAAATTCATCCGCCATTTTGAATTTTCAAATTTGACTACAGAATCGTCATTTGTGGCCCTAAAAATCTCCCGATACCGATTTTCAATGGATTCAGAACACATTTGCAGAATTCATCCGTCATTTTTAATTTTCAAATTTTGACCACAGAATCGTCATTTGTGGCCCTAAAAAACCCCGATACCGTTTTTCAATGGATTCAGAAAACATTTCCAAAATTCATCCGCCATTTTGAATTTTCAAATTTTGACCACAGAATCGTAATATGTGGACCTAAAAACCTCCCGATACCGATTTTCAATGGATTCAGAGCACATTTGCAAAATTCATCCGCCATATTGGCGCCGCCATTTTGAATTTTCAAAATTTGATCACAGCATCGTCATTTGTGGCCCTAAAAACCCCCAATACCGATTTTTAATGGATTCAGAACACATTTTCAAAATTCATCCGCCATATTGGCGCCCCCATTTTGAATTTTTAAAATTTGACACAGAATCGTCATTTGTGGCCCTAAAAACCCCCGATACCGATTTTTAATGGATTCAGAACACATTTCCAAAATTCATCCGCCATATTGGCACCGCCATTTTTAATTTTTTAATTTTGACCACTGAATCGCCATTTGTGGCCCTAAAACCCTCCCGATACCGATTTTCAATGGAATCGGAACACAATCGAAAAATTCGTCCGCCATCTTGGAACCGCAATCTTGATTTTTTTTCAAAACTGTCAGATTGCGCTGACACGTTAGCTCAATGTGTGTGCAAAGTTTCATAAGAATCGGTTTAGTAGAAGTTGTTGAAAAAGCTGCCGCAAGATTTGACCCAAACAAATGTACGAGGTCAAGCAAAATAAAAGCATTAATATCTTGTTCACTGTTTTACTTTCCCGAATAATAACAGTAAATATTTTGTATTATATATTCAAACTAATTTCTGATTGAGTAATTATATTAAGTTTTAAACATTCAAAATCATTCTTCTTCTTCTTTAACGGCTCTACAACCGGGATCCTGTCCTGGCCTCTCGCAACTGTTCTCTCCGCCCGTCCCGATTCTGAGCCGATGTCATCCAGTTTGGCATCCCTATGCTCTGAGCGTCCTGGTCTACGCCATCCTTCCAGCGGAGGTTGGGTCTCCCTCGCTGTCGAAGTCTTACCGCACAGAACTTTCCGAGCAGGCTCATCTTCACTCATACGAGCTAGATGTCCTGCCCACCGGAGTCTACCGAGCTTTATTTTCTTCACAACATCTATGTCGCGATAGCGCTCGTAGATCTCGTCATTGTAGAGTCTCCGGAATCGTCCTTCCTCACATACGGGGCCAATAATCCTCCGAAGTATTTTCCTCTCGAACACCGCCAAGAGGTTAGAGTGCTTTTTGCTAAACACCCACGTTTCGGATGCATATGTGAGGACCGGCAAGACCATCGTCTTATATTGTAAAAGTTTAGACGTTATGGTTAGATGCTTGGATTTGAAGAGCCTTGACAGGCTATAGTAGGCTTTGTTGGCTTTTAGCAGTCGTGCGCGTATTTCAGGTTTCATGCTATTGTCGGCTGCTTCTATTGACCCAAGGTAGGTAAATGATTTTACCACATCAAACTTGTGTTCCTCTACCTTGATTGTGGGACCAATGTAAGGTGCTCTTGAAGACGAGGCCACCATGTACTTTGTTTTGCTTTGTTGATGTGCAGTCCTAGATTTCCTGCCGCCCGCTCAATCTGGATGAAAGCTTCTTGTACAGCTGTTGATGTTCTTCCAATGATGTCAATGTCGTCTGCGTAAGCCAGTAATTGGGTGGACTTGTGGAGGATTGTGCCCCTTGATGTCACGCCCGAATCTCGGATCACTTTCTCCAACGCCAGGTTGAAAAGGAGGCAGGCCAGACCGTCCCCTTGTCGGAGTCCATTATAGATGTTGATTGGTCTGGACAGTGTTCCGGATACCTTTACTTGGCTTGTCACATTGGTCATGGTCAACCTACATAGTCTTGTCAGCTTGTTGGGAATGCCGAATTCTCTCATGGCTTTGTAGAGTTCTACTCTGGCTATGCTATCATAGGCGGCTTTAAAGTCTATGAAGAGGTGTTGGATTGAGTTTTGAAACTCCAGACATTTTTCCATAGCCTGCCTCAAAGTGAAAATCTGATCGGTTGTTGATTGGCCTGGGCTGAAGCCACAAAATCATTAGTAAAACAGTAAATAATTATCGCTTATTGTACAGTTGCCTTTATTATTATCTTGGCCAGTTTCACACGGGCCGACAAACAACCAAGAAAAATCTTCTGAAAAAGTCGGCTGGTGTAAAACTGGCCCTTAGAAACTCGCGCTTAGGTGATGAATAGAACACGGATCGGATTTCCCTCCATAGCCTCGCGACAGAACCGCTCACCCAGCAACGTCGAGCACAGTAAAAACGTCTACGAATCTTCATGCCTACAAAAAACCCAAACCTTCGCTTAGCTGATGAATCGTACAAGAAATGTATTTCCCTCCATAGCCTCAGGATAAAATCCCCTCACCCATCGACATCGTGAACAGACATCAGCTAAAGAATGGGAGTTGAAATGCTTGCCCTCCATACTCCTTCGCCTATATTCTCCTTTGCGTCTCGCATTGCGGCTCGATTCCTAAAAATTCACTCTCATAATATTTTCAAAACGCGCCTAAAAAAGTATAACTTCAAAAATTCGATTTTTACGGCAACAATTGGCACTTTTCGAAAAATATTAAAATTGTCGCCATTTTATGCCGAATCATCGTGCGGTTAAATTTTTTTTTAAATTGTTCGTTTTTTTATGTACTTTCTTGTGAGCATATGCAATTCTTCGTTACTTTATTTAAAATGCCCTTTTTAGGACTTTGAAAAAACTAAAAAATTTCAATTTTTCAATTTGTTGCCTTTTTTCCATAGTTGGCAAGTAGCTTTTCATAGTGTGGGTCAATGATGGAAAAGTGTTTTTTGGAAATAAGACAGTACTTCGTTTTGGAGCAGTAAATTCGGCACGATTTCAGCGGCATCAATAGAGAATGAGATCAATGTTCCTGTAGATTGACTCGAACGCAAGTCCTTATTCATAGAGACGAGGCATGGGCGTGTTAAAATTGAGCTTTGGGGGACACCAGTAAAGATGATGTTCTACCCAATCCAATACTACTTTCATTGAACGTTCAGATAGAAAATTCTCGAGTTCTGTAGAACTGAGTCAATACAATAGCTTGAGGTTTAGCTAACAGAGCGCGGTGCCCCATACACAATTAAAAGCCTTGAAGATATCTAGAGCAACCTGCCTCGCCAAACTGATGCACACTTTGGCTGAAGTATCCTGTAAGATACACTAGAAGGTCGCTGGTGGATCTTCTTGGTCTAAAGTCTTACTATTTGTCGTTTAAGAGAGCGATAGAGCATTATAGTTCGGTGCGGCATGCGTTCGGATGTAGTAAAATATTTTTTCTTGATGGAAATTACCATGGACCAGAAGTGTATGCTGCCAGCATTTGCATTAAGCAATTTACTTCTCAAATGATGTTTCGACTGATGGTGGGATTTATACGAATTTCTTATCTTGATATAATCTCGACGATGCTATTCACTTGAAAACTGTACAAAAGTATGGCGTACAAAGCCGTAGATAAATAAACGGTTTGGATAAATAAAATTAGATAGACAAATCGATGCCAGCGAGAAAACCACATAGAAAAAGAATTATTCCGTAAACAATTTAGACTCACCTGTGTTGTAATTAGTCCCTGCAAAGTTTTTAATAAATTTCAATCCCCAACAAGTTTGGCACCTTTTCCCCAAAGGTACGGTTTACATAACCGCCATCAACCTTTATCCCAGGAGCAAGTAATCGCTGTAGCAAGTCCCACATAGAAACAAAAGGCATTAAGTTGCGAATATATTAGGGTAGGCAGGCCGCAAAGTGGCATCTTCTGGGCTTATCATAATAAAGCTATCACACCCCGTCAAAATATTAGGGAAATGTTTAACATGGCAGCGGAGCCCAGGATACGATTGGGCTAAAGTCCCACTCAGTACGACATGCCATAATCCCCAGGCTTGAGACTTGTGACAATCCGTTCAATCAGGCCGAGCTCTTCCCTTTCCCACAATTCACGGTTTTGCAGGGAATACAGAAGCGCCAGAAATACGGAATTTTCGTGTGCAGAATTTTAATTGGAATCCATTATTGGCAGACGAAGGTTTGATATGGATTAAATAACGGGGAATTTCCTCACATGATAGGCATTTCTGCATTACAGATTCCCGGTTTTGGATCGGATGCGGTGGATTTATCTCGGGGCCTTGCTGTTGCCGGTGCGGGGCTTATTCAATTATTCAAAAACCGCCAGAGCATCAATCAATACCGAAAGAGTTGTTGAGTGCTTTCCGATATTATAAATTCGGTGGAGCAAATCATTGAAACTGTTTTCGATTTCACATGCCAGTAAAGTTAAATGCTGATTGACAAGCAAGAGTCATCAAGATGACAAGGACATGCCCAAAAGACCGTTTAAGAGTTCAACCAGCCGTCAGCATGTCAAGCGCGTCAACAGCGACATAACTTCTGCCACAATTTCAACTACACGCCTTAGTTCCCCCGGATTTTCTGACATACATACTCTTATCAGACATAGTCTAGTCGAGTCTTGTCAAGACGTCCAATTAATTGACTATACTAAGTTAATAAAAACCACTCAACACTTTATACATTTTCATGCCTGATCTGCTGCCCTGTGGCTTGTGGTCGTTCCAGTCGCGGTTGCGTAACAAGCCGTGCGTTGTGGGGCTACCGTTTCGACGACTGATGGCGGCATCTGCTGGTGAAGGGAAATTGTACAGTCAAGAAGCTCAAAGGTTTCTTCGATAATTATTATAATTGGAGAATGCTGGAGATGCTAAAGGTGTGACATCTGATTATAAAAAGTGTCAAGTTCGGGCTGATAGTGGAGATGTGATTAAATAAGTTTTCAAGATTTCATAATAAATAGATATGGCGGTATTGCTTTGTAGTTTCATAAGAGCTGCCAGACGACCTTTAGAAAGAAATGTTTATCTGGCGAGATTTCTTATAAGGAAATTGATTACCACACAAAAGATAGTTAGGTCAGTAATGATTATAATGTGTACAATATTTCTGACCACGCTCGTTGTATGTGATAGGAAATGCCTGGGTGTAATTCTGATTAAACAATCGTGGAAATTACAGAAGTTTTACTTCGTTAATCTATTGTTGAGATTTTTATTATGCTCGGAATTCTTCATACATAGTTATTTGTGAATTAGAAACCAACACGAAAAATAATTCATGTTAATATTGATTGCATTTTAAGACTTTATTTTTATTAATTTACTTTTTGCTCTCTTTCTATTTAGCAGCCCAAAATATGTTCCTATTTTTAAATGCTTTTATTCTATCTTGGGAGTCTTGGCATCAAATCTTGCAACTCAAATTTTCTGTACTTCTAATTTATCAAAAATTATGAAACTTGGTACACATATGTAACTCCGTTGACAATACAACGTAGTGGTGTCTTTGGGTTGATTCACCCACCCACCCCCTTTCCACTTATGCTATATTAAATATAATTTTCAGATTAATTTTGTACTTTAACATATGAGTACAATTAGTTATAGTACTATGTAATATATTTTTTGAATCGATTTGGAGTAACGCTCTCGAGTCAAATTTTCTAAATGCTTGTAACTTATAATTAATGTTTTATGAAAAAATATTTCTTTTGTCTTGCCTCTAAATAAAAATTGTGGTTTACGTGCTATCGGGTTTGTGAAAACTCGCCGAATCCGCAGAACAAAGACAGCAAAGATTGAGCGAACAAAGAACTAGAGATAACAACAGAAATCTGAACTGTATTTACGAATCTTTTGAGGTTGACATAAACGTTTTTACTGAAAAAGTGTGCGATGTGTGTACAAAGCAATGTTATCCTAAGCAAGTGTCAAATTTTTGGATTCCAAAAGAGCCTCCCAGGCGCGGATCTAGAATTTTGTTTTTGGGGGGGTCACGGAATTAAAAGTGGGGAAAAAAATTTTTACTCCTAAAAAACAAAAACAAAATTAACAAAACGAACAAAACTAACCGAATTTTCTGGTGGATTAAAAACAAACGTGCCCTACGAAAACGTGCCCTAATGTGTTTTTGAGGAAGACGCGCCCTTTCTTGTGAGTGCAGCTAACTTCAGAGTTTGCAAATCAAAACATATAGAAAGAGTATAGATCAATTAGTCCAGGAGAGATAGCGGAAAAGTATTCAAAAGTTGAAATAAATCTACGCTGCGATTTTTCGACTCGATAATTAAGAGAAAAATCGTAGGAATTCAATGAATGTGTTTGGACAAAATCGGTCCAGGAGAACAGGTGGAAAAAAGCTAATAATGGTAGCGAAAACACGTTTTTCAACGTTTTAGGTGCGAAAAAATTTTGTTTTTGGAAAATAAAAAATAGTAGGTAATAGCGCTTAAAAAGACGAAAATTGTGAGTTTTGGACAATTAAAATCGGTCAACAGGTTTTTGCAAAAAAAAAAAACCACGAAATAGGCCATTTTTTGACATTTAATTACAGGAACTATAATTATCGTAGAGCCTTGTTTCAGGGCTGAAATTGTGGCTTCTGTTAGTGCCTATCTACAATAAAAATTTCATGCAAAAATATTTATAACTTTTCGCGTAAATCTCAAAAATGTAAAAACAGCCGTTTCAGGAAAAAAGTTTGAACAAGGCCCACGGTGGTGCTAGAGTTATTTTGAAAAGCCCTATTTATTCTTATTCTGCCAACCCATTTTCATGAAAAGTTGGTGAGGTTCGATTTAATACCTTATAAACGCGCTTGAAAACAGGCACTTTTCTTGATTTTCAGAAAAAACACCTTTAAGCGAAGGAAGGGGAAGTGAAATATGGTGTGGATTTCTATTCAGTAGATTTCGAGAAATCAAAATTTTTTCAGGCATACATATATGGAAACGCTCGAAATTCCTACGATTTTTCTCTTAATTATAGCGTCCAAAAATCGCAGGGTAAATTTATTTCAACTTTTTTTCTATCCCTCCTGGACTAAATCTGCTGTTTGACCTTGAAGGTAATTTTTTAAGGTTGTTTTTTTAATTTGCAAAAAAAGTTGGGTCGGTTTTGTGCGTTTGGTTATTTTTTGTTTTTGTTTTTTGAGTTGGGTCAATTTTGTTTTTTAAACAGCGAGCGCTTTTGAGCAGTGCCGCTGCTGGCATGTGTGCAACTGCACAGGGCCCCAAGTGTTGGGGCCTCGCGAGCGAAAAATTGTTTTGGCAATAAAAATTATTTGAATTCATTATTTGTATATTTACTTCATCGAATGGACCACACAAATGAGTACGAGCCACAGAAATCAGCATATGGGCCATAGTTCTGTCACGGGTACGGGCAATTTGCGAGCGAAGCGAGCGAAAAAAATTTTTGGACTCTCTGGGGCCTCTCGCTGAATTTTTGCACAGGGCTTCTCAATTGTCTGGGCGCGGCACTGCTTTTGGGGGGGTCATGACCCCCGTGACCGCCCCCCTTGAATCCGCGCCTGGAGCCTCCAGACTATTTGTCCCCTGAATTAATAGACAGAGACTACCTCACATTGTGTAAAAGCTGTACATTACACTTAACGACAAATCCTCCTTCGAAAGCTTACTGGAATAATTTAGATCCAGGAACCATCCCACCATAAATTGAAGTTCTTTTTCAAGCTGAACACCGACTGCTTTCACGGATCAACCCTTTCATAAAAATAGTCAAGTTTTCGGGATTGTACGGCCAATATGGATTCAAGGGTCAAGCAATTCCTTTTGCTCTGGACATTTTCGAAGTCACGGAAAAACTACCAACGCTTCTACCTCGTTCAACTTCGAATGCTGACATCATAGTTGTCACAGAACGTTTAGAAAATATGAATTCTACTCGTAACTACACTATTTCGAGATCTAAATTGATCGCAGCTTTACAATGGCTAAAATCAAACAATCCTTTGTATCGATGAACGCGATTTGATTCGTTTATCGATTACTGGCTCAAATGAAGAATTAAATAATAACGATTTGATTGAAGATGCAGAAGTCAATTCGAAATACGTGTCTATTGGTAACTATTCTCGCATCCTACGGGCATCTTGGCATCAAGGCAATTTCGTAAGCAATAATAGCATCAACAAATGTTTTTTTTTCTTAATAAAAATAACCTCCAAATTAATGAACAATGATTGCAGGAGATTTTTAATCCCGATAATGCTGGTGTACAGTGCTGCGTGATGGCTCTTTCGTCTATTGTGCGATCATCAATCACAGATATTCAACGATGGACAACGAACATCTTGAACGAGAATATGATAGAAGCTGACAAATTGTACTCTCTTGTAGAAGGATTAGTTCAAAGAAACGATGGACATTTCAGCCTTTCAAATGGATACCTAGAAGTCAAGGATTTCAATCGATAAAGGATAATCTTAGCATGTTCGGTCAAAGTTTCCAGATTTAATACAACGAAGATGCGGAAAAATACGACAGTCTCAGTGATCGGGCAAATACTGAAAATATCGGATATAAATTAATTGATGGACTCGAAAAATTGTTTGAAATTCATAAAACTGGCATTTGAATTGCAATTTCAAATTCTTTTGCAATCATCAAATCTGACAGTAATTACAACTTTGCTGACTCACATTCGTGTGGCCCAAAAGGTTCAACCGCAGGAAACGGGAAAGCCTGCGTGATTCAATGCGATAACATCAATGAGTTAGTTCGGATTTGCAAAATAGCTGCAGGATAAAAAAACATTGCCTATACAATCAATCACATACCTATATGTACAGCAAAATGAAGCTATGAATGACAATGAACATCTGGATCATAGTATTGCTAACGATGACGGTCGATCTCAAATTCAAGAACAATTTCCAAGATCAGATTGTGGATTCAACAAGGAACATCGACAATGCCATTTTAAAAAGCATTATCCCAATAGATATAAACAAAACTGGTGGTCTTCCGAAAGAGTTGAAAATTTTTGTAGGTCAAAAAGTTATGCTCCGGTCAAACATCAACGTGTCAAAAGGACTGGTTAATGGTGCTATTGGATTTATCGAAGAAATAATGTGGCCTAATTTCCGACGAACACAAATGTATAATGAAGATATACCTTCTGTGAAAATAAGATTCGATCAAAATGGAATCAACGTAGTTAAACCGAATTCGATTCAGTTGCCTGCAAAAACAAGCTATGGGACAACGGAGCGAAGAATGCTGCCATTAATTTTATCATGGGCCTCTACCGTACATAAAATGCAAGGCTCAACTGTTGATTACGCTGTTGTTTATCTGGGTCCAAAACTCTTTGCGGAAGGACAAGCTTACGTAGCGTTGAGCCGATTGCGAGAATTTGAAAACGTGCGTATCGAAGAACTGCAATGCGAAAAAGTAACAGGATCCACACCAATGAAATTTTCATTTTCATGATGTAATTGAGATGAGCGCCCCACGCTTTTATTTAACGAATGTGTGACTCTTTTTCGATTTTGATGTTCAAATCTTTTCTGAGTGATTCTTTTAGATTTTGTGACTTTTAGAACAAGTGAGAGTTGAAATAGACAGATTATCTATATATATAGGAGAAAAACACTCACTCACTTGGTCATCACCATATCTCCGGAACTATTAGACCTACAGACTTGAAATCTGGCATGCACGTTTCTTTTGTTAAGTAGAGATCCTCTAAGAAAGGGTTTTGCAAAAATCGACTCCTGAGGGGGGGAGGGCCGTAAAAGATATAAAATAACAGTTTTTCAACTATAACTTTCACAGACTTGAAATTTTACATAATCATCGCAGAGCTTTGAATTTTTGCATGAAGGTCCGTGGAGGTCTCCTATGATGCACCTCGAAGCCCGATTTTCGAAATTCAAAATGGCCGCCGAAATATGACCGAAATTCAAAATTGCCGCAGATATATGGTTGAATTTGCCAATTTTATTCCGATTTCAATGAATGTGGGTATCTAGGGGTTTTTAAGGTCGCAAATAGCGAATTTGTGGTCAAAACTTATAAATTCAAAATGGCAGACGAATTTGCTAATTGTGTTCCGATTCCAATGAAAATCTGTATCTGAGGTTTTTTAAGGTAGCAAATAACGACTTTATGATCAAAATTTAATTTCAAAATGGCGCACCAATATGGCCGACAAGTTTGCGAATTGTACATATTTCGATACCGATTAAAATCGGTATATCGGAGTTTTTAAGGTAGTAAATAACGAATTTATGATCAAAACTTATTCAAAATTGTGGGGCCCATATGGCGGAAGAATTTTGCCAAATAAGTGTCATTTCCCGGTGAGCTGTATGTAGGGTGATCAAGAGTTGGAAAATCGGAAAATCTTGACATTCAGCTACAAATGGAAAAATATTGAATATAGTGTATCCTGAAGCTCTCAAAGCAATCAGTTCAGAATTGATCAACAAGGTTTTTTTGTGGAACGGTGGTAAGGAAAACGGAAATGTGGGATGATTTATGTATAATGGATAAGAAGGAAAGAAACCCATCACCTCTGAATTTTTAGGTATAAGTCTAGGATTCTGCAATATGGGAAGAGGCTGGCATCCGGTTAAACAAATAAAACCTGAGTCAGTGACATTGCAGATGAGAACCCAGGGGCCAAGCAATTTCAGATTTATTTTAAATGTTTTAACGTTCGTGGGTTTAACAAAACACATATAGGCAATTTTGGTCACACTTCAAATAAATGCATTTTGAATCTAATGTCTCGAACGTTTATAGGAATACTTCGTTTTTCGTTATTGGTTATGAAGAATTTAATTTTGAAGATCATATGATTAAACGGCAAGCACTTATTTTGTGGCACCAGTGGAGTTTAAACTCTAAAACAATATTGAAAACTGTTTCACCGTGTAGCCCTGAGCTCAAAGAAGTGTAGAATCGCAATTTTATTTATACACGACACAAAAGAACGCTAAACATTATAAAATAATTGTACAATTAATTCCCCTATGAAACGTATAGCGTCCGTTACATTTAATTTAAATATATGAACATAGCTTTTTCCAACTATAAAAAATTTGTTTCATTTTTCAATTTAGTTTTATTGTTCCCGAAAAATTTTGTTATTGCAGACTTCTAGATTTAAATTAAAAAAAGCTATAGAAAATGGCCCTCGAATTTCGAGTGCTGGATGCTGCTATTTGCATTAATTTTAAATCTTTTAAATCTTTTGCATTAATTTTAAAGGTTTTAACAGAATACACAGGCAATTTTGGTCATAGTTCAAATAAATGTATTTTGAATCTAATGACTTCAACTTTTATAGGAATAGTTGGTTTTTCGTTAATGGTTAAGAAGAGTTGAATTTTGAAGGTTTGGATTGATTTTTTTTAAATGTTTAAACGTTGGGTGCAGCGATGCGCACCGGGTCTCAGCTATCCAAAATACAGAAAATAATCGGTTCATTGAGACACTTCATCTGTGTATGAAAATTCATATCTCGAAAAATGTCAATGGATGGTTTTTATTGTCTCGATGAAAATGTCAGATCGCTAATACTTTCACATTTTGTTATTTGAAATCAAAAATATCAAAAAATTGCCTTTTTCAAACTCTCCTACTGTATATTAAGACCTGATTACTACTATTGGCTTATGGGAGCAGCATAGGCGCGCCGGTCCCAGCTAGTTATACTATAATTCAAATTACTTTATTGCCGTTTTTGAGATTTTATTTTTATCTTTTTAGGCCACTTTACAAGAGCTAAATTATATAATTATATTGATCCATTTAGGCTAAATAAAAGTGTTTCTTAAAAAAAAATTTCCCTTTTTTTGTACTTCAACCAGGCATTTAGTAAAAACACTTTTGGTGTTTTTTAGTAGTGATTGGTCACTTAACCTCCAGATTTGGAATGAGGTCTGGCTAGACCTTTCGACTTTTTGAATGTATGCGACTTTCTTGTATTGCGGCGGAGATCGGAATGCTTGCATGATTTTGGTTAGGCACGACGAGACGAACCCAAGGAAACAACGAATAATTCGAAAAAATTGTTTTAGTATTGATCAATTTTGCTTTACCCCGGATTCAGCGGCCGAACTGCGCAAGTTCGAGCAAATTAGTCTACTGAGCTTCAATTATTGCCTGAGTTCCCATACATTTTCACATTTTGAAGTTAGGAAAAATCAAGCTTGATTTCGCCCAACAGAACATGAAATAAGCCTAGTACTAAGTTCCCCGCTAAATGAAATTTCCATACAAAATTTAGCGCGAAAATTTATCAAGCTAAATTTTAGCAACATCTTTAGCGCATGCAGTACTAAGTTCGCCGCTAAAATGCTCGATAAATCCACGTTTCTATTTCTTTAAAACAGATGGCAGCAATGTTAGTCTCCACATTTTTAGCTGCATTTTTATCGTGCAGGCACCTTATTTCACGCTAAATTTTGTTGAAAAAAACCAGTGATATAAAACCAACAGAAAAATAAGTAAATTTAGGGTTGTAGAAGTTTCAAGTGCGGAAATAAAACTAAAATAAAAGTTTGTCCATGAAAAAATAGTAAAAATAATAAATAATTCTATGTGTTTAAAATATTTTGAAACACGTTTTAATAATTTTATATTTCCAGTGGATTTTGAGGAGTTTTATTTCGAAGAAGACTTTGAAATTTAACCCAAAAAGAAACGTTAATATGAACTTTCTCTACAATTCTACATTGTCAAATTTTATCTTGCAAAAAAGGGTACAAGTTTGGAGACGCGCTAAAATTTAGTTTAGCGCCGAACTTAGTACTAGGCTATAAAGCTTGAAAATAAAAGCTCGCTCAAAAGGGAGTAACCAACTGGAATAGTGGAATCAGTGTTGCCAACCGGAGAGAAATTTCCCGTTCGGGAATCTTCAACATAAAAAGGAAAAAGGGAAAAAGTAAACTCAAAACGAAAATTTTTGAATTTAGTCTATCCTGTCTAAAAACTTTTAAAAATTAATTAAAGGATGTTCAATAAATAAGTAGAGACTTTACTAAAAGATTCTAATAAAATTTAATATATTTCTATACTTGTCTAAATAACAGCCGCATGGGCTCGAATCAATGCTGCCAGGTGATTTTTTCGAATATTCGTAGATTGCGATTTTCTGAGGTGGGACAAATTCCGTAAAAATCCGTTGCTCCGTATTGTTGCTCCATCTGGCTATTTCAATGAAACTTATAAATTATTTGATATATCGCATACCAGTTTTTCGTACTTTGTAGTATTTATTTTAAGTAATTTAAATTTACATTTGGAAGCATAAGATGCTTTAAGTTTAAGTGGAATAAAGGTGTTTAATTTTTAATTAGTGGCAATCAATTGCACGAAGATAACATAAACTTTGGCAAAGTATAAATGCACAAAATGATGAATAAGAGTATTTATCAGTAGATGTGTTTTCTACTGATTAATACTCTTATTCATCATTTTGATGTACTTTATAGAAATATCTCGAAGAAGAACTTTGCCGTGTAAAATGGCTTCCAAGGTCTCTGTATCCAGTTTGTTTCTGAGCTTCGTTTTGTTGATATTGGTCTGACCGAAAATTCGTTTTACAGTGTCACAACCAATGTGGAGCCATTAGCGTTTTCATAGTTACGCACTTTGTTCCAAAAAGAACTTTTGTCCAAGTGAAAATCGTTTTTGAAGATTCTTTTCAGCTTTTTGAATTGCTGGTGCACATCCTCGATGTCGAAGCCAAAGGAGTCGGCAGCGACTGATACATTTACCTTGTTTATGCGTAAGACGGTTTTAAGCTTAAAATCGATTTAAGACGAATTGGCTGTATAAACAGATTCGGAATCTCTCTCAGACAATTGAAAATTTACGTTCTTTATTATGCATTAACATAACTTGAATCACTAACCGGAATAGAGTGAGATTATTCTTTTAATGTAAGACCAAAATCAGCCATTTTGAGAACTCCTCACACATCCACACAATAATTCGTCTTAAGCTGAAATATATTAAGCTTGAGACGAATTTAGGCTTAAAGCCGATTCACAATGAACGCTTCAAGCTTCAAATTTGTTTTCTATAGTTTCAAGTTAATGTGAAGCTTGCAGCTTGAAGCTTTGAATGTGAGTCATCGTACATAAATCCTAAAATCCGAAATTTTTGAAGCTTGAAACTTGAGGCTTGAAGCGTTCATTGTGAATCGGCCCCAAGACTGGATTCTATCTTAAGCCCAAAATCGACTTACGCATAAACAAGGTAATTGTGAGACATTTTCAAATTCATGGGTTCAATGAATTCGAATTCTTTAAGCATCTCGACACTCTTCTCCGCTAAAGGAAATCTTTTAGTAATTTCCAAAAATCCGTTAATTCCGTAAATTTATTGTACTATTCCGTTAAAATTCCGTATTTGAGCTATAATCCGTTGAAAAATCCGTTATTTTTTTCCCCGTTCGAAAAATCCGTGTTTCTACTGAGAAATTCGTAGTTCTGGCAACACTGGCTCGACTTGATCCGATAGTGAACGTATTTCGGGTAATCCCCTTCGAAATCGGAGCAGCCAAATAATGACGGCGAATTTACGGGAATCAGTCGAAGGTCGAAGGTCGAAGCAAGACCTTATTTCTTAATTAATATTATAGTATTGGACTCGAGCTTAGAGCAGCGCGACGGGAGTTGCAGTTTATATAAACTGTACTAAATATGCAGTTCATGACGAACATTTAAAATTACATAATTATAAAATGTATGACTTTAAGAATAAACAAAATTAAAATTTGTATAACATATTTTTTGTGTTGTTAAAAGAGTTTATTTTTTTAGGTTAGAGGTTTTCTATATCTTGTACCTAGTACATTCGTTTTTTCAATAAAAATTATTGTATGCTCATATTGTGGCTATTTTTTCAATTCCGCTAGAAATTATTCCGTTAACGAGAGGGAGGGATTTTTTTTCATAAAAGTGGGAATTTTTAAGGTAAGTGGAGGGGAAAAGCTCGCCCAAAGGTTGGCAACACTGAGTGGAATGCCATTCCAGGGAGCTTTTGCATTTCTGACTTCTCGCGAAAGAGCAACAACAATTTCAAGCACTTTAGCCGTTGAAGACACTTATGTGGTTAGATAAAGTTCAAAAAAGTGCCCTCAAACTTATCGGAGACGACACCGTTCGCTCCACGATCCACCTTTTGAGCCACCGTAGAAATGTAGAAGTCCTGAAGAGGAGACTTTCAAAGTGCCCCTACAAGGAGTGTAGCGCCATTTAAGAAGAAAATATAGTGCCTCAATATTATTGCTAAGTATATTTGTAGGCCAGACAGCTTGAACAAGTTCAGCAGTCTGTCTAGTGGTAAGCAACACGCTTGAATGTTCGAGGAGGCATACCCTGCATCTCGAAATCTCGGGACACTCACAAAACAACTGATCCGTCCTAAGGAGCACATTTTTTCCTAGGATATTTGATTTTAACTTTGATAGCTTAAAATTATTATTACATATATGTTTTACGAGTACTAAATATTTTTATCTTTTTGTTTCAGGTATGTTAAGCGGCCTTAGTTAAACAATGTCCAGTTTGTATAAGTAAGTGAAATATTATAATATTTTTCTTTTATTTCATTTATGTACTTTATTAAGATCATTAAAAAAATGTGAATCCTGCCATTTTATGTCTTTACAAAATATTGGAAATATATACAGGGTGTATACCTTTAAGCTTACAAAGCGGCCGGCTGTGGATAGGTTTTGGATAGAAGAACAAAAAATCGTATGGGGGGGCGTAAATCTTAACGGTTTAGCAGCTAGGGCGTTTTGAAGTTTTTTTGGTAGAGGTTTACATATCACCCTGTATTTTTGTAACCCTTTGAGCTATTTTCATGAGTAAGATATCAGTGTACGGAGAATACTCCCACCTATCTACAACTGTCAAAATCAAAGTTCCACCTTACCAACTTCCAGAGTAATGAGTCCTCATTAAAATTTCAACTAAAACCACCTTTTTCTCCAAAAAAATACGTAGTGAACTGATATATTTTTTTGCAAAATTGAAAAGCTTGGACAATTTCCTTTGAATAATGTCTGGTCATGATAGACTAGTAGTATAAAAGGTGATTCCTAAGCTTATGTTACCACATAGAAAAAAAATTCTCTTATGTGCAGAATAAAATCTGCTTGAAATTGGCATAGTAGTTCCTAGTTATTCAAAACTTAATTCGTCAAAATCATTCCAAAATGTTTAATCTTCTGTATTTGTAAAGGCAAGACAATTTCAGAAGTACATTATTATTTTATACTAGCATAAAACCCGCGTGCGTTGCAACGCCCTTAAATAAAAAAGTAGGTAGGACAAAAGTATAATGAAAACAACAAAAAAATCTGGAAAAAATGATTTTGGATACCATATAATCACTTGGCAGCGTAATCTATTTCCCGAAAATCATCTTTGCCGGCGTCTGACCGGTTGAACTGTGAATATCTGTCCTGTACAGCGTTTTTTTATTGAATTATATAGAGATGTTCTTCATATTAATTTGAAAACGTATTTCTACCGTTTCTACCGTTATTACTGTTTCTATACTGGTATTTAAGAAATTTCCTACATTTAAGAATGTGACAAACTTCACGACAATAGTGGAAATGACCAGGATACACTATGGTCATTTTCTTCCATTTGGAGCTAGGATGTGAAGATTTTTCGATTTCGCAAGTCTTGAACAATCTACATACAGCTGATCGGGAAATGACACTTATTTGGCAAAATTCGTCCCCAGATTGGCCCCGAATTTTAAAATTTGTAAGTTTTGATCATAAATTCTTTATTTGTTACCTTAAAATCCCGCAGATACCAATTTTCATTGCGGCCATTTTGAATTTATAAGTTTTGACCATTAATTCGTTATTTGCAACCTTAAAACCCCTAGATATCCGCTTTCATTGGAATCGGAATACAATTGGAATAATTTGTCCGCCATATTGTCGCGGCCATTTTGAATTCATGTTCTGATCATAAATTCGTTATTTGTTACCTTAAAAACCCCCAGATACCGATTTTCATTGGAATCGGAAGACAATTGGCAAATTGGTCGGCCATATTGGCGCGGCCATTTTGAATTTATAAGTTCAGATCATAAATTCGTTATTTGCTACCTTAAAAACCCCCAGATACCGATTTTCATTGAAATCGAAACACAATTGGCAAATTTGGGTTGCCATTTTGAATTTCGGTCATTTTTCGGCGGCCATTTTGAATTTAAAATATCGGGCTTCGAGGTGCATCATGGGAGACCCCCACGGACCTTCGTGCAAAATTTGGAAGCTTTGCGATGACTGGTGCGCCGCTATAGCGCACACATCGCACATACACGCATACAGAAACTTTCTTTTATTACCTAATATAGATTGAAGATTGATTAATTTTGTTCTGCATTGAGAATTGTTTCGGTAAAGATGGAGAATAGTCGGACACTAGAATAAATAAATTTTAGTTGTGGTTGCCGGCATCCGTAGCCTAAAGCAATCTGCCATCACAGAGATCGTGGATTACCTAGACAAGGTTCCACGCCTTCGGAAGTATTTTCTTTCATTCACAGAAATCCCCTTTTTTATATGAAAATCGATGCTTTTTTTTGAACTACGAGTCCGTCATGCTGTATTCGCCTTGTGCAATACAAGATAGATTAATAAGGGTCTAAAGGATGTTGTTGGAGCTCACACCAAGGAGAAGAACTTTTTCCTACCATCTTTCCGCAATGTACTGCAAAGATTGCAGTTGGTCATTTTTTATTCTTGTCTCTACTTTTTTTCGACTAAAGTTTGCTGTCAGATATTGCACTCTGTAATAAAACCATCGGCAATACATCTAAAAAATCGAATTCACACACACTATTTCAAAATCTTTCAAAGCCGGGATCCCAATGCATCCACACCGTTCCGATCTGCTAAGTTGTCAAAGTTAAAATTCAACGTTTGTTTAGATTTTAGAACTTGCGTATATGGCGGTTCGGAAAGGTGGTTCCAATGGTACTTACGGATCGGAACCGAGCGAAAAAGTTTATTAACTTTAAACTTTTTCGGAATCCTACGGAAGCATAACCTCAAAAGCGTATTATCTTTCTTCTTCTTTTCTATATATAAAACAGTAACTGACTGACAGACAATGGCAGCCCAAACCGCTGGATTTAAGGGCTGAAATTTTCACAGTGGATTCCTATAATGACGTGGACATCCACTAAGAAGCGATATTTCGAAATTAATCCCCTAAGGGGGTGAAATGGAGTTGACCCAAACCGCTGGACCTAAAGGGCTGAAATTTTGACAGTGCATCCCTATAATAACGTGGACATTCACTATGAAACGATTTTTTGAAATTCATCCCCTAATTGGTTGTATGGGGAATTTTTTTTCTTTAGTCAGATTTTCTTCAAACTTAGTAAAAATACCCCACACCATAAATAATGAAACATAAGGGGGTGAAACAGGGTGAAAAGTTGTGTGGGAAGTTATTTATATTTCATCAGATTTTCTTCGAACTTGGTATAAATACTATACAGCATAAATAATGAAACACATGTTTCAGCATTTCCGCAGCAAAGCAAACCTCAAGATTTAGGGAAAATGCAATACCTGAAGGAGACTAAAGTATGATGTTCAGGCTTTGAAGAAAGTTCGTGTCTGAAAATGTGGGTATGGTGGGTAGTAGTACCCACCCGGAAAATCCCGGGTGGGTAAAATACCCACCCGGAATTTTGACAATTGAGAGTGCGACATTCCTTTTGTTTTTAGGCTCATTTAAAACAGATGATGGATAACCGTACAACGTTGTCTAAAATATTCAGTACGTTGAACGCATTGGCAAGGTAAGATATTTCCGTGAGAGGAGGCAGCAACGATGAAAATTCAAATTTTATGACATTTTGAAAGGCTCGAGCTGAAGATGTGAACTGAACTGAAATCAGGGCTGCAAAGAGATGGTCATAAATGGCTGAATGTCAAAATGCAATTCTTGATTGGATGGCTTGTCGAAAATCATTGATTTCTTCAACATTTTTCCGAAAATCTTATTTAGAAGTTTATGATCAAGTACTCATGTCATTAAAGAGTCGATTCGATACAGGTTCTATCCACTTCTTCAAATCGTTGGAACAATTTGCTTTGGGACAAAATACAACAGTTGAAGAAATTATAAATTTTTCTATATCTATGACTTTGACCAAGAAAGATTGCTAAGCGATAGACATATGTTTTTGCAACATTTGAAAAAGCAAAATGGGCATGCAAAAAATTTGAGAGAGGTTGTAGATTTTTTAAAAATGTAGGAATGGGCTAGAGGGATCATACCAGAGTTCGTACGCTTCGTTCGACTACTTGTCACGATTCCTGGGTCGTCCTGTTCGAATGAACAAAGTTTTCCCGTCTTACGCCGACTCGACAGAAAAATTGTTAAATCAGTTTATTTCTAAAAATGCAAAGCGTAGTACATCTTTTGCATTGCGCAATAAATACTGTGAGAAAATATATAATAATAAAAAATGTTGTGCACAACTAAAATATTTTATTGAATTTACTCAATGATAATTTGTTTTTTTAAATTTATTTGTTAGTTTTCATCCGCCATGAATTATGAATTTCAATTGATGAATTTGTTCGTAAAAAGGGTGGGGGGGGGGGGGGGTTGTCTGACTACCCACCCGGGCCCTACACGATCCGCCGGCTCTGAGTGTAGAGAAAAACGCAGGAAGACTTTTCTTTTTAGATGCTCCACGTGGCACCGGAACAACCTAGCTCATGAACCTGATCTTGGCTAAAGTAAGGAGCACTCACAACATTGGCTTAGCTGTCGCCTCTTCCGGAATCGCCGCCACATTGTTAGAAGGTGCACATGCCACTTTTGAGTTGCCGCTTGCCCTAACACGTGTAGAGACTCCCGTATGCAACATATCGAAACGAAGCAATCTTGGCGAAGTACTAAAAAATACTAAAGGGCCATTCCATGAAAATTCGACCAACGACCGAGAATCGACCTTCACCAATTTCCTTCATATTTTGTACATTTGGAGTACTAGTGACTAGTATTACATAGGTGCAATATTTTGCCCAAATGTTAGGTAGTTTTATATGTATATAACGGTACTTAAATATTTTGTAATTTGCATAATACCAGACCCTTTAAAAAATGGTACAAAGTGCAAATGTTATCCTAGCGCTATGATATATACATCATTTTGAAGAAAAACCTTCAATCTATTAAATAAAAATGCCAAAAAGGACATGCGACGGAAAAGGATTCAAAGGACATCTTAAGTGTCCTTTATCCTTGGGTATCTCAAAAAGCTCTTCTGGGATTTTCTCCAAATTTTTATATGTTTTGAGTGGTGATACTAAAGATCAGTTGCCTGAGTCTCATTCTGGGACGGGAGACCGCTTGAGCGGGAGAATTTTTTAAAGCATACCCTATTAAACGTAGTGGCGTGTGTGAGTCGGACGAACAGGTAAATACTTTGAGCCGGAATAAGAGTACCCCAAATATGAGAGTTTATCTGAAAGGCGAGGTATCAACTGCCAAATTTTGAGATATTTTATTGAAAATAGAAAACGGTAATTATCCATCAATAGATGATATACATAATTATTCTCTCGGACGCCTGTGCATATTAGTAACCGTGCAGAAACTGATAAATCACATTTATCAAGGCATTGCTCAAATACAGAATGACTCCAAGAAACGATCAAGCTGCGCTAATTAATGACATGTTGCTAAAGTCCTTTGATGGGGAAGAAATCGTCTATAAGTCGATAGACACTCTCTGTAACTCAGATGAAGCTTTTAACTATTCGGTAGAGTTTTTAAATTCACTTAAACCACCGGGTCTTCTATATCATAAGCTTACTCTGCAGAAGGGCACAACCGTAATGCTTCTTCGGAATTAAAACTACCGAAATTGTGTAATGGTACTAGACTACAAGTCAAAGCCCTGCATAACAATTCAAACGAAGCCATTATTTTAAGCGGGTGTGTTCAGGGAGAAAAAAAAATGCGAGTTCGGAAACGCAGGACTGCAGTCATTCTGCAATATTCAGCAATTGGGAGTCTGTAGCTGATTATTGCAGTATGACTGCAGGGCTGCGTTTCCGAACTCGCACAAAATGTTTGTGCCACGCATTCCTCCAATACCCAATGACCTCCAGGTTGACTTTAAGCCCGGTACCCACTTGTTGCAAAGCAGTGAATAGTATCCCCGTATCGTTTCAATTTTTGATTGATACGAATAAAACAAGAAGCCAAATTTTTCGAGTATCATCACTGCGTTCCGAATCATCCAGCCTGTATCATGATTGATACGGGAGCGTGATACGGTTATCTGGTCAAGTGACGATGAGAAAACAGCAGCAAGTGGCAGCAGCCGCGTATATTTTCATTAATTACGTATTATAAAAAAAACTTTTCTTTAAATTTGCATGTGCGCACGTTATTACCCAGCGGGAAAAAGAATTAATTCGAAATTAATTTAGAATCAATTCCCGTACAAACGAACTAATTCCATTTGTATTCTTTTGTATGAAACGAATGAATTACTTTAACACGGCCATTGCATTGGGCGGAATGAATTTATTCGCTCTGCATTACAAAATAATTAATTCTGAATTAGTTACAAAGTGTTGTATTCTGAACTAGTTACGAAGTAATAAATTCAGAATACAATACTTTGTAACTAGTTCAGAATGGATTCCTTTGTAACTAGTTCAAAATGCAACACTTTGTAACTAATTCAGAATTAATTATTTTGTAATGCAGAGCGAATAAATTCATTCCGCCTAATGCAATGGCCGTGTTAAAGTAATTTATTCGTTTCATACAAAAGAATACAAATGGAATTAGTTCGTTTGTACGGGAATTGATTCTAAATTAATTTCGAATTAATTCTTTTTCCTGCTGAGTAACTGTGAACACATATGACAAATATTACTGTGAAAATAGCGTTGTATATAACATAGGTAAAAAAATAATTTGACAGTTATAACATTTCAATTAATTTATTTTAATATTTCAAGCATAGTTTAATATAGTTTTTAATTTATTGATTTTTAATAGTATGTATTTTTAAATACTAATAATAAAAAAATTAACTTCATTTAATTTTGAAATTTATAGTAAAATAAGGACTTCAACTTAATTTACTGCTTCTTTCTCTTGTCATAAGCACGCTTGTTTAATTTTTGCTTGCTTAAGCAGAAACCATTTCTTATGGTTTTTCTGCATCTTTACCAACTAGCAACTCTGAAAATTGTAAAAACTAATATTAAAACCTATATATAAAACTATGAAATATGTTTGTTACCTTCTTCTTTAAACGGGAGTTTTCCATGACTTCCATCGTAATTATAAGTGTTAATTATGTTTTCTCCTATAAATTTGTGGAAATTTTTTTCAAATTGATCTGCTGGGAGAATTCGCTTATGTATAGTAAGCTGAAACAAGATAAATTAAAACATATTCTTAGGCATTTGTCATAAATAATCTTTCTTACATGATGAACGCGATTTGGCTCATTTAGAGCTTCTTCAAACTCCTGAACTTTATCTGTACTATCTAGTGGAAATTGCAGCAGTTCTCTTTGGGTAGCAACTTCCATACTATTGCTTCCGTTGCTGTGATGGACTCTGCCATTGGAGCCAATTGTTGATTCATCTTCTTTCTACATATATAAAACAGTAAGTGACTGACAGACAACGCACAGACCAAACCGCTGGACCTAAAGTGCTGAAATTTTCACAATGCATCCCTACAATGACATGAACATCCACTAAGAAGCGATTTTTCGAAATTAATCCCATAAGGGGGTGAAATGGGATTGACCCAAATTGCTGGACCTAAAGGACTGAAATTTTGACAGTGCATCCCTATAATAAAGTGGACATTCACTATGAAGCGATTTTTCAAAATTCATCCCCTAAGGGGGTGAAATGCGGTTGAATAGGTTGTATGGGGAATTTTTTTTCTGAAAGGCGTTGCAACGCACGCGGGTTTTTTTGCTAATAATATCATATTAAAAATGCATTAAATTAAATATAGAGAACTTTTGAACACTTACCTTTTTTTAATTATATTTTTTATCGCTGGTTTTGAACTATTAAAATAAAACACTTCTAGTTATTAGTTCTTCATAAATATAGTTCACTTATTAGTTCTTCACAAATATTATTCACTTATTAGTTCTTCACAAATATATAATTTTCCCTTTTCAAAAATGTCACTTTTTTCACTAAAAATTGATCCAACTAAAAATTTTTTTCAACCGTCACGGCTTGAAACATAAACAATGAATTAATATTTCTTCCCAATTCATTCAACAGGTCCTCCCATTTCAAATTATGTAAGTCATAAAACTTTTCGGAAACTTCCAAGAATCCAAGAATTACAAACCTGCATTGAAAAGAAAAGGACAGCATAGGGTAAAAAGGTTTTTGTTTGCCTCTTAATTGCAAACTAATTCGTTTGTAATAAATTCGTAATTAATTCGGATGGAATCAATTCGAATTTTCCCGCTGGGTAAGAAAGATCACTAAATAGTGGAGGAAGATGCAACGGCAACGAGGCAACGGGATGCGCGCATGCCCGTCCACACTACATCCTAAAACGTATCGTATCATTCCTTTGATGTGACGGAGAAAAACCGCTAAATGAGAGATCGGGTTCGTGCTGTATCTTTTCGCACCTTTTGATACGGAGCATTGCAAATTTTTTAGAAGAAAATTTAAAGATCGGGGATACGATACGCCGGTTTGCAACAAGTGGGTACCGGGCTTAAGAGACTGCAATTTCCTCTCAAAATATGCTTCGCCATGACGATAAATGGTGCAAATTACACTATCCATCACTCGATACTCACATCAAAACGGTTTGTGTATATGCGGGTATTACACTAAGCATTCATTTTTCTGCCTCTTTTTCGTGTAACGATTGTGATGCCTTTGTAGTTGTACAATAAACGTGAATGAGAAGGGGAATTTCTCATAGTTTTCGCAAACCCCGAGTGCGATGTTATATTTGTGTTAGTGTAATGGTGAGTCTGGCAAATTTTTTTGAGTCAAAAGTGAGGAGACATATGACGCATGATATATTCTTCCTTGCGACCCCTTGTCTAAAAGCCGGTTTGTGTATGGGGGTAATAAACGAAATGATGGATAGTGTAACTTGCATCAATTAGTCTCAGAGCCAAACCTTAAAATACGGTGGCTTAGATTTAAGAGAAAATTGTTTCTCCCACGGTCAGTTTTACGTAGCTTGCTCACGCGTAAGTTCTCCCACAAATCTGGTTATATTAGTTCCACCCAATAAAACAACAAGAAACATTGTTTACAAGGAAATCCTTTAAAAATAAGTAAAAAAAACTTTTAAGTTAAATGGTTCTATTTTAAATCATAATCTGTACCAAAAACTAGAAAATAATTAGAACACAAACATGAACCTTCTTTAGATTCTGACGTCTGGTAAGAAATCGTGCAATGGTAGCAGTGCTGTCTTCTCATGTCGTATGCCAAGGGGCACTTTGTGTCGCTGCGTCAGCGGATTAAGTAATAATGTGGGACTTTTAACAGACTAAAATAAAAACGTATAGACTTTTTTGTCAAATATTTTTCTACTAAATTAAGGATCATCTCCATACATATTTTTAGTCATACGGGTGAGCTAGAAGATTCATTTGCTTCATTGGCAAAAAACTTGCATTAAAAAACCCCGCTATATTTCTTGTGAGATTATTTGGACGAACCCACCACCGTCTCTTGCTTCTCTTTTTTATTAACTTCCCAGTAGGAAGTTATTGTAATGGGTCCGAAAATCGGATTCGAAATTTTCCATGTATTTACACGTTTCAAGCTCCCAATAGCATTTTAAGCAAACATTTGAGAAGATATATGTGTGTGTGTGCGTACGTATGTGGTCATTTTTTCCTGCAAGATTTCGCGTGAACCAAAAAAGATATCGACTTCGTTGAGGTGCCGTTCAAAGCGTGTTAAAGTAAATATGATCTGAAAAGATTTTCGTAAAAATCGGTCGAGTCGTTTTTTTTGTTTGAACGAAGTTTGTGATTTTTGTACCTGCCCAATATCGCGCGAACCAAATATGATACCAACTTCGTTGAGGCGCCGATCGAAGTGTATTAACGAAGATATGATCTGAAAAATTATCATAACATTCGGTCAAGGCGTTTTTTGTGTTTAAATGAAGAGCCTTCGGCAAGTGTGCCAAGTAACTTAAATTAATTATACTCGTTGGAATGAAACCCGTTCCAAATGAGGGATTCAGCTGAGCAATGGCTTCCCACGAAATTTTCAAATATTTGTCCATTTTCTGTCATACATCTGCCTACACACACTTCACGAATAGGTGATTTACCGTGACTAAGTATTTTGTAAAGTAACGTCCGCATGAGTTGTTAAAGAATTAGCAGAGTGGTCATTATTTTGGTAGATCGTAACTCCAATAGCTGCAAATTGAAGAGAGCTAGCTAGACGTAGAGACGACTGGAAAAAGAGACTTTAAGAGGCCCGAGTCCAACATGCGCCATTTAAGAAGATTCGCCGAATTACTTTTAAGCCGCTTGGTAGTATCTTTGAATTTTACTAAAAACTGGTTCTGCTGATTAACCTTTTAGCTGGGTTAATTTTCTCAGCAGAGTAATCTCTAGCACTTCCTTCTTGAACTTGTCGAACTTGCTGTTGGTTCTGCCAAAATAAACGTTGAAAGAGTCCGCATTTAGGCTGTGTTGGCTGAGATATTGCTACAGTTTGAATGATCCCATAATATCCCATATGCACATCCATTTTCGAAACGCAAATAAAAGCGAACAAAGTTACTGCAATAAAGCGCATGATGTCAACTATCAAAAGAGGACTGCTGAAGCTGAATATGCTGTTACTGTTTATACATTGACACACGCACAAAAGCTCGAGTCTATTATTGACTTCAATAGATCAATGTTTATTGGGACACAATATTGAATTAACTGAAACTACAATGCAGGAAGTTCGTCTAATTTCCGATCATTCTTCTTCACTTCCTATTTTGTTATTTGTTCAGCTTTGGCTGCTGGTATTTATTTGAGACTTGAGAGAAATGTTGTTATTACGTGAATACGTCTAAGAATTTTAGAATTTTCTTTATTTCATTTATTAAATGTGGAAACTTTTAAAAATTATCGAAACGTGGGCAAATATTTTTTAGCTCTATTTAGTGAGGTTTTGCGTGATAATTGTGTATTAGAAATTTCACAATAAAATGTTTTCGCATAGGTTAAAAATAAAAATCTACGTTTAACTAGATGTATTTTTCTAGACGTCAAATGGAAAAGTTTTGAGGAACTTTTTTTATATCCAGAAGTAGGGTCACATGATGGAAAAGTTATTTTTACGTATAGTTGCTTTTCCCAATTTAATGACATACTCGTATATTAGGTATGCTACATAGCAGGTTATGCTATAATTATTCCATAAAAATTGTATTAAATTTCGTAAAATTTAAAATTTCCAGTGGGAGAATCTGGGAAACCTCAAATTAATTCCGCGGCAATGAATGAATATCGCCTGTGGCTTGTTGATGGTTATAAAGAATGCCAATCATACTGGAAGCTGTAGCCTGTTTAAGTATGACACATAATTTAACGTAAAGTCGTAAACGGTGTAATAGCAATTTATGAAGGTCAAGGTATAAGCTGCATTAAATTTTAATAAATAATAATTATAATGAAAACTATGATAGTAATAGTAATAGTTCAAAGTAATTGCTATACTGTACCGATTTTTGTATAGTTATACAGCGTGTATGCCGCTAAGTTTGCAAAGCGGCCGGCTGTGGATAAGTTTTAGATAGACGAACAAAAAATCGTACGGGAGGGGTAGGGGGTAAATCGTAACGGTCTAGCGGCTAGGGCGTTTTGAAGTTTTTTTGGTAGAGTTTTACATATCACCCTGTATTTTTGTTACCCTATGAGCTATTTTCATGAATAAGGTATCAGTGTACGCAGAATACTCCCACCTATCTAAAACTGTAAAAGTTAAGGCTCTACCCTCTAACTTCCAGTATTCTGGGAGTATTCTGCGTACACGTATGTTTTGGAAACGAAGCGAGATATCGAAAAAAAATATTTTACATTTTCGTCTTATTTTGGGGTGTTTTATCTAATTTCATAATTAAAATATCGGTGGCACAGAAATCCTAGCTGTGATATCACTATAAATCTTTGGGAAATACCTCAAAAAGCCAACTTCAAGTGTCAATATGTCGAAAACTAAGGGTGATATCGAAAACTTTTATTATATATTTTCGTCTTATTTTGTGGTGCTTTATCAAAATCCATCTTCAAAAAGCGGGCTACGGAAGATGTAGAGGTCCCAATAAAAAAAGGGGGATAAACAATTTGGACCCAAAAATGGGCCGGCTATATCCGAATTATTCATCTTTGAGCTATTCTCAACTGCAATTTGGTGACGGAATGCGGTCCTCATATTTTGCACACTCAATTCCGCCTAGCTCCCAGTCTAATAAATAAATTTTATGTTCAATAAATCACTGTTTCTATACATTCGTATTAGGCCGTCAGAATTAATGATTTGATGTTGATTTTGGAGAAATTTCGTGTTCATCAGATTTTTTTGGATAGAATGATAGGTCTGGGTGTAAATAACAATAAAATCATAGTGCGTACTCACAGTTCGGGCTGAAAAACGTTTTTAAATGCACTTTTATGCAAAAAAGTGCATTTTATGCTATTTTTCGGGATTTTTCGATAGTTTAATAATTAATATTGACTAGAATTTTTTTATTTTATTATCACATAAAATACATAAAATGCACTTTTGGATGCAATCAAGGGCTAAAATTGCATCTGGAGGGTCAGAAACGATTCTATATGCACAATAAAGTTTATGTGATAATAAAATAAAAAAATTTTGAATAATTTATTGAAAAGCAGGTTTTAAATCATCCGCCATTACTGTGATTATAAGCTTATACATCACTAAAACTATTTTCAATGAGGCGTTGTTATAGTCCAAAAGATAGAGCCGAGTTTTGAAACCCATCTGAAACCCTTCCAATTTCGTTTTTAATATGAAGAGCGGATGTGGGGGGAGCCATTTTCGACAATGGCTGACAACCTAGTTGGTGCGGATGTGGAGGGTGCGAGGGTGAAAGCTAAAATCTGCTCGTGATATATAACCTCTCCACCATTTATAGCATGTGATCTAGATCACCTACAAAATCAAAATCCAAATGGGCGGATAGCTACGTCTTGCCAAAAGGCTGGAACATGGGTGGCCAACTCAAATGTTATTGCGGGCTACTTTGAAAATGCATTATGATCCCGCGGGCCGGGTGATATACAGGTTGCATACCCTCAGTTTACAAATCGGCCGGCAGTTGATAGGTTTTGGTCAGACAAACAATAAATTGTATGAGTGTGGGGGTGGGTTTGGGTAAAGCGTTGATAGAGTTTTACATATCATCCTGAAATTTTGTAACCCTATTTCCATGAACAAGGCAGAACAATCCCACCTATTTATTATTGTGAAAGTGACAGTTCCACCATGCCAAAGTTAAAATATTGTTTTTTTTAACGAAAATTGCAACTTCAACTACCTTTTTATCCAAAAAATACGTAGTTAACCTATAATATTTTTTCCAAAATTAAAAATCTTGCAATGTTTCCTATGAATAATGTCCAGACGATATTTATGTTGCGGCAATTATAAAAAAATTTGATGTTAATTAAAATTGGCTTTATTTGGTACATTTTTAGCACTTTTTCGTAACAGGGGTTGCAGGTTTTCGCCAGAGAAGATGGAGCAATATTTATGTTTTGTAAATTTCATTTTCGAAAAGAGCGATTCGCACATGTAAGTTGAACCAACCCGAGTAAAAATAAATTAGTTGTTTATATGTTTGCAATAGCAATGCGCCTGCCACACGGGGAGCATGCTACAGGCATGAAAATCTAAAAATGCTTCCGCAATGGAGGTAAGCCCGCCCCTGTTGCAGATATGAATTTATTCATAATCGACCATTCCAAACCCGAGTGTCGTTTTACCAAGCGGTTCTCCAACTAAGTACTAACCCCGTCCAATGCTGCTTGACCTACGTAATCGAACAAGAACTTCATGGTCACCAAGGAAATTGCTCATTTTCTGCGTCCTATACAATTTCTTACAGCTCCAATTTTAACTACCTTTACTCCCTATTTCGTACGTCTTTTATTGGTAGCGGGGTGAATTTGGAAAATTAGAATTTTACTCAAGCGTACTGTGCCTGTTTTGGGTACCATACAGGCGTTTTAACACTGTGCGTGCTTGTTTCAAGCTAAGAACGGACGAGTCTTATTTTTACTCGGGAAAAGCTCTCACAACTTTTTGTGCCAGACCTCAAATTACAAAAGTTTTCTTTTGTAACATATTTCTTATAAAAACCAATTTTTTTAATCTGAGGCTTAAAAATAGTTTTTAATTCATTATAGCCTTGTACATCAATTAGTAGTTCCTTTGCAGATTTTCTGGAACTGTTTCAATAGCAACGTTAAAGGGAGCTAGCTAATTTTTTTCTTTTTTGTGGGTTGGAACCTTCTAGTACAAAATATTTTGTTAAATCGTGTTGAATCTCGCGGGCCGCAAAATTCCTGCTAAGGGCCGCGGGTTGGCCACCCTTGGGCTGGAACAAAGGCTAATATATCGATAATAATCGATATTTTACAAGCTTTATATTAACCTCGTTCTATGTGGGGAATATATGTCTTGCGATCGGTTTTTCGACCACTTCCCGATATCCGGTGATGCTCAAATTTGGCACACACCTTTGGTTCTGAAGACAATGCAATATAGTTTATTCAATTTTAAGGTACATCTAATATGGCGGCCACCATAAAATAGAGGAGTACTATTTTCTTTACTACGCCCCCGACATGGGTATCAAATGAAGGAGTATGACGAGTAGAATACAGTAAGCTATGTGACGACATTATAAATCCAATATGGCGACCACCACAAAATGGCGGATGACCTTTTTCTTTTCAGAGCATTATTTGAGCGTTTTATAAACATTGTTGCAAAAAACCCCCTAAAGGTTGTTTTTTTTGCGATTTTAGTGGTAATCCAATCATTTTAGAGCCACCGAGCCCCGTGATCAGCGCTCCGGGGAGTTCCGAGCGTCATACCCAGCCTTTTAAATGAACTATTTATGATGTTCACCAAGAACCAGAAATTTTTGTTATCAGCAACAGATATTACTTTTCAAATTGTTATCAAAGAAATATTGGATTTGGTTTATTACAGCATTTTGTCGGCTGGTTGTCGAAAGTCCCCTTGTTTCAGGAGGAATAACACGGCAATGAAGCTGCTTTCCATTAATTTCGATCCCAGCGCCATTGCAAAAAATTTTGTTTTGAATTTTTTTAATATCAGTGGACTTCTTCTCTGTGGTGTGCCGCCTAATTATGCTGCCACAATTTTTGTACTAAGTGCCATTAGAATTTTCAACTGCGGGCATATTTCCATATCCACCTTGAAGCCACTTTGAAAAGGATTGAATTTTTTTGAGAAATTTAAAAGGGGTAGGCGGAAAAAAGCATAAGGTGAAAAGAAAATTATTCAAAGGCAGTTTTTTTGGAAAAAATAAGAAGGGGAGTCGGGAAAACATAGTCAAGGAGTTTTTTTTGAAAAAAAAATCGATTGAAAAAAGCTGTATTTGTCAAATAAATTTTTGAACTTAGGATAAGTCGGTTGGGAAAAACGATTATTTTGAGGCCAAAATTTGTGTTGAAAGCGTAGGAGGTGGAAAAACCTTTGGACATCGGGAAGGACCCTGGAAGTCGGAACCCCCAAAAGACGTCCGGACCCCTGTAAATGGTAACAGTGGTGAAAAGAGGAAGGTAGATTAGGTTTTTAGACAAACTGAACCCAAAGAAATTAGCCCCCTAACAATCAAGACAGGACACAACGGCCATCTTGTAATTTTGGACTGAGCATTGCCTGCATCTACTGTGGTATATACAAATGTTTCCAAGTTTTTTTTGTGGTAAAACCATTAGCTATATAGCGAGGAGGTTCTAGCAAATGAATCACAAGGACCATTAAAATTTGACCAAGTGTTCCTAAAGGACATGGTGTTTTGTTTTGTCTGTAGGATGGACGTTCGGCAGCCTAAAGAAGTAATTTTTGTATGGCGTTATTTCATCGAGAAGATAAGAAGTTGGCCTAAGACTCAGGGCGAAGACGAGGAAGAAATAGAGACTTTTTTTCTGCTTCTAGAATAAACCAAAATAATAAATGTTTGAGTTCACATATTTCTTAGCATAGTGTCATCTATAATCCGAACATTTTTTAATTAATCACCTACAATTATGCATAAACTATATGACTAGATAAATAGTTACTTTTAGTTCTTTAAAATATTGTTTTGATATTTCGTGAGTACTTTGACTACTTTGTAGTGTGTAATAAGTTTAATCCCCGATAGGTTATGAAATATTTTAGCCACCAAGGTCGTTACAGGAGTTTTGTTTATTTGTTGGTATACATATCATGTATAAATTGTGTTATCTGTAATTTTGTTTATGTTCGATTACAATTTTTTTTTGGCAAGTTATGATTCTGTTAATGGCCTAATTATTATACTTTAAGTATTTACATTGCCTGATTAATTGTTGAATGTTTTTTTTGCACTAATATTTTTTAATAACGGAGTGTTGTACAAACGAATATCTATCTGGTACCAGGTCGGTTTGGTTTTTTTTTTAAATTTTGTTGATTTTACGAAATATAATTGGGAGGCACTGATAATAATTATTAGAGTACACCTCAAGGTCAAGGATACCTCATTGTAAAGTCAGAGTTGTTGTTGGTTTTGTTACACTCTTTGTTGGTTGTCAAATTTAGTCGTATTGTTGAATACCTGCATGTTAAATTGTTAAATATATGTCTTTTGTTAGCTTATTTGGTGTACTATGAGTTCAAGTAAACTTTTCAGGATGAAGGGTTAAGACCTGTTGATGGTATAGCAGCGGGCGATGTCTCTCGTCCACTAAATTAATTTTTTCAGATACCCTCCTCGTTCCCATAGGTATTCCGCGACCGCCCTGATGGAGGCGGTATCTACGGTGTCTCACCCCTCCACGACCTCCTGGTGAGCCAGCCCTACTCTTGAGGCCCGGGGTACCTCCGTGATGATTTTTAGCTGGATATTTGGTATGTGAAGCTAAGGTTGGCTTCTTCGGGCAACCAACCCGAGGATCACATGACAAATTTTACCTGAATCTCTCCGCTCATGGGGAATTTCCCATATACAGGGTGTTTACAACCACCCGTGCCACCCAATTTTCTGGGAAAGTTTCGATTGACAAAAAAAAACAAAAGAACACGTGCCCTACCTCCAATTTGGGGGGCGGGGGTAACTTTAAAATTTCAAATGGCAACCCCCATTCTTTTTCACGGATTCTAATTCTCCGAAGAGAAATATGAAACTTTTATCTGAAAAATTATTTTATCCGAAGCCCCCCTGCACCTCCAAAAATCTTCAAAAATCAAAATTATCCCCAAAAATCATTCATTTGGGGGGTACAAGGAAGCTTCGGATAAAAATACATATGTTTCTAACAACAGCTTGATTTTCTCTTCGGAGAATCAGAATCCGTGAGCAAAAATGTGGTTTGCTGTTATTCACCCCCACCTCCTCACCCCCTCGCAAGAGTGGTTGTGAATAATGGTAACCCCCATTTTTTTTCACGGAAGCCCTCCTTCGACTAAAAAAATTTTTCAGATAAAAGTTTGTATTTCTCTTCGGAGAATCAGAATACGTGAAAAAAGGGGGTTGCCATTTGAAATCAATCAATTGGGGATCAATTTCTGTAAAATGTTGTTGTTTTTTTTTCAATCGAAACTTTCCCAGAGAATTGGGTGGCACGGGTGGTTTGAAACACCTTGTATACTGTGAACGACGTAATTGTTTTTCATAGCTTGTAGATTTACTACAGTTCATGTTGTGATTGTAACCATATCTGGAAGCGAAGACGTAGCACTGCCTAGTAAGTGCCATTCACCATATCCATCTTCTGCCGCAAACAATAAAGCTTCGAAAAAAATGACTGGCACTATAGGAAAGCTAATTAGTTTTAGGGCTTATTTTTTTCTTTCAAACCACTAACTTGGATTTGTGTTTCCGTGGTAAGAACGCTAACTCCGTCACTCTGAACCAACAAAGTTATATGGGCGGGAATACATTCGTTATAAAGTTTATAGAGCCTCGAGGGAATATATGGGTTAATGAGGATGGTATGAACGAAACAAAAGTGAATAAGCTACTTATAGAACTTACAGACTTTGTCAGAATGAGTCACTCCATCGAGAAGGCATTAATTTCCCGATTTTACCAAGTCTATTCAATGACCTGGATTTTTTTCGGGACTGGCAAAGATGCAGATATCTCAGATCTTAACGTCAACGAATCCCTGGCTACTTGCTATGGTCCTTATTTAAGACATATGGCACATCTTTGCCTAAAACCCCGCTTATCTTGATCTCAGTGCGTAAACGTGTAAAAACAGGCTAATTTTGTTTTTTAAAAACCCCCGAATTTATTTATAACGACAGGTAAGTACGATGCTATATTGTAGTATTCAAAAGAGTACAAATATTTTTTTTATAATTTTGATCAACTTAAAGGAAAATGTTCATTTTTATTAACTAATTGTTAATACTTTTTATAGCAAGAGTTTTGACATTGATACTCAAGCGCAGCAAAAGCTGCGCAAACATTCGAACAGGAAATAATGAAAGTTGTGCGGAAATTCGAATTTTTATTGTTAATCTTAGTATTATTAAATAATAAATTCAAAACCGATAGAAGTTATTAATATCTTTCAATTTACGTCAAATTGATCCAATTTTTTGTATAAAAGCTCGCATTAACTCCAGTTTCACCATCAGTTCTCGTCCAATAGTTCCCAAGATGAAGTTTATCACAGCAACTTTGTTCGCTATTATTTGCGTTTGCCAAATCCGCGCCGACCCAGGCTTTTGGGACATTATGGATTCAATGACCGACAATTTCAACAAAGGTATGGGTATGTTTCTAGGAGGTAGCGGTGGTAGTGGCCAAGTCCAGCTTAGCCTCGGTGATGCTTTCAACATTTATTTGGGAAAGACTAAGGGCAAATTTGATGAATTCAAGAAGGAAAGCAAAGACTACTTCATTCGAGCCAGGGACTACTTTGCTGAAAAGTTTAGCGCGGCTAAAAGGTTAATCAGCAGGATGAAGGATGATGCAAAACCAGTTTTCCTCAAGGTTCAAAAGGACTTGCAGGCTGGAAGCGATAAGTTTGAAGAGGCTACTGATGTTGCTGAAAGGAAATTTGGTGAACTGTCAGATAAAGCAAAGTCGAACTTCAACCTATTGAGTGCCGATGTTCAGGATTACAAACGAAAAATGGAAGAGAAGGCCCGATCATTGAGCTCATCTAAACGTACTAGGGCTCAGCAATATATTAATCAATTTGAAGAAGAAGCAGCATCAATTATGGAGAAATGCCGCCTTAGGACCCATGAACCCATCCATAACTTGTACGAACGCTCCCGATCCGTTGTTGAAAAGGCAAAGAGCAAATTCAATGCAATCGTTATCGATATTAGAGATTGTTCTGAGGTCGAGGATCAAAAGAAGTGTGGTGAACAACTGTACGAAGACAGACGAGATACCATGGATGAAATTGAGGAAGAAGGAGCCAAACTGAAGAGCAGACTCACAGAAACCAATTTCGAGAGTCTCGCTGGACATATTTGTATTGGCGAAACTCAGGATGAGCTCCGCAGACGCAGTCAAATTGCTCAGAGTAAAATTAATAACTTGTAAAAAATGAGTATGTCTAAGCTACAAAATGTTCTAATATTTTTAATAAAAATTAACTTGTATGATATGAACACTTTTTGTGAGATTGTATTACAGTAAAAAAGCTAAGAGTGAAAGAATTTCAAAAAATAGTGTTTGATCTTGATTTGAACCGATTATGTATAGAATCTACCGGATGACCGGTACTAAAGTATACCTCGTTATTTGCTGCTTTCGTCCAAATCTGAGAAAAATAGAAAGACGAAGGAATAACGAACACATAACGTTTGAACATGGATCATAACTGTAGTGTTTTCACAACACATAGAGCCTTTCTCTGCTTCATAATATTTGGAGTCTGTATTATATTGTCTTAAGCATGGTTACATCCCTCTTCATCACACACTGCGGCTTCTGTACCCAATGAGAAATTAACAAACGGCCCAGATCTGGCCCAGCGCAGGCTACGGACGTTCGACGCTCGGTAATCAACCGCTGGGCCAAACCTGGAAATGATAACGCTACCCAGCGCTCAGTCGAAGGTCAAAGCCCATCGCTGGGCGAGTGCTGGCCGCCGATCCCAAGCTCAGCCGCATAAACGGATAAACGCGTTTAACTGTAACTCACGCTTTTTAAGCTCAGTCTGTTGCTGTTGGGTTTCGACCGGGTGCTGATAAAAATCACACAAAAAAATCTGAAAAAAAAATGTAAGGAGTGACCCTCCGGAATCGATCTTGGTTCCTTAGCTTCCCCTTTCAGACTTGCCCGATTAATTTCTCCTTTCGACCACTTCCTCAGTTAATTAGTCACGCTCAAATTATACAATTAAGTGTTTATTCTGTGTTGTGGTTTGTTATTTAATGTAAGGAAAAATCAATTTCTTATCAAAAAATTTTAAGATAAGTTTCACAACAATAATATTCACCTTTTTAATTTACCACATTTTTTTTAATTGTCATTTGAGCGTTGGCTGTGCCCTGGCCCTGCGTTGGCAATGAGCACTCTAACACGCTTTGTTACAAGCGCAGGTTCAGCTCTGGTACTTTCGTGCACTGGCCCAGGTTAAATATTCAGCCGTTGGGTTTTTACGCTGGGCCGTTTGCAACGGCTGGCAATCTACCGAAATTTCTTATTGCTTAAGTTCTTCACCGGTGCACTAATGAAGTTAACCAATTTATCTGCCTTCTCGTTACGGTCGATGTTCCTATGAAGGGTACTCACTGAAAAGTGATGCTGTTCTTCCTCCATTTGACAGATTTCGACTAGCTTGGAAGTCGTAAAGGCCGCGGGTAGTGTATCAGAATTAGACAACTGATAGCGTTGAAAAAAAAGCACCCTTTTCGCTGTGTGAATCCTATGATTACTAGTCGGGCTTTGTACCGTTCTGGCTTTTTATCTTCAGAGTACTTAACCTTGAACAAATATTTGTTATCGATAATGTTTTTCTTTTCCGTTAAGTGAACAAACTCCCTAGTCTCATTTTGTTTCAGAGCTGTAGTCTCTTCCCCGATGGACATTTCCACTTGGCTTGGTCCTTTGACTTGAGGGCGTCTTCATAGTATTGGGTTTCCTTAATGTGTCCAATAAATGTACAACCATCTTGAATAATAGACGGCTCCGCTGGTGTCCTGTTACGCAGCCAGTAATGGTCCAGTTTCTGTCCATTGAACTCAGTTTCTTTGCTAGATGTTCCTATAACTTGAGCTTTATTTGAACGGATGTCTTCAGATTATCACCTTTCTCGTCTTGTTGATCAAATAGTTTGCTATTTTCAAAAACTTCATTGTCATCTCACGTCTACCTCGCCTACACTTCGGTAGTCATCTATTGCCCGCTCCCTTGCATTATCTGAATCTATCAGTACCTGTTGTGTGCTGCAACAGACTTCTTCTGGGAAATCAGGGGCCATATTTGGTTTCTCGAGTCGATGGATCGACTCGACAAAAAAAGCTTCTCGATTTTCTCTAAGTTTCAAATTTGGCATTTCGACCAAATCGACAGATAAACGCTGCCATACAAAACCATCAAATTGTGTGATATTACTCCAATTGCAGCAAATCACGTATATTTAATTAAAATAGAAATTGTTAAAAGTTTATTGTATGCATAAATTGAGCCTTTTAATAAACGTCAAACGTCTTTATCGAGACGAGAAGGTTGTCGATATCGTGTCGCCAAATGCCAATTTTTATTTATCGACAGGAGTCGATATCGACTCGAGAAACCAAATACGGCCCCAGAGCATTTCTGCTTGTGTCGACTTTCGAGTTTTGAGGAAACCAACCTTTTTGGTTATCAGGATATACAATAAAACATACTTTTTATTGATTTCGCATCCAACTTTCCTCTTTTTTCTTTTGGTATGTGAACGCAAAACTCAGATCCGATAATCCTGGGACTGGCTATGGGACTATGCTATTGTTTCAACCATAAATGTATCAGGGCTTTGCTGGGGATCTTAGTGGGACCAATTCTATTTAGAATGAATATAGCCATATTCTCCGCTTCTGCCCTAAGTTTCATGGGGAAGTTCTTCCAATAAATAATGGTCCTTGCACTTTCGACTATTGTTCTCATTTCACCCTAAACTCTGCCATTCTGTGGTGGTGAATACGGTACAGATTTCTGATGTTGTATACCCGGTTTAGAGTTTCACGAGAGCGAGACAAGACAACAGTCGGCCGCGGTCTCGATCTCGCTGTGCGAGAGCGAGACTACTGTTGTCTTGTCTCACACCCCAGTGCAACAGTGATGTTATAATGCTGTTTCGCGATAATATCGCGTTACTCTCGCGAGAGTCAGTGTTGCACTCTCGCCCTCCCCCACAGCCGGTTTTGTCTGTGAAAATAGAATAAAGGAATTTAATCATGAATAAATGTTTAGAAATGTAATTATTAATAATTATAATTTTTTATTAACGAACTCTCTATTCCACAAATTTGTTTTACAATTTTTGTTTGCATCCACTAATTTATACACAAAAGCGCGCGGGCGGCATCATCCTTCAGTCGCATCGGACGGGCTCTGCTTATATTCCCCGCTCTCGAAAAAATCACTCTACTACCGGTTCTACACGTTCAATTTCAACACTTTTTCTCTTTCACCAACGTTGCCATCATTGATAAAATATTGATGGAAAATTCTGCGAGACCGAGCGAGAGGGCGACAGTCTTGCATTCGATAGTGTTGTCTCAGCAAAACTGGGCATTTTTGCTGTCGCGCTACTCTCGCATGGGGCAGAAACCGTTGTCTCGCGAGTTGTCTTGTCTCGCAAGCAACAGTGCGAGAGTTGCAGCACTAGTGTTGCATCTCGTGAAACTCTAACCCGGTTGCTCAAGAAGTGACTCTAGTTCCTTGTTAACAAACTTTAAACCATTATCAGTCCTTAACATTTTAAATCATTACCTGTGTCCACTTTGGATTCTCTAAGATACTTTTCGATAGAGCTAAAATCTTCTGTTTTGTTTATAGTCCAGGAGAGTTAGCGGAAAAGTATTCAAAAGTTGAAATAAATCTACCCTGCGATTTTTCGACGCTATAATTAAGAGAAAAATCGTAGGAATTCAATGAATGTATTTTGCAAAAAATCGGTCCAGGAGAACAGGTGGAAAAAAGCTAATCATGGTAGCGAAAACACGTTTTTCAATTTCAACGTTTTAGATGCGAAAAAATTTTGTTTTAGGAAAACAAAAAATAGTTCGTAATAGCGCTTAAAAAGACGAAAATTATGAGTTTTGGACAATTGAAATCGGTCAACAGGTTTTTGCAAAAAAAAAATAAAAACCGCGAAATATGGCCATTTTTTGACATTTAATTACAGGGACTGTAGTTATCGTAGAACCTTGTTTCAGGGCTGAAATTGTGGCTTCTGTTAGTGCCTACCTACAATAAAAATTTCATGCAAAAATAATTATAACTTTTGGCGTAAATCTCAAATATGTAAAAACAGCCGTTTCAGGAAAAAAGTTTGAACAAGGCTAGAGTTATTTTCAAAAGCCCTATTTATTCTCGAAGAGTTACTCTACCAACCCGAGTAAAAATAAATGATGGCCTTAGAACGGGCAAATGCCGACTGTTATTGAAACATAGTCCTCGGCCATCTGGCGGTTAACAGAAGGCTCGTTGCAGGACAGTACGGCCGTACAGGGGGCGATTGACGGTGAAACAACGGCCTTACAGTTCCAATAACGGCCATACGACGGTGGTACGGCGGCCGTATGGTTGCTATTACGGGTATACGACGGTGGTACAGTGGCAGCAACGTGGATATTCGCCCTCCTATAAGAAAATATATTTCACTGCAATTAAATGTTTGATTTTTTTCGGTTGTGTTTTTTTTCAAGCCGTTAAATAACAAAATTTCCCACTAAAATATAAATCAACACGCACCACACACTTCACGTACAACAAACCGACGACTGGCGAACTCGTTTCTCTTGTGCATCGATATCTTTAAGTAGGATAAATCGAAAGAACCATTGTACATGACGAAAATCATGAAGTTCCCATAAAACACATTCAACAATACATTTGGTGCAGATTCTTTTTTTGGCTCAAATTTCCCGTCGAATGCCCGATTCTACAGCTCAGTACTTGGCCTTTTAAATCTTTTGGTCAAATTTGGCCGTCGTAAGGCCGTATGTGCTCCCATTAAAAATGGTTAAAAACTCTACGGCCATCATATGCCCCTTAAAAAGCCAAGCGGCCGGTGTTCGCCCTTTATAAGGCCATTTTTTATTTTTACTCGGGAACCCATTTTCATGAAAAGTTTGTGAAGTTCGATTTAATACCTCATAAACGCGTTTGAAAACAGGCACATTTCTTGATTTTCAGAAAAAACACCTTTGGGCGAAGGGGAAGTGAAATATGGTGTGGGCAAGCTTTCTGTCGGCCGAGCTTCCTGCGATGGAAATTTTCGAGCGTTTTCATATAATGCCTGACAGGAAAAAATTTTGATTTCTCGAAATCTACTGAATAGAAATCCACACCAATATATCCGGAGCGCCTACGTTACAGAGAAAAAGAAAGTGGATGATTCTAAGAAAAGCGGATCGTCCGCAGACATATACATATGAACCAAATCTTTTTTATTATTCGTCATTTAGCTTTCTAGAAGAAGCAATTGTATTACGGAAAACAAGCTGTAATTTCGAAGAGGTTAGTATAAATATTTTCCTACATAAAAGTGTAACATACTATTGTATATGACAGAGTAAACAAACGGTGTCGGTAATTCAAGAAGGAATCGAAGCCGCAGAAGAAGCCTCGGAGGACAACTCTAATAGCGTTAGCGCTGCACAATTACCGAATTCATCGCAGAAATATAAACGCAAAAAGAAGAGTGAAAAACTGGATTTGGACTCTGAAAAATTTGATGAAGCTATTGGTGCCATTGTTAATTTCATTACAAACAACCCTACTTCTCCACCTGAACAGGATGACATGTACTCAATATTTGGGAAAGGCATTGGTATACAGCTTAGAGATTTGCCTCCAAGCAATGCTTCAAAAGCCATGGCCCAAATTCAACAAATAGTAACCGGACATACCATCGAAGTTCTCTTCGAAAAAAGGCTTGAAAACCATTCCAAGCCCAACGCCATCAACATAATTTCTAATAGATTAATTGCACCTTCTGCATCTTCATCTTACTCGACCTCACCATCTGATTTAAATTCTTTCACTTTCCCTCCGAGTTTATCGAGCTCACTGAATAGCGATACTCTCGTTGCAGCTGTAGTAGATGCTGATATTTTTGATGATGCTACCCAATTCAATTATAGTAGGAAGTAAAAAACACAAATATGTATGTAGAAATAAAATAAAAGAAATGTTTTGGTTTTTTTTTCAATTTATTGTTTTGTTTATTTTTCGCCACTGATAAGGCACATCCCCGTCAGTAACTACATATTTACATAGATTATCTCTATATCTACTCGAGAATTTATACGTATTGAAATATTGATTGCCAAGGGGTCTAATATTGTCAGCTATTTTTCCACTTTGGTGTTGAGTTAAGTCTGGCGTTGATTTTATGTCTTTGCTCAGATAATTGTGAAGCACACAACAGGTTTTCACTATAATGTCACAGTTATTTAACAAAACCTCTATGGAGCGATGAAAAATCCGAAAACGGGAAACCAGTCTTCCATCTCTACTGTCAGCCTTGCTCGACTTAATCTGTAATTAAATGCTTCTTGAGCTATTGTCAAAGCATTGTTGCGATCGTAAGCTTTCATAACATTTTCATCAAGCTTGAAAATACCATCTCCAATAAGGAAATACGGAGTTTTCGTTTGTTGTCCTTTCAATTGACTTGGCGGGGGTATATGTACGGTGACCATACGTCCCGAAAAAATCGGGACAGTCGCGATTTTAAGGTTAATGTCCCGGCGTCCCGAAAGTAAAACTACCTGTCCCGAATTTTCAGCTCAACTTAATTAATAAGCAAATAATCCTGTAAAAAATGCGCGAAACTTAACGAAAAATTCTTCAAAAGTCTTTATTTTACAAAAGTATAATGTGGCAAGCTTAGCTTACGCTTTATTTAGGTAAAAGTTAGATTATTTGACTATATAGGCCTAGGTTGGCAGCACATGCACTGGTGGCGAGATGACGGGGAGCTATCGCTATCCTCTCCCTTCCCCCGCTTACAAGTCCACACAAGCTTCTGCTTCACTACTGTCTTGTCAAATCGTGCGTGGTTGTGGTTTATTTTGGTGTATTTTACATTCCTATCAGCGTTGTTGTGTTTTTTATAGTTACAGTAATGAGTGGCGATAAACGTAAGGGGAAAAAACGTAAGTGTTCTTTTAATAATGAATTGCAAAAGGATTATCCTTTTTTAAAGAAGCGTGAAAATAATCCACATGTTGCATTTTGCTCTCAGTGTTCAAGTGAGATTAATATTGCTCACGGTGGCGTCTCCGACATCAAGTTCCATTTAAAGACTAAAAAACATTTGGGTGGCATTAATGCAGTAGCAATGTCATCTTCAATGAGTAAGTTTGTTACAAAGAATGATTCAGAAAGACATGAAATTTTAGCAAAAGAGGCCGTTTTAGCATACCACACGGTAAAACATAATCACAGTTATAGATCGTTAGACTGTACGTCTAAGCTGATTTCAACTTTATTCGCTAAAAAGTTTTCTTCAGCAAGAACAAAAGCGAAGCCATGGTAAAAAATGTGTTAGCGCCTCACTCTCAAAAACAGTTGATGCAGGAGCTAAGTGAAACGTCTTGTTTTACACTGATGATAGACAGTTCAAATCATGGGGCTCAAAAACTAGTACCAATCCTTGTGAGGTACTTTCATGAGCATAGTGGTGTAAACGTCAAATTTTTAGAACTTGAAACATTACCAGGTGAAAAAAGTGACCAACTGAATGACTATGTACTTTCGGTCTTAAGCCGCAATGATCTGGTTAACAAACTGGTTGGAATGTCAGCAGAGAACACAAATACTAATTTCGGGGGTGCAAAAAGAAAAGGTAAAAATAACCTTTTTCGTAAGTTATCAGCAAGCACTGACAAAACCTTAGTCGGCATAGGCTGCATGGCTCACATTGTCAATAACTGTATTAATAATGCTGCTGATTCACTTCCTATTGATGCAGAGGTTATTATTGTAAAACTATTTAAGTTTTTTCATATCTACACAGTCCGAGTGGCAGAACTGAAAGAGTTTTGCGAGTTCATTGACATGGAGTACAAGAATCTCTTGTCTTATTCAAACACTCGGTGGCTGAGACTTCAACCAGCTTTGGAGCGTGTTCTACATATGTTTGAGCCCCTTAAAAACTATTTTGCTTCTCAATCAAATCCCCCGCTGTGTTAAGGTCATTCTTTGATGATCCAAATGGAGAACTTTGGCTTGGTTCCTACACAATGTATCAACAATGTTTAATGAAGTTGTAAAGAAGCTGGAAGGAGATAAAGTATCAGCAACATATGCAGCTAATGAATACTTGATTTTACATAAAAATTTAGTTGACAGAAAAGCATCAAATTTTCTAACTATGAAGGTAAAAGAGATCCAAAGAAAAAACTCTGCTGCAGGACACGCTTGTGACTTACAAGACCTGAAGGATACAGTTTGTTCTTTTTATGATAATTGTATAACTTATTTAGAACTCTGGATATCAAATGTAGGCAGCTTGAGTCAGCTTTCATGGATAGATTTAAAGAAAAAACCCAACTGGGAAGAATTAGAGGAAAGTTGGGATGTATTCCAAAAGAGTATGCCGTCCATTTCAGTTGATGACTTGTTCAATGAGTTAAGTGTACTGAATTCACTACTCTCTGATAACATCTTAGCAGAATGGGCGAGACAGAAAATCCCAACAGAACAAAGGTGGTTAACTGTGTTTCAGGATTTAAAGTCAAAAGACATAAAAGTCCCTATAGGGGGCATCCATAAATTACGTGAGGTGATTTTCGCGATTTTTCAACCCCCCCCCTCCCCTCTTGGTGAGATTTCGTGAGATTTGGCTTGACCCCCTCCCCCCCCAACAATCTCACGTGAGATTTTTAAAATTTTAAAAAATTTGTAGGATTTACACTATTATGCGTATTTTTAGTGTAAATACCCTAATCTGTGCTTGATTGCGTTGGATTTATTTAAAAAAAAACATAATTTGTGTTGAAGAACAGTACCACTTAATCATAACAGCACCAACTCGGCATACACCCGCAGGCGATTCTGCCTATCCTTTGGAAACCAACCTCATGGTGCCTTACAGGGATAATGATTTCTTAACAAGAGAACAGAAACATTTCAATTCTAGTTTAGCATATCTTCTAGCATATGGAATATAAAAAAAATTTAAAATTTTACAATATATTGACATACGAAGGTTGACTTTGGCATCCACTGATTCGTTTTTAGAGAGTAACGACTTGACTGTTTGAATAGTAATGGTAGAGCCATTTATGACTCTGGAGATATACAAACTTCGGAGCCTTCTTCTATAGATATCATCTTTGGCTAAAAAACCTGTGACTGAATGACCCAGGGGGGCTATCCTGGAATGCGATTCGAAAGTCATGAAATTCGGAAATAAGAAATGGTATCCTCCACCAATGCGAATTCGAATTAAATTTGTCCGCCTGTTAACGGATTTCAGTCCGTGAATAAAGCCATTGCCGCATGCGCTGCTTTTATTTGTTTGTTTTAAAATATTCTAAAAACTCTTTAAATATTCTTGAAACAATTTATTGTTCGCATAGAAAAGCGGAGTCTGAAGTCACAGCCAGCTTCTCAAATTGACGTTTGAGCCGCCTGTACATCAGGATACAGATTCAAGATGTGCGGATCTGTTAGACTTCCATTCTTCACAACTCTCGATAATGATAACAAAAGCTTTTCAAAATCTATCTTGGCCTCTAGTAGGTATGTCAGAGCAGATGGTCGTCGATTCAAAATTCGAGTCCTGCAAGATGCTTAGATAACTAATTATGTCGCCTGGTGCAAATGTCTGCTTTTTGTAGTAACAATGCACCGCAAATAGCATGTGTTCTGACTGATGTAAAAAGAGTCGATTCTTAATATAATCTCTATGATTGCAGTAGGATTGGGTACATTATGCACTTGAGATACTTAGGAGGGCATTAGGTTCCAGGTTTTTCAATTGGGCTTCTATGCCTTTTTGTTTTGTTAAAGCTTAGACCCCCACACTAGTTCATCGTAGGGTCGCAATCTGTCCAAAAATGGTGGTATAAGTCAATGCATACATTACTTTCGCAGTTTTTCCCAGACCATTGTATAAAATGATAAGAATTTTTCATCACTTCATACACTCTTCATTCCCAGATATTTAAATTATTTTCTTTACTTTTTTTTTAATGTTCCAGTCCGATGGTATTTAAAACAGTGAACAAATACAGTGTAAACGGCAGTGCAAAATTTTTATACCCAATTGCTATTGAGTCGAAATATAGTAATAGTATCACGTATACTTTTTATGTAATGGATTCATTATTCCTTCTCTATTTGCAATATGTATTGATAAAACCTTTCACCATGTTCATCTGATACTGCACCAAGATTTTCGTGAATGAAATCTAAGTGCGGGCCCAAAAGGACGATTTTAAAAATTTTCTCATTTACAGATATTGTACTTAAAATTGAAAAAACAAAAAGATATTAAGAAATATTGCAAAAAAAATTACAGAAAAATCGAAAAATACCCATTTTGAGGGCTAAAACCCCCTAAAAAGTGGGCTTCTCGAGGTAGAAAATCGGTAGACTTTATAACCCCTTATTAAGAAGCCTAAAAAGAAGCTCTCTGCCAATTTTCAGCCTGTACCTAATTATTTCCGCTATATCGCTTTTTTCGGCTTAATTTACCTGTATTTTAATTTAACCCAGTTTTCTCGCGATTTTACACTGTTTCTTGCGGAAAAAAATTACGTGATATTTGCCGAGACCCTCCCCCTCCCCCACGTGAGATTTGGTGAGATTCGGCTCGACCCCCTCCCCCCCTAAACACCTCACGTAATTTATGGACGCCCCCTAACCTCAAGATTTTTGTTGAATTTGTTCTTTCCTTGCCAGGAACTAATGCTTCAGTAGAACGGGCGTTTTCATTAATGAAAAATTTCTGGGGCTCAGAAAAATCGAGAATGTCAAAAGAATGTGTGAAAGCCATATTAATCATACAAATGAATTGTAACCTTTCTTGCACAGACATGTATGACAAAATAAGAAAAGATAAGACCCTACTGAAAGCGTTGGCGTCGCACAGTGGGGCAAATAGCTCATTTTTTGGACAAGCGACAATTCCCAAGCCTGGAATTAATGAAACTTAAAAATTTTTTTTTAAACTATTCGTGATAAAATTGCCTTTAATTCTATCGAGCCAGAATTTTGAAATTTGAAAATTAAAGATGGCTAATGCAATATGGCGGACATAAATTTTGTAAAAAAAATAAATTTTTGTCAAAAGATTCTTTAATATTTTAAAAAATTGTTACTTTGGGGATTTTTTTGGAAACCAAAAATTAATTAATAATAATTAATTTCAAAAATTTTAAAGAATCTTACGAAAAAAATTTAATTTTCTTACCAAATTTATGTCCGCCATATTGGATTAGCCATCTTTAATTTTCAAATTTCAAAATTCTGGCCCCACTGTGCGTCGTCGGAGAAGTATGACTGGAGTAAGAGTAATCAACCATCATGTTCCATGAACGAGGAAAGCTCATAAGGACTTAAAAATGATTTATTTTTGAAAGTAAATTGACAATGTAATACAGGAATAAGAAACATTGATGTTATTAAAATAAATTCTGGTATTTTTTTTTAATGTACATTACCAATCAAGATCAAATAGATGAAAAATCTCGCAAACTGGCTTCCGATAAAATAAAAATGGCCATAACTTTAAAAAAATGTCTACACATGATCGGACTCAGACTCCCTTCTCCCACTAAAATTGCCTTGTCCCGATTTTTATCACCGAAAATATGGTCACCGTAGGTATATGTAAATTGCCAGGTATAAATAACTGTTATTAAATATAATGCTGTCCGACGATCTGCCGTTTGCTCCAACTTTTATATACACAAACTTGCTGTGAGCATTCACCGCAGCCAAAAGCACTATGCTGAAGTATCCCTTGTAATTAAAATAATCTGAACCGGAATGTGGTGGCGACTTTATCCTCACATGCTTGCCGTCAAGAGCCGCTAAGGTATGAAGGAAATCCCAAAACTTTTCAAAATCTTGGACTATTTCCAACCAGTCGGTTTGCGTTGTCGGCATCTAAAATTTCAGCACAATGATAAATATCATATATAACATCAGTACCATAACGTACATTTAAATATTTCACTTGCAGAGATTTGTATACTGCGTCTGGTACGAAGACGCTGATAGTTTTTCGTGAAACATGACTTAGAAATTCTAAAGATCGGTATGAATCTCCAGTGGCAAGGTACCTTAACGCTATTGCTAATCTTACCCTGGCAGTAATCGCATACCTCAGTCTTAGTTCAGTCAATCTGGCAGATTGATGGTACAAAAAAAACCAATTTAGTTTATTACACTCTTACCAGTGCAAGAAGAGCCTCGAAATCATGTATTGTCATTCGACAAAAATTTTTGTAGTCGCTGCCACTTTCCCAAAGCAAGTCTTTTAAAAGATGAGTTTCTAGATCGTGAAATTCCCTTTTCTCTAAAAAAGGATTTACCCACAATCTCCGATCTCGCCTAATTGCGCCTAATTGCGACATCTCAATTTTTCTTAACTCTTTTAACGCTCTTAATGCTAAAATTCCTTTTAACTGTTGCCTGTTCAGCTTCATGTTTTCAAATGAAATGGCTTGACATAAAATGCCCATCTAATCTACAGGCAACTTGAGGATTACGTCACGCTGACATTTGGCATGCCATGAATGATGGCTAGTGTAGACACGGCCTTAGGATTTTTTTTGAAATTTGGCATGCTTGTTCGAAACAATGTCCCTCATGTGTGTGTGAAATTTCAGAACGATCTGACGTACAGAAACTGAGATATTTGATATCAAAGTTTCGATTCGATTGCATGGGCATTATAAAGAAATGCGTCTGAAGAGGCATTTTTTTTTACATTTTTCATCACTGATAAAAAACCGCAATTAACTTTTTTTGAAAAACTAACATAGTATTGTAGGATTGTTGACGAATTGTTCTAAAAAAAATTGATTCTGACGTCCAGTTTTCGAGTAATTTGGATTGAAAGTCGGTAAAATCTGTCGCGGTCGCACAACTCGAGCTAAACGAAACAGTGAGAGGGGAGGAGCGAAAGAAGTGTGACAACACTGTGCGACTGCAACTTATCTCTGGCCGAGTTTGGGACTATTCTAACGCTCAACAAAAGGAAGGACGGTAAAAGGACCCACTACGGGCCAACTTTCTAAATCTAAAACTTTTGGAAATTTTTTTACCAAGAGAATTACCTTAACTTTTTTCCACCTGTTCTCCTGGACCGATTTTATCCAAAATACATTCATTGAATTCCTACGATTTTTCTCTTAATTATAGCGTCCAAAAATCGCAGGGTAGATTTATTTCAACTTTTTTTCTATCCCTCCTGGACTACTATACAAGTCGGGAATAAGCGCATAAGAATATTTTAAATCTTTAAAACGGTGATATCTCATGAATGGCAATTCTTACGGGAAAATGTATAATATCTTTTTTTGTAGACAATCGCATAATCTACAAATTTGTAAACACTATTTTATGATAAGACTTATCGGTTAAGAGGTATTAGCCAAAAACAGAATTTTTTTAGGGGGTGCTTTTTTGGGGGCTCCGTCCCCCGGGAGTGATAACTTTTGGGGAGGTTAAAGTACGCTATTCAATGAACAAATTAAAAAAATATCAGTGTCAGGATATTTTTTGAATTAAATATTAGTCCAGTAGTAGAAATAGGGTTCGAACAACAAAAAAATTCGTTACAGCAATCTGACAGCGGGATATTGTCGAACAAAATATTGTAAAAGAGGGAAAAACAAATCGAACCGACAGCTGCTATCCGGGAAAGAAGGGGGGGGGTTTAGGGGTTGAAAACAGTTTTTTTGCAATTTCTGGCTAAACTGTACATCCTATCGAAAAGAGTTAAAAGTAAAAGTTGTAGGAAATAAAAAGATCTACAACTTTTGTATTTACCTTTTTTACCCTAACATCAAAATTTTTCGAAAAATGGCGGAAAACCCGTTTTTTGGGTTTTAATATTTTTCTTTGACAAAAGATTTCTATGAAGCTGAAACGTGGGCAAAAGATACCTTTTAGTGTTGCAAAAAGGCAGTAATTTTTTCAGACGGAAAAATTTAGGGGTTGTTGTTAAATTAATTTTTTTTCAAAAAAAAGCGCAATTTTTACCAGCGATTCCTCTTAAAACTAGGCTTCCTAAGGAGTTCTGTTTTGGCTTACTTACTCGTTGTTACGTCTACTTTCGATAAATGGTAAAAAAAAGATATACTGCAATGGAAAAAATGACCGGAAAATTGTTATATATATTTCTATTAAAAATAACATGCCTTCAAATGACTCGTTCATTATGAAGAATTGTTATTACTTAAGAAATCACTGAAAATTTTGTACCAAAAAACGATACCAACAGACCTAATATATCCTTTGTAAGTACCTAACTATAACGAACTGTTTTGCGGCGTAACCACTAAACAGTGGAAGCTTGCATTGTAACCACAACCGTTAATGCATCAGCCTTTATGACTTACATTAAACAGAAAAATAATTTGGAATCTATACGCTACAATTTCACTGCTACGATTTCTATTTAAATGGGTTACAAGTATGAAGCTATCAGCTAGAAACTGTTTAAATTAATGTGGTGGTGCATGCGGGTTTCACAAAGGTTTGTAAAGAACATATCCTAATTTGAGATACGAAATCCATCAGGTTTAATACCTTTCTTAAAACCGCAATACCTAAAATACTTACCCTTCCACTTTACTTTGTCCTTCCAAGGTAGGGAACCTCTCATCTCATCCCATAAGAACCTTGTCGGGAACCAGTGGCGAGCGGAATGTTGATAAAATAAATTCCACAACTCTCTGGGAAGTTCTAGTCGAAAAATGGTTATTAAATGAGAAAAAGGTAATAACCGCAATTTTTAAGGGTTTCTTAGAAGGGCTTAAGTACGTATTTGATTTCTACAAAGATATTTGGCGCAGAAGGAATAATATTTTTATTAAAGCCATAAACAAATTCATCAGCTCGCAAATACATATACATACATATCTACAAGTTATTAATTTTGCTCTGAGCAACTTGACTGCGTCTACGAATTTCATCGTTAGTATCAGCAATGCAGACATGCCCAGCGAGACTCTCGTAGTTGGTTTCTGTGAGCCTGTTCTTCAGCTTGGCACCTTCTTCTTCAATTTCGTCCATGGTATCTCTCCTGTCGTTGTACAGTTGTTCACCACATTTCTTTTGATCTTCTTCTTCAGAACAGTCTCTAATATCGTTGACGATAGAATTGAATTTGCTCTTTGCCTTTTCAACAACGGACCGGGAGCTTTCGTACAAGTTATGGATGGGTTCGTGAGTCCTAATGCGGCATTTTTCCATAATTGCTGCTGCTTCTTCTTCGAACTGGAAAATGTATTGCTGAGCCCTTGTGCGCTTAGATGAGCTCAAGGATCGGGCCTTCTCTTCCATTTTCCGTTTGTAATCCTGAACATCGGAAGCCATTTGGTTGAAGTTTGATTTGGACTTATCTGACCATTCTCCGAATCGCCTTTCAGCAACATCAGTAGCTTCTTCAAACCTGTCACTTCCAGCTTGCAACTCCTTTTGAACCTTGAGGAAAACTGGTTTTGCGTCATCCTTCATCCTGCTGATTAACCTTTTAGCTGCGCTAAACTTTTCGACAAAGTAGTCCCTGGCTCGGATGAAGTAGTCCTTACTTTCCTTCTTGAATTCATCAAACTTGCCTCTGGTCCTGCTCAAGTAAATGCTAAAGGTGTCTCCACTGAGGCTTAGCTGGGCTTGGCCACTACCACCGCTTCCGCCTAGGAAGAGCTCAACATTGTTGTTGAAATTTTCGGTCATGGATCCCATAATGTCCCAGAACCCCGGATGGGCTTGAATCTGGGAAACGCAAACAATAGCGAAGAAAGTTACTGTGATAAACTTCATCATGGGATCTGTCAGAAGAAGACTGATGATTGCCAGTTCTGTTCGTGCTTTTATACAAAAAATGAGATCAATTTGACGTAAATTCGAAGACACAATATAAATAGCTTCAATAGGTTTTTGTTCAATATTAGAATTCCTCAATATAAAATAAAATAAGAACAGTAATGAAAGTCTCCAATTTCCGTTCAATCTTCATTATTTCCTGATTGAATGTTTGCGCAGCTTTTGCTGCGCGTGTAGGCTAGCGTCAATAGTCATGTTATACGAAAATAAATACCTAAAATTTCCATAGTCAGCGGAAACTTGTTAAGGTTAATGGAAATATAGACAAATATTTTCGCACTTGCTAATGCTGAGATATTTGCGTGATATTTCCCTGATATGGAACAGAAATTACTTTGGTCTTAATATGAAATTATTTTACATGATTTAATCTGCAAAAGGATATGTGGTCGTTTATAGTACATTTCATAACTGATGCTTTGATAACTTTTTATTAACTCAACAGACATACTGAAATAAGTTTAAAGGCGGATTTATCTCATTAGCTTTTGCGAATTACAGGTAATTGCAGTGTTTGCTATATCATTCGAAGACTATTCTGCTTGGTACTTTGATATGTAGTAAGATTCCTCATTAAGCGCTAGTTGTTCTATAAATACATTGCTCCATCTCAATGTCATTAAGTTAGGCTTTTATGTGGATAGTCACCCTGCGTCATATGGACTATCCTATTAGATGCACAAAGGGCATTAACACCTTGCCTCATTCGCGCCCATTAGGAAGGTGCCCATGAGGAAAATGGGTGCTACTCGATCCCGAATAAATAAAAGAAGCCGAATAATTATAGAATTTCAGCATGGATATGTGAGTAATAACTGCGGCTTTGTATTTTTGTCTCCTTTGCAACTGCCTTTTCATGCTTCCAAACGAGTGTTGTTTCACCAAAAGCTCCCCAACTGAGTACAAATCAGGTCCAATGCTGCTTGACCTCCGTAATTGATCGAGAGCCGGTCTATTGAGTATGCCAAATGACATGTTTCAGGGCCACTAACATAATTTACTGAAATATGAAGGAAGGCAACAAAGAAACTAAAGCCAAAGGCTTTGGGGTGGGATTGCCCGATTTTATTTATAATAGTTATATATGGCTTAGGTTTGCCTCATAAGACTCGATATTCCAGTCAAAATAGACGAAAACAGCTGAAATTGATTTATAATTCGAAAGTTGCTGAAAATTAGAACTCACCTTAAAAACATCATTATACATAAAATGTTGAGACTGACACCCGATCGGCAGGGAGGAAATTTTTTTATTCAAGGTCAAAAGGTCAAAATATCAGTTTTTTGCAAATCTCTCTTAAACCGTAACTCTTATCATAAAATAGTGTTCACGAAATTTGTAGATTAAGCGATTATCTGCAAAAAAAGATTTGTACATTTTACCGTACGAATTGCCATTCATGAGATATCACCATTTTAAAGATTTAAAATACTCATATTCACTCATTCACGACTTGCAAAGGTCATCAGACATTCAATAAAACCTTTGTTGGCCCACGCGGCTAATGTTTTCAGGGGTGATTCCTGGATCTGTTTGGAGAAAAACATTGTTCTAGAGCAGTGGTTTCCAAACTTTATGATACTGCGGCCCCCTGTTACAAAAAAACCCCTTGAGCCCCCCCATATAAAATATATAAATTTGCAAACTACTTGGGGTGCGCCATCTAGACCTTCGGTATTTCAACAATTAATAACTCTGACATTTTTTAGCCGATTTTGACAAATGAGCAAGATTTATTTAGGATATTCTCTAGCATTTATTTAAAATCAATGGCGATTAAATGATCAACTCCTTATGTACGCAAAAAGTAGCTCTTTTTCGTGCATCCTGCATAACATTGACTAGCATCTCCGGCGTTATACTAGCTATTTTGGCTCGTATATGTTAGCTTTGAATTCGCCAATGGTCTTCGGCTTGCTTATCTTTTTAAATAACCCCACAGAAAAAGGTTTGCTGCTGTTAAATCCGGAGAACGAGGGCCACTCCAAATCACCATTTTTCGACACAACGTGTCTTGGGAACTTGCGCTGCAAGAACTTCATGGTAGCGGCTGCGGTATGGCAAGGTGCGCCCTCTTGTTGGAAATATAAATTCGTCAGACCTTTTTCACGCCTTTTCGGCCACACAAAGGACGCCAACATCCAACGATAGCGTGCGCTGTCGAGGGTTTCTCGAACTTTGAAGAAAAATGTCCGATGATGGTTTTTGGGGACACTCCGCCCAAAACAATGACTTTCTCGTCGTGCAGTGGTGTTTCGTGAATGACTTGTGGGTTCTCTGTTCCCCAAATCCGGCAGTTTTGTTTATTGACTCCCCCAGAGAGTGTAAAATGAGCTTCGTCCGTCATAAAAATTTTGTCCCCAAAATCTGGCTGGCCATCGATCATTCTTGCGACGGGATTTCCATATTGCAGGTGACGCGGCTTGTCCGTTGGCAACATTCTTTAAGTAAGTTGCACTTTGTATGGAAAGAGATGAAGATCTTGCTTCGTATTCCTCCTTAGAGTAGTTCCACTCACGTTTAACTCAACACATTTGGATTATCGGCAACACCCTCTCTTACCGGTTCAACAACTTTATTGGAGCGTCGCGGACGCCGTCGAATTGGACGCTGGAGAGTGCCTACAGACCCGTACTCAAAGTAATTATTCAACAAACTACGAGTTGTGTTGTCTGAAGGCGCCGAATTTCTTCCGTATTATTACGATAAGGACGCACGGTTTTCACAATTGAACGATTGTTTTCAATGTAAAGCGCTACAATTTCAGTGTGAATTGGTTCATAGCTAAAATGACGTTTCAGAATCGTGTAAATTTGTCTAAATCGGCTAAAAAATGTATTCTGTAATGTTGAAATACCGAAGGACTAGATGGCCATGAGATGTATAATAAAAAAGACACAATAAATTTAAGTAGAAATTAAAAAATGAGATAAAATCATCCGCGCCCCCTTTGAGCTATGAGCGTCCCTTGGGGGTCGCGCCCCCCAGTTTGGAAACCGCTGTTCTAGAGAGGGGGCTATCCCCACTATCCACTAAAATACAGGATGTTTACGAAAAATAAATGTATCTTTTTAAAATTTACTTTAACTTCAATTACTCCTAGACTTATTATCTTAAAGCAACAAATTTAGGCTCATCTTTTAAGTAAATGTGTATTCTTTAATTTGATATAAAGATTAAAAAGTTGAGTGACTCCATTTAGAAGATATGTAGGTTTAAAATATGGGCAAAATGCTGAAAAACGAAGAATATTGGGATTTTTCTCACAATTTAAACCTACATATCTTCTAAAAGGAGACATTTTTATGCCAAAAATGTTGAAACAAAAAGAAAAAAAAGCCAAAATTTTGATTTATTTTTGTTTTTAGCTTCTTAGCCTATAACTTTTTTTGGGTCAGAGATAGGTATAGGCATTGCTTTATAGAAAACAAAGTAGACAAAATTTCTTTTAAGATGCTGGGTCGAAAAATTTTTTTTGGTTGAAAATTCTCCGAAATATAGCCACTCGAACCTAGATTTTTTTGCGATTTTTATCCCTTTTATACAGAAAATTACAAATCTTTGACTTTTGAGGATTCTGCGGATCTTTGATTTAAGATCAAGGAGCGACACTCCGGAGTGGTTTTTTTACACGTCATTTATTGGCCTCCTTGTTGCCAAATTTTTACTGGTTAGGTCCTGATGGTTGCGTCTGTCTTTTTTTATAGGCTTAAGGCCCATTTACAATGTTGCGAGAGTGCGATGCGCGAACGAGACGAGTCTCGGCTAATACTCGGTCTCGTTCATAACTCGCGGTTCAATGTACAATAGTGCCAGTGCGAGCCGTTATATATACGTCAAATTAAATCAAATTTAATATATTTTTTTTCATTTTTTTATATTTTTAAAATTATTTTTTGCTTAATCTATTAATTTTTCTATGTTTTCCCCACTAATTCTCAGCATGCTGTTCGTCTAAATATGAAAATAAACTCATATGGTCTGTCATCGCATCTCGCTGCGTCAAAATTTCAATTTTGCGAAATCCTCTCGTTTCGCATTATCGCATCTCGTTGCATTGTACATTGCGCCATTTAAAAGCCTGCTATGGAAAATGTTTTGACAGCGTGTGCGAGACTCGTCCGCACTCTCGCAACATTGTAAATGTAAATGGGCCTTTACTTCGAATAATACTCTGGCGGCTGGTATTAACAAAACTAGAGCTAATGATCGCTCCACATGGGCAAGCTATGTTTTCTCAAGTTCTACTTCAGGCTTTAGCCAGTCGATAGATATCGACTTGGTTGTGCTGTTTCCTATTTTCGACGAAGTGTTTTCGTAATCCTCATACGGAGGTTCGAAAAGTTTCCGAACAAGATCGACTCGTATGAAAAGGTAGTCGGCGTCCTCTAGGGCTGCTGGTACGTAGACATACTTTTGAACAGGTTGTCTGGGACTTGTTGCCTTTAGGTTCTGCAAATGAGAACGGATGCTCTGAGCTCTGATTCTTCTATGGGAATTTCATCAGTTTTGATGGAAAACGAATTGGAAAGTCTCAGCTTTTGACCGTATGCGAGCTCGGCTGGTGCACATTGGAACTCGGTCGTGATTTCCGTGGGCATGCCTAACATGGACAGAGGGCAAGTCTTTGCTGTAATGAGTAGTGTTGTCCTTCGCCATTAAGGTTGCTTTTATTTGCCGATGGAACAGTTCGACCATCCCTCTTACATGCGGATGGTAATTTGGCAACTTAATTGAACAGCTTCGATTCGAACTGCGGAATCTTGGAACGAATTTAGTGACGAACCTTTTTGCTACCGTTGAAGCGGAGATGTTCCGAATTGGGTATGTTTCAGGCCATCTCGTGACTCTGTCTACTATCGTTAAGATGTAGACGTTTCCGCGAGATGGTGGTAGAGGTCTTATTATATATGAATGGAGATTTGGTATGCCTTCAAATTTTGGCCTTGGTCGAGACCGCTCTCAATATTCTTAATTGATCCATGGCCAGAAGTATTTATTGGTAACAGCTCGTCTTGAAGCACGAATACCAGAGTGAGAAAGAATGTGTTCGGAGTTGAACGCTAGCCTACGTAAGGATGTGGGTATATGAGGCCCAGGAATGCCGGTACTAGTTTCACACTAGACGTGAGGAAAGATGAATAGTATTGGTGTGTGTATTTGTTTTACCTGTGAGCCGTGCTCTTTGAGCGATTTCAACTCTGTGTCACCTCTTTGAACCTGAGCTAGTGTAGAGAGATCTAAGGTGAATGAGCCCACGTTGTCAGTTGCCAGTGAGTGCGACAAATAGTCGGCCACAACGATTTGTTTACCAAACACATTTCTGATGTCTGTGGTAAACTGATAAATTAGACCCAAATGTCTGGTCTGTCTAGGGAATCATTTGGTCTTTGTGTGAACTATGAACTATGGTTTGTGATCTGTATTGACAACGAAATTGTGCCATTCCACTAAGTAACATAAGTGTTTGATGGCTGCATAGATTGCGAGGAGTTCGCGATCGAATGTAGAATACGTCTGTTCTATTGGAATAAAAAGCTAGAGGTTGGTGACCGTTGAATTTTTCCAGCAGGCCTCCGATTGCATAATTAGAAATGTCAGTCGTTAGACTGTATTTTGCATTCTCGATTGCATGGTTCAACAGGCTTGCTTCTGCCATGGAGGTTTTCCTACGTAAGGATGTTGACATTTTGCCGGCAGTTAAACATTTTTTTGATACACGAGTGGTTGAGAAGGTATCTCAAATGCTCATTGATTGGAACAAAAATTTCAGCCAAATTGGGAATAAATCGGTGATAAAAATTCATCATTCTCAAAAACTTCTGGATCGATTTGACAGAAGTTGAAGGTGCGAGATAAACGATAGCCTCAAGGGGAAGTATTCCATCCTTTGTGATACATTGGTTTAGAGACATGTTCTTTGCTGCCCCAAAAACGCATTTCTCTAGCGTTATGGTTAAACTCAAACTATCGAGGCGTTTAAAAAGCTTTTCGGGGTAAACGATATGCTCAGATCATCCCTGGTTCTACTGTAAATAAGTATACCGTCCAAGTAGACATGAACGAAGTCGAGGTCTCTCGTGACTTCCTTTATGAACCTCTGAAAAGTTTAGGCTGCATTCCCTAGTCTGAATGTCATATGAAACTCATATAGAGCGAATAGCATAATGCACGACCTGTGGGGCTATTGGTATGTGATGATGTACACGTACCAAGTCCACATTAGAGAAAATTGTGCTTATGTGAAGATTCACGCAGAAGTAATTGTTAGTTCCCAAGAGTATGTCCTAGTGTGTTAGGTAACAAGGACGAAGTATGAATGCAGGGAGGAGTTTACATTTTTTTGTCAGACCAACCCGCTGGTGTGTTTGGTAAGCGGCAATGGGTGATTTGTCATACACTAATCAACGGAGATACGCAAGCCTGTATACTACGGCAAGTTGTCGTTTCTTAATAACCCCAATAAATAAAATTAAGAAGGCATAAGCATTGTAATGTTTGGGTGTTGTGGACCAAGCTAGTGAACCAGCTTCTGCTTGTGGCGTCTAGTGCCGCCTTATTTGGTGTATGAACTTATGAAATGAATACAATTACTTTATAAATAATGTAACATTTATTCATTCAAAATACCTATTCCCGCAGGGCAAGTTATTGCCACTTATACTCGGACTGAGTTCTGGGAATCAATGATTATTCACAAAATCCTTACAACTATTTATACTACCTAATTCCCCTACTTATGTTACTTAGCTTAATAAATTTACTTTACATAATCTATTCCCCTATGGAATCCACTTGTAATACAGTAGTCGTTATTTGTCTATTAGAACTGTCATAATTAACTTGTATTACAGTGTTTTCCATAGTGTGCTCTTATATACACTACAGCATCTATTCTGGATAATGAACAAAGGAAAAAGTGTGCATGTTCCTTAAGTGGCCCCTAGACTATCAATAATATTGAGCAAAATTCTGATGGTTTCCTTCTTTGCCCCAGATAAGACAATCTTTTAATATCACCCACAGACCGTCAATAATATTGCGCAAATCAAAATATTGCACAATATTATTGATAGTCTAGGGGCCCCATTAGTGTACTAAAAACAAAGTGGAAGCAGGTTTCTCGCTTCCCGGTAGTCGGCGCCGATGCGTGTTTAATTGGGCCATAACACAGTGGCGGCAGGTTGGCAGTTTAAAAATCGGTCGTTATGGTGTCTTAATTTTTTGAATTAATGATGATATTCCCCATGAGCTCTTCTCTCGATTCGTAGGATGCATACCCATTTTATTTGGTTTTATTGTACCAAGTACACAATCTAGCGCAATCAAATCATCATCGGATGAAGACGACATCATGTAATAGTTCCAACGTTGCGAGCACAACTGATGAGTGATTTTCTGCTTGCACCGGGTATGGTTTAGGTCGCCACTGTGTACGTGTGTATTCTTTTATTTGATATAAATAACAGAAACTTGAGTGACTCCGTTTCTACCTAAAAGATGAGCCTAATTACGTTGCTCTACGATAATTGGTCTAGGAGTGATTCAAGCTTAAGTAAATTTTATAAAAAAAATACATTTTTTTTCTTAAACACACTGTATCTTGGTGGATAGTGGGGATAGCCGCCCTCTGTAGAACAATTTTTTTCTCCAAATACATCCAGCAATCACTTCTGAAAATATTAGCCACGTAGTCCCTCAGAGGATTTATTGAACGTCTGATGACCTATACAAGTTGCGAATTAGGCGATATGAGTATTTTCAATGTTTAAAACGGCGATATCTCATGAATGGCAATTCGCATGGGAAAATGTATAATATCCTTTTTTGTAGATAATCCTATAGTCTACAAACTTTGTGAACACTATTTTCTGATAAGACTTACCGTTTAAGATATATTAGCCAAAAACGGAATTCGTTGTTTTTAGGGGTTGGTTTTTGAGGGTAGCGTACGACGAATTTACCGAAACCTTTTTTTAACATATTCTACTCACTAAAAACTATTTTTTAAAAAAAAATGAGTGAGTTAACATTTTGTTAGAGGTCAAAACCCCTAACGACTGGACTAGTGACGATTTCAACGAATTCACTCTACCCGCATATTTCATTAGGTTTTTATACTTTTGCTTATATGTAGTCCAGAAAAAAGAGGATGAAATTGCATTTTAAGAGGTACAGAATTTTTTTTCTGGTATTTGTTCGGGTACATCTGACAATGATAAAACCAAGTTTGTGGGATCGCAGTGGCTTGGGAAAAGCCGCCATCTTGCAAAAGAGGGAGAGGTTGTTTATATTAAATAGCTCGCTTGTATGCAATGATCAATGATAATGATCAATGGCAAAGTTGTGGAGAATAAAATTATCTAAAAAATGAGCTCTCAACGAGCTCTGTAAGTTGATTTGGCTCAAAGTTATGGTCGGTCAAAGTTCAACCATGATCGTGTGGTGAGGGTTGAATGTAGTTTTTTGCAATTAACTCGCCAAATGTTAATTTTTTTGGCTTAATGCCCATTAATAAATTTAAAGGCCTAGTAATTACCTTTCAAATGAGCCCTTAATCGTCGTTATCGCTTATGTAGTTTGCGAACAATCCAACGTCAAAGTTCGCACTGGACGTACCTGAAATAACTGATAACTGCATTTTTTTGGAATATTTCGTTAACGGTTGCTCATAAGAAAAAGTAGTAAATACCAGGAATATGGGCAATGAAAATATCTTTGCAACGAGGTATTGGTCGAAACTCCATGTCGTTTTATGTCCGCGATAGAGCGGGTCAAATGTCAACGGAGAGATTTACGAATTTTTAGCTATTTAACAACGGAAAATGATAATTATGGGAAATAGTAGCTGAGAAGCACCAGTTTTCACAATCTAAAAATAAAATTTTTGACGATAAACTATAATTATCAATCGGTAAAACTTTCTGACGAAAGAAAGAATAACAATCGAAGGTGTAAGAGCCAAGATACTTTTCATAAATAGTGAGGGTTCAGTTTAGTTGACTTGGGTTGAATTTGGTTGAGTTTAGTTGAGTTTGGTTGAGTTTAGTTGAGTTCAGTCGAGCTTGGTTGAGTTTAGTTGAGTTTAGTTGCTAAGAGTTAGAATAATAGTTAAGTTTAGTTGAGTTGGGTTGAGTTTCGTTGCTAAAAGTTGGGTTGAGTTTCATGTAAGGCTATGGCCATTATTGTTAATAGTTTTTTTTATAAACAAGTCACGTTTATAACATTTTCTTGTTCAGTGATTTACTAAAAAAAAAATTCAAGGTCAGAATGTCAAAACTGGTGATTCTCAGTTACTATTTCCCATAATTATAATTTTCCAAAGATGTTAAATAACTAAAAATTCGTAAACCTCTCCGTTGACCTTTGACCCGCTGTATCGCGGACATAAAACTACATGGAGTTTCGACCAATACCTCGTTGCAAAGATATTTTCATTGCCCATATTCCTGGCATTTACTACTTTTTCATATGAGCAACCGTTAACGAAATATTCCAAAAAAATGGAGTTATCAGTTATTTCAGGCACGTCCAGTGCGAACTTTGGCGTTGGATTGCTCGCAAACTACATAAGCGATAACGACGATTAAGGGATCATTTAAAAGGTAATTACCAGGCCTTTAAATTTATTAATGGGCGTTAAGCCAAAAAAATTAACATTTGTCGAGTTAATTGCAAAAAACTGCATTCAACCCTCACCACACCATCATGGTTGAACTTTGACCGACCATAACTTTGAGCCAAATCAACTTACAGAGCTCGTTGAGGGCTCATTTTTTAGATAATTTTATTCTCCACAACCTTGCCATTGATCATTATCAACTATCATTGCGTGCAAACGAGCTATTTAATATAAACAACCTCTTCCTCTTTTTCAAGATGGCGGCTTTTCCCAAGCCGCTGCGACCCCACAAACATGATTTTATCATTGTCAGATGTACCCGAACAAATGGCAGAAAAAAAATTCTGTACCTCTTAAAATGCAATTTCATTTACTAATTTGACTGGACTTTGATGAACATTTTAGAAAGTGTGGAATGACTTTGTTGAATGAACCTCACTTTATATTTTGTTATCATATAAATCGAAAAGACTAATCCTCCATCTGCACTGACTGAACTGAGTCAATTTTTTTCCGCTAATGCCAAGTACCACTATTTTCCGACTGGATTAAGTCAAAGGGGTGGGCTGCATTTTTTACTAACCATACGCCATTCAAACTGACTTTATGGAAAAGGAATGACATTCGAGACAGAAAAAATAAAACTTCATCCTGAACTTGACACCAAAACGATTCATTTCAACTTAACTGACTAATAAAAATTATCAAGGAATCTTTATATTGTCGGTCATTGTTGAAAGTATTGGCAGATCTAAAATTTGTTCTTATGGTTGCAATATAGAAGTAGTCAGAGCTAGTCAAAAACTTTCTCCTCGTTGTCCAGTGATTGAAAGAATTGCACAAGCATGCTTCGAGGTCAGTATCAACTTCAATTCGATTCTATTGTATATGAATAGTAGAGCTGGTCATTTTTACTATAATTTAATCGATATAAAATTTTAGGAATTCAAAACTAATAAAGAATTTGCATGGATTAATATGATATTTCCAGCCACGCAATTATTATTGTTTTCATTCAAATATACCCAAGCAAAAGTATGTAAGTTTTTATATTACAAAAATCTTCAAAAAATTTCCATTTTGTTCAGATAAAATAAACTACGGAATTTTTTGAAGACGTCTTCTTATAACATATCCATTCGAACGAGTTAAAAAACCCACGAGCCATAAAGCCATGCAAATAAAGAAGATTAAAGAAAGCTGATTGAACGGAAATTTCAAGAACTTCCTTATTGTTCTCCTTTTATATTTTAGTAATGAATAACACACTTAAATTAAGTTTACTGAAGCTATTAATAACACAGTTTACGTAAAATCCAATTGAAAAATCCAAAATTTCGTGTATAAAAGCTCGCTGTAAACTCTAGCACACCAGTCCTCACTTGATAGATCCCATGATGAAGTTCATCACAGTAACTTTGCTCGCTATTGTCTGCGTTTCCCGAACCCTTGCCCATCCTGGGTTCTGGGATATTATGGACACAATGACCAACAGTTTCAACAGCAATGTTGAACTTTTCCTAGGCGGAAGCGGTGGCAGTAGCCAGGGACAAGTCGGCTCGGATGCTTTCAACATTTACTGGGGCAAGACCAGAGGCAAGTTTGACCAATTCAAGCTTGTATCAAAAGATTACTTCGTACGTGCCAGAGATTACTTCGTGGAAAAATTCAATTCCGCTAAGAGATTGATTGGTCGGATGAATGATGATGCCAAACCAGTTTTCCTTAAGGTTCAAAAGGACTTACAAGCTGCAACCAACAGCTTTGAAGAAGCAACTGATGTCGCCGAAAGGAAATTTGGCGAATGGTCAGATAAATCTAAGGCGTCCTTCACTCATTTAAGCTCCGATGTTCAGGACTATAAGCGGAAAATGGAAGAGAAGGTGCGATACTTAAGCTCGTCTAAGCGTCCAAGAGGACAGGAAATAATAAACCAATTCGAAGAGGAAGCAGCTTCTATCATGGAGAAATGCCGAGTAAGAACCCACGAGCCAATCGAGAACTTATACGAGTACTCCCGATCCGTTGTTGAAAAGTCAAAGAGCAAATTCAACTCTATTGTCAACGATATCAGAGATTGTTCCGAGGTGGAAGATCAAAAGACATGTGGTGAACAATTGTACAAAGACAGGAGAGACACCATGGAAGAAATGGAGGAAGACGGTGTCAAACTGAGGGATAGGCTCATGGAAACTAATTACGAGGATCTCGCTGGGCATGTTTGCATCTCTGAAACTCTTGATGAGATCCGAAGACGCAGCCAACAGGCCCAGAACAAAATCAATAATTTGTAATAAAAACGCCTTGATTTTGCTATGTCCAAATAAAGATTTATTATTTCTTAATAGTTGCTTACTTTTTTATAATCAAACCCAGGATTACGTTATTCAATTCCCAAAGTTGTTACTGCAAATGTGCATTAATAGTACCGTAAAATTTGATTTTAGACATAAGTACTTTTGTGATCGCAATTTCAGGGTACTTGAAGAAGCATATCCCGAGTTGTGTCAGATACTACCTAGAGTTCCGCAGTGAAGGGTATTGCGACCCTTCCAATACCTTCTCTATTCCGCGGATATACCAACAACGGATAACACGTTTATCGATACATTGGCTGATGATACCGTAATTATGTCAACAGAGGCATCTCTACCAAAAGCGGTTGAAAAACTCCAACGAGCTTTGAATCATGTTAGCAAATGACAACAGATCCGAAAATCAAGCTCATTAGGCCCCCATCCACGGTCAAACAAATCGTCAAATTTCTGGCCAACATAAAATACAAGTTTTCGAAGTTGGCCGCTGTTTGAAGAAAATATTCGTCTGGTTTAATATTTCCTTCAAACAGCTTAAATGTGTGTGTGCATTTTTTATGTGTGCCATGTAAAACATATGAAAGTTCGTTTTGTTTACAGGAATTGTCGCTCGAGATGTTTAAACAAAGTTTCCCTCGTTGGTGGCCAACAAATGGCAAAGCATAAATGTGTGCGCTGTTTGTCGAAAATTGGTTTGATGATTTGTTTGACCGTGGATGGGGGCCTAATGAGCTTAAATCTGATCATGTGATATTTACGCTGCGTCGCAAAAGCAGCAGCTTAGCTTACAACACACAAGGCCCATTTACAATGTTGCGACAGTGCGATGCGAAAACGAGACGAGTCTCGCACGCGCTGTCAAAATATTTTCCATAACAGGCTTTTAAATGGCGCAATGTACAATGCAACGCGATGCGATAATGCGAGACGAGAGAATTTCGAAAAATTGAAATTTTGACGCAGCGAGATGGGTGACAGACCATATGAGTTTATTTTCAGATTTAGACGAACAGCATGCTGAGAATTAGTGGAGAAAACATAGAAAAATTAATAGATTGAGCACAAATTACTTTTAAAAATATAAAAAAATGTAAAATAAATATAAAATTTGATTGAATTTGACGTATATATAACGACTCGCACTGGCACTATTGTACATTGAAACGCGAGTTATGAACGAGACCGGGTATTGGGCGAGACTCGTCTCGTTCTCGCATCGCACTCTTGCAACATTGTAAATGGGCCTACATACCTCAATCAGGTGCAAGTACCCCAGGCAGAATCTGCAAAATATCTTGGTCTCCATTTGGATTCAGGACTAAACATAGAAACATCACGTGAGATAAAAATCTGAACAGATTCGACTAAAACAACGTCAAATATACTGGCTCTGGGGTTGTACCCATAAATCTAATCGAGACGTAACTAAACGCAGCCAAAATAAAAGAGAATGCAAATTTTGGTACCCACCTCCAGGAGCTATGTGTAATACGTCTTTGGATAGGTTTTTTTTAGCTGTATATAAGTTATTATGGCGCCTAGTTCGAAATCTTTGTCCGTTCTGACTAATACGGCCAGAACTGTACAAAGATAGAGCCTTACATATTAGAGCTCCAATATTTTGACGTGTATGTACAACACGTGTACACGTGTATAATACGTGTAATAACACGTTCACTTGATACACGTGTAATTTTTATACACGTGTATATCTTTTTCACGTGTATTTATAAAATCTAACACAACACGATGTAATTTTATTGACAAATTTGAATATGTATAGTATTTATGATGTGAATTTACAGAAATTTCATGAAAAGTTGAGACCGCCACGAGTAGTACAGATCAAGATCGATCATCATCAGAACTTTCTTTGGAGCAAGTATCTCAAGAGGACACTGTAAACTCAAGTGTTTAGCTGCTAAACACTTAAAGCGTTTAAATCGTTGTAGACGAAATTTAAACACTTAGCGGCGTTTAATGAGTAAACATTTAAGTGTTTAATTAGCAAACGTTTGTAGCGTGTTTTTGGTTATGAATAATACAAATTATGTTGATAGAACTATTAATCAATACTATATTAAAACATAATACTATCATTGCAAAAAGTGAAAAAAAAACAAAAAAAAAAAAACAAAAAAAAATCCAACCCAAGTGCCTTTTTTCCAAGCGGTCCCCCGACTAAGTGCAAACCACTTCCAATATTGCTTGACTTCCGTGATAGAACAAGATGCGCTTTACTGAATATGCTAAATGGTACCCTTGGCGGGAGTTAGCATAATTGCGGGAAGTATGGGTCGCTCATATTTTTTCGTCTTATCACTGCAAATCTCAGCTTTTGAAAGTGTTTTATTTCAAAACGCTTAAAACGTTTTATTTTGACGTCACCCATTTGATTAACATTGTAGACATTTTTTAAACGTTTTGAAATAAAACACTTCTAAAATCTCAGATTTGCAGTGATACTGATTATTTTAAATTCGTAATACTTAAGCATCTTTACGGTTTTATTTTCATATTAACAAAATAACTGTCAACAAAGGCGTAAAAAATTCAGGATAAACTAAGTTAAATAAATGAAAACAACAAATGAAGTAAGAAAAGGCCAAAAAATGAAGAATATGTATATTCTAAAATAATTTTGGATGTAATTTTGGTTACTTTTTTTACTTCTGTTTATTACTCAAATAACAACAATTGCATTCTTTTGGCCCTTTTGAAAAAACAATTTAAAAGTTTTTTATCAGATCTCGTAGAGAATTTTGGGACCTTTAATTTAAAAAAAAGAAAGAAAAGAAAAAAGAAAGACGTGAACTCGAGATATTTAACTTTTTGTATTTTGGCCAATTGTTAATTAACAAATACATATTTTGGGCTATAATTTGGACTGTATCACTTTGAATCCTATACTATTCATTTTTTAAGTTTTATATAAACTTATTCACTGCAAATCCAAGTGTTTAGCAGGTGCTGAGAAATAAAACGCTCTAGTGTTTTATTTCTAAACGATAAAGTATTTAATGTTTACTTTTAAAACAGAAGAAGCGTTAAATTCACAAAATCTAAACGCTAAAGTGTTTGATTCTTAAACACCTAAAGCATTTAACAGAAATTAAACGCGTAAGGTGTTTACCAAAAAATTCTAACCTAAGCGCAAGTGTCTAAAAGTAAAACACTTATTCGCCAATTAAACACTTCGGAAGGTAAACACTTAGTTATGATAAAACACTTATGGGGAACTAAACGCTCTAGCGTTTTATTTTTACACGGTAAAGTGTTTAGGGGTGGGAAGTGTCTCTAATGAAATCCTGGGTGATCCATTTTAGAGGTACTATTTTCAGAAATAAAAAAAATAAAATCATTCAATTTTATCGCGTAATTTTTATTATCATACAAAAAAACTAGAATTTCAAGAAACAGGGAAGTTATTATGAAAAAAAACAAAAAAAATCACTCAATTAATAATACTTACACTATAATGCTTGAAAATAAGTTTCTATAAAACTTAAAAAATGAATAGTATAGGTTTCAAAGTGATACAGTCCAAATTATAGCTCAAAATATGTATTTGTTAATTAACAATTGGCCAAAATACAAAAAGTTAAATATCTCGAGTTCACGTCTTTCTTTTTTCTTTTCTTTCTTTTTTTTAAATTAAAGGTCCCAAAATTCTCTACGAGATCTGATAAAAAACTTTTAAATTGTTTTTTCAAAAGGGCCAAAAGAATGCAATTGTTGTTATTTGAGTAATAAACAGAAGTAAAAAAAGTAACCAAAATTACATCCAAAATTATTTTAGAATATACATATTCTTCATTTTTTGGCCTTTTCTTACTTCATTTGTTGTTTTCATTTATTTAACTTAGTTTATCCTGAATTTTTTACGCCTTTGTTGACAGTTATTTTGTTAATATGAAAATAAAACCGTAAAGATGCTTAAGTATTACGAATTTAAAATAATCAGTATCACTGCAAATCTGAGATTTTAGAAGTGTTTTATTTCAAAACGTTTAAAAAATGTCTACAATGTTAATCAAATGGGTGACGTCAAAATAAAACGTTTTAAGCGTTTTGAAATAAAACACTTTCAAAAGCTGAGATTTTCAGTGATAGGACGAAAAAATATGAGCGACCCATACTTCCCGCAATTATGCTAACTCCCGCCAAGGGTACCATTTAGCATATTCAGTAAAGCGCATCTCGTTCTATCACGGAAGTCAAGCAATATTGGAAGTGGTTTGTACTTAGTCGGGGGACCGCTTGGAAAAACGGCACTTGGGTTGGATTTTTTTTGTTTTTTTTTTGTTTTTTTTGTTTTTTTTTCACTTTTTGAAATGATAGTATTATGTTTTAATATAGTATTGATTAATAGTTCTATCAACATAATTTGTATTATTCATAACCAAAAACACGCTACAAACGTTTGCTAATTAAACACTTAAATGTTTACTCATTAAACGCCGCTAAGTGTTTAAATTTCGTCTACAACGATTTAAACGCTTTAAGTGTTTAGCACCTAAACACTTGAGTTTACAGTGATTTTCAAGCATTATAGTGTAAGTATTATTAATTGAGTGATTTTTTTTGTTTTTTTTCATAATAACTTCCCTGTTTCTTGAAATTCTAGTTTTTTTGTATGATAATAAAAATTACGCGATAAAATTGAATGATTTTATTTTTTTTATTTCTGAAAATAGTACCTCTAAAATGGATCACCCAGGATTTCATTAGAGACACTTCCCACCCCTAAACACTTTACCGTGTAAAAATAAAACGCTAGAGCGTTTAGTTCCCCATAAGTGTTTTATCATAACTAAGTGTTTACCTTCCCAAGTGTTTAATTGGCGAATAAGTGTTTTACTTTTAGACACTTGGGCTTAGGTTAGAATTTTTTGGTAAACACCTTACGCCTTTAATTTCTGTTAAATGCTTTAGGTGTTTAAGAATCAAACTCTTTAGCGTTCAGATTTTGTGCATTTAACGCTTCTTCTGTTTTAAAAGTAAACATTAAATACTTTATCGTTTAGAAATAAAACACTAGAGCGTTTTATTTCTCAACACCTGCTAAACACTTGGATTTGCAGTGGAATCATTTGCAGGTCAATCTTCTCATGAGAATTCACAGTCGCAATCATCTTTAGATCATACTTCTCAACCACACTTTTACAATCGGAATCACAAACAAAAAGAAAACTACGATCAGGACAACCTGCACAAACACTGTATAAAAATTGTAGTCAAGAGCGATTGCATGGGGCATTAGCTCAGTTGTTGATTGGTCTTAATCAACTGCGTTGTCACTTTGCCCTAGTGAAGGATTCAGAAAGTTTAGAACCAAAATATAATCCACGTAGTGAAGATTCCCTAAAAAAGCGCTTGATGCCATGAAAAACTGCATCCAAGAAAAAGATTCGTTCGAAGCATTTGCATGTACAACTGATTGTTGGTCATCTAGGGCTCAAGATTCATTTTTAATTTTAACATATCCTTGAAGCCTTGGTTTTGAATATCGTTGGCCTGGCTGGTGTTTTTTCCAGTGGCTGCAGCCACTATCAGTCTGAAGTTGTCGATGAGGCCGGGAGCATTTTTACACTTGCATTAACAACCTGCTACGCTAAAATGTCGTCTTCGCCTGTCTGTCTGTGGGGAGAGGTGAGCCGGACTTGCACGAGGCAGTGCATTTGCCCCTTACACGATGGTAAATTGTGCCTCAATTTTTTTAAATGTCCCTGTTAAAAATAATGTCCTACTGCTATATTAGCGTGTATCGAGAGAAATGAGGCGAAGTGTGATTCATTACGTTCAAATGATTTACTTCAGTTCTTGACTTGAAATTTACTTGAAACTCAAGTTGCGTTTTCGGTTCACTTACTTGACTTCAAAATTTCTTGAAATTTTCTTGAACTGACATTTGACCTTTCCTATTATACCAGAAACTAGCTCCATATTATAATATAAATAAAAAGATTGTATCAAAAGTAAACATTCACCACAGTCTTTATTTTCTTATTGTTCCAAGAAAACAATACACATGCAAAATTTCGAGTATTCAAGTACCGTTTACATGAGCTTTTTCAAGTCAATCAAACAAATTTGGGTGTTTTACTTGACTCAAGTATACTTGAAGTCAGGACGAGTTTATATGCATATTTTTTTACTTGAAAATTACTTCAAGTATACTTCAAGTAAGCATGTAAACATAATTTATTGTAAATTACTTACAATTAGTGAAGAGACATTTCTTACTTCTTTTGGGGTAGTAAAATATCCAGTTTAAACTGAGTCGTGGTGAGATTGTAAATACAAACTGGAGAGAAGTGTCTTACATTTTTTGAGGGAGTGAAATTTCCAACATGAAATGAGGTCAGGTGAGATTGTAATGTAAATTGTGGAGACATAGCTTTCTTACCTACTCTGAATCAAACTCGTAAAAAAAATTTTTTTTCTTTCTTTTTTTAATTGGCTTCTTTTTGTCCTTTTGGCATTACAATAGCGCCTTGCTTCATTTGAAGTATGACATTGTACTGGTTCAAAATCAAAAAGAGGCACCTCTTACAAACTCATTTTATACTCTTGTCCTACCCAACGCTATCTGTGGGGAATTATGAGGTAACCTGCAGTCCACGGCCTGTGAGGCGGTTGCCTCAAGTCCTCAGTCAGACTGAGTAACGTGTGGCCTTCATCGGGCCGTGTTTGCTGACCTGGCGTAAAAGGCCACGGCCTGTAAGTGAATGGGGGCCTTTAGAACAAGACAAAAAGTGTTTATTCTAGGAATTGTTTTGGTTAAAGATTGTTCTAAAATGTTGACACGTGTATCAAACTATTACACGTATTTGGTACACGCTTAAAATAAATTCACGTGTTTTTACACGTGTAGGATAAGAATACGTGTACACGTGTATGACGTGTACACGAACCCGTGGCAGCTCCATAACATATCACCCTGTATTTTTGCAACCGTATTACCTATTTCAATGAACGCAGAATTCCTCCACCTATCTATGATGATAAAAGAGATGGTTCTATCTTACCAACTTTTGGAGTAATGAGTCGTCAAAGTCAAAATTTTATTTTTTTAACAAAACGTCAACTCCCATTTTGTCAAAAAAATACGTAATTAATCTATACTTTTTTTCCAAAACCTATCCAACGACGTATTACACATAGCTATTAGAGTGGGTAACAAAGTACATATATTTTCTGGCATCCTCCTTTCTTTGAATGATCACCAACGCTTACCGCTATGTGACTAATAAAGAAATACATACTGATTTGGAAAAAAAATGGATAGAGGATGTCATCCGCGAATATGCCATTAAACACGAGAAGAGACTTCTTGCCCACACCAACGTTGAGGCTATACAATTATTGGATGTTATCAACGAAATAAGATGTCTTAAAAGATTAAAACCACCATGAACTTACTGTATAATTCGATGAATACTACAATCTACAGGAACACTGGTTCAGAAAACCCATACAAGTTTATGCTTACTTTAAGTTATGCTTACTTTAAGTACTATTGTCATCCATACGAAATTGAGAATGGGTCACAAGTGGATGTGGTATATATGTACTGATTTTTGATCGCGTTAATCTTACTCTTCTTAAAATAAAAATTTTATCTTTTGGCATTCTTTCATGTCTTTTTAAATGGATTATTTCTTATCTCACCGCCACCGGTAGGAAACAACGTGTTAAAATTGAATCGATTGAGTCTGGATTGATAAGTGTCAACTCTGGTGTACTTCAAGGTTATCATTTGCGTCCACTTCTCTTTATAATTTTCATTAATGATATTGTCAATGTTTTTAACTTTTCGCAGTGTCTTTTATATGCTGACGATCTTAAAATATACATATAAATCAGTTACAAATTAAGAAGATTGCCTTCACATTCAATCTGATCTAGACAGACGTGCTGTGTGGTGTGCTAAGAATAATTTATTCTTAAATCCGAGCAAATGTAATAGCTTTTCTTTCCATCGCAATAGTAATCCGTTTCGTTTTGATTATGTTGTTGATAACGTCGTGATTGCGCGTCCATCTTATATTAAAGATTTGGGTGATTCTAAACTTGATTGTTCCGTTCCGTTCATGTTGATCATATCACATCTAAAACGTATAAACTGCTTGGTTTTATAAAGAGAATTGCGACGGATTTTCGTGATTGTTATACTCTAAAAACTCTATATGTGTTCGATCTCTTTTAGAATATGCTTCGTGTGCCTGGTGCCCTTATATTACAATTCAGATTAAACGTATTGCTCTTTTCAAAGAAATTTTACTCGTTATGCATTGCGTAGTTTCCGTTTGAGTCAACCTCCCACTTATCTTACTAGATGCCTTCTTCTTGGGCTACAGACGTTGGAATCAAGAAGGAATTTTTTTTGTATTAGGTTTTTCAGGGATATTTTGTGTTTTGAAATTCGTTCGCCTGAACTTGTTGCTTTATTTAATATCCAGTACCAGGAAGCCGATCTATAATCGGTCACACTTTTATCGGGTCGGTTGCGCTTAGGTTAAGTCACATTTTGTTACATTTAGTACAATAACTGTTGAAAGGAAATCTTGCGACATCTTTTTGAAACCTAATTTTGGAATCTTTTACAAAATAAGACATTAGAAAGAATATGGCAAAATGAACTTTGGTTATGTATTCCACATGGAATATGTATCATCCATTTATTTACCAGTTCTCGAAGTTCAACATCTTGTAGATCAGGAATTTCTGCAGAAATTAAATCATCGAGTTCTTCACAATTATGAATCTTATCTTCAGGTTTCATTATTATCAGCAAATGCATCTGTGGCAAGCCCCTTTTTTGGGATTTAATGGTGTAAACATAAGCTGCAACTCCCCCGAAAATTGTCTTTTTATCCAAATCCTCGATTAATTCATCAAATTTTTTTTTCGATTCGCGTAACGATGTTTGGCCTACTTAAGCCGGTCTGTAGCTCAGCGGTTAAAGTGCTATTGCCAACCACTGGGGGGGTAAAATCGTACCGTCACCTCCACGCTGGTGCCTCCTGGATAACCAACCGACGACGGACGTACCCAGTGCCCGGGGGTATAGCTGGGCCACCCTGTCCGATGGGGTATAATTCACGGATCCGGTCCCCCAGGTTCGGGGGTTGGGCGAAAGGTTGACAACCTCTCCTCGGAAAACAATTCTTGTTATGGAATCGAGAAATCAGCCTCGGAACAGTCAGGATTTACGGCAAAGACCCCAGCAACGTCCCAGGACTAATGATTTAAGGACTAACGATATAAAATTTGCAACATGGAATGTGAGAACATTATATAGACCTGGAGCAATGGCAGAAATGATAGATGAGCTTAGACGATATAGAATACTCATTGCAGGATTGCAGGAGCTAAGATGGACTGGTAAAGGAGTCCTAGAACGAAGAGACGCTACGATATTCTACAGTGGCAATAATGACTCCAGAAGAAACTTTGGGGTAGGTTTCTGTGTACTTAAACCTCTACTCAACAATGTAATAGACTTCACCCCGCTTAACGATCGGATCGCGACCCTAAGAATCAAATCCAGATTTCATAATATAACATTCATCACGGTGCACGCGCCTACAGAAGAAAAACCAGAACAAGAAAAGGATGACTTCTATGAAACTCTTAGAGTGACTTATGACCAAGTCCCTTCTTACGACATGAAAATCGTATTAGGCGACTTTAACGCTAAAGTGGGTAAGGAACCATATTATTACCCCTACGCTGGCAAATTCTCGTTGCACGAAGAATCAAACGATAACGGGAACAGAATGGCCGAATTCGCTATAGCAAGAAGTTTGACAATAGCTAGCACCTGGTTTAACCATAAAAATATACACAAAAGGACATGGACATCACCAGATGGCAGGCACCATAACCAAATCGACCATGTTCTAGTTAACACTAGGCATGGAAGTAGCATACTGGATGTAAGGAGTTTCCGAGGAGCGAATGTAGACACCGATTATTACCTAGTTGTTGGGAAAATGAGGGCGAAAAAACTAGCGACAAGACATAGAACAAACAATGATAGACAAACAAAGTGGAACATAGAAAAATTAAAAAATGAAGAAACAAAACAACAGTATGAAAGAATGTTAACAGGAAAGCTAGAGGAAATAGCAAGGAGTCTGGAAATGGAAAATGATCTGAACGTGATGTGGAACTCCATAAAAGAAAAAATCACAGAGACAAATAACAGTGTATTAGGCACACAAAACCAAGAGAGAAGGAGGCACTGGTTTGATGATCAATGCAAGAGAAGCATTGAAATAAAAAACCAAGCAAGACAGGTGTACCTAGAAAGAATGACCAGAGGAAACCACGAGAAATATGTAGCAGCACGAAGAGACACGAAAAAGTTATTAAGGAAGAAAAAACGTGACTACTTTAGAAATAGAATAAGTGCGATTAAGCAAAGCTACACTAATAAAGACGCTAGGAGTTTCTACAAAGAAGTCAACATGATTAAGAAAGGATACAAACCCACCTGCACCATGGTAAGAAGAGAAGATGGTACTATAGCTAGTAGTATCGAAGACATACTCGAGGTGTGGGAGAAATACTTTAGAGACTTCTTCAAAGAGAACATAAACCTAACACAGGGAGAAGCAGACAACCGGAGTACAGATGACCCAGAAAACGATACGCCAGATCCTACAATAGAAGAAGTTGCAAATGCCATAGCGAAACTAAAAAATCATAAGGCTCCAGGTCCAGATGGCATACCCCCGGAAATCTTAAAAAATGGTGGGGAGAAGTTATGCCATGTCTTACATAGCCTCATCGTAAAACTATGGAGAAGTAGCAAGTTGCCAGAAGAATGGCTTTTAGGTACAATAGTCCCAGTCCATAAAAAAGGTGAATTGATGAACTGCAAAAACTACAGACCAATATCTTTGTTGAACACAGCTTACAAAGTGCTTTCACATATTTTATTTAATAGACTGAAACCACATTTGGAGGATAAAGTAGGCGATTACCAAGCAGGATTTAGAACAAATAGATCGACAACAGACCAGATTTTCATAATGAGACAAATACTTGAAAAATGCTGGGAAGAAAGCATTGATATTCATCTTCTTTTTGTTGACTATAGAAATGCTTACGACCTGCTTAATAAAATAGAGTTGTGGAAGAAGATGAGTGAAATGGGTTTCCCGAAGAAATTAATAGGCCTATGCAGAATGACGACCAAAAATTGTAAAACACAAGTGAGAATACGAGGATGCAACTCGATCAACTTCCCTCAAGAATCAGGCCTGCGACAAGGAGATGCGATCTCACCAATACTTTTTAACATTGCTCTGGAAGCAATAATGAGGGAAACACAGCTTAATGGAGCAAATAGCATCTTCACAAGGAACATTCAGGTACTAGCCTTCGCAGATGACATAGTCATAATTGGACGCAAGGCGCAAGATGTAAAAGAAACCTTTTCCAAAATTGTCCAAAGTTCAGCAAAGTTCAATCTACGAGTAAATGACACAAAAACAAAGTATATGATCGTATCAAAACGAGGACAACGATTAGGGCGTAGTATCAGCCTTGATGATCATAGTGTGGAAATTGTAGAAAACTTTATCTATTTAGGGACAATGCTTACTGCAGAAAATAAGATAAAGGACGACATCCATAGACGCATCGTAGCCGCAAATAAAACCTATTTCGCACTAGTCCCGGTCCTAAAAAACAAAGAAATTTCAAGACAGTGCAAGGTCAGACTATATAAAACATTAATCCGCCCAGTTCTATGCTATGGGTCTGAGGCTTGGACATTGACCCAACAAACAGAAAATCAACTTAAAATCTTCGAAAGGAAGATCTTAAGAAGAATATTTGGTCCTGTAAGGGTTAACCAGAACGAATGGCGCATTAGGACAAACGAAGAACTTCAAGAAATGTATGACGAAATTAATATAGCTACATACATAAGACTGAATAGACTGCGATGGCTCGGACACGTTGTACGAGCTTCAGAAGATAGAATGCTAGCCAGGATTTTTAATGGTAGACCATCAGGAAGAAGAAGAGTAGGACGACCAAGAAATAGGTGGATAGATGACGTGCTAGCAGATATACGGAAATTTCGTATAACAAATTGGAGAGAGCTAGCAAGACGTAGAGATGACTGGAAGAGGAGACTTCGAGAGGCCCGAGTCCTGCAAGGACTGTAGCGCCATCCAAGAAGAAGAAGCCGGTTGCTGCCATTTACTATCATCTTCATTGATAATTCGTAAAGCTTCCTTTATTTCCGGCCACTCTGGATTGGATTGGAAGTCATAGTAATGAAGAAATCAGGAGACTCTTCAAAATACTCACAATAGTATCTTGTGGAGCCAGGAAAAGATGATGGAAGTATTATCTTTTCTCCTAAAACACCGTTATTTTTTTCTGCCATCTCATTAAGAAAATAAATAACTGATGTATAGTTATCAGCTAGTGTTTTTTTTCATTCGCCTTTATCCATTAAATCCTATCATGTTCTACTCTTATATATGTATCAACAAGATACTGTTGAAAAAGGCGGCCACCAAAATGCGAAGCATTAAATTTGATTTTACGTAAATCATAATTACCATCAGTCACATTTGATGAAAGAGATTTGGCAAGTTCCGGTCGATAAGCAATCCCATATCGAGCAAGTTCAAGTCTAGTAATATTTCTTCTACTTGCATACGGGTTTTTTAATGCCATGTCTAGTGAGAAACCAAATGTGCCTTTGGGAAAAAGAGCGGATAAGTAATATTTTGCGTTTGTCAATATTTTTCATTGTTGTAATAGATTTTCCACGCTGTCGAATAATTAGTTCATTATCTGGAAAGCTTTGGTCAGCATTTAAAGTTACAACGGCACATACTATGTTACTTCGATGAACGTTATATCGTCTTTGATCAAGTTCTTCTGGACAGGTAAATAAAAATCTAACATACGGTTCTGGAATATTTCGTATTGCCGCTACACGTCTAGCTTCTCCTTCTACTTCCCTCGTCATCATAAAGTCTCGTGCATATGGGTTTTGAGATTTAATGCCGGATCCACACGTTTGTCAAGGCTTGGCAAGCATTCGCAAATTCAAGCGTGGGGATAAGGCGTTTGGCTTGGCTTGTGCAAGCTTGGCGACGCTTGTGGCCGATCCGGTCGAGTGTGGATGCTCGGAGAAAATATTTACAAATATACAAGAATTGCTCACTACCAGGAAGTACCAGGAAGCCGATCTATAATCGGTCACACTCTTATCGGGTCGGCTACGCTTGGGTTAAGCTACTTTTTGTTACACATTTAGTACAATAATTGTTGAAAGGAAATCTTGGGAAATCTTTTTTAAAACTAATTTTTTTTTGTAATATTTTACATAATAAAAAATATAGTTTAAAAAAACTAAAATTTACGCTTTTATTTTAAAATGAACTAAAAAGTTAAAAATAATTTTGAATGTAAAGTTTTTATTGCTCCAGCCAGTATATGGAAACAGCCTACCTATATTCTTATTTTATAAATTAACACCGGAACTTTTCTCTAGCGCTCCACGCTTTTTTACATGGTTTTTTCCATATACTGGCTGGAGTAATAAAAACTTTACATTCAAAATTATTTTTTACTTTTTAGTTCATTTTAAAATACTATACAAAGTACCTACTATACTCGTCTTACACTTTCATTTGATACCGATACCCATAGCGAGCGCGTTGTAAAGAAAAGGGTAAACCGCTATTTTGTGTTGGCCGCCATTTTGAATTTGGAATGACGCCATACAGCTTATAGTATTCTAATTGTTACACCTTTTCACTAAGCCCAACGAACTCAAGGAAAACAGAAAGCAAATTTTCCGGAAGTTTTCACTAAGCCCAACGGACTCATTGGGTGAAAACACCTTCAAATACCAATTTTGGTGAAAATCGTTAGAGCAGTTTTCGAGAAAATATTTACAAATATACAAGAATTGCTCACTTAATATCACTAATATCTATAGTCCAGTAAAATAAGGAATTCACTTCGGAATTCCTTTGTAACAGGGCGGATTTTTTCCATTCTCTTCTAAATTGTATCAATAACATCTGACAAAAAATCCGCTTCCTAAAAAGTGCCGTTGCAATAGTTAAGAAACAAAAGAAGTGTTAAATTCTGGTTTTTCGTGAATAGCTTTTAAAATATAATTCCGAAAAAACTGATAACGCCATTCGAAAGAGGAGGAAACATTACGTAAATAATGTCTAATAAAAGTTTTTGTACGATCAAATCCCTGGGAGATGCGAATTTGTTAATAAAGGTCTAATACATAGCTTCATAGTATGTGTGTATGAGCAAAAATGAGACGAGCTCCGTACAAAAATGGCTATAACTTTTGATTGGTAAAAGCAAATGAAAAAAACCAAAATTCTTATTGAAGAAAAATACTTTGCTTACTCGATCCATGTATTTAAATGATAGAAAACATATTTAAACAATTATTATTATAGAGCAAGAGCCCGTGACCGCCAGACTTACGTTATAGCATAAACGCTGAAAATTTGTCTGCGTAAGGACACTGCAGCAGGTAACAACGTTTGGCTACTAAGAATCCTGAGCCGCAGTGGCTTTGGCAGGAAGGAGGTAGCAAATGTGCATAAAATTGATGCCAACTTACGTCATTTTATAAACGCTGATTTTTTGATCTGGAATACTATTAGGCTGCTTACACACCAAACTCGACATCGACATGACACGACGAAATTCGACAACATTTTTCTGTCGCGACACACATCTATTCTTATCATTAAGCGAGTCTATTCACACTGAATTCGACATCGACACGACACGACAAGATTTTCTGTTGTGACACCCATTTATTCTTATTATTAAACGAGTGTATTCACACTGAATTCGACATCGACACGACACGACAGAACTCGACAGAACTCGACAAGGAAAAAAAACTGTTACCGACGAAGGGCTTCACATTCAAATCAGTTTATATCCACTGAAGCCGGCACGAGGAAAAACGTCGAACGACGACTTTCGACACGTCGAGTACTTATGCAGTGACTTTCGTTGTGTCGAGTGGTTCTGGTTGAAATGGATTGTGACGCAGACGACGCAGACATCTTCTTGTCGAATCTCCGTACACACTGAATTCAACATGACACGACATGAACTTCTTGTTCATTAGGTGTCGAATTTGGTGTGTACGAAGATTCGACAAAAAATTTTTTGTCGATGGACGTTTTGTAATGTCGTGTCGATGTCGAGTTTGGTGTGTAAGCAGCCTTAGAAGTCACGTCCTCCATTGCCAGACGGTTTGTATAGTGGAAACCCCTTGCTAGACGCCTTAAAGGTTAAAAAATTGTATTGTACGTACGTTAATATTTCATTCAAAACGTCGAAACGTAATACCCCGCTTTGAAACTCGTTCCCTATATGTCGCTGATTACGAAAATCAGAACCCCACAGTCCTAAAATATGGGCGTCACCCTTAAAAATGCAAAAAATGCCCCTTTTTAAGGGGTTTTTGCGATAATTTCAATAATAATCAAAAATAATCCAATGAAATACACTTTTTCAATATTTATTTGCAAAGATGGTCGATTTATACCAAATCAAGTCAAATTTTATGATAAGGGGGATCCTAAAGGAGTAAAACTTAACTAATAATTGGTAAAATATCACTTGTTTCAGTAAATCTTCTGCAAATTGTACGTGACTTCTAAAAGCAAAATTATTTCTAAATTTAATTTGTGGATCGGTTTCCTGAAATGGCCATAATTAAAATGTATGTATTGAAAAGACTTAAAAAAATCGTGTTTCTGCAAGGCGGACCTTTTATTCCACGAATTTCGGGAAAACCGCATTTTATTATTTCCATGCGTACTTTCAATCAATAATCAATAGGTGCGAAAATACTCTTATTAATGCTCTGAATATATATAGAGGTTGTAGCTGAGATCTGTACCTTTCAATATGTGCTTTTTTAGAATTTTTAAATAATTCGTCAACATTCGTTTGTAACATTCTCTTGTAAAAAATGTGGAGTTCTTTAAAGATCTTGTAAAATAGAGCAGAATTTACTTTTAAACCCTTAACAAATTGTCACTGGGATGTATATCTTTTAATGTAGGCTTGCTATGATATTTTACATAATTCTTTAACCATTGTTTATAACATGATTTTGTAAAAAAGGGGAATTCTTTAAAAATCGTGCTAAAATAAAATTCTATAGCTGAAGCTATTATAACTGCCATTCGATTAAAAACTTTAAACTCGCCCTTGCAAGTTGCGTTAGCAGTTATGCTGCGTAGAAAACATGGATCAAGATACGTTATAAATACGCAAACGCTAGAAAATTTATAGATGGGCTGACGCAATATCAATAATATGTTTCGTAAATCCGCCATTTTGGATCCGCCATTTTGAATTTTAAACATCATATTCGTAATCAGCGACCTCGAAAACCCCCTTCTAGCATTTTTTCCGGTTTCATTCTTTTGAATTTAGCGCACAATACAATTTCGCATTATAATTTCAACAATAACAATTGCATTGTTTATAATTGCAACAATAAGGAAGAAGCGGCATTTTTAAATGGGTGGGTTTTTATATGTAGAGCCTTTACAACAATTTAAAAAAAGTTCGAAGACGATACAACCTGTTACACGGAATTCCGAAGTTAAGCACGTTTTTTGCCTTATTTTACTGAACTAATATACCTGGCACATTTTTCAGATATTATAATTTCTTACGTGTTCCTTTTCACCGAACTTCTTATGGCCAGCATGATCCTATTACTCATTGTGCAAGAACTTTTAATAATATTTATAATAATATTGAAATGTATGTCAGTCGAGCTAAGTTTAAAACTGTCGTGAAAGAGTTATGTAGTAACCATTCTAATAAGGGTGTTTAAAAAAAAAGTGACAGCCCGGTGGCCAGAGGAGCTCGTTAAACGACAGTACCATCTTGGCGTGGTAAGCCCGATCCATCCCTTTCAGAATAGCTTGATGAGTTGCGACACGCGCCTATTTTTTACTTACACTACTGTTTTGGGTCGTCAAGACCCTAGAACGCATGCTAGACCTATACCTCCGAAATTTTAAACCTGAGGTCCCAATGGCTTCCTATCAGTATGTATATTGCAAGAGAAAATTGACTGACACAGAACTGCATGAGGTAGTGCGTACCGTAGAATCTCCCTAGAATACAAAAATTTTACCTTGGCGATCTTCCTGGGCATAGCTATAGCTTAGGCAACAACAGAGCAGGGAGGACTCCTCTCGCCGCTGCTATTTTCACCTGTAAAAAAATCCTTGATTTCAGTCTACCCACATATATGGCCGTGTATTGAGCCTATTCCGATCAGCTTAGTACTTTGGCTTAGAGTGTCATGTCGCGGAGTTATGGGGGCTCTGTGTACAACCACCACGGAGGCGATGAATGTGATTATCGATATGCTGCCACCTAATCTATATATTAGGCAGCAGGCAGTCTACAAGGACCTGAGACTAAAAGGGGGCTGCTGGGTGGAGAAGATGTATGGGCAAAGCAATCTAGTGGGAATGGTAGAAGGGCCTTCTGATTACATAATAGGTTTCAATGTCCAGATCTTCACCAGAAAGGAATGGGAAATCTCTCAGCCTAACAAGAGCTATGACGTGGTTCTATACATAGGTGGCTCCAAAAGGCGCCCTATTGTTGGACCGTTGATTAATCTCCAAAAATACTTCCACAAAAACAACTTTTGAATAGAACCGGCTTGAAGGCATTTTACGAGTACGGTTACAAAACTTTGCTTTTTCAGCGTTAATTATGTCTACGTCCTTGGTTCGCTGTAATTTTTCTTTTGTGGTTCAAATTAGTTTCCACTTCCAGATCTCTTGTTATCTCCTCCAATTCCTCAATTTTTTTATGTGCCACTTTAACTGATTATTATTTCAATTTATCGGGAATCGTGTCGTGGGCGCATAATAAATCGCTTACGGGCGCACTTGCGGCTGGCCACCGCTGCACTACATATTGACCCTATCTCTATAGTGACTGACCACCTGACGAACCAAGTTTACTACTAGACATAACGCAAAAACCGTGTATTTTTGGACGAGAATAGAAATATGTCATCAGAATTAACAAAGAACTTCTAATTTTATTTACTGCGTCAAGTAAACATGTGCAATCAAAAGGTTTAAAACATAAAGTCCCATTTGAACAATCTGCAAAATTTTCCGCTGTGGAAATTTTTTATAGATGTAACTCCAACAATGTACCTTTTGACGTTCATCTACTTTCTCGGTAAAATTTGCGAAAACAATAAGTCAGAAAATAAAGAGGTTTGAACGGAAATTTTAGCCAAAATTATTTTTGTTATGGCTTTGTTGTTCTACAATTCTATGAGACTTATTGAAGCAATTGAAGCGTAAATTAAAACCTTCCGTCTATAAAAAGCTGCCTTCTAATTGAGAGTCGACAGTCTTCTTCTGAAAGATCCCAAGATGAAGCTTATCACAGTAACTTTGTTGGCTTTTTTCTACATTTCCCAAACTGAATGTCTTCCAGCATGGGACATGATGGGATCATTTTCTGCTAATTTCGGAAAAGGTGTCGATCTATTCGCAGGTGCTGGTGGTGAAGGCAACCAAGCGCAAGTTGGATTCAGTATGGACGCTTTTAACAGCTACTTTGAAAAGGCCAAGGGCATGTTCGATGGCCTTAAAGACAAATCCAAAGAATACTACGAACGCGTATCTGAAAGCTTCACAAATAACTACAACTCGTTTAAGAACCAAATGTCCAAGTTAGGCGAAAACGCGAAGCCAATTTTCTCCCAAATACAGAGGGCCATGCAAGGTGCAAGTCACAAGTTTGAAGATTTCAGTGAACTGGCCAAGAATAAATTTGGAGAATGGTCTGATAAGACTAAGCAGGCGTTCACGCAAATGGGCTCCGCAGTCCACGATTTTAAAAAGAAGTTTGGTGATCGAATGCAGCACTTCAGTGCATCTACGCGAGCACATGCACAGAAAATACTAGATCGATTCGAGCAAGAAGCATCCGGAATCATGGAGAAGTGCCGCCAAAGGACACTGGAGCACATTAAACATTTCTATGAACATTCTCAAGGAGTTGCTGAGAGATCTCAAAATAAATTCAATTCTGCTGTTAATGAAGTTAAAAGTTGTTTTGCGGCACTCGATCCAAAAAAATGCGGGGAGAAATTATTCGGAGAAGCCAAAGGTTCCTTTGAAAATCTCATGGAAGATGTCATCAAAACGAAGAATAAATTCAAGGAGTTAACCTACGAAGATGCAGCAGGACATGTGTGCCTCTCTGAAGCTCATGAAGAAATTCATAAGCGAAGACTGCAAGCTCAGATAAAAATTGATGCTTTGTGATTATCTTTTTGAATATATTTCATAAAAAGTTATTTGTGATGTTTTATTTTGGAATTTTATGTAAAGATTGACAATCAAGATTATTTCTCGTTTTAAACAAAGCATTTGTTCTGTCTCAGTATTCGGTGTGAATCTAACAGCTAAGCGATCTCCTCACAACCTAGGTATCTGCCTTGGAATAATAACATATTCGAAACCGTGAAACAAACAACTCAATGCCTGGGTTTTCATAAGAGATGCAAGTTCCTCCTTCAGCCAGCAGCTCGGTATACAATCTACAAGACCTACAAACGGCCCTGCCTGAAACAAATTTCGTTTATCTGCGATGGCGCCTCAGAAACTACTCTGGCATGACTGGACAAAAGTTCGCTTTTAAATAGAACAATTCGACTGTGAAACAATCTTCTGCAGCCAGTATTTCAGAGCTAGTATAACATTCCGTATTGCAAACGTAACGCTCATCGACATCTACTCAAGCACCTCCTCAGACTCCCAACCGATCCTATTCGCTTCTGTCCTTCATCAAGCAAGTACTCAATCAAGCTCAAGCCACACTACACGAACTGCTACAAAGGGTGACTTCTAATCTTGATTTTTTCACAAATAAAAAAATCCTATCGAAGGCTAATATACCTCTTTATGGCAGTAACCAGACCAGGCAAACGATGGGCTTGAAGCCACACATGGTGCATTGGCTCTACACAGCAGTAACAAGGCCAGTGCTGACATACTTCTGTGCCGTGTAGTGGCCGGCTCTTATAACAAATCCAGACAAGTGTAGCCAACAAGTGTCCTATCATCGCTTCTACCTCGCCCCAGCAATTCCTTAGCCACGTAAATAGTCGGAATTGTATAGGGAGTTAGATAGGACACTGGAGCTGGGGATAATTGAGCCATCGAATAGTCCCTGGAACTCTCCAGGGGTGTTATTTCGAAAAGCAGGTAAGGCCCATCCCACCGCACATGTGTCGCTTGATGGGCAAAACCATTCGGAGCCATTTACTTGAGAACGTAATTGTTTATCTGAACGATCTTCTCATATTTTACCTGTTTTTGACTCCCAGTTGCGATTTCTGGACGAAGTCTCCAGCAGTTTACGTCGTCCATCAATTTGAACAAACACATAATTGACGGTACGCTGAAAATGGAACCTAGTAAGGTGGCGGCCATTACGAAATTCCCAACTCCGAAGTCTCATAAGCGATATGGAGCAAACGCTTGTTTAGTTAGTCTTGGCCTTGGCCTTGGTGTTGCGAGCATAACTAAGGCTTGGTCTTGGTCTTGTTAAATGTACAAGACCAAGCCAAAACTATTTTTGCTCATGACTACTCAGCAGTCGTTCGAGATATTAGAAGACCATGGCTCCCATATTAGACACCAGATTTCGCACTTTTTACATTCAGGGCGATCCCAAAGTCTAGATATAACAAGTCTTTCATCTTCATACAAAATTTTCCCCCGTTAGTTGTATGCGTGCATATATGAACATCATTGCTGAGCACAACTCAACGCATACATCGTGAACTCGGCGAGACAAAGCCAGATTCTCTCTCTTCGATAAAGTATGCAGAAGAAAAAAGGAAGGAAAATTGAATCTGCTGTTTTTTTTTTCATAAATAGTAAATGTGCACTAATACATCAACTTTATCCCCATATAAAATCATAAAATCGTCCGCTGGCTAGTTGTGTGCTAGCGTGTATAAAAATGTTGCATTCTCTCTCTGGTACCCTGACATCGTCATTTGGAGAATGTGTGCATATAGCTGTTCGCCTTTCACTCACTAAACATATGAAGATGAAAGACTTGTTAATATCTAGACTTTGGGCGATCCCAGCAGAATTGCTGTAGTGTGCGCTCTCAAAAGGGCATGGATAGAGGACAACATCCGATTGCTTACATATTCAAGAAGTTAAACAGGGTACAACGTAATGAAAACTTTACTGCACCCCTACTGAGTGTAAAGAAGTTTCGAGCCTATGTGGGGAGCCAAGCTTTCTAGCCTATTGATTATGTCCTAAAAAACGGGGCAATAAGGAACTAAGACGTTCACGGGTTTTTATTGCAGGAATCGGTCAATGGGTCATTTAAGAAGGAAAAGCCGCGGAGTGCTATTAAATTAGGGGGTGGAAATTGGAGATAGGGGTGAAAATGGACCCTTTTCAGTGTTTTCAATATACCTCGCAAACGAAGAAAAATTTCGATATACTTTATATAAACCTTTTTGTAGAGAATTAAATTTCCCATCGAAATGGCTAATTTAAAAAATTTTGAAAAATTTTGTTTATTCCAAAAATGTTGAAACAAAAATAAATAAAAGCCAAAATTTTGATATTTTTTTAGTTTTTTGCTTTTTAGCCTATAACTGAACGTGAACGTCTTAGTTCCTTTCTATATGACGTAATCAATAGCCTATTCACGATCATCACTGATTTTGCTAGCTTGAAGTGGCTCATGGGAAGAGAAGGAGCTCGATGGCAGATTGGCAAGATGGAGCCTGAAGCTTCAGGGGTTCTAGTTCAAAATCGAACACCGCAATGATTGCCAAAATGTGGTCGATCACCTTTCCTTCTGCCGAGACCTCGACCTTAAATCCCCTAATTACGTACTCTTGTTGAGCATATCCTGCAACCCTCGCAAAAGTTACCAGATGTGTGTGCGTGTTTCTGCGGAGTAGGTATTTCATCGTACGCCCTCACGTACCTGTTGCGGATGATCTCTCGTGGATGCTCTCGGTCCAGTCAGAATTAACCAAACCCCTATCCTGACTATGAGTCAAATACTTTTTGCCAGGAATGACTAGCCAGGTTCGAGAGTTCGTGTGACAATGTGACTTTTGTAAGTCCACGTATATGTACATATGTACGAGATAGTCTTTTTACACTAGATAGTGATCAGAATATTGTTAGCATCGCACCAGTGACTAACATATTTTATATTTACACTATGTCTTCTATCAGTTAAAATTAGATCAATTTTATACTGCATAGGATCACCTGATAAGTTTTATGTTTTTTATGAATATTATTATTTCGCAACCATCAGTGGCGTAGCGTAGGTGTTAGCCGCCCGGGGCGGAAGAAAATTTTGCCGCCCTCTTATTTAGGTATTTCAATTTAAATGATAATAATATACAGTAATTATTCTAAAGAACTTTTCGGCAAGAACAGGCATCATTATTGTTTGTTGTACAGGTTATAAATAAAAATGTCATATATATGTGTGTTATATTAACTATGTATGTGTATCAAATTATATAAATATAACTTGTATGAGTATCGAATCATTACAGTTACCGAATAAGAATTAAAGAATAAGAATGAATGTAAAGCCTGCATCAGCCCAGTCTGCACTGAGTTGAGCTGAAGTAACAATAAATAATTTAAAATGAAGTTCGGGATTATTATTGAATAACACATGGCGCAGCCGGTTAAAAGAAAAATGATAGCAATTATAGTGAAGTTGTTAAAAAGGATAGTCTATCACGATTAATTAATAAAAGTTAAAGTGAACAAATGAAGCTGTGAAAACTAAGAAGAAGTATTAAAGAAGTGCGATGAAGGAAGATTAAAAAAAAAAGGTTGAAAAAAAAAATATAAAAATTATATTATAATTATTATACAACATAAAATTTTGCTAAAAGTGTTTTCTCATATGGGAAAATTCAAAGCGGCAAAAAAGTTAGAGGAAATTCAACATAAAAACAGGCCACGTGGGAGACCGAAGAAGAAAACAATTATTTACATAAATGAAAACATGGACTACATAAAAAGGGTGGAAGAATTAAAATTAGAAGGAAATTTGGCGGAAAATTGGCGAATTTTCCAACAAAATTTTACAACATTCGCGACAGCCATTGAATTAGAAAAGAAGGAGGAACCGGTGCAGGTAGCGGTATTCCTAAATGCAGTAGGCCCTGCTGCAATAGAAGTGTTTAATACATTCACATTAACAGAAAATGAAAAGAAAAATTTAATTACGGTGCAAAATGCGTTTAAAAACTTTTGTTTGCCAAAGAAAAATGAGGCATATCAAAGTTTTCTTTTTTGGAATAGAAATCAAAAAGAAGATGAGCCATTTGATGAATTTCTAATGGACATTAAAAAACTAGTGAAGTTATGCGGATATTCAGATTTAGAAGAAAGGATGCTGCGCGATAGGATCGTGCTTGGCACCAGAGATAAGAGACTCCAAACTAAATTGCTGGAAATGGATGATTTATCACTTGTTAAAGCCATTGATACGTGCAGGGCGTATGTTTGGCACAGCCCAAACCCTCTTAAAATGCACTTAAAACGACGAAAATAAGGTCAATAAAACTACTTGATAAAATACTTACGAATTTACAAAATAACATATTAGTGAAATACATGGATTAAAAAGAATTAATATTATATGTAAACAAAAATGCAACAACAACATGAAAAGACACAAAAGTACAAAAAATGAACTAAATTAAAACTACTTTAAGTGGAATGAATGAATTAAATATAACTTGAATTACATAAAAGGAAAATATTATTATTAATAAATAATGAATTCAGAAATTAATTGACAGCTACTAGAATTAAAAATTACAAAAAAAACTAAAACTACAAAAATACAAAAACAAACATGCACAAAACAACGCCACCCAATTAAAAGTTCACCTGGTAAATTAAATCACAAATTCACATCGCGCAACCGTAAACAAAACAAGATTTTAAGGCGACAACGACGAAGCCCAAAGGTAAACAACCGCGAACCGACATTTTGGTTGCGCAAAATATTGCCTATATGCGTTCGTAAGATTTAATGTGGCAGTACATAAAATATTGGGCAATAATAATTTAGAACCAATTTGCCCATCTATCGAACGACTCCAAAGGAATATAATAACCAGCGACATCGACACCAGGAGAACTTTTGGCATTCGACTTAGAACCTGCATTTGGAGCTGTAATGCACTTTTTTCTTAAAGAGCATGTCTCCAATGAAATGCATGTTTCTATCCGGTGATGGGAATTTTTTATTCATGGTTTCAACGTTGGATTTAAGGATGTTACATAATTTTTTTAATTAATGTTCCTTCGATGTTTTTTTTTTTTTAACAATTTCCCAGTTAATATTCCCTTTTTTTGTGCTTCTGATTTCGGACCTCCATAGCACGCATTATGGTACTTTACATTGTTTTTTTTTTTATCGGCATCAAAGGAAGAATATTTACATGAACTGAAAGATTAAAGCGCGTGTCACAGAGAATAATTTTTATAAAGAAAAACATAATTTAATGCCAAATTCATATGTGCTGGATTCTCAACAACTGCCTCAAATAACATAAATTAATGCGAGATTTACGTTGTCATAATAATGAAAAATTTCCAGTTATTAACGGGCATCTGATTAGCGGTTCAATAAACCGCTGCATGGCAAAGGCAACAGTTGGATTTTTTGGATGTTCGTTGGTCATTGCATTATGCTTTTTTAAGACAATAGGGTACATTTAGGCAAACACTCAGTTTACAGTGTTGGTAACATCGATTTTTATCGATAGAAATTTTTTCCATAGATTAATTTTTTTTGCGTATTTTTATTAAAATTTTTTTGGACTATTTTTGCGTATCGTACATGAATTAAGTTACAACATTATAAATAAGAAATAGAAAAAAAATATATATAAATAAATTGCCTAGAATTATATCTGTAATAACCTTTATCAGTCTAAATAAATTGGAATTATAAAACTAAGGCCATTTGCGTTATTATTTCTGGATGTTCTTACTTTTCAAATTTCCGCTACACATTGAACCATTAGTTAACTCCTTCACCATAAAACATTTTGGTGGTTCCATCCAGGAATAGTAAGTGGCCCGTGTATAATTCCAGTTTATTCATTAAATTTGCGGTTGTCCCTTCGCTAAGAGATTAATTACAACAATGTCCGATCTCAAAAAATTGCTGATTGAAGAACGCGTTTTACGAGCTAGGATTTTAAATTATATTGAGAATGCGAAGAAAACGGCTTTAGCTAAACGGAATCAAGGTCATTATGAGAACCGAATCTCGGACCTAAAGGATTTATGGGTGAGATACAATGCTCTGGATTTACAAATAATGCAACAATATTATGAGGAACAAACACCAAAGGAATCCGAAAGCGACGAGAAGGACCCAGAATATATTTCAGAGGAGTATTATAACTCCACCGAAGCAAAATATTCGGAATATGTAAGCGATTTAAAGGAAGGTCTACGCAAGCTTAAAAGCAACGACCTCCCTATCCAGAATGAACCATCAGTGGTCACGATGCATCAGGAACCAGCTCTTCCAAGGATTTCCCTTCCGAAGTTCAATGGTGACTACGACATGTGGAGGTCATTTTGTGACATGTTTACGTCTTTAGTTCACAATAACACCAAACTGTCTCCAGTACAAAAGCTGTACCACCTCAAATCATGTTTAATAGGAGAAGCGGAGCAAGTTTTACGACACACGCCAATTACGGATGCGGATTATATCCCTGCGTGGGATAAATTGAGGGGTCGTTTCGAAAACACGCGCATTTTGGTGAATCACCAGTTAAAAAGGCTAGTAAATCAACCAAAACTAATGACGGAAACAGCAAAGGGAATCAAAACTTTAATAGACACATCTGAAGAGTGTTTGCAACAGCTGAAAAGTCTCAAAGTGAACACGCAGGCCTGGGATGTTCTATTAATTTATCTTTTAGTTCAGAAGCTTCCATTCCACACACTGAAGCTGTGGGAAGAAGAGCAAGGTGCCAAGGATGACCTACCAAGCTTCGAGGAATTCAAGACATTTATCACAACTCGGCTGACGGTGCTCGAATCTATTGCAGATGCGGTAGGTTCTAAAACAATGCAATCTAAGCCCAAAGCGCACTCCAATTCAAGTACAGCAGTGTATCATGCTACAAAGGAAGGAAGATGTCCAGCTTGTAAGGGAAAACATTTCGTTCTTAAATGTTATAAATATAACAAAATGACGCCTGAGGACAAACACAAGATCCTTAACAAAGCACATTTATGCCTTAACTGCTTATCTAGCAATCATCTTCAAGTCAATTGTACCAGCAAATACAACTGTTTTAAATGTAAACAACGGCACCATACATCTCTTCATCAAGATAAGGCAAGCGAGGTACCTACATCGTATCCCCCAAACTTTAAGGACAACTTTAATGAACCGAAACCGAAGGACCAACAAACAGAAAATTCTCACAACACAATGAAGCCAGAAACAGTTCAAGCCTTTGTAACAAGGCAAAACGTGCGTGCGTTACTAGCAACGGCATTAGTAACCGTCAAAGGTGGATCAAGGCAAGCAACCACCTTAAGATGTCTCATCGATCCAGGATCGCAATCGTCGTTCCTAACAGAAAAAGCCTGCTCCAGAGTAGGCGCACAATGCAACCCCACTTCAATGGTAATTACTGGTATAGCCGATTGCGCTGCAGCCAGCTCATGTAAGGAGGCTACCTTACAATTACAATCCAGGCAATTAACTGGACCCATAGTGGAGGAAACCTTCATAATACTAAAGGAAATCACAAACCCTTTGCCACGACAACGAATTTTCAAGGAAAACTTACACCATATAGACGGTCTCACCTTAGCTGATCCGACCTATTGGAAACCAGGAAAAATCGACGCATTACTCGGGGTAAACGTTTATGCCCAAATAGTGGAACCAGGACTCATTAAAGGAACAAAAACAGCTCCGGCGATTATCAACACCATCTTTGGATGGATTTTATTAGGACCAAACTCCAATCAACCACATCGAGAAGCAATTTCGTTAGTGGCTACAACGGAAAACGATCTCAACCAGCAATTGAAACAGTTTTTCGACATCGAGGAATACCCCACGCATCCAGTGTTTAAGGAAGAAGACGTTCAATGTCAAACCATTTATGGAACTACACATGAACGGCAGAGTAATGGGCAGTACCAGGTAAAACTGCCATTTGTTAACAATGAGACTCCTGACTTAGGCAAATCGCGACCTCAGGCATTGGCAAGATTTACAGCTCTACAAAAACAATTTAGGAGAAACCCAACACTAGCCAAAGACTACACTGCATGTCTCGACGAGTACCTTAAGCTCGACCATATGGAACTGCTAGTTCCAGTTGCTGAAGACAAGCCACATTATTATATACCACACCACGCTGTTTTCAAGGAGAGCACGACCACGAAGTTGAGAGTAGTTTTTGATGCGTCGAGCAAGACAACCAACGGCAAATCATTAAATGATCATCTCCTGAAGGGTCCAATTTTACAGCCTAAACTTTTCGCTATATTATTAAAGTGGCGAAAGCATAGAATCGCGATGACGGCGGACATTGAAAAAATGTATCGCATGATCCTCATACATCCAGAGCAACGCTCGTTTCAACGAATACTATGGACCCATCCAACTACTGGTCAACTACAAGACTACGAGCTGAAAACGGTTACCTTCGGCACAACATCCGCACCATACCTTGCCATACGAACTCTGCAACAATTGGCCATCGATGAAAACAGGAATTGGCCACTGGCATCAACGGTAACAATGAAGGATTTTTATGTTGATGATCTGTTAACTGGAGCGGACGATATACCCACAGCTAAACTTCTGCAGACCGAGTTAATCAATATGATGAAGTCGGGGGGATTTAATTTACGAAAGTGGGCTAGCAATCACAAAGGTTTATTAGAACACTTACCACCTGAATACTGCGAGAAGCGAGGTGCTTTAGACATTTGCGAAGAGGAGGCAATTAAAACTCTGGGGATACAATGGTTGCCTGGTGAAGACTACTTCACATTTCATTTCAAGCCAAAGCCAGAGCAAAACGTATACACCAAACGTACTATATTGTCGGAAATTGCTTCATTGTACGACCCTCTAGGATGGTTAGCACCAGTGATAGTGGTGGCAAAGATACTGATGCAAACAATGTGGATAACAGGTTGTGCATGGGATGATCCTGCGTCATCAACCGTCACCCACCATTGGAGGAAATTTAAACAGGATTTAACAACTTTACCTCGGATAAAAATTCCGAGATGGATTCGATACACTAATACAGCTCAACTTCAACTTCACGGTTTTTGCGACGCGTCATCCAGGGCATATGCGGCGGTGCTTTATTTACGAGTGGTTCAACAAGACGGTAGCATTTCATCCACATTATTAACTGCGAAGACCAGAGTGGCACCTACAAAACCCACAACTATTCCACGACTCGAACTCAATGGGGCAGTTATTCTTGCACGACTTATTAAAACCACTGTTACGGATATGGAATTAGAAAATGTTCCCATTTATGCCTGGACGGACTCAACCATCGCATTACAATGGATCAGAGAACATCCATCTCGATGGAAGACCTATGTAGCAAATAGGGTGGTCGAAATTCAGGACAGCATAAAATATGAGACTTGGAAACATGTACCTACTACAGATAACCCTGCTGATTTGGCATCCAGAGGCACCACAGTAGAAGACCTGCTGTCCAAAGATATATGGTGGCATGGCCCAGCATGGTTAACTAAATCAGAGGAAAATTGGCCGAACATAAAGCAAGGTGAGACAATGACTAACTTGGAAGCTAAGGTTGTCCGTTCAGCAAATTTTATAGTGGAAATCCAAGAAGACATTCTTACTCGCTACTCTTCATTTGGAAAAACAACCAGGATCATCGCACTACTCCTTCGGTTCGTAGGCAATTGCAGGGACAAATCAAAGAAGCAAGTCGGTTTCATCTCTAACGAAGAAATACGCAACGCAGAGAGGATTATATTTAGGCAGGTACAACGAGAAAGTTTTCCCAAGGATTACGATCATTTGAGTCAAAATAAACCTCTGTCACCAAAAAGCAAGTTATTGCAGTTAACTCCATTTATTGATACCCAAGGAATAATGCGATTGAAGGGTCGTTTATCGCATGCGTCTATAACTTACAACAAAAAGCACCCAATTATCCTTCCAAAGGCTCACCATATAGTTTCACTCATCATTGACCAATTGCATCGAGACACATTACATGGTGGAACTTCTCTAGTGTTAGCAACCAGCAGAAGCAAATATTGGATCTTGGATGCACGAAGAGCTATCTCCACCAGATTACACAAATGTGTCACATGCTTTCGTTATAGAAAGGAAGTTTGCCAACAACGAATGGGAGACTTGCCAGAAGCTCGGGTCAACATATCTAAACCATTCAGCAAGGTGGGCATTGATTATGCAGGACCAGTGGTAATAAAAGCATCCCCGTGCAGAAAGGCGAAGTTATTAAAGGCCTATCTCTGTATCTTTGTTTGTATGGCAACGAAGGCAATACATATCGAGCTAGTCTCAGCGCTAACAACAGATGCTTTCATTGCTGCTTTGCGAAGGTTTATATCAAGAAGAGGTCTATGCACGGACATCTACTCAGACTGTGGCACCAATTTTGTAGGAGCCAAATCAACATTGGATAGGGAACTGAAAAATGTCATCGCACATACAACACAAGAAGCGAAGCAATATTGTACCCAGCAGGCCATCAATTGGCACTTCAATCCACCAGCGGCACCACATTTTGGAGGAATTTGGGAGGCAAGTGTTCGATCAGTCAAGCACCACTTGCGCAGAAGCTTAGGAAACATGACATTGACCTTTGAAGAATATGCGACGTTATTAACACAAATAGAAGCTATTCTCAACTCACGTCCATTATGTTACGTCAGTACAGATCCAAGCACTCCTGAGATACTTACTCCAGGACATTTCCTCATTGGACAAGCATTGAATACTTTACCAGAGCCCGACTACGCCAAGGAAGTAACATTAACCCAAAGATGGAAACAAATTCAACAGAAGGTTCACCAGTTTTGGAAGCAGTGGTCAAGAGACTATCTACATCATCTTCAAACACGATCCAAATGGCAGCATGAACGGAGAAACCTTAAAATTGGAGATGTAGTACTTGTCACGAACGAAAGCACTCCACCAGCAAAATGGCCCTTGGGCATTGTAGAGGAAGTATATCCAGGGTCAGATGGTTTAACCAGAGTGGCACAAATCAGAACGCAAACCAATACCTTAAAAAGACCAATATCCAAATTATGCCTTTTACCATTAGAAGTAACGTAGTCCCGAACCAATACTAACCAATTTTCGCGTGTTGTTAGTGTCTCAATGTTGTGTTTGTCCTACAAAGAAAGTTATGCAAATTAGTTAACATGATTCTTTCAGATGGATTACGACGAAGATGTACTCATCCTGCAGGAAAAAATATTTTTTTCTATGGATGGCGAGCCTGATCCTGAGTTTTATGCCGATCCAGTTCCTAGTGCACCTGAGAAGAGGCATATGGCTACATTACAACCAGCGAGCACAGCATCCCAGGCAACTAAGCATCGTCCTAGTAGCGGATTGAAAGAGACCACCAGACACACCACCACAACGTTGCCCCAGCCTGCTACAATAAATGGAGCTCGTGAACCATCACTCCAACTATTGAGGACCACAACCACTATCAGCGAGCTTCGAATGCGGATGGATAACACCCACCAGAAATTTAGAACCAGAGAAGGAATCGATATTTATCTGACAAGGGACGTTTTGAAGCGTATTAATTTTGAGGCCATCGCTAAAACCAAATTGAAGGAGAAAACAATAACACTACCAGGTCGCTATCAAGTTCGGCTTAAATTAAAACCCGATGGTAGACTTATATTCTTCTCATATCACAAGAGAGGAGTTGTTAAAAAATTGTTGAACAAGGCTGTTCAACAGGGGGGAGAATGTTTGGCACAGCCCAAACCCTCTTAAAATGCACTTAAAACGACGAAAATAAGGTCAATAAAACTACTTGATAAAATACTTACGAATTTACAAAATAACATATTAGTGAAATACATGGATTGAAAAGAATTAATATTATATGTAAACAAAAATGCAACAACAACATGAAAAGACACAAAAGTACAAAAAATGAACTAAATTAAAACTACTTTAAGTGGAATGAATGAATTAAATATAAAACTTGAATTACATAAAAGGAAAATATTATTATTAATAAATAATGAATTCAGAAATTAATTGACAGCTACTAGAATTAAAAATTACAAAAAAAACTAAAACTACAAAAATACAAAAACAAACATGCACAAAACAACGCCACCCAATTAAAAGTTCACCTGGTAAATTAAATCACAAATTCACATCGCGCAACCGTAAACAAAACAAGATTTTAAGGCGACAACGACGAAGCCCAAAGGTAAACAACCGCGAACCGACATTTTGGTTGCGCAAAATATTGCCTATATGCGTTCGTAAGATTTAATGTGGCAGTACATAAAATATTGGGCAATAATAATTTAGAACCAATTTGCCCATCTATCGAACGACTCCAAAGGAATATAATAACCAGCGACATCGACACCAGGAGAACTTTTGGCATTCGACTTAGAACCTGCATTTGGAGCTGTAATGCACTTTTTTCTTAAAGAGCATGTCTCCAATGAAATGCATGTTTCTATCCGGTGATGGGAATTTTTTATTCATGGTTTCAACGTTGGATTTAAGGATGTTACATAATTTTTTTAATTAATGTTCCTTCGATGTTTTTTTTTTTTTAACAATTTCCCAGTTAATATTCCCTTTTTTTGTGCTTCTGATTTCGGACCTCCATAGCACGCATTATGGTACTTTACATTGTTTTTTTTTTTTTATCGGCATCAAAGGAAGAATATTTACATGAACTGAAAGATTAAAGCGCGTGTCACAGAGAATAATTTTTATAAAGAAAAACATAATTTAATGCCAAATTCATATGTGCTGGATTCTCAACAACTGCCTCAAATAACATAAATTAATGCGAGATTTACGTTGTCATAATAATGAAAAATTTCCAGTTATTAACGGGCATCTGATTAGCGGTTCAATAAACCGCTGCATGGCAAAGGCAACAGTTGGATTTTTTGGATGTTCGTTGGTCATTGCATTATGCTTTTTTAAGACAATAGGGTACATTTAGGCAAACACTCAGTTTACAGTGTTGGTAACATCGATTTTTATCGATAGAAATTTTTTCCATAGATTAATTTTTTTTGCGTATTTTTATTAAAATTTTTTTGGACTATTTTTGCGTATCGTACATGAATTAAGTTACAACATTATAAATAAGAAATAGAAAAAAAATATATATAAATAAATTGCCTAGAATTATATCTGTAATAACCTTTATCAGTCTAAATAAATTGGAATTATAAAACTAAGGCCATTTGCGTTATTATTTCTGGATGTTCTTACTTTTCAAATTTCCGCTACACATTGAACCATTAGTTAACTCCTTCACCATAAAACAGCGTATGACGTCTCAAAACAGCAGCAAATTAAACTGCAGAAAACAACCATGACAGAAGTATGTACCATAAACAGAAGAAGTAGCAGCGTGAGTATGGACAAAAAATTAAGTTTAAGCAAAAAAATGTATAGAAACAATTTAATTAAACCAAGTAATTTCAGGTCAAATAATAACAAAATACATGTGAACAAAAATTGTAGTGGAGCGAGCGAGAATAAAATATCTCAGAGAATTGATTGCAAATATTGTGGACGGAGTCACTTGTATGGAATGTGCCCAGCTTACAACAAAAGATGCAAATTATGCGGTAAGCGAAATCATTTTTCATTTGTGTGCAAAAATCCAAATAACAGGGCAGTTTGCGAAATTTCACAAAATTTAGAAGAATTTTATATAGATAGTATAAATAAAGTACCAACAATTAAAAGTAAATCTTGGATAGAACCCATTAGAATAGCCCATCAAATTATAAATTTTAAGTTAGACACGGGGTCGGAAGCAAATGTATTGCCATACACTATTTTAAAAAGAATTGGAGTACAACTACAGAATTCAAATTCACGATTAATAGATTATGGAGGAAATTCACTTGAAACGATGGGAGAAGTTTTACTAAAGTGTGTAGCAAAAAATGAAATATCAGTGCAAAAATTTATTATAATTAGGGATGATAGAATGCCTATCTTAGGTTTAGAAGCTTGCACGGTACTAAACTTAGTTAAAAGAGTTTTTGCAAATACAGTAGAAACTAAAATGGATGGATAGGAAATGGCAAGAAAATTTTCATGGAGTAGGATGTTTTTTAAAAAACTTTAATATTCAGTTAAAAGAGAATGCAATACCAATTGTAAAGCCTTCGCGAAGAATTCCCGTTTCGCTACGAGAACCTCTCAAAAGAGAATTAGAAAAGTTAGAGCAAGCAAAAATAATTAAAAGAACTTCAGCCCCAAGTGAATGGTGGTTATCAAACTTAGTCATAGTAGAAAAACCTAATAAACAATTAAGATTATGTTTAGATCCGCGAGAGCTAAACAAATATGTCATAACAGAAAACCACCCAATTCCTTCTTTTAATGAAATTTTACCGAAGTTGGTAAATAAACAGTTCTTTAGTGTGCTCGATTTAAAAGATGGGTTCTTTCAAATAGAATTAAGCGAAGATTCCAGCAAGTTATGTGCTTTTAGTACCCCATTCGGGTCATATAGGTTCTTGCGGTTGCCATTTGGAATGAAAATAGCCCCTGAAGTATTTCAGAAATATAATGAACGAAATTTCGAAGGTATACCCAATATTATTATTTATATAGATGATATTTTAGTTACTGCAAGCACAGAGGAAGAACACGATAAAATAATTGAGAAAGTAATGGAAAGAGCAAAACAGCTCAATATTAAATTTAACAAGGACAAATTTCAGTATAGGGCGAACGAAGTGAAATTTTTAGGACACATTATTTCAAAAGAAGGCATAGAGTTTGACAAAGGGAGAATCGAAGCAATTGAGAATATTGGAATTCCGACAGATAAAAAAGCTGTACAGAAATTGTTAGGATTAGTAAATTATATGCAAAGTAGCATACCTAATTTAGCAGCCATATCGGCGCCGTTAAGAGAACTAATTAAGAAAAATATTATCTTTCAATGGCAACCAGTCCATACTAGATGCCTAGACCAAATCAAAGAATTGATTATTAAAGCCCCGAAATTAAGCCATTTTGATCCGAATTTGAACATTACTATACAAGCTGATAGCAGCAAAGACGGTGTAGGTTGCTGTATCTTACAGCAAAACAAACCAGTGGCATTTGCATCTAAAAGCTTAACGGATTGTGAGAAGCGTTACGCACAAATTGAAAAAGAAATGCTGGCAATTTGCTATGCTTGTGAAAAGTTCCATAATTGGATTTATGGTCGCCCAATCACAATTGAAACAGACCACAAGCCCCTATTGGGTATTATGAAAAAAGATTTCTCAAAAATAGCCTCAGCTAAATTACAAAGAATGAAAATAAAGCTATTAAAGTATGAAATAACGCTAAAATATTTACCGGGCAAAGAAATGTATATAGCCGATTTGCTATCGAGGAATTATCAACAAGATGACACTGAAACTGTAAAAGGATTATCTGAGATAGTACACTCAATTAATATTAGTGAAGAAAGACTTCAAACGTTTAAAGAAGAAACAGTTGAAGATCCAATTCTTTTTGGATTAAAAAAGGTCATCTCTGAAGGTTGGCCAAAAACAAAAAATTGTCTCCCGGAAAACTTGAGAATTTTTTGGAAATATAAAAATGACCTCCTAATAGAAAATGATATAGTGTTTCTAAATGAAAAAATATTTGTTCCGATATCTCTTCGACGTTCAATGTTAGAACTATTACACAAAGTGCATATGGGAATTGAACGAACAAAAAATAGAGCTAGAGAATTAATGTACTGGCCAGGTATTAATAATGATATCGAAGACATGGTAGCTAGTTGTAGAATTTGCCAAAAATATCGGGGATCCCAAAAAAGAGAACAATTACTATCTCACCAAATACCACAATACCCCTTTATGAAGTTAGGCATAGATATTTGTACGTTCAAAGGAAAAGATTACCTTGTTATAATGGATTATTTTTCAAAGTACATTGACATTAAAAGTTTAAGAAATAAAACGGCAAAAACAATTATACAAATTATGAAAGAAATGTTTTCCATTCATGGTTTGCCGAAAGAAATAATAGCAGATAATGTGCCCTTTAATAGCTTTGAGTTTAAGGAATTTGGGAAAAAATTAGACATTAAAATAGTTACAGTTAGTCCAAGATACCCACGTTCGAACGGCCTTGCGGAACGAGCAGTTCAGATAGCAAAAGACATGCTTAAGAAAGCTGACGAACGTAAAGAAGAATTGTGGAATTACTTGTCGGAATATAGAAATACTCCATTAAAAGATATAGGTCTGTCGTCACCAAACAAACTTCTCATGGGTAGGGATACTAGGACACTAATTCCAGCTAAATACTCGCATTATAAAATTCAAGCAGTTCCAAATATAGAAGATAATTTCAAAATAAAAGAGAAACGATATTCACGTTATTATAATCGCGGTACAAGAAAAGAAATACAATTCTATGTAGGAGAAGAGATTATGTATAGAAGTGGGAATAAATGGATTGAAGCAATTATAGTAGGTAAAGCCGAAACACCAAGATCGTTTTGGATTAGAATAATACACAATAATAAAATCATTAGAAGAAATTCGCACTGCTTAAAAAAGAAAAAGCCACACAATGAAAAATGAAATAAATTAAAATAATAGTCCTTGAGGTTTAAATCAAATACAATAAATTTTATTCTGGCTCGTTCATATATAAAAAAAAAAAAAAATAATATATATATAGAAGATAGGAATTGTTAAACACATTAAATTAAATAAACAACAGACAAACTATGAATTACAAATCAAATTAAATAATTAAAATGACTTAAAGTTATAAAATTAAATTAGTAATAATTAAATTGTATTCTTAAATCAATTTTAAAATTTTGAATTTATATTACAATAGACATATATTATTAATGAATTGAAGTTTCTTGAATTAAAAAAAAAAAGGAAAGATGTGTTATATTAACTATGTATGTGTATCAAATTATATAAATATAACTTGTATGAGTATCGAATCATTACAGTTACCGAATAAGAATTAAAGAATAAGAATGAATGTAAAGCCTGCATCAGCCCAGTCTGCACTGAGTTGAGCTGAAGTAACAATAAATAATTTAAAATGAAGTTCGGGATTATTATTGAATAACACAATATGGGGCATTCTTTGTGAAGCTCGTTCTGACCACTTTTTGTTGCAAAATAAAGATGCATGTGGGGGCTCAAAATTCTCGTTGAAGTGTCTACTATTTTGAGTGGCAAGAGTTTTAATTTTGACAATTTTGGGGTGTTTCGGCCATTTTTCTGGCCAAGGATTTTGAAAAAAAAAATTGAAAGTTAAATAAAATTCGCGTGTTTGGTTTTTTTTGAACGGGGATCGTGGCATCTTTTCCTTTTTTCTATGTGGAAGACTAGAGCTCAGGGAAAGCCCTTTGTACTGTCGACAATCTATTTTCTTCGTACAGAGTGCAATGTCAAACAGCAAGCTCTAGTCGATAGATAGTGAGGGGAAGAGAGAAGTAGGAAGGAACTGCCACAACCACCTAACGCAAATCATTTCTATCGCGACTCTGGCATCGGGACAATGAGAAACAACTCGCTGGAGTGTTATGCCTCCTAAAACCAGTTGAATCCCATCAACCAACCGATGGCATGCGCTTGGTGGAGCGGGTCAGTGCTAGCGGAAAACTATGACAGTGGGAATGAGGAATGTAAGGAGGGAAGAATAAAGAAGGTGGGAAAGGCGAGGGACCGTGGGGCTCTGCCGGCATTCGAACCCGGGACCTCTGTGATAGCAGCCAAATATAGAGTTTGCAAAAGAATACGTGTGAATTTTTTCAGAATTTTCGGATTTTTTTCAGAATTTTCGGATTTTTTTTTAAATTTTTCGAAGTTCAATAATTGAACAATCACAACACGTACTTATGAGCACTAAAATCACAGTTTGGGAAGCGTATACATATAAACGATACGATTAAGTTAATGTGAATTGGACAACTGACGATCCATCCAAGAATTGTCAAAGCATCTCTCACGGACTTCCCTGAAGGGACTTACCCGTACTGTAACCTAATTTGCAGGTGGTATTATACAATATTGAACACTATTCTTTATATGATAGAAGTCATTTTCGTCGAATGTAACTCGTCAACAATCCAAGCACAAAATAAAATCAGGGGAATCCCTGCAAGTCAGTAGAAGCGTGTTGCCAGTCGCTACAATGAGCAAGATGTCATTATTATACATTCCGGATTCACCGATTTCGTCACAGTATATAAGTAATGAAAAATTCCGTGCTCATTTCGATCCGTCCGAATCATAGGTGCGACAAAAATAATATTTGCAAGATATTATTATTATTTATTGGGAAATTTTGCCGCCCCCTAAAGGTGCCGCCCCTACTACGCTACGCCACTGGCAACCATGCTCCACTTATATGGTTATATTTAAAGATAGTGTGAAACCGTTTTCCTTCTTACTTTCTACTCCCGAGTTCTTCGGAGTACTTGCAACTACCCCCGCACTTATTATGTTTTACTCGTATTTACTTCTGATATCAAAAATCGAGTTCCATTGGCCATGTACTCCGGAGTAGGTACAATGGAACACAGCTATTAGAATATAGGTGGATAGGACAACTGCTCAGTTAATGCTCCATAGGAGTTAATAGATAGAAAAGACAGCTTATGCTTTATAGAACAGTGACCAGAAAGTGTGCGAATGATTTTGAATTCTGATCTCTTCAAGACATGATTGATTTACCTTGTCCCTTATCTTAATCAATTTCAACGATTTCCCACAGTTTTTAAATCAGATTTTAAGGTCCAAGGTGCAGGACCGTCAAAATTAACGTTTGCATCCATTTCATTGATTGGGTACTTGTCCTTTAATGTAGCCTGGTGCTTGGTCGTGGCGTGGTCTCTATTTCCTAAGTGTACGCTCACACCGTACGTGGCAGGATAGTTGGCTCGCTAAGATAGGTGCTACGCTAAGGTATACTACTGTTCACACCAAAGGATACCTCCTTGGCAAGGATATTAGACAATGCTGCAGTTGGTCGCCGTTGCCTGAATGTATCCTAGGAAAAAACAAACACGCCCTTTCGCTTGGATAGCCACCTGGCGACCAAAGTCTACACTGCAAATGTAAAGTGTGTTGAAACAACACACCTAAGTGTGTTGTTTTCTTGTAGTCATTTTTAATCCACTTTAAAGTGTGTTATTTTCTTAACAGACTTTAAAGCGTGTTGTTTTAACACGTTTTTCCGTAAATTGTGTTGAAGCAACACACCCAAGTGTGTTGAAGCAACACAACTAAGTGGGTTGAGACAACACACCTAAGTGTGTTGAAACAACACACCTAAGTCTATTATTTCTACACACCTTAGAGTGTGTTGTAGCTTAACACGTCTTTCCTTCAGATAACTTAGTGACATGACGAGAAGCGTGTTAGTTAGAAAGTGTGATTTTGCTTCAATAAATAAAGTATTTAAAGGTAAGTCATAACATGTGTTTTTTGCAGAAGCAGCGAAGGCACAAAATGTCTTATTAGAATGTATTGAGGATAGTATGCCAGTCCTTGATGAAATCTTTATCTGGAATAATAAAAAGTTCATTTTGATCTCATTATTAACGACCCAGAAGTACGAAGCAAAATTAAACGCATATTATGTTATTAAGGTCGTAGACAATAAGAAGTCAGTAATTGATATTGAAAAATTGATTTTCCCACATGATTTAAGTTCATTTAATATTATAAGTAAAGCATTTGTTCCACGACCGCAATTGCAATAAAAACAAGTATAAGAGTTTTCGTAATTATCGTATTATAGTATTTATTAATTTGTTTTTTCATCTCCTCATCAAAGCTATCTAAATTCTACACACCAAAAAGTGTGCTCTATTTTCATAGCTCAAAAGTGTGTTGTTACTCCAAAAGTGTGTTGTTACTCCAAAAATGTGTTGTTTCAACACACTTAAGTGTGTTGTTTAGATTTCAGGTCATAATTCACTACTTATTTTTAACACACCAAAAAGTGTGTTATAATTTTAACACGGAAGAGCGTGTCAATAGTATGATAAAGTGTGTTAAAACAACACACTTTTTCTTGACAACACAGCTAGGTGTGTTGAATAACACACTTTGGTGTGTTAAGCAACACATTTTGTGTGTTTAAAAACACACTTCAGTGTGTTACACCTTTTACAGTGTAGATATAACAAGTCTTTCATCTTCAAATAAAATTTTCCCAATTTTGCATATAGGGCATTTTCTACACACACATACAAGACAGCCGCAAGGCACACAAAGTTTTGAGAGCTGACATTTCTCATTCATTTTGTTAACAACTTGGCGGAATTTTCTTAGTTTTTCCTAATTTATCATTTATTTATTCAATAGTTTTATAACATCAAACTAATTCAGCAATTGAAAATTAATCGTATGTCATGTAATTTATATTACCAGTGCCTAGTATTTGCGCTGTAGTTGGATGTAGTAAGCGGGGTGAACGTGACAAAGTAAAATTTTTCAAATTTCCGAAAATCTATAAAAGAACCGAGAAAAGGGTATCATTTGTCAAAACTAAAGCAGGAAAACTAGTTAGCGGCTCTTAAACAAAAAGATTTAAAGACGGGGATGTTTTCGTCAAGACTTTCCAGTTTTGGCATTTTTACTGCCCAAGTACCTACTGGATTCATCCAGCTTCGAAGTTTTTTATGCCTCCAAACCTTTAAAAGCTCTGAAACTTTCTCTGATACAAGCACTTTGCCGATCTATTAAATATTCTACGATATCAAAATAATGCACATTTTTTGACAAAGCACTTCGAGAGAAATTCTTTTCATTTAATTTATACGGATACAGGCCATCGCAATATTTCCAATTTTACATGCATACCGGTTTTGAACACTACAATAAACAGAAACGAAAGCACTTAATCAAAAGGTTAACTGGTATTTAGATTTCATATAAAAAATGTGAGCTGTTATTTCACATTTTATTTTCTAGAAATAACTAATATTTAGTTTTTTCCAATAAAAATAATACCTACTCCACACTTTCCCTATTCATCTTGCCGGCCTGCCATCGTGTGTGTGCCTTGCGGCTCTCCAATACATTGGCATTTGATGACGTGTCAGAAAATGCCCTATATAAAAATCATTGCTGAGCACAACTTAACGCATACATCGTGAACTCGGCGAGACAAAGCCAGCTTCTCTCTCTTCGATAAAGTATGCAGAACAGAAAAGGAAGGAAAATTGAATCAGTTGCTTTTTTTTATAAATAGTAAATATGCACCAATACACCAAGTTTATCCCCATATAAAATCATAAAATCTTCTGCTGGCTAGTTGTGTGCGAGCGTGTATAAAAATGTTGCATTCTCTTTCTGGTACCCTGACATCGTCATTTAAAGAATGTGTGCATATAGCTGTTCGCCTTTCACTCACTAACCATATGAAGATGAAAGACTTGTTAATATCTAGACTTTGCTGGCGACTAGCCACAGCGAAGCGCGGACAGTATGAACAACGCAGGGCTAACATGAACGTTCGTTCGCTTGGATAGTTCATCCTGTCACCTAGCTAACCACTAGGCGTTTAACGTGGCACTAATTGGTGTAAACGTACACTAACAATTTCATTTCTATAGACTTAGGGCCCGTTCCCACTAGCACGGACCGTCTGTTTTCTCGGTCAGTCTAAAGAGATGGATATGCCAGTGGCAGTATAATTTATATGAAACTGTTCACATTTAGATGGATCCGGGAAAAGGAACGGATCGGGTTTTTTAAACAGACGTTTTGTCACTGCGAAGAGCCGTCTAAACACTTAGACCGGATATAGTGTGAATGAAACGAGATGGCACCGATATGCTCCCTTCCAACCCCGCGGATCACCCCACACAACAGACGTTTAAACACTCGCGTCCGGGCGCCGTCTTCCTTTTAAACAGGCGGTCCGTGGTAGTGGGAACGGGATCTTAGGCCTCGTTCCCACTAAGATGAACCGTCTGTTTTCTTCCAGGAAAAAGAAGGGATCAGGGTTTTTAAACGGACGTTTTGTCACTGCGAAGAGCCGAAGAAAAAGAAAGAAAAGCGTTTGGTGAGTTTCTCTTAATTTTTCATTTACAATACTATATACTATAAAATCACATTCTCATTGACGGTCCGTCTTAGTGTGAACCAGAACTTTGCCAGAGCCAGAATTTTGAAATTTGAAAATTAAAGATGGCTAATCCAATATGGCGGACATAAATTTTGTAAGAAAATTAAATTTTTGTCAGAAGATTCTTTAATATTTTACAAAATTGTTACTTTGGGGATTTTTTTGGAAACCAAAAATTAATTAATAATAATTAATTTCAATAATTTTAAAGAATCTTACGAAAAAAATTTAATTTTCTTACCAAATTTATATCCGCCATATTGGATTAGCCATCTTTAATTTTCAAATTTCAAAATTCTGGCTCGATAGAATTAAAGGCCATTTTATCACGAGTAGTTTAAAAAAAAATTTTTAAGTTTCATTAATTCCAGGCTTGGGAATTGTCGCTTGTCCAAAAAATGAGCTATTTGCCCCACTGTGCGCCGTCTTCCGTTTAAACAGACGGTCCGTCTTAGTGGGAACGAGGCCTTAAGGCTGGTAGGTACAGACTATTCCAGTATTTTGGTCGAGTGAGTAAGTAAACCAGTATGGACAAACAAATTTAGTCGAGTAATTTACTAAAATCATTTAGTCGAGTCAATCCATTCCTGTTCTATTTTTTTCGAGTAGCGGCAGGATGCCATGACTTTGTCATGCAAATTGATTAATTTTATAGTTTTTACTGTGCTATCTTGTCGTCTGTTCATTTTGACACTTTACTTACTAATGCACTGTATTCGGACACTTTTTAGCTACTAATACGTTTTAAGACGTTTACTGGTAAGTAAATTACTCGCCACTCGACTAAAATACTGGCATAGTCTGTACCAGCCTTTAGGTGTCAGCACTAAAGGCTGGTACAGACTATGTCAGTATTTTAGTCGAGTGGCGAGTAATTTACTTACCACTAAACGTCTTAAAACAAAACGTATTCGTAGCTAAAAAGTGTCCGAACACAGTGCATTAGTAAGTAAAGTGTCAAAATGAACAGACGACAAGATGGACCCCGCAGAATTTGTATGGGAAATGGGTCCCGGTCAAATTGGCCCAAATTTTACTCACTTATAGCTTTCGGTGAATAGATAAAAAGTTCCCATGGGCGCGCAACGGAAAAAACTCCCGATCGCGAGAAATGATCGTCCGAAGTTCGGTTTTTTTTTCGCTGCGTACAGCCTTTGTGCGCATATATCGGGCCATCTTATATATATATATACATTTTATATATACATATATACATGTTATATATATGGGTACATATATATACAGGGTGTTTCAAACCACCCGTGACACCCAATTTTCTGAGTCTCGATTGAAAAAAAAACCAACCCCCATTTTTTTTTTACGGATTCTGATTCTCCGAAGAGAAATATTAAACTTTTGTTAGAAACATTTTTTTATCCGAAGCTTCCCTGTACCCCCAAAATGAATGATTTTTGGGGATAATTTTGATTTTTTTTCAATCGAGTCTTTCCCAGAAAATTGTGTGTCACGGGTGGTTTGAAACACCCTGTATATTGTATGTACCCATATATATAACATGTATATATGCATATATGTATATATAACATGTATATATATATATAACATGGCCCGATATATGCGCACAAAGGCTGTAGGCAGCGAAAAAAAAACCGAACTTCGGTCGATCATTTCTCGCGATCGGGAGTTTTTTCCGCTGTGCGCCCATGGGAACTTTTTACCTACTCACCGAAAGCTATAAGTGAGTAAAATTTGGGCCAATTTGACCGGGACCCATTTCCCATACAAATTCTGCGGGGTCCTTTATAAATTAATAAGTTTGCATGACATTTTTGTATCAAGTAATTAGTAAGTCATGGCATCCTGCCGCTACTCGACCGAAAAAATATAACAGGAATGGATTGACTTGACTAAATGATTTTAGTAAATTACTCGACTAAATTAGTTTGTCCATACTGGTTTACTTACTCACTCGACCAAAATACTGGCCTAGTCTCTACCAGCCTTAAATCTAAGCCCATCGTGGCGGACCAGATTACTTCCTTGTCGTGTTCCTCTCCATTTCACTGGGGTTTGTTATCCAGTCTCCTGTTGACTTTTTCAGCGAACCCTCATGATGGCGATATAAAGGAATTAGGACCAAGAGGTAAGAAGGATCACTTCCGTTGCTGGATTAACCACTCCATGCACATTGCTGCCCTTTTTTGCACAGTTAAAACCTTTTTTTTAAAAAACTTTACAAAACACGTTGTCTCTTGATTGTTTTGTGGAAGAGTTTCACTTTGTCCAAATAATCTCCAGAGTTACTGAAAGTCAAAGTTCAGCTTTACTGTAAGTTCATTTTTATTTGTTTTAAAAGATAAATATAAGAATTGTTAATAGTTTTGAAAGTGTATTGAACGTCTTTAGATAATAATTTCTAAAATAAATATTTTCATTTTGGACATGCCTCATCGCTTACGAAATACTGAAATTTTCCATTTTTATTTGAAAAGAAAGTGGAAATTTTTTAAAGTTTATCCGTTTCGGATGTTATTGTTCACAGTCCGTAAAAAAGCTGTTCAAATACATATACCAAAAATAAGTTGACGGCAATTTCCCAATTCCGATTCGATTATTCCAATCTTTTGTTCATATCTAAAGGAAAGATAATAATATTAACAAATGTTTTACGTCAAATTGAAGAGGAGACAAACAACGTTTTATCTATAAAAGTTTCCCATTTTAAGCGGAAGCTCATCAGTCTTCTGTGATATGTTGGCACAGATTATCAAGAAGCTGATCTTTACCAGTATTTTATTTGCTACCTGGATTGGCGTGATATATAGTTGTAACATTTACCTAAATGTCAGCAGTTGGCAGCTTTTAACTTCCCAACGAAACATTTAATTAGAATGGATGAATTTGCGAAGGCCTGTAAACAAAAATAAGAGACTTCATGTGAATCTTCATGCGACACTTTCGCGAATGTTCTTAATACACATATGGGGCAGGACATGTTCATAGATAAATCAACAAAAAATGTTTCAACTAAAAAAAGGCAAAATACAGGATATTTAAAAGTAAGTTAATTTTTTGATAAATTATAATACATTCTAATGAAAGAAAAATGATTAAATTATCATGGTAAAACTCCTTTACTACGAAGCTCCATTAAGGGGTCTTTCAGGTTACATTTTCAAAAAAAAAATTTTTTTAAACATTTTTTTTTTCATAGAAAGAAGAGAGATATCGTTTTGAAAATTTGTGGGTATGTTTATTGACAAAACAGTATTACAAAAAAGATTTTTTTTGATTTTAAAAATTTTTTTTGTCGACATACGGATTTTTTTAAAAAAACATCAAAAAATTACGGCGGGCATGATTTTGGGCGAATGGATGATCTGAAAAAAACAAAAAAAAGGCAAATTATTCCTTGTTGAAGTGGCTATGTCATGAACCAGAATAATTTGTTTTTGTCAAAAAATAAAAAAATGGCGGCCATTTTTCGAAAAAACCAATTTTTTAGGGTGGAAAATCGGCTGAAAATCGGACAATTTTTTACCAATTAAAACGATTCTGGTTCATGCGATAGCCATAAATGTGTACAATAACATATTCAAAAATCAGAACAATTGGTCAAGTAGTTTTTCTTAAATCGTGCCCGCCACCTTAAAAAACATAGTTTCTAGATAATCGCGTTTGAAGTTTTGTTAAAAAAATTTTTAAAGAAAAACTATATACCTTTTTAATCTGCCATGCCCGGGCCGTAAATAAGTCCTTCCTCCTGCTCATACTTCTCTTGCACCATAAATCGAAACGTTTGCAGGGTATAATATAATACTTCATAGTATGGAGTCGAGTCAGATCGAAGCAGATGTTAAAAAGGGGGGAGTCGAGATTATCGAAACACAGCCGAGCGTCGAAAATTCTTTCTCACAGCGTCTCACTGTATACGTTCAAAAATAATTTTAGAATTACGATATCGCTCTAAAACCTTTTGTATCATGTTTTTGAATATATTTATTAGCAAAATGCGTAAAAAAAAAATTTTCAATTTTTTGAAAATTTGTAACCAGAAAGACCCCTTAAGGGAACAAATTTATTGCTCTACATTCAAACTCTTCAATAAAAGGGGCATATCCCTTATTATAGTATTTCTGGTTTTACCACACTAGATTTGGTTTCACCACAATGATCTTTCTGATACTACAGTGATTTCAAAAATTGAAGGTCTTTTTGCATCGTACAAAAGTCGTAGTAATTACTATGATTGAAGTATTGACAGAACGTTTATGGTTAATTTTTGATTACTTTTAGTTGTGATTATCCAAAAAAATTTCAGTAGGTTTTTCCACAGCGATAGAAAGTATGACAGCCTCACACTACAATTTTTTTGTTTTTCATGTCTTCTACTTTTTGTGAGGTATTGGGTCAAATGTAACACCGTAATATCCGTGGCTGTTTCTCATTTTGTTTATTTCGCAATTTTTTTTCTTGTTTTTTTGCCGAGCAGTTCTAAGTTTTTTGTACTCCGTCCACAACTTAAATAATTTAATTAAATCACTTAAATCTTTATTTATTCTATTTTCTCCATTTTCTACTTGACACTGGTGACTTTACATTTTCATTTAGGGCTATCTGTCAAAGTGCCGTAACTAAGCTCAAATTCGTTCAGTTTTCTTACGGTCCGGCACGTCGTATATGGTTCAGGCTTTAAATGTGAGCCTAAAGCTGTCAAAATTAAAGGTTGTCCAAACTCGTCGTCAAAATTTTGAGCCATTTAAAAAGAAAACATGGGGATGAAGCCGTTACAGAATAGAACGAGTATGCCCAGCAGGTGAAACACAAGAGACCTCCTAGTACGGACACTGCAAGCGAGGATTCTTCAGCTTCAAAGTCAACCACAACTTCCCAGACAAACTTTGAACATGATTTGGTGGTATGCTTCATCAATTCAATGATTCCCCTGAATGCAGTAGAAAGCCCTTTTTTATTACAATGTTAAATAATTTGAGATTACAAAACCACGGTATAAATGTCATCAGCCGAAGAATGCTGAACAGGAGAATTGATGCTGAACACTCGCTACAAATGTCCGAGATAAATTGACCTTAGAAGCTGCACAATACATGTACTGTTGTTGATATACGGTCGATTCGTAAAATAAGTTTTCTTGGAGTAACTGCTCATTGGATCGATGCGGATCTTAACGGACAATGCAAAACCTTAGCTTGCAGAAGGTTTCCTGGAATTCATAATTATGAACAAATTGCGGTGATATTTGACGAAATTCTCACAGAATCCCCCGAAAATAGTCGCAACAGTTACTGATAATAATGGTTCCAACTTCATCAAAGCATTCAAAGAATTTGGTGTATCAATTCGGAACTCAGAATTTGTGTGCTAGGTACTACTTAAGGGCCAATTACAATGCATCCGCTCCGTTCCGATCCGCTAAGCTGTCAAAGTTAAAATTCGAAGTTTGCTTAGAAATTATATGACAGTTCGGTAAGATGGTTCCAATGGTACTTACGGATCGGAACGAAAAAGTTGAATAAATTTCAACTTTTTCGGAACGGATCGGACGGAACGGAATCATTGTAATTGGCCCTTTAAAGTAGACAATAACACATCATTATCTTAAATGCGATAATGCCATTGAAAAATGTAACGTATTGTGGAATGCTGCTGGACTACCCAAGACAGCAGAGATCAATCGTGTTTTATGACATACACTTAGCAAACCTGGCCTTACAAGATGGAATAGCTTATATGACTCTATGAAGCAAATTTACTGTATCAAAGACAAGAACATTCAATTGCATAGAGCTTTGTGGCTCAAAAATTATATCAGCGACCAACGCATAGGTCACCTGTTCAAGTCCTATTGCCGAGGCTCTAGATATACTGCAATGAGGAGCGATAAATGTATTATAGGCTTCTGATGCGGTGTATAATGGCTTTACGCAAGAAAGTGCAAAAATTAAAGAACACTACATTAACGTACTGCCATTATTTAGCAGTAGCGTACAGGCAAAGCGTTGAAAGAAGATTCGAAGAGTTCCTCAAAGCGCTTACGCCTAAAGGTCGACATGCTTTAATTGCAACTGTCCTACGCGAGGTTCAAGAACCAATAGTTTACTTGCATTACACCACATGAACAAAGAAGAATCAAAACATTATTTTAACATGAAATAGCAAAAGAAGTGTCCAAAAATACGAAAGATTCTTAACATAGAGTTGTTTCTGATCCAGAAAACTCATTTTTTGACTTCGAATCAAACTCGGAAAGCGAAGCTGACTTACAAAATGCTATCACCGAAAACCAGTGCTGATTTGATAGTTTCAGTATTTTGCCGAAGAAGATCGCACTTTCAATGTTTTAGATCGCTATCCTGAAATAAAAACAATTTTTCAAAAATACAACACTGCATTGCCTTCATCTGCATCAGTAGAATGCGTTTTTCTTACGCCACCATGATAAACCTGCCAAAGTCAAGAAGATTGTCTGACAACATGTTTGAAGAAAGATTAATGTTGAAAACGAATATTAGGAAACAATCATAACTGTAAATAACTGCTAATTGAAAGCAAATAAATATTTGATTTAAATACCATTATTCCTTCTTTTATTTTTATTCACTAATCGACTAACGAATAAAATAATTTATTCGTCATTCGAATAACTTTTCATTAAATAAATGCAATTATTTATTATTCGGGAATAACGAAAGAAACAATTTAGTCATTCGTTATTCGTCATTCGAATAAATTTTGCCCAACTCTGTTATCAGACCACATTTATCATTTACAACAACAATAGTTATATGAAAATCTTCAAATTTAGATATAATTAGTATAAACATTTCTATTATTTTGCTGGTTTAGGAAGCGGTCCCTTGGAAATTAAATTTTCGTTCTTGTTTTGTTTGGTGATTTGGATCTATTCCTGTTTAGAGTAATTCTTCATAGGCTTCTTCTAGACTTTTTACTTGTTTCATACTAAGGTACATGCTACCTGAACGAGATGACTTACTTAAGAATTTCTCTAGTCTAAACTATACTTAAAATTTAGTTTATCTAAGATTTTATTTTGCTCTTCATAATATCGACTCACATTGATCAAATTTATTAAATTAGTTTTTTTTTCAATTTCAGGTAAGTTTCCTTAACTCCAAACCACTTGATAGCTTGTTTTTTAAATTGCATCCCAATTCGAGCCTTGGTCTATAATTGTCGTTATAGACATAACTGCTTCTCCTTGGATCTTCGTGGTAAGTAGCCGGAAAACATATTATTTAGTTGTATTATCGGTCACTATCCCGACGAGGGTTTCCACTTCCATGGATGAAATGTGTCAGCTCATAGGTTCCATCGCCTCTGAAGACTAGTTGTTCAATCTTAAGCAAAGCAAGTTCCTAAAATATTAAAAAGAACAAAGAAATCAACCTGAAAAAAGAAACTACACCAAAAAAACGGCACAATAACAAAAAGTACAAAATTATCTTTATCTATCTATCTATCTATATAAAAATGAATGCCGTGCGTTAGTCTCGCAAAAACTCGAAAATGGCTCGACCGATTTCAATAATTTTTTTTTGTTTTAATCGCCTCAATACAGGGGTGGTTTTAGGAAGAAAAACCATTACAAAAAACCAAAAGCAAGAAAAAATTGGTAATTTTGGGATTTCTCACTTGAGATTAGTTTCTAGCTTCATGGCCTACCTATTGTTTGACAGCTGCGTAAATGTAAAATTGTCACTCCCCTCACTATCTATCGACTAGAGCTTGCTGTTTGACATTGCACTCTATACGAAGAAAATAGATTGTCGACAGTACAAAGGGCTTTCCCTGAGCTCTAGTCTTCCACATAAAAAAAATTAAACTGAATCGGTCATTTCTCAAAAACCTCAATTCAGTGAAAATTCTCAAAATTAAGTTTTTTAGATTTTTCAGTCGTTCCTTTGAGTTTTTCCCTATTCATATTCTCCATCATTTTCATCTGGATTAGCTTCAACATTTGTAGTTGGCCACAGTGTTGCCAACCCCATCCTGGAGTAAAACTACATATATGCTTAAAAAAAACTGTAGAAAACTGTAAATATTAATTAAAAGACGGTAAATCTATAGTTTTTCTCTTATTTCGTATTATTTAATGGTAATAATAAATAAAACACATAATGGGGAAGGAATTATAAATAAAAAAATTCTGTGATCATCAATTTAACGAAATAAACAAGCTTAGAAATAAAACATAATAGGTATATCAATCATTCTAATATATATCAAGTATGTTAGATATTGTCATCAGCTACTATCTCATTTTCAATTTGCAAATCTTCTTGATTTTCCGTTTCATCTTTGCTTTTGAAATCATACATATTTTTATTGAATTTCTTAAAATGGTCATTGTTCGCATCGAACTCGAAACAATTTTTAATTTCTGATTTTGTGTGCAAAGTACCTTTTATTGTGGTCGTAGAAAGTTTATTTCTAAGTTTCGTTTTCATAATATTAATGCTCGAAAACAAGCGTTCTACCGTAGCAGTACTGTGCGGCAGACACAGAAGCTTTTTGGTCAAATTCGATAATAGTGGAAATTGTGCAGATCCATCGCCTTTTTTTAATTGAGAAACATGGCCCCAAAATTGTTCCACATTGAACGTCTCGATTTCGTTAAAATTCAAGTTGGTATTGCGAAGAGTTCTCCATTCCCTATCCAATTCTGTTACATTTTCTGGGCAAATACTTGGGAAATAATATAACAGTTCAGAAATTGAAGTTATTTGTTTTTTGCTGAAATCATGATCTAAATCGCTTGTGGGTTCAACATCTGTAAACACTTTAGGGCCTGACGATCTTTGTCATCGAAAGGAAATCTTCGCTTGATTTGGGATGCTGCCTCAATGTAAAACTCTTTACATTTTCTGTAAAAATTTGTCAGTTTATCGTCGTCCAACTCTTGAGTATCCCTTTTCAACCGAATCAAATTTGGTATCATTCCGCCTACATATGTTTCGAATAATGGCATATGGGTCCAAACGTCATTTACATCAACATTTAATACTTTCTGTTCTTTGGCATTTGAAATGTCTTTGACTTTGTTTTTCTCTTCTTCTGTTAGTTCTAAATAAGCCGGTTGTATAAAACATTCTAAAATTGTCATATATGCTGTGTAGATCTGATCGTATAATGAGTATAACTTTGGTTTTTCTGCCTGCATTTCCTTATTCAAATCTGTAAATATTGGTAACGAAAATCGTAGAAATTCCAAGTATAATTCGGTTGTCGGTTCTTCGGCTTTCGTTAAAATACCTTGAGCAGAAAGAAGACGATCTGTGAAAACTGCTGATTGAAAATATAATTTAATAGCTGGAAGCTGTTCCAATAATCTATTCACAACATCGTTCAACGATAGCCATCTGGTTTGTGCAGGGTGCAATATTTTTTGTGGTTTTATATTTGCAAACGCCTGAAAAGTTTTGTAATGACCAATCCGTTTAGGTGAATTTTGGATGTGATTGAAAACTTCGCGGCAAAAATCTTCAAGGTCCCTCGGTAGCTTTTCACATGCGTAGGATGCGCAAAGGGCAAATGAATGACATATACATTTGATGGTAAAAATATTGGGTATGTCATTCTTCAAATGGGTGACCATCGAGTTATTTGCTCCAAACCTGACATTGGCGCCATCAGACGCAAATCCTAACATATTCTTTTTATATGGGATTTCTTTGTCAATGAAATATTCGACGGTTTTATTGTATAAAACTTTGGCTGAACCGTCGGTAACTGGTATCAAAGTTAGAAATTTGTCTTTTACTTCATAATTTGAGTTAACTACCCTCGCTATTAAAGCTAAATGCTTGATTGTAGACTTATCCGTGCTCTCATCAACCAACAATGAAAAATTATTTTCCCTTAAAATTTTTATCAAATTTTCTTCAGCAGTTTTTCCTGTTACATTTACTAAAATAGCTCGAGTTTTTGTTCGGCTCATAGACAAATTTTCACCAATTTTTGAATCGGGACACACTGACTTTACTAACTTAGTCAGATGTGAGGCAACGTTAAATGCGAGGTTATGTTCCGCAATAAAACAAGCTAGTTTAATTTCGCCGGCTTTTGCCATCTGCTGCTGCGATTTTGATGTTGATGGCAACAAAGATGTAAGTTTAGGTTGCTTTTGCAATTTTTTACAGTTCGCTTCATGCTTAGATGAATTTTTGTGCCGTGTCAGTTCTTGAATGCCGCATTTCCGGTCACAGGCACATGCAGAACAATAAAAATATGTGTTACCTTTTTTACTTTTAGCGAGCCACCCACTGAACTTTTCATTTTTGAGCCAAGAGTCAATAAATTTTTGCTCATATCTCACTACTTTCTTCTTTCTTGGTGATGTTTTAGTAAAATCTGACTCACTACCACTATTAGATATATCCATTATCGTAAATTTTTAATGCTCGCAACAACAATATATCAAACAAAAATCAAAGCAAAACAAATGACAGAAAGCTAGGGGATTCCCGGAACAAGCAAATACAAATACTACAAGCAAACAACAGAACAGAATGTCGATAAAACAGACTTTGATTGACGGAACGAACGATCTACTACGAGATAGATGGCGCTAAATAAAAAACTGTAGATTTGGAGGCCTAAACTAAAAACTGAGAAGATTTCCAAAAAACTGTAAATCTACAGTTAAAACTGTAGGGTTGGCTACACTGGTTGGCCATAAACATGTTCTGATAAAAAGACGTACATATGAGCTATGATTTAGTTAGAGGATTTCGATATTGGAAAGTTCGACAGATTTGAGTGACGGTGAAAACAATTCCGTGTCATTTTGCATTGTTTATTACAATGCCGAGAAGAACACGAGCTTGCATAGGTCGTCGAAGTCAGTCAAATGCGCGGCGAGCTACTTCACGTGCAAACCGCACTGATGACCAGCGAGCGACGGATAATGCAAATAGTCGTATTGGCATGTCCGAATTACCTTCGAGAGCTACTGAAAATGAACGACAAGCGAATAGCCAGTGAGCACGACAAAATGAACATGACCGATTGCGCCGACTCGATGCTCCTGTGAAACTGGAACGAGCGGCATTCCATTACGATTCGGAAATCAATTACGGTGGGGACATACCAGTAATGATTGGAGAAATGTCGGTTGTTTGCTCGCATAGTAAGGCGTAAATATACAGCGGTCAAACTCCTGAATTGGTCCCGCCACCAGAGCGGGATTAGTTTCTGGAACGGGAAGTGATTCTACACATTTCCTAGCCAAAAATAAAACAGTTGTTTCCAAATGACGTCATTTGGCGCGACCAATTGCTTGGTACTACACCCCTATTCTCATATTTGTTGGCCAGACCGGTTGAACAGGTTCAGCAGTCTGTCTAGTGGCTTCTCGCTTAGACTTGATGTTTGAGCAGGGTCTCGTTGAACAACGTACCACTGCCATTGTAATCCCTGCCAACTGGCATTTCCCGGGTTTTTGGCCGCAGTTCTGGGGGTCCTGCGCCTGCCTTCAGTATTTGGGAAGAAGTTCACGAATGCAGGGCTCGAGTGTGCGGTACAGAGCTCCACAATTCCACTCGGCCCCTCTTTTCGTTCTGATCATGGTGCGTCCAGAAACTTTGGGCAGATCGGCGACTGTCGTGGTCTGCTTGTTGTCCCGGCTCCCCTCGACACAACAACTTTACATCTTGGGTTGGTATCGGACCTACCAAGTCCATCCCATTCAGGACAGCTTCCAGCGGCCACCATGAGGATATTACGATCACACTTCCAACAATCCGAGATAGAGTAAAAACCAAAAAAGAAGAAAACGAGTTTCCCATTCGCTCTGGTTATTTGAAAGCGCAGCTTTTTCACTCATGCTGCATGCTCCGTTTCTTAGTTTGTTTTTCCTCTAGTTACGGCAGGCGCATATTTGCATATACTACACGTTGCTTCCCCTTGTGACTGACCACCAGTTTTTCATATGTTACAAAAAAGGGGCGATTCAGTTTCGCCAAATTTATATCCGTATTCTTCTAAGATTCTTCAATATAAATAGTACGAAAATTTATCATGATACTTATAGGCCGAAAACAAGTAGGGCTAATCTCTAAACGAATAAATTTGTGGGAATGATAGTGTTTACGAAAACAATCCTGGATGAACTTTACAATTTGAAGGAAGTTGCGTTAATCAACGATTCCCTGGATCGTGAAAGGTAAGGTGCAGGGCAGACTTATAGTTTCCTACAAATGGGTTCCTAGCGTCAACATATGCGAATTTAGGGCAGCGTATTGTCTCGTAATCAAGCCAAATAATGTCCCAAAATCCTTTGTACTGCTTGAATTTGGACAAACTAGACGAGGATTTCCTTCGTACGATAGCTTCCTATTCACGAAGCAAGCAAACTAACATTTAAAATGCCCCCTTTAAACTCTTCACATATAGGCCCCATGAGGCAAGTGAGGTGCATGCCGAAAGAGGGATATCCCCTTAGATTCCTCATGAGCATCACCTCGTTATAAATGAAATGGGGCAATCCCAACATCTGCCTCACTTGTTCGGAAAGCTTTTAAAAAATTTCCTTAAGGTTGAGTTTTACTCATACAAAGCTTTAGTTTTTTTGTTGCCTTGCTTCATATTTCGATTATGTGGGATCCGTGAAAAGGCCTACCCTAAATGGAAAGTGAAGTGAAGTGAAGTTAGGTACCATGGCATATAAATGTATGAGAGTGACCAAAATGGAAGTGAAGTGGAAGTTTAATTTCGAAAAATTTCGAAAAGTCATTTAGAGAAGTAACAGTGCGGTAAGAACCGCACAAGAAGTAAACAAAAGTTAAGAAATTAAGGCTGTTCACTTGCTACACTTCTTATGAACTTTTTATTTTGGTTTATATATCAATTTTGAAATAAATTGCGTCTACTTCACTTCTACCTTACTTCTGCGTTACTTTTCATTTAGGGTAGGCCTAAAGTTGTAATTTAGCTTATATTCAATAGACCTGTTCTCATTCGATTGCGGGCGTCAAGTAGCATTGGATGTGATTAGTACTCCGTTGGGGGACCGCGTGGAAAAACGACATTCGTGTTTAAAAATATAAAGCTTTCAACACCGTCGGAGTTATTATTCGCATATCCACGGCGAAATTGTAAAATTTTTTCTAGCCTCTATTTTCCACTCGAGATGAGGCAAGGCGTTAGATGTCTCTTGTAGGCCTTATAAGGCAATCCATACAGGGACCATAAGGGCCTTATCTGGACCTCCTCGAAATGCGGGTGGTAAGTGTCCCAATATCCAGGGGATCCTTCCTTCCTCTATATACTATAATACTGATAAGTCAGTGGCGGATTATCCTTTAGGCAAACTAGGCACGTGCCTAGGGGCGCGAGATTACAAAGGGGCGCGCGGAAGTTTTTAAATGAAACAAAATTAAATAAGTAGGTACACTGGCGAGCAACTTAAAATGTACAATTTGAATAAACAATAGCTCAAGAAATTACTGTTAATTAAAAGGATTCAAGCATGCCATGAAAGCATCAAAAAGTTATTTCGATGTACCATCGCGTCTTTGAGATACAAGACATTTTTAATGTGTATCTGTCAGCAGTTTTAGAGCATTGCGCGCGCCGTCAGTGATCAATTCTATTGTTTACGTTCTCGCTGCGGTATTTGTGTTTAATTAGTTTATTACGTTTAATTATTCAAAATATGAGTGAATTGGAGAAGAAACATAGTGGTGCAGCATGTAAAAAAGGCTAAGGCAAAGGAAGAAAAACAACAAAATGTAATAAAGAATACAAAAAGTACACTCTTTTCGAAATCAAAAAGTGATGATTCGGAATCTACGCAATTCTCAGTGCATACACTACCAACCCTATTCAATGCGTGATTCCTAGTATGTAGCTCTAAACGGCCACAAGTTTTGTCTATGCTGTGCCCACACTGCCTGCTTCATCAGTAGTATAAGTTGCGAAGCAGTGGAAAGAAAGGATGGAAACAGTCCAACTCTTTTAAACTAATAGGTCGATTCTCAAACACAAACTCCTCAATCATGTCGATGTTTTTTTCGTTCGTAGTAGAAGTTGATGGAGGGGGCAACCTCCGGCCCGCGAGATGTTTAGAAGAAGTTATAAAAAGTATTTTTCGATGTTTGTCGTCTAGTTTAAATTGAATATTACATCCATTACATCTATTAGACTATGCATCATTTCTTTTATCACCCCCATACACAAACCGGTTTTATAGACAAGAGGTCGCAGGGAAGTTTATTTTATCCTAATTTTGCCTCAGAAAATTTGTCAGACTCACCCATCCATCACCGTAACACAATTATAACATCATTCTCGGGGTATGAGGAGACTATGAGTAACTCCCCATCTCATTCGCGTTTCGTTGCAAGAAAAAGAGACAGAAAAATGAGTATTTTGAGGGTTATACCTACATTATACACAAACCTGTTTGAGTTGAGGACCGAGTGTTGGATAGTGTGATTTACCCCATTAAAGGGGTCACTTCAAATGCAGACAAAAAATATAGTGTTGGTTACGACACGATTATAAAATGAATTGGTAAGAGGTGGCTTCAAATTAGGCGAGGGGCGATTGTAATGCCAAAAACCAGCAAATTAAAGAAAGAAGCTTATATGCATTAAACTGCCTCAGAGTAAGTAAGAAATCTATGCCTCCACGATGTATATTTATATTTTACAATCTCACTTCACCTAATTTCAATTTGGAACCTTTGCTGCCTCAACAAAAGTAAGAAATGCCTCTCCAGTTCGTATTTAAAATCTCACCTCGTCTCAGCTCAAATTGGATATTTTACTGCAGCAAAAAAAAATAACAAATGTCTCTCGTATTTACAACCTCACCTCACCTCGCCTCATTTTAAGTGGAATTTTACTGCCCCTAAAGAAGTAAGAAAGAAGAAAATCTTGTCTCTTCACTACCTAATTACAATCACATCTCAAAAAAAACTGATATGTGATCTTTTGAATTATTTTTTTGCTCCCCACCGAAATTCGACGCTGTTTCCATTTTCAGCTATTCTTGATTTATCCCGAGTTTGAATGTCTATTTTGACGGGGTATAAAAAAAACTGTGTACACCCATGTTTTAGGCCTGACTCTGACTAGATGTGATCTATTTATCCCTAACGGTATAGGAAAATTGTTGCATCAATGCAACAAATGGATTGAAAGGGTTGAAATGAATGTGTTCCTGTATCCCTTGGGTTTACACGCTCATATCAAGAGTACTAGGACATTATATTTGAAGCCTCAGTACAATTTACCGTCGTGTAAGGAACAAAAGTACTGCCTCACGTGTGTTAATCAAATACCTCACAAAGCTATTGTAGCTAGAGGTTTCTAAAATTAGTGTTCTATTAAGCCACGTTTTTAAAACTTCAACAATTCAGATACAGCACAGATAACATTTCAAACTAAGCGCACAGCTACAATTGCAAAATTTTCAAGATTTTTTTTTCATCAAAACTACAGATAGTAATTTTTATGATTATAGTATATTTCGAGGTGAATTTCCTATTTCAATTGCTTTCACTCGACATTTTTTTTGAAAACTAAAGTAATCCATATATCATAGAGCTCTTGGGGGGGGGGGGTGCCCCTCATTTATCCCCCCCCCCCGCCCACTGTATCCCCCACCGTGCATATTTTATTCATTTACCCTGTGGCCTCGCGCAGGGTAGCAAATATGCCTTCATTATTCCCTGGTTGTTGATTTTTGAATGTGCTCCACCTACTGAGCCTTAATTTAGAAATTAGCCTTGAAAATACCAGTTGTTTTCCTTATTAAATTTTTTTTTCTTAAAAATTTTTGAGCCGATTAAGTCTGGAGCACCACTTATAGATATATACCAAAATTTGTATTGAAACTTATTAATAAGAATTAGTGAATGCTTTTTACCTATGTGTTTAATTATGAAAAAAAAGTTGTAGACTTTGTCACATCGAAATAATATATTGAACTTGAATCCTTATCCTTGTTTTCAGAAGAAAATCCGAATATGTATGATCTGAAAACCCAGCGATCAACTTCCACCGATCACAACTCAAATTAACTTCAACCAATAAAATCGATTATGTCGCGTGAATTACCGATACCGCCTCTAAGCCCCACGTGCATTAGTATAACGTGTTACGATAACACGATAACCCCATGTCCTACGCCCGACCAAATTAGGAAGCTCATATTGCATGCAGATCCAGATCCGGTGGTCTAGACCAAGGGTGGGCAACCTTTTTATAACATGGGTCAGCATAAATATTACCTTTTTCCGCGGGCCGTAATAGCCATTTGGCACGTTCTTGTGACCTATAATTTTTATAAAATTGAGCCGGACTTGCACTAGGCAGTACATTTGTCCCTTACACGATGGTAAATTTTACTGAGGCCTCAATTTTTTGTCCTACTGCTGGTATATGAGTGTGTGTACCGAGATGTGATTGTAATTACGTAGTGAAGAGACAAGATTTTCTTCTTTCTTACTTCTTTAGGGGCAGTAAAATTCCACTTAAAATGAGGCGAGGTGAGGTGAGGTTGTAAATACGAGAGACATTTGTTATTTTTTTTTGCTGCAGTAAAATATCCAATTTGAGCTGAGACGAGGTGAGATTTTAAATACGAACTGGAGAGGCATTTCTTACTTTTGTTGAGGCAGCAAAGGTTCCAAATTGAAATTAGGTGAAGTGAGATTGTAAAATATAAATATACATCGTGGAGGCATAGATTTCTTACTTACTCTGAGGCAGTTTAATGCATATAAGCTTCTTTCTTTAATTTGCTGGTTTTTGGCATTACAATCGCCCCTCGCCTAATTTGAAGCCACCTCTTACCAATTCATTTTATAATCGTGTCGTAACCAACACTATATTTTTTGTCTGCATTTGAAGTGACCCCTTTAATGGGGTAAATCACACTATCCAACACTCGGTCCTCAACTCAAACAGGTTTGTGTATAATGTAGGTATAACCCTCAAAATACTCATTTTTCTTGCAACGAAACGCGAATGAGATGGGGAGTTACTCATATTCTCCTCATACCCCCGAGAATGATGTTATAATTGTGTTACGGTGATGGATGGGTGAGTCTGACAAATTTTCTGAGGCAAAATTAGGATAAAATAAACTTCCCTGCGACCTCTTGTCTATAAAACCGGTTTGTGTATGGGGGTGATAAAAGAAATGATGCATAGTCTAATAGATGTAATGGATGTAATATTCAATTTAAACTAGACGACAAACATCGAAAAATACTTTTTATAACTTCTTCTAAACATCTCGCGGGCCGGAGGTTGCCTACCGTTGGTCTAGACGTTGAGCCATGAAAATTTTCACAATCTATAGGAATCTAGAAATCAGCATAATTAGTCTTCACCTGTTAGGTGCATAATTAATATAGAATTAAGTTAGAGTTGGTCAATTTTATAAACTCAAGTAATAAAGACATAAATTCAATTTGTAAAACATTTTTTTTATTCGATTCCGAAGTATAAATTATATTTCGCGCACCTGAAATCTACGGCCGGAAACAAAATGTAGCATAATGCCTTAAATACGAAAAGAAATCTAAAAAGAATGTTCCATTTCATCGGAAAAATAATATGCCTGCATGCAACAAAACAGCAAAATCATGACCTGCGACAATTCACCATTTCAAATAACCATATAAAAATTGGAAATTAAAAAATCCATCCGGCGGTGCCCTGCGCCTGAGCCCTAGGCTAATCAAATACAATTCAAATAGATTATGTCCCACGCACCTGAAATCTTAGGCCGGGAAATCCGAAATGTAGCGAAATAGAATATTCCATTTCATCCGAGAAATATCATTGAATGCCTGAAAACAACAAAAAAACAAAATCATGACCTGCCACAATGGCAATTAACAAAAAAATCCATCCTGCGCGTGAGCACTTGGCTATTCAAAAAAAATTGTTTCGTCTGCTGCCTGGCTGGTAAGGCAAAGTGAGTGAGGGGTGGAGCAGGCGAAAAAATACATTTCGTCCGTGTGGAATGAAGCTCCGTAGCCACCCGGCCCTTCCTCTCTTCCTTTGCCTATCAACAGAGAACTTGGGGAAATGCGTGGAGAGCTTTGTGGAATGTGTATTCTAAAGCTTCGCCTTAGGATACGAAACAAATCCTACCCAGCAATTTTCTGGTGCCAAAATTTTGTATGAAGCGGAACATCTGTATTACAGATAGTTAAGTCTGTGGTACAAGTGTTTTAAAAACTTTGATAGGAATGAAACCACAGAACCTGAAAATATACCTCCTAAAGCCCTTAAGAAATGTGGCTCGGCAACTGTGCTAAACCTTTACGCAGACTGTCTCTTTGTATTGATTCGCTTGAACAGATTCAGCAGTCTGCCTAGTGGCTTGTTGCTTAGACTTGAATGTTCGATCAGGGACTTGTCTGTCTGTCTGTCTGCTCGACTTTCACGGCTAAACCGCTGAACCAATTTTGGTAAGATTGAACCCTGAGTAAGAACATAGGCTACCTTTTATTGCGAAATTTTGAACAGTTCTCTTGGGAACGCGATAACCGAATTCCACGCGGCCGAAGTCACGCGTAACAGCTAGTTAATAAAAAAACAATCATTTGCCATTTGTTTGCAATATTCACAATAACTATCCCGCTTGTTTTTTTCACTCTCAACACATACATATATTATAATTTATAATGACTTATGACCACCAGAGGGGCGGCGAGGAGGTGTTGCCTAGGGCGCTGTCGACATTTAATCCGCCACTGTGATAAGTGATGAAGACTGGTATATAAGATAAGACTATTAAAAATCGATATGGTGATTGCACAAATTCGTCAGCAACGGCTTTCGTGGTCTTTTTCAGGGGTTTTGTTAACCACGGTCAAGATAGAGTCGCAAAGGATGATTGCTCCTCCCGCAATTTGCTTTGAGGGATATTGACCGGTACCACTGTAATTGTCATAGTGATCTCAGTCAACTTAAGGCGTGATGGTCCCTTCACCTATTTTTTTCTTCTACGTTTTCTGCATCTTTGGAAACTCTACATGCCAGTAAATCATATGTGCAGACCTCTCGAGAATACGGGAACCAATGCCGCCTTCCTTGAATCTTGGAATCCAGGAACCTTCAGCAGACCGGGTTTGCTCACTCGAGCTTAATTCATTTCTTGCTTCTATCTCGCCTTTGCTTAGTTTTGAGCGAGTTCGCAAAAATGGAGAATGGTCTCTCCTTTCCCTAACTCTCTATCTTTAAGCAGCACCATTGCGTGAACTGGCCCCAGATAACAGTGATTTTTGCTTAGTAGTTTGCACGATTTTACCGACAACAATGGCAATCAAGTCTTGACGATATTTGCTGGGTGCCGGAAGCAATGATGTGGATTCTGAATCAAAAATCACAATTTAGGCATTGATCGTTTTCAATAGAGGTGATAGGCCACAATCTGGAAGTTAAGAACGCCTTTCTACCACACCGAAATGCGTACCGCACGAAAATATTTTCATATTCATGATGTTATCGTGATTGGCCACCACTCAATGAGATTTGTTTCTAACCGAAAGTACTTGATCCTCTCGCCGTCGGTACACGATCTCTCAAAGCAACCAAGCAACTATTGCTGCGTTAAATGGTATCTTTTGTGAAAATTTCATCCTTTCTTGAGCATGGTGCTTCTTGGCCTATTGAGGTTTAAATTTGTTTTATTGGGTTCAGTTTTGTCCAACTTTTAAATCAGTATTAGGCCAATTTTGTCAGTTCCGGAAACCAAAAAGCCGTTTAGCATCCATCGCAGAGAATATAGGTTCGATTCCACCCCGAAACACAATCCTTTGCCTTTCCCACCTTTCTCACTTAGTTATCATTCCCTTATAATTACGAGTATCTAGTTTTCCACATAAAAAATGTATTAGCACCGACTCCGTGCTTTTGGAGCTGCGAATTATAATTATTGATTCGCAATTGTTTTCTTAACTTTTGTCTTCACACAGAGTGAAGTCACAGCGCACTTGTTACAAAAATGATAAAAAATTATTTTCATACATAGATCTAAGTATGGCATAAATTCAGGCGTGCCATGGAACAAATAAGGGTAAATTCGTAAATTCATCACTGCCGCATCACTGCAGAATTCAGCCACAGGCTTCAATTGAAAGTCTGTGGCTGAATTCTACAGTGATGCGGCAGTGATGAATTTACGAATTTACCCTTAATTACGCCTAACGCAGGTGATTTTTTTAAATTATTTAACATTTGTGGATAAAATTGTTTGCCACTCGGCGTAAATGAAACTAGTAGGTATAAACATTGATTATCTATAGTAGATACGTAACCTTGTTGTATGGTTTTGAATATAGATGGCCATACTTACACTGAATTGAAAAATCCATATTAAAACTTAGGCTTACGAGCTTTCGAAAAATATAAAAGCTGTCTATCAGTCTCGCAGTTGATGTACATAAAACTTTTGAAATGATGTACATAGCATGAATTGAGATAGTTGCGATTGCGTCGTCAGGATGACGAATACTACAACATACTAAAATTTCAAGAATATCGGAGGAGTGGAGTTTAAACTCTACAATTACCCAAATTTTAATTAGTGCTTTGTAAAAAGATATTGAAAATTCCTAATGTCATCTAAAAGTAAAAAATTGGTAGCTATTATTAAAAATCTAAGCCTGAGAAATTTTCATTAAAGAAATTTTAATATACTTTTTTATCATAGTATCTCAGGCAATGAACTGTTTTGCCTCATTAAATTTTAATTGATATTAAATTTATGGGAATAGTAAGTAAATGGGTAATTTATTACTTAAAATGGTTGATCTTTAGGTAAAAATAAACCATTCCATGCTAAATTGTTGCTGAGTCAATTTACTACAAAAAAATTTTGTAAAAGTTATAACGCACCAAGGAATCGCGATTCAAAAAGTCTGTGCACTCTCTTCCACACCACCTAAGAGGTCGAGTACAGGGCGCGTTTTTATAACGTGGTGTCCCCAGTAGGCCTAATCCACGGCTTTCAAACAAAAAGATCCTTTCGCATTCAGGCTTTGCTTTGCATTTAGGACTTTGGCAATAATGATAGATCCACATACATATATCATCGTCGAACTGTAAAACATCTGAATCCTTTTTTCAGGCATACATATACAAAATCACACCCATTATTTCAATTTTCAAAATTGGAATTGGACAGCGCAACAGGGGCAGGCTGAAGTGTAATATTAACTGGATTTACTTAGTATTAACTGGCTTTGTTAATATCCATCCCCACATCTTCACAATTTTTCCCCAACTGCATGTACAGGGTCTGTCACGTATGCTTGGACTCCTAATAGATTTTTAGTAGAGTATTACTAACACCCTGTATCTAACGAATCAAACACCTTATTTGTAAAAACGCAGAATTTTTCAATATTTTTAAAAACATGAAAATAACAGTTTTATCCCGTAAACTTCCAAAGTTATCATGGAAGGCCAATTTTGGTGGTTCTTTAACAATCATTAAATCTTCTTCCATCCTGCGTATATCAACAAATTACGGGATAACATGCGCGGTCAGCCCGGCGGACTCGTGAGGTACATAGGAGCTCGATGCCTATAAATCAACTGGACAATATATCCCCTACCGTCTTAAAAAAATGTGCCTTATCTTTGGCTAAACCTCTGCGTATACTTTTTGGCCTTTTGTAGTATTGGATGGCGTTAAATCTGAATATCACCCCATCTCTGGAGGGGTCCCCAGGGGTCAATTTTATCCCCTGCTCTATTTTGTTATCTTTACAAATGACCTACTTTCAATTCCCTCAAACCCACTTCTCAGTTTCGCTGATGACGGTGGTCAGCGTTACTCTTGAAAAAAGACATCCATTGTCGTTTTGGTCCTCAAGAATCGGGTCACTTCAATGCCTCCAAAACCAAGTACTGCCCTATCTCCAATAAAGGGTGCAATACCTCTCCATCCATGACAGTGGATGAAGTTGAACTAATGGCCGGCTCGTCTATAAACATCTTAGGCGTAATATTAGCCAAAGACTTGCGATGGAAAGACCACATATTCCAAATCGCCAAACAAGCATCTCAGTGCTTGGGATTTCTTAAGAGGTGCAAGTTCTCCCTCCAGCCATCGGCCCGCGCTGTAATATATGTACATACAAGTCCTGCATACTGCCTCTTCCCGAATACAACTCTCTTATTTGGGGCGGTGCTTCGATATCTACCTTGGCGTGGTTAGATAAAGTACAAAAAAGGGCTCTTAAATTAATCGATGATGACACTGTTTGCTCCACCATCGACCGCTTGAGCCACCGTAGGAATGTAGCAGCACTGACAACATTCTATCGCTACTATCATAGTGACTGTTCCATCGAAATAAACGCTCTCCTCCTCCTGCCTCCACCGCAATCTTATACCCGCAAACACCAGATTAGACATCCAAGAGTTCTTTCGCAGAGTTCCTCGCCAAATTCTTCAACACCACCGCCCCCTCTCCTATCCCGGAACCCTCATAACCCTTAACCTAGTCCACCCTCGTACTAAGCTTACTTCTAGATATTGCACCATGTCATGACAAGTAGTACAAAGGGTCATTCTGCTTAGCACTGCCACGTAAAAAAAATATCAGCAAGAAAAATAATTTTTCCAAAGTGTAATGGAAAGCCACACAGAAAATATTATGTTACTGTAGCCCGATTAGTGATAAAGTTTGTCTTACTTGTACTTCCTACGATTTACTATGACGAGTTGGTATATCTAAGGATTAAAAAGCATAATAAGGAAGCAGATTTTTCCGGCTTTATTCACTAGAGCTTGGTAAATGCTAGGGTTTGTCAGTGACGATTGGTAAAAGTTTTTTTTTGGGAATAAAATAAGTTATTAGAAACAGGTAGTATGTATTAAAAATACTACATGACGATTGAAGATCAAATTACAAGAGAATGCGACTCTGATTCAAAAACAACAATCCCGACCTCATTGCATAAAGATGTGGTAACCAATACCGAAAAATATGGAGTATGTATTGAAAATAATAAATAAAAGGAAATTGTGCTCGGAGAAATGAGCCGAGAAAATGAAAGCCAGGCCGACAGCTTATGTCGTTGGTAAATCTAAGGTGTTACCGGTAAGACCTAACATTTACCATTTACCTTAAGATGAAATGTTTATAGTGAAGCTGACAGTGTGAGGGAGCTATAACTACCAGTGATTTCAAATTTGAGTTATACTCACTACAAATCCAGAGTGCCAAAGTAAAAAAACTGGGCCCAGAGATTCCGAACGGTAAGTATGTGGGCATAAATTAATTAAAAAAATTCTAACTTGTGGGCATAAAATGCTTGCCGTTGTTATTTCATTTTAAAAGTTATTGACTACTTATTGCTTCGATGGAAACAGGTACTAACTGGTCGATGACCGAATCCTCGTACCCAAGGGCGCGCGTAAGGAAAGTTGGAGCGCATTCATTGTTAACATTAAGGTCCCGGCCGGAGGACGAAGGGAAATCCTTATAATTTTATATATTCCATTTGATGGTCTTATTTTTACTCAGTACCCCGCAATATATTGATTCGTTGTGACTTCAAGGTGTTTTTTACCTTTTTATTAAAATCTCGAATCTTTATTCTAGTCATTATAACGATGATATTTTTAATGGCAGAGGGTTTGTGATCACAACCTGGCCATTGCGGAATGATTTTATTTTTTGGGGTGAAAATATAATTCTGGATTAAATTTTCTTTCTCTTTATAATTTTCAAACAATTCCAAGAATTTGCAAAAAATTAAATTCAATTCTGCTTCAAACTCTGCAGTCGGTATCTTGAGTGAACCGTACATTTTATCCTCTTTTGTAGATTTGAAAGCTTTATTTTTAATTAAGCAATACTTCTCAGAGTACTTTTCGTCGCAACTTATCATGTGCTTTTCACAATGATTGCACTTTGCACTTGTGGAGATCTTTTTTGCTATATAGCCGTAAAAATATATATCATGGAATTTATTTTTAATTTTTCTTCTGGCGAGTTATTTTCAAAGATATCGCCCATCACATCTGAAATCAAGTTAATCGAGATATCTTCATCATCTATACAGGTTTCTTCAAAACTCACGGAATCGTTTGTATCTTTACTTGACAAATCTGTAACTGTCATTAAGTTTTCACTTTGTGCGTCTTCGTAGTTCGTTAGATCCGAAGTAAAATAATTGTGGAACATGATTTGTTTTAAATTTCTGTAAACCCTGTATGTGCTCGGATTTATTTCATAAGTCCCTTTAAAATTCCTTATCATTGAAATCATATTTTCAATGGGATCTTGGTTCAAATGCCCTGTTATAAGGTACTTTTGCTTGGTTTGAAGGTACTGCCAAAGTATTTCAACAGCATTAATAGTGCGTATGACACCATCAAAGCAGTATGGCCTCTTCATGCGGCCTTTATGCATCCAAGTCAAAATCCAAGTTTTTACTTCTTGGAGATTGTGTAGCATGTTTACATTTTCTTTTGATAACGCATTTCGACCTGGATTTTTAGAAAATTTACTTACACAAATCAAATAGAGTATTAAGCCTAGAAATAAACGTTGCGGTATTAATAGCGCACTCTTTTTCTAAAGGATCTTTAAAGCAATCTAAAGAAACGGCGGTAAAAATAGCCGCTGCAACGGAATGACTTAAAATGTGCGTAGCCAACTTTACAGACATTCGATTAAAATGTTTTGGGTCAATATGTACAACAGATAATTTGTACATTGCTCGTATTGTTCCATTATCGAACTCATATACTTTCCGAATGATATCCCATGAGACTCTTTTGCCTTCCACAATTATATCATTTAAATACAAAGAGTTGCGCACACTCTTGAATAAATGAGGAACATCGAAAAACGTCAAAACCTTTGTACCGTTTACAAAGAAATATGGGTTCTCTGTGGAGCTACCTAACAATTTTTTAGCATAATCTATTATTGCCTCCTTGGTCGCATGTAACACCAACAACTTCGAAGCCGATATCTATTAGTTTTGAAATGGTGTCATTAAGTATAATGGACAATTCCTTCCCCTTGACGTGTCCTGCGAAATAACCAACACATTGTTTCCAGTTTACATTAACCCCTCGGATCATTAAGAGCAAAATACTTGAAGCAGTCTTATTCGTTCGCCTTATTGGTCCCAAATCTTCAAAACCGAAAATAATGTCGTCTCTTAAATTGTATTCTAATTCGGTTTTGCTGGACATTTCGTCAAATAATAAAATGCAACGTCTATTTTCAATTGAAATATCTGATATTTTTTTTCGTAGCATTTGTTTAATGGTTTCAGATAAGCCAGTATTAAACCTTATGACTTAATGCCCAGTGGCGTAGGAACGGGGGTGGTTTTGGGGACAAAACCCCACCGAAACGCCTTTTGTATGAAAAAATTCAATTTGAATATTTATAAAATCATTTTGTAATTTTGATTAATAAACAGTTCTCAAAGATATACTTTACTTTAGGTGAGATTGCACATGTAAAAACAACAGTATATACTTTCTTCTTTTGCAGTTGCATTTTGACAATCCTCCAGGATCCAAACTATTGCGCTATATTTTGAGAATAAATTGAATTTAAACTGAGATTAATGGGTTAAGCCATTCAGCACTAAGAAAATACACTAGAAATATCAAGTGTTAGTTGTTAAAGTTTGAATTTTTTTAAAAATCAGCAGTAATAAAGAGGTCATTGTGCCTCAAACGTCGTATCCTAAAAATCCGCTGGCAAGATAGAATTTCAAATGTAGAACTATATGGCGCCGTGCCGGCCAAGAAAGGATAGACGACGAAATCAGGCGAAGGAAATGGAATTGGATTGGCCACACCATGCGACGCGAAGACGATAATCTACCCAAACAGGCCCTCGACTGGAATCCGCAAGCAACCCGTCGAGTCGGAAGACCTAGAACAACTTGGAGGAGAACCCTATTAACAGAGGCCGCCACAACTGGGAGATCCTGGTCAAAGCTGAAAGCTGTCGCACAAAACAGAGTCCGCTGGAGGGCAACTGTTTCCGCCCTATGTCACATGAGGGATTAAAGGAGCGCTATGCTATGTACCTCAAACGCGGATCACTAGTGGCTCATGATTGATTGATAAAAGTCAGTGAGGAATTTGGACAATACAGATTTCATGCTAACTTTCCCGTTCCTAGGATTTAAAAGTGCACTTTCTGATCCGCTCGAAACTTTGGGCCCTGTTCTAACTTTCGTACGAAACCGAATTCTGAGGAAAATGTAGAATTTTCGTTCCGAAAATGATTTCGAAAGGAATTTGAGCAAATTTCGTGTGTTGTGTTCTCATTTTCGAAATTTTTCGTCGTTTGACAGTTTTATTTTCGGTCTTTGGTTTTCGGCCGAACATGATTTTCGTATTCGTTTTCTTACACTGGTAAAAAAAATTTCTTGGCTTAAGCACTTTTTCTTGAACCAAGCAACTCATGTTTTGGATATAACGAAAACAAAATTGTCTCGGAATAAGCAATACTCATAGTCTTGGTTTTATTGTCTTGGATGAAGACAAAAGTTGTCTTGAAGTAAAAAAAAATAAATTGAAAACAATTCAAGTTCTAAAATCGGTCTTAATAGTTGTGATACATTTTTAGAGCTTGAAAGTCCGGTAACCGAAAAAAGTCCGATGAATTAAACATTTAGTTTCTTGAGTAAAAAATTAAACAATCTTATTTCGAGAAAGACATATCTTGGTCGAAAAATATAAGTATTGAGCTAAGAAATACGATTGCTTGGCTCAAGAATTTCCAGTGTCTTACTCTGAGACAGCATTGTCGTGATAAGACTGAAAAATGTTTCTACTCAAGGCAACGAAACGAAGACTATCGAATTGCTGGAATCAAGACAATTTTTTTATTAGTGTACGAAAGTTAGAACAGGACCCTTTATCTGATCCTTTAACTTGCATTTTCTGAATTTCATTTCAAGACTCACAAATTATTTGAAATATTTTCAAAGCTACCTGGAGCTCCCGTGACTAATGAAGGGTTATTATTCAGCTCTTTTCTAGGTATCCCGCAGATAATCCTAAAGTTCGACGAAATCTTCATGTAGACGCTTTTTAACAGGAAATAGGCCTACAGTTATTCCTTAAAATAGTAAAAAATCTGCGGCTTCATAAAAATATTCGTATGATTTATTCGACTGTGCATATCGAATCATTAGGCAGCAGTCGTCGAGGAAGTATCTGTGCACATCAGTCTTTTCGTCAGTCTATATCAGTCATCGTCGAGCGAGTGCAACTGCGCATCCCGCTCGTAACTGTGATTGTTCCATAAGCATTGCTCTGGAGCCATTGATCATGTATGTGTCAATAATTAATAAACTGAATTGGAATTCCTCTAAAACACTTCTTCTGGTCTTATTTGTATTAAAACATAACCAAAAGTTATATCAATTTTGAAAAAAATGTCTAAAGTTCAGGACTCGACTTATAACTATTTAACCCCCCTGAAAATATTTCTTACTACGCCACTGTTAATGCCACTTTTGAATCGTGCTTATTGATGGTAAAGTAAACCCCATCTTTATCATTTCCTTATATGAAGCTGGCGATTTGTAAAAAAGCTGTAAAGCGAGCTGTTTTTCATTTTCTGACCAATGGCTTTTTTCCTTATGAAATAATTGACTTTTAACAAATGTTTTTACTTCGTTGCTCTTATTTTCCAATAAATTATCCAAGAAAGCTGAAGAAATTGTTTTCTCATCTGCACGATTTTTCTTCTGTGGAGATTGATAAATGTAAAAAGGTGCAGATTTCGTAATAGGGGCATTTCCTTTATTTAATTCAGCATTCTTTATTGGCGATGGGAATTGCGATTCTGATATATTTTCCGTCTCTGGAAATTGAGGGATCATCCAATTTCTGACATATGTTTTATCAGAAGGATTCTTTTTTACTACAAGCTCTTCCTCAGAATCGTTCTGTTCAGAAATTGTTATTGATACATTAGAAATATCAATAGCTTGCATAGGGTTTCGCTTCCTTTTACGAGTCTCAATTTTGGCTTGAGGTTTACTGGTTGCTGATAATATTTTCTGGCACAATTCATCCATTTTCCTCTCTGTACAAGAGCATATAAGTGGATCAAATGCTTTTGGAACTGCCATGTTTGTAAACCTTTCTCTGTCAGACATGATTATAATATCATCCTGATAAAAGTGCATTTCGCAAAAATAAATCCTTTTCCTGGCGCTCATTCCTATCTGCAAGTATATATCCCCAGAATGCTTTAGCCAAATGGTGCGTCTAAAATCATCCGGGACCTTGAAAAATGCGAGAAACGAACCAGGAGAATACACATTTGTACAATTCTTATAACGGCAACAATAACTGTTTGTCATTGTTGTTGGTATGTTATCGAAATAAACAACGTGCAAACAGAGCCCAAATAAATTTTATAAAGCTTCAAAAATAAAATTGAGTATGGATAATTAAGCAATATCCTAGTATTCGAATTTGAAAAATCAAATTTGTATTGTTATTGAATAATAATAACGCGGGAAAATGTATTTTTAATGAATAATAATAACGCGGGAAAAGATAAGTTGAAAGTAATTTTTGCTTATTTATCTGTTAATTGACTTTAAAACAATTCTAAATAATATGCCGTTAACGTTACTCGGGAACACTAGGATATCCCCTAAGACCAATATTTCAATTTTTATCACCAAGAAAAATCTTACCTCAAGTGATCCAAATTACTTACCCCAAATGAGCTAATGCAATATCTTGCACAAAAACACAAACAATTCACGCAAACTAATTTATATGTATTTTTTATACGGTTTTACCGCCAAAATAAATCCTCACTAACTCAAAACTCACAATTTGTACTTTTTGCACGGGTTTGCAACGGTGCAGCCAAATTAAATTCAATCTTACAAAATCTCACAAATCAAAACTCGAAAAACTGATTTAGAGCATTAAATCTCCAATTTATATCTATCTTTCACACGATTTTGTCACGGTGCCGCCAAAAGAAATTCAATTTCATTTAAATATTCCAAGAAAATTCCTTATATAAAGTTACATTATTTATATTATCGAGCTGTAGCTTTTTAGCTTTTTTTATTATATATTATCGAAACTCCAAACCGTATTTGCAAGTTTTATCAAAAAACCGAACCCGAATCAAGAAAAAGATGACAGCGCCGCCAAACATCAAACCACGACAACGGCACACGGCCCTTGATTACGTATCTACTTATAGATAATCAATGGTATAAATTTTGTTAACTAGTCCATCTATATATATAAAAATGAATGTGTGTATGTATGTATGTTCGCTATAGGCTCCTACACCGTGCAACCGATCTTAATGAAATTTTAACCATGTGCTATTTACAATCAAACTTAGAAAATAGGCTATTTTATTACTTTCTAAAGTCACTCCTAGATGGCGCTGTCATAGAGAGCTTCGTTGAAAATCATCGCAGAGATTTGAATTTTTGCATGAAGGTCCGTGGAGGTCTCCTATGATGCACCTCGACGCCCGATTTTCGAAATTCAAAATGGCCGCCGAAATATGACCGAAATTCAAAATTGCCGCAGAAATATGGTTGAATTTGCCAATTTTATTCCGATTCCAATGAAAGTGTCTATCTAGGGGTTTTTAAGGTCGCAAATAACGTATATTTGGTCAAAACTTATAAATTCAAAATGGCCGCGACAATATGGCCGACGAATTTGCAAATTGCGTTCCGATTCCCATGAAAATCGGTATCTGAGGTTTTTTAAGGTAGCAAATAAGGAATTTATGATCAGAACTTATAAATTCAAAATGGCCGCGTCAATATGGCGGACGAGTTTTGTTACGTTTGTACCGATTCCAATGAAAGTGGGTATCTATGAGTTTTTAAGGTCGCAAATAACGAATTTCTGGTCAAAACTTATAAATTCAAAATGGCTGACGAATTTGCAAATTGTGTTCCGATTCCAATTAAAATCGGTATCTGGGGTTTTTTAAGATAGCAAATAACGACTTTATGATCAAAATTTAAATTTAAAATGGCCGCACCAATATGGCCGACGAGTTTGCGAATTGTATTCCGATTCCAATTAAAATCGGTATATGGGAGTTTTTAAGGTAGTAAATAACGAATTTATGATCAAAACTTATAAATTAAAAATTGTGGGGCCTATATGGCGGAAGAATTTTGCCAAATAAGTGTCACATTTCTCGGTTAGCTGTATGTAGGTTGTTCAAGAGCTGGAAAATCGGAAAATCTTGACATTTTAGCTACAAATGGAAAACCATTGAATATAGTGCGTCCTGAAGCTCTCTAAGCAATCGGTTCAGAATTGATCAACAAAGTTTTTTTTTGGAAAGATGGTAAGGAGAAACGGAAATGTGGGATGATTTATGTATAACGGATAAGAAGGAAAGAAACCCATCACCTCTGAATTTTTAGGTATAAGTTTAGGATTCTGCAATACGGGAAAACAAATAAAACCTGAGTCAGTGACATTGCGGATGAGAACCCAGGGGCCAAGCAATTGCAAGACATGTAATTTTTCTGCATTTTATTACATGTCTGGTAATGGACAATATTCGTCTGAAGTCACACCCCCTCAGTACGTGACTGCAAGCATATAATGTCCATCACCGTCAAAAGTCCATTTCTAAATCTGAAATTAGTAGATATAATCCTTTTATTTTTTTTTTCTTTCAGGATGTAATAATATTTTCCAACTATAAAAAATTTGTTTCATATGTCAATTTCAATTGAATCATATCACCTGATTACTACTATTGGCTTATGGGAGCAGCATAGGCGCGCCGGGTCCCAACTAGTCTACATATAAATATTGTTTACATTTTATTGAAATCAAGAGGAATTATTTACATAATTCAGTTGAACTTTAATAAAGAAAACATTTATTGCTTTCCTCAATGATCTTTTGTTACTTTTTCGGTAGAGGCTGTGGCTGGAGCCGCGTTAATTCGAAAACTTTGGAGCCCTAAGTAGAGTATATTTAATTCCTACTCCACTTAATCAGTGGCGAGCAGCGATCCAAAATTTATTCGTTTCTGCGCATGCCTCTATTTCTTTATCATTTATCAGCTGGTTATGTTCTATGTAGGTACATCAAAGTCATGCCAAAGTCATTTTAAGGATAAAATGACTTGTTTACTACTTGTCAATAATTAAATGTTAATTAATACCAGAGGAGGTATAAATGTATATCCGTCATTGTCTGCTTTTTGAGTTTGGCAGCAACACAACACTATCAAAAACATTTGCAAGTTTCTTTTACGTTACCTTCTTTCTGTATACCGTGGTTTACGAGCAACTGTCATTTCCCAATACTGTATGATGCGGTCACACGGTGCGAGTAGTTGCACTGCAGTAACTGACTAGGTCAGCTCGCATGCTAACTCGCACTGTGTAACCCCGGCATTAGAGGATAGGTTTTGCTGTCAGTTTTGCCACAGTCACTACTATGACTGACGGAAAACCTACCGTCTAAAGTGATGACTGATGTAATTATCTAAATATCGTGACTTCCTTCAATCATGACTGATGGAATTGATTGACGCTTGCATGAACGTGTAATGGACGCCATAGACGTGCCAGTGCAGCTGTTCAAATGTGGACTGACTACTTTTTTGTTTTTGAAGTGAATTTTTTTTGATGCGGTAACTTTCTGTGTAGAGATATGGAACCGTCACGAAAAATGAAAGAAACTTAGGGGAATTGACAGAGTAAGCAGGCTGAGGGGAAGTACGCCAAATCCACTTTGGAGTTTTAGTTGGGGCAAAAGCTGGTTCTGTTTGAGTTTGAGCAATATGAGGTTTTGTTGCCGAATCCACTTTTGGGGGTTCAATTAGGGCAAAAGGGTGTTCTGTGGGAAAAATTTGCCTTTGGGGGTTTTAGATTGCGCAAGAGTTGTTTGGTTGCCATATCCACTTTGGTAAAGAATGCCCAGCAATTTAGACTTTGATATCCGTGGATGGTGCGCCTTTCTTAAATACTCATGGGCGTACACTTCTTTTTGAAAGACACCCGCGTAGTCTTATACCTATATTGAATCTGGGGCTTTCACTCCACATTCCGGCATACACATCTGTCTCTGTTTGTTTGTCCGATAGCATCCCCGCTTCCGGAATCTCTTCTACTCTTCTACTAATGTTGATTATTATAGAATGACCTCGTCCAAGACCAGCATCCAGGTAGTCATTCGCCTCCAGTCACAATCTCCAGCGCCAGCGTCGGGAAAGAGCGGATGACCTCGGTGATGGAAAACCAGGAATTTTGCTCATTTTATTTGTGAAACTTGTGAGCACCGTTCTGTGCCACCAAACTTAAGCTCCGTAAGGCCTAATGATGGTGGTGGATATACTTTATTTCTGTTGTAGACCTCATGAGGCACAGGAGACAGAATACCGACTCTACACGGAAGGCGACTAGACTTACTCACATGTTCTCTGTGAATGTCCTGCTCTGATCTGGCTTAGAAGAAGAACGTTTATCAGAAAACTTCTGAGCCTCGCTCAAGTTCAGTATTTTTCAACTAAAGACCTTCTTGTTAGCGGGGCATGTACACAATACGTCTAACTTGGCCACGGTGTTCACCACATGGGTTGCCCCCCATAAAAATAATAATAACTGGAGCGAGCTAGAAAGGCGACTGGAAGAAGAAACTTCAAGAGGCCCGCGTCTGTTTAAGAAGAAGAATTGCGATGAAACTGAAAAACATTTTGCCTTTCCAAAGAATGTTTCATTCGCGTTATAAGGGGATTGGATGGATGACTGTTACCAAACTATATTTTTCCCCAAACCCCAAATGTAACGCTAAGAGTTTAGAATAAAAACAAATAATTTCTGTGAGTTAATAATTTATTTACAGATCATACTCGAATCTACAAAAATCATATTGAAACTTATTACAATTTTTCAATTTCGTTCTGAGCTTTATCTCTGCGGCTCCGGATTTCTGAAATTGTATCAGACATGCACACTACACCTGCAAGCTCTTCATATGAAGTTTCTACGATCTTCTCCTTCAATCCAGATGCCTCCTCTTTTAACTGTGTCCACGTTGCCTCACCTTCAGCCTTGAGCTTCTCACCGCACTCATTCGGAGCATCATGGTAGTAACACTCCCTAATTTGATTGGCAATACCAGAGAACTGCTTCTGGGTCTTACCCAAGAGGTTTTTGGAGTATTCGAAGAATCCCTTGATTGGTTCCATTGTCTTGCCACGGCACTTCTCGATGAGTTCAGTAACATCCTTTTCGAATTGCTTAATTATAGCGTCGGCCTTCTTGCGTGCTGAAGCGCTTAGTTTGCGTGCTTTTTCTTCCAGTTTAGTTCTGTACTCCTTAACGTCACCGTACAATTTCTCAAAGGATTTCTTGGCCTTTGCTGACAATTCCTCGAATTTTTCAGCACCTAATTCGCTTACTTCTTCGTACTTCTTGCGGGCAGATTCCCATCCTTTTTGGAATTCTGCAAAGATTTTCTTGCTGGCTTCATCGGTGAATCTTTCGATTTGCTTCTTAGCAGAGTTGAAATTTTTCATCAGCTCGTCGTTGAAGTCCGCGAAGGATTCTCCAATATTTTTTCGGAAGTCATCGAATTTCTCCAATGCATTTTCCCAGTACTTGTTCATGCTTTCTCGGAAGCTGTTGAATTTATCTGATACATTACCAAAGAATCCCGAAGAACCACCAAGCAGTGTATTTACACCGCTGCCTACGTCAGAGGCTATATTTCCAACAAAGTCGAAAAGGCCGGGTTTGCCTTCGATTTGGGAAATGCAAATAGCTCCGATCAGAAATACTGGAAGCAACTTCATGTTGAAATCTCTCCAGTGTGGACTGATGGGTCGTAGTTTAAGGTGCGCTTTTATAGAACATTTTCTCTTTGCTTTTCCGCAAAAATTAGTTCATTGTTCTGGCGCACGTGCTATTGTTTTATGCAAGTACAAAACAAGAGGTTAGAACAATGCAAAAAATTAGGTTCGTAGTTCTGTGTTTGATCAGTTTTGCTATTTTTGTTTGGGTTCGAGTTTACTCAAGTTTTGTGCTAGTTTGTCTGGAAAATTTAGAAATTGAAAGCGTCAAAACATGCTTGACGTATTTAACACTTTTTTTTATTTATTTCAGTGAAAGTATCTAAATTAATAATCTAAATTTTTAATGCAAATAATGACTTCAATTTGGTTGGTTTGATATTTGGATATTTAAGAATATGTAAGATTTCTTCCTTATCTACGTTTGAGGCTTAAGGTTACTTTCGAAAAATCGCTTTATGTAACGAAAACGGGGGGGGGGGATTACGGCCCCAGACCAAAATTGTCCCAAAAAATAAACGAAAGCAAATGGAAAGACCTGGCTTCACTCTGTTCGCTTCCAATTATTCATTCTTACAGGATCTGATTGAGTACACTGTAAAAAAATATGTAAATTTACAGTGCAAATATACAGCAAAATTACAAATCGCCATACGAAAACTGGTTTACTACACACTTCTTGTAATATTACTTCTTGTAAACTGTTTGTGAATAAAATATCCAGCGCCTTTTTGTAAAATTAACGCAGAATTTTGTTTACAGTGTACTAAATATGGACACTTAGGTATTTTGTTCTTTTCATTTTTAATTAGAGTTTATCGCAACTGCTTCAAATTTGCAAATGCCCAGCTTGTTCGTACAAAAATAATAAGAGTTGTCCATGCAACTACGTACATCACAAGCCCTATGATAAAATATGGAGATTAGTGCGGTGCCATAGAACGAAGTTTAATGGGTCCGCTGCAAGATTAAGCAAGATTCAAACAAAGTCTTTCCATCATCAGGGCTGTTATTCGTTCATCGTCGATGTTATCATTGGAAACTCTAGTCAATCTGGTAACGCTGCATCTTGAAGTAGAGAAATCTTCTGTAAACGTTGCACTAGGCTGAGATCGAGTAACCACCTACGCGATGTTTAAACCTATTTCTGGGTGAGAGTGGCTTTACAGGAGTTTACCTAGGATGCCATAAGGTGGGTTCGTATGCTACATGGATGGCTGTAATACAGAATCAGGCATGGTGCCGGGACTTGTTTTACTTTTGTACGATTAAGATACGTATTGCCTTTATCTCATACTAGCTGGGACCCGGTGCGCCTATGCTGCTCCCATAAGCCTTCTGATCCATTATACATAAATCATCCCACATTTCCGTTTCTCCTTACCATCTTTCCAAAAAAAAACTTGTTGATCAATTCTGAACCCATTTCTTAGAGAGCTTCACGATGCACTATATTCAATGTTTTTCCATTTGTAGCTAGAATGTCAAGATTTTCCGATTTTCCAACTCTTGAACACCCTACATACAGCTAACCGGGAAATGACGCTTATTTGGCAAAATTCTTCCGCCATATTGGCCTCACAATTTTGAATTCGTTATTTACTACCTTAAAAACTGCCATATACCGATTTTAATTGGAATCGGAATACAATTCGCAAACTCGTCGGCCATATTGGTCCGACCATTTTGAATTTAAATTTTGATCATAAAGTCGTTATTTGCTACCTTAAAAAACCTCAGATACAGATTTTCATTGGAATCGGAACAAATTTGCAAATTTGTCGGCCATTTTGAATTTATATGTTTTGAGCACAAAAGGGATTATTTGTACAGTCTGTGGAAGAGGTGCAAATTTGTTAGCTTAGAGCTTAGCTACAAAAAACTGCGTAATAGAGTCAATGCAGTAATTAAAAAGGCGAAACAAGAATACTTCAGCAAACTTCTTGATGCATCTCTACCCCCTAAAAAGCTATGGAGTAATGTTCATAACTTAGGAATCGTTAATAGTGTTTCTGCTCCCTCTAAATTTGACGCAAATGTACTGAATACCTATTTTTCTTCTGTATTTATGCCCAAACGGGCTAGTTTTGATATCAGCGAGGTATTTACTGAAGTACGGCCTAATACTTTTTCTTTTAGGAATATTGAAGGGGATGAAGTAATGAGAGCAATTTACTCTATCTCATCTAATGCTGTTGGTCTTGATAACGTCGAAATTCGTTTTCTTAAACTTATTGCCCCTTCGTGCGTTGCTGTTATAAGCCACGTTTTCAATGCGTGCATTACGTGTTCGTGTTTTCCTCGTAACTGGAAAATATCCAAAATTATACCGATTCCTAAAGTGAAAGCGCCCTCTAAAGTCGAAGACTTTAGACCGATTAGCATTTTATCGTGCTTTTCTAAAGTACTTGAAAAGCTGATGTGTGAGCAAATGATGTCTTACATTAGTGCAGCAAATCTCCTATCTACAGTACAATCTGGCTTTCGTCCAAACCATAGCTGTACAACTGCACTAGTGAAGGTAATTGATGATATTCGCATAGCGCTTGATACTAATAATATCACAATTCTCTCGCTTTTGGACTTTTCCAAGGCTTTTGATACAGTGGACCATGAATTGCTATGCAGGAAACTTTTTGATTTCTTTGGTTTTCATCGTACTGCAGTTAGGTTTCTTTTCAGTTACCTTACTGATCGTCAGCAAATTGTCCAAACAAATGGCAACTTTTCAGAACTAATCAATGTCACTAGCGGTGTGCCTCAGGGTTCCATACTTGGACCGTTATTATTTTCGTTATTTATAAATGATATTGTAACTCACGTTCGCTTTGCTAACGTTCATATGTATGCTGATGATGTGCAGCTTTATTGCTCAAGCCCCATGGATAAGATTGAGGATTGTGCTACTAAAATCAATGGTGACTTGGATAGGTTAGACAAATGGGCGAAAGAGAATAAGTTAAAACTAAATCCTGACAAATCTAAAAATATTGTCATTTATAAAAGAGTGTTAAATGTGGCGATTTTTCCGAAGATTCACATTAATGGTGTAACGATTCCATATGTTGATAGGGTTAGGTATCTTGGTGTAGTTCTAAATCAAACTCTGTCTTGGAATGACTATATCTTTGATATAGCTTCCAAAATTTACTGTGGTTTGCGAACTCTGTGGCATACCTAATCTTATGTGCCGCTGCTCACAAAAGTGAAGGTAGCTAAATCATTACTTATGCCTCATATTCAATATGGTATTCCGGTGTTCGGCCGTTTAGATTATGCCTCTATGCGTATATTATCAAATGCATTTAACTCTATTGTTCGTTATGTATACAGACTGAGGAAGTTCGATCACATTTCTGCATGTACTAGGAAATTTTTAGGGTTTTCGCTATTATCTTATCTGGAATATAATATGTTAATTTTTATGCACCGAATCATTTTTTCTGATTACCCTACTTATCTCAAAGCTAAAATTGCGTTCTCGACTTCCAATAGAACTCTTAATTTAAATATTCCTAGTCATCATTGCCAAGTTAGTTCACGATTGTTTTTTATCCATGGTGTTACGTTATGGAATGCACTACCGGCTGGTCTTAAGAGAGAAGGTCGTATCGGTAGATTTAAGTCTCAACTGTTCTCTTATATCATGGCTAGGTAAATCTTATAAACCAAATTTTTAGCACAATTACCCTGGGCAGTATTAATCTTATTAATTTTATATAAAATGTTAATTTTCTTTTCTTTTAATTTTGTTTTCTTTTCTTTTAATTTTTGTCTTATTTTCACTTGTATTCTTACTTTATCTAATATTTTCTTTACTATTCATACTTTTTTTTTTTTATTATTCATGCTTTTTGTTATGATTAAGGAATTTATAATCTATTAATCTATTATTTTGTACATATTTTATATTTACTTTTCTTATCACTATTTTTATCTAATATTTGTCAGTATGCGTACACTTAAGAAATTGTTCTTCTTTTGTACACTTTTTTTTTTCTAAATAAAAAATAAATAAATAAAAAAAAAAAAAATAAAAAATCGTTATTTGCGACCTTAAAAACCCCTAGATACCCACTTTCATTGGAATCGGAATAAAATTAGCAAATTCAACCATATTTCTGCGGCAATTTTGAATTTCGGTCATATTTCGCGGCCATTTTGAATTTCGAAAATCGGGCTTCGAGGTGTATCATAGGAGACCTCCACGGAACTTCATGCAAAAATTCAAAGCTCTGCGATGATTTTCAACGAAGCTCTCCATGACAGCGCCATCTAGGAGTGGCTTTAGAAAGTAATAAAATAGCCTATGTTCTAAGTTTGAATGTAAATAGCACATGGTTAAAATTTCATTAAGATCGGCTGCACGGTGTAGGAGCCTATACAGGAGGAGGCAAGAGGAGGATTGTTGAGGGTTTAAGAGAACTTTCCTTTTCGTGGTTTCAAATAGAAAACATTCTTTATATCAGGGGTACACAGGACAATCAAAATAGGTCAAAATCTTCTCTTACCAATGACACACATTCATTTGACGGGTCCAACATAAGACCTGTTGCGATAATTTGCATATCAGCGTCCTCTCAGTTTGCTGTGTATCAATTTTTGCGTCGCTCTTGATTTTGGGGTTTGCAAAGAAACTCTCCTGCGAGACAGTGGGCGTCACCATCAATTCTGTAAATGATATTGCAGCAAATTTTTTTCTTTGTACCCTTCTCGATCATTCTACGTCCCTGCCTGGTGCTTTGACAATCTTCGTCATAGAGCATCACGGAATCTCGACAAACTCGAGAGTCTCGCCTTGGTTTCGACTCGAGAAACGAGACGAGAGTAAAGTTCGATCTTGACAAACATATTCTCGCAAACAAGTCTGGTAAATTAAAGTATCTGTTAAAGCGCGCACGCGCCGTTATTTTCAAAGCTAGGATATGGTTCTCTTGCACGTATAAACACATTTTTGCCTCTTGTTTTCTCTCGCCGGTTAGGTATAGGTTGGGTCTATAAGTATAAGAGCCGTGATGAGCTCATAAATTTATATTCGCCCCGAGAGACAAGACGAGACCAGATTAGGATGGGCAAAATCCGCCGAGAGTCGAGACGAGACTCGAAATGGTCGAGACTTACCGAGGTCGAGACAAGAGTCTTAAAAATCTCGTCTTGTCTCGGTCGCGTTATGATTCGTCAGGAACACGGCATTTGATATTTTACATAACTTCTGCAAATGTTTGCATATATCTGGCTGTGGTGCCATTTGGTATAACAAAAATCCTCCGTAGTGACATATTTTGTATGGTTCAATGCCGCCTATTAAGTCGGTGCAAAAGACCTGTACAGGCTCGATTTTGTTCCTTCGATCATCCCATGTTCATCGAATAGAGAGAGAGGGTAGGGCCTAAACTCGTCAGAGAAAAATTCTCGCAACTTGGAAATCACCACCAACAATGCGCTGTGTACCTTGCATAAAGGGGCCCATACTGGTCGAACAATTTGCGCAACGCAGCCCGTTGTGCAAACATTTCCCTCGTGTATGGGGCAGCTTGATCTGTTGCGTAACGCGTTTGAAAATTTTTGTGCAATGGGCAGCGTTGCGCAAGTTCTTTCCTCGTCTATGGTGATGTTGATGCATTCTTAAGTCACTTTCTGCAAAACTTCCAATTATAATTGCCAAACACGGAGCTTCAGTTCAGACATGTTTTCTCCACGAGAACATAAACGCAACTGAAGTTTGCGCAACTCGTTGCGTAGTGTAGTATGGACAAATCATATATTTTTTGGGAAACACAAATTTACGCAAATTGGCAGTCTGCGACAAAAACTGTACCTAGCGACATTAGGTCAGTGGTTTCTGGGAAAGGAGGATGTTCTTGGAATCGTCAGCAACTTTTTTAGCGTCAGACTTGTCTCGCTTTTGCATAGTATCACTGCTATCAACGTGTTTTTCTGACGTTGAGACCACCATTTGTCTTCATTGACTTTATTATAGTTCATTCAATCACCATATTACACACCACTGTTACTCACTCCTACGAATTTACGAATTGTCATTAGAGTTTTGGAGTGAAAAAAGTGGGTTTTTGTGGAGACCCACGACATACGGCAATTTTTAACTAGCACTTGAGTCCGAACGGTTTGTCGGAGAAAAAACCTAAATGGGTGATTGTCACGAAATGGTAGTTTTCGATGGCTATAGGTTTTTCTTCTGCTACGATTGCGGAATGGAATTTTTCGGGCCCTTATCACTTTTATATAGTAATCATACAATTCCCTCATCCTGAATTTCCTTCGTACATACTCATGAAAGAAAATGGCAGCCCTAAAACCACCAAAAGTGTCGCCTCCGTAACCTGTCCTTTTCCCGGTTTTACTTCACGGACTTGTCATGGCGGAAACATAATACGCCATTGGTGCTCGCGGTGTGTGTCAAATTGCTCCAGAGGCCATTCACCACCGATCCAGGCCCGCCACATAGGGGGGGGGGCAACTGGGACGAATTGCCCCGGGCCCCAGGCCAGAGGGGGCCCCGAGAATAGATTGAAACCCAAAAAGTAAAAACCCCATATCCCTGCTTACTAATCGCCTAGGGGCCCCGAAACTGTCTTAAAACCCAAAAAGTCAAGACCGCCAAATTCCTGCGTTCTACTTGTCAAGCTAGCACTAATCTTGAGCCTGAAATTCAAGCATGCAGTACTCTTAAATATATGTTACGTTTGTATGGATATGGATTCTTCTACTCATCATACGTAAATAGTAAACACTATTTTTCTTGCTTTAATTTCCGCAATCGTCGATGACATCGTCATCTATATTATTATATAAAGAGAAAAGATTTGATTGTTTGTTTGTTCCGGATAAACTCAAAAACTACCGAACCGATTTTAAAAATTCTTTCGCCAATAGAAAGCTCTATTATCAGCGAGTAACATGGGTTTTCCAGAACATCGAAGTTCAAAATGCTCGCCGAAATATGACCGATATTCAAAATGGAAGCAGAAATATGGTTGAATTTGCCAATTTTATACCGATTCCAATGAAAGTGGGTATCTAGAGGTTTTTAAGGTAAATAAATAACGAATTAGCGAAAATTATAAATTCAAAATGGCCGACGAATTTGCAAATTGTGTTCCGATTCTAATGAAAATCGGTATCTGGAATTTTTTAAGGTAACAAATAACGAATTTCTGATCAAAACTTATAAATAAAAAGTTGTGGGACCAATATGGCGGACGAATTTTGCCAAATAAGTGTCATTTCCCGGTTACCTGTATGTAAGTTGTTCAAGAGTTGGAAAATCGGAAAATCATGACATTCTAGCTTCAAATGGAAATACATTGAGCATAGTGTATCCTGAAACTTCTCGGTTCAGAATTGATCAACAAGGTTTTTCTGGTAAGATGGTAATGAGAAGCGGAAATGTGGGTTTTATACGGGTTCCAGCTAGTAGTCTATATTTTTTGTCAGTTCTCGTTCTATTAATAATATCATGCAATGATTTAAGCGTGACTGACCGATACATGATTTTAGGTAATTTTATATCATTTTTAATTTACTGAAACCGCGTTCACTGCAACACCAATAAGTATCACAATAAAAAGACGTAAGCAAATTCACTGAAGTAGTATAACCTCGAATAGAGTATTAAGGAAAAAGAGAAAACTTACCTAGAGCTGGAACGGTCCTTAAAAAGCTTGGGGCGTTTCCCTTCCCATCCCAGTTCTATATCTTTTTTAACATTGCTTGATGGCAGTGGGGAGTACTCCTTTTACTGCTGCTTTCTTTAGAAGCAGTCACAAAAGTGTAAAAACTTTCTAACCCTCCAATTTATGTTATAGTGGATATGAGAAACAACTGCAATGTCGAAAAGTTCACCTTGTGCAATTGCCTTTTCGTCCTTCCGAACGCGAGTGTCGACAGCGGTTTTACCAAGCGGTCCCCCCACTAAGTACCAACCGCATTCAATATGCTGCTTGACCACCGCATAAATTGAGAGCCGGTCTATGTTTGCCGTTTTCTTCGTTCCATACAATTCCTTAAAGGATCAATTGGACCATATAACCAGCGCTTCGAATTCGCTACCCTTAGTAGTGCTTCGAATTTTCCCCTCTGGTATAGCTTCTGGATTGATTCTGCCAAAAGAAAGAGCCCCAGTGCTAAGCACAAGGGCCTGTTTACATAAGAACAGTTCCATTGTACGTCGCACTATGTAACTTTAGGTTCATCCGCGAATAAAGAACCGAACATTCGGTATCTACATATATTTAATGCCCTGAATGAACTTATTCTTACGTTACCACAAATATTTTTTTAGTCAAAGATTTTTTCGAATTTCAAAATCCCTAAAGGGCCCCAAAACATATTTTAGCCCCGGGCCCCGCAAGGTGATGTGGCGGGCCTGCACCGATCACAGCAATTTTCAGTTCACTCCAAAGTGCGCCAGGTTGAAAGTGCCTGGCTGACATTTTGTCCGTTGTTTTTTAATAATTATTATAGAATTTTCAAATCTGGAGTTTAGAAAACAGATATTAGTTGTGAAGGTGTGCCAGATAATGGAAATGAAAATTCACACGTTATAGAATCACAATGTTTATCGGTCGAAGGTGCGAGCAGCGATCGGAAAAAATACCGGAATAACCAAAAACAGTTGACTCCATAACGCGTGTGTTTGTTAAGAAATCCAATTGAATCCTTCTCGGACTTAATTCACTGAGTTTCTTCGCTTTTGAGTAGTGAGCAAATTTTCGGAAAAAATTTTTACTTCTAACGGTGGACTAAGAAACCTGTTTTTCTATCCAATGTCGCCTCCGTAATCATCGCCTCCGTAACAGCTATCATTCAATTTACATGCATTCAGAGCTGGACTGGCCTACCAAGCTACCGGGAGGTTGCGGAATGTTAAATCAAAAATGGTTCCTCTAAATTATTTTTTTTTGAAAAAAAAAATTTTCCCACAAAAAATAAAAAAATTCAACCGTATCAGAATTTCTTTAACGAACACAAATCTCGCGGTCTCTTACGAAATTGCCAATTAGTTTGTTGAAGACTGTTATTTAATAAGTATTGTGTGGAATTTAAAAAAATCTAAAAAATTCAAAATGTCAACGAAACGACGAAGAGGTTGGGAGAAACAAAAAATTAAAAAACAAGAACTTTTAAATGCATAGTATAAAAATTGGTCGCACATTATTCATAGGAAATATTCCAAGCTTTCTAATTTGGGAAAAAAGGTATAGGTTAACTACGTAATTTTTGGAGAAAAAGTAGTGAAAGTTGAAATTGTAGTTAAAAAACCAAAATTTTGACTTTTACCACTCGTGACTCTGGAAGTTGGTAGGGTTGGTAGTACCAAAACTGGTGCTTAAGTAATCCTGAGAGAAGCAAGTTGAAATAATAGGTTCAAATAACGATAAAGGACTCGTCAGACGTGACGGAAAAGGCCAATTTCTTTTTCAGTAAATGTAGGACCTGGAAAACAATTCTCCGTCCAAAAAGTGGAGATCTAAGGTTTGAAAAAAATAATGATGTTGGAAAAGGGTAACGTAATTTTTGCACGGGTTTTAAAGAATGCTCGGATTTTGTGGACAAGTGATGTTTTATGGGGAAGCTATCGGAAGCTGAATCCAGAAAAGTTAATTTCATTTAGAACGGTGCGTGTGGCTCTTTGCCGAAGTCTTTTCAAAGAAGAGCTTGACCGAATGTTATGAAATTTTTTCCAAAGCACGTTTTCGTTAATATGCTTAGATCGGCATCCCAATGAAGCCGATATTATTTTTGGTTTGCGCGATATCGTGCGGGTACAAAAATCACGTACTTCGTTTAAACAAAAAAACGGCTCAACCGAATTTTATGAAAATCATTTTAGATCATGGTTTAGTTAATACGCTTCGATCGGCACCTCAATGAAGACGATATCTTTTTTGGTTCGCCCAATATCGTGCAGGAAAAAAATGCTACGGATGTACGCACAAACACACCTACACATACACACATTCTCATAGAAAAACTTTTGAAAGCACAAAAGCACTTTACTTGATTGTTAAAACAAAATGCATTGAAATGGGCCGAAATTTTTGAATTTCCCGGTCCTAAATTCATTCTCAGTCCAGACCTGCATGTACAGGTGATTTTATTGTTATTCGGTGAAAAATGGCAAAACATAAACGGAAAATGCAGCACCAGAAAAAAACCCGAGAACAGAAAACAAAGAAAGTAGGTATAGTGATTGATAAAGATAACGATAACCTATATTATCAACCTGTTCGGATTTGGATTAAAGTTTTTTATTAACCTTGCAACATGCGGGTTTTCATTTTTTCGACTTTCAGATCGTATTCATTTTGCAGATCTATTCAATTTGATTTCAAGAGTGAAACCGGCTATAAAATGAAGAAAAAAATTCGGATTTTCCTGTCACCTTCGAAGCTCTGTAATTTTGAAATTTTCAAATAAACATATTACTGACGACTCGCGGTGTAGATTGTGGTAACCATATATTATAAAGATGCTTGAATGATATTTAAAACCTGAGAAACATTGCTCTTTAAATTGTTTTTTATCCATTCCTTAATACATTCGAAAAACTACCATTTCGTGACAATCACCCAAATAGTAAAATTTCTCCGAAATTTTATGTACTTTCATTTACTATTTAAAAAAAAGTTAATAGTTTCCGAATTTTAAACAAAAGCCGCCAAATACTTAGACTTTTTAACTTTTTTTGCATTTTTTTCAATGTTGCGTCACAGCACCCCAAAAAACATATGGAATGGAAGAAATCAAAACTACCCAACAACTTTCCCTCTAGGGACCCTTTTGCGCACAAATTTACTGTATTAATACTATCGGACTTTTCCAACCCATCTCGTCTCTTGTTATTTTAAATTTTTAATTATTTTTAAACCATTCTTGTATTTATTTTCATTATTAATAAATAAAAAACAAAATATTTCATCTGCAGTTACACGGATTTTAATTTTTCTGGTCAAGTACGGGTTTGACCCTCGAACCATGGCCCCACCCGCTTGGTTTTGTACCTGTTTCCTCGTATATTATTAAAATGTCTTTTACTATTTTGAGAATTGTTTGTATAACAAACAATCATATATCAACAAAATCGATTATTCTAAATGGAATTGCGAAAGGGCAGCTGTAAGGAGATTGTGGTAGGACATCATACAAATCAGAAATTCAATCAACAAACGTTCAAGCCAAATCACCAAATAAAAACAAATTAAATACCTAGAAGCATATCTTGGAGTATAAACAAACGAAGCAAACTATGGGCAAATATACTCTGCAAACAACAACGGTAAGCAGCCCTTATGGAAATATTTATCTATACTCTTCATGACTGCATCCACCTGAACTGTGGATGTAGAAGATATGTACAGAATATTTAGAAGATATTCTTGAAGCTTGCATAAGATGAAACCAGATTTCTTGAAAATTGCCAAAATAACAAGACTTCTTGAGATAAAATATTGAATGCATGTCACACTCGGAGGAGATGTACACTTACATGAATAACAACCTTAAACTCTGCTTGAAGACGTACACTTACATGATAAGACTTCTTAAGGCAGGACTTTTGCGAAAGATATAAGATCAAATCGGGGTAAGGAAATAGAGTGATACGGATTACTCCGGTGTTGCAGGCAGGAGATACCTAAGGGAGCAAGAGCACAGAAGCTAAGTGAGTTGTGGTGTATCTGATCCTAATGCTTCGTTGATGCAGATGTGTCGAAGGTACACTTCACGTTTCCTTTTTTACACTTATCCTTTCATTACTTTTACTTTGAGTATATGGAAGGATATGTCTACTAATTGAGCAACAGGATAATGCGATTTTAATGGCTTAATGGTAAAGTAATATTCGTAGTTTGGAAAGGGATTTATTAGGTACTCACTTTTTATGTTCGCATTTTTTTAAGTATTGAGCCTCAGTTTTTGATTAATGCTACATACAATTAAATTAGTTGAGTGCGGTCAGGTCTTTAAGAGCACAACTTACCAATTTAACAAAACAAACAATACAATATGTAACTACAAAAGACGAAACCGAAATAGCAAAAACAATAATTACAAACCGGATTTAAAGTGCTTCTAACATCACAATAATTCACGGGTCAGAGCGTTGATTGGATGGCGGAATTCACCACTTGATGGGAGGCATAACACTCCAATGAGGCTGCTGGTCGTTAATTCCGTTTGTTGCATCACCGGCTTCAACTGTGGTTATAAACCTGACTAAAGTAAAGCCCGTTACAAAAGCTTTTGTTTTTTTTGGTATATTATTGAGTTTCGAGCGATCCTTTTTGCCTCTTATGTGCATATCTGTTCCTACGCTTCTTTTCATATTGCATTAATCCAATGTGATACTATTTAGATCGACATCAGATGTCTGCTCCATTTCATATTCTTCTACAGAAAGGTAGTACTAGTATCGGAGGAGGATTGCATATGCAGGCTTTGCCTTGAGGAGGGTGAGTCTGTTGGGGTGTGCCCTAACCAATATAATTGTTTTTTAAGAAACTCACAACACTTGTTACGATTTAATTAATATTTATTGCACAAAATTCACATCGAATTCAGATTGTTATTTTTGGGATTTTAAATGTAGTTTGGCTCTAGAGCGTTTTGATTAAACTCCCACTAAGTCTTGACGTGTGCGTTCTGTTGATGTGTTGAAGATACCCAAAAGTCTAGATCACTGGAACTGTGATCTAGAGGTTGTTAGATTGTGGGGGAGTTTTGTGTGGCTTTCCGTAAAACTTGTAAATTAAGTTTGTCCTTTGGTCGCCACAAGTCTGCCCTTCATGTTATTTGTGTTCTCTGTGAGTGCCCCACGATACCGAAGAGCAGGGTCTCGTTATTCGACAGGATACTGCTCGAACAATCAAGTCTAACCAAGAAGCCACTAGGCAGACTGCTGAACCTGTTCAAGCGGTCTTTGGCCTACAAATATGAGTTACACGGGTGTCGTACAATAGGCCAATCCAGTGGCCGCAGTACGTTTGAACCTAGTACGTCACCAAAAGGAAAATAAAAAGTAAAGACAACGGGCACACTTCTTTGGCTTATTCCTTTCCATCAAACGCTGTGTTCCGTTGATGTCGACTCACCTCTCGGCACCCTAATTTATTATTTCTCCAGCATCTGCCTCTTCCAAAAGAACTCTCTCCTACCTAGGCAGCAATCTTATACCTCTAGTAGTGATGAGCAAAACTAGTCTTGCAGTCTTGCCTGGTCTTGCACATTTAGGCTGCTTACACACCAAACTCGACATCGACATGACACGACGAAATTCGACAACATTTTTCTGTCGCGACACACATCTATTCTTATCATTAAGCGAGTCTATTCACACTGAATTCGACATCGACACGACACGACAAGATTTTCTGTTGTGACACTCATTTATTCTTATTATTAAACGAGTGTATTCACACTGAATTCGACATCGACACGACACGACAGAACTCGACAGAACTCGACAAGGAAAAAAAACTGTTACCGACGAAGGGCTTCACATTCAAATCAGTTTATATCCACTGAAGGCGACACGAGGAAAAACGTCGAACGACGACTTTCGACACGTCGAGTACTTATGCAGTGACTTTCGTTGTGTCGAGTGGTTCTGGTTGAAATGGATTGTGACGCAGACGACGCAGACATCTTCTTGTCGAATCTCCGTACACACTGAATTCAACATGACACGACATGAACTTCTTGTTCATTAGCTGTCGAATTTGGTGTGTACGAAGATTCGACAAAAAAAATTTTGTCGACGGACGTTTTGTAATGTCGTGTCGATGTCGAGTTTGGTGCGTAAGCAGCCTTAGCAAGAGCAAAGCAAACCAAGAAAAGACATGACAAGACAAGACTGCAAGATCAAAACAGCAAGACTTTTTGCTCATCACTAAGTGCCAAAAGTCTTGCAGTTATGAGTAAAAAGTCTTGAAATGTCTTGGTCTTGCTAAATGTGCTAAGCCTGCAAGAAATTTTGCAAGAACAAGACTGCAATACTTTTTGCAGACTTATTGCTCATCACTGCAAGACTTTTGGCACTTAGTGATGAACAAAAAGTCTTGGTATTTTGATCTTGCAGTCTTGTCTTGTCCTGTCTTGTCTTGGTTTTACTTTTGTCTTCCTAATTGTGGAAAAACAGGCAACAATGCAAGACCACTGCAAGACCAGTCTTACTCATCACTAACCTCTAGTGTCTTCCATTTTATTTTGATATGCTTTTTTCACGTGAAACCACCGAAAAGAAATATCTTTGACACATCACTAAATTCGGAACATGTGCTACCAGTTGGGAAAACTTACTGGCGGCTTCCAAGTTGCGCCGCAGTCGTAAATTCTCTAAAGTAATGTCCTCATTCAAATTGGGAACTATACCACGAAGTTATCCTTGTGTTGACGCAAGCAGATTTTTAGGCTGCACAATCTCACATGTATGTTATGAGAATGTAATCCGTTGCTCTGTAACGGTGGTGTAGTTCTTCGTAAAATCTAATAAGGCATTATAACATTGCTACAATACTTCTGGTAATGTTAGAGTCCTGCGTCTGTCCTTTTCCGCTGGCATACGATTTCGGAATATCCTCATTCCCCTTCTTTCAATTGAAATATCAATTCAATTCACATTTTTTGGTTGCGTAGGAAATAACTCTTTCCACTATTTGGATACAGTTACCACGTATCACCGAAGCGAACGATCCAGAGATTGAAGGTTTGTGAGTCTGCGTATTTCACATCGTCGGATCGAATAATTTAGATAAGTTTAAATGGAGCAATAAACATAACCTACAATTTATAGTTTTCATATCGTTTTACTATTGTTTCGCTTTGTCATTATGACAATCTTTATTTGCAATATCAATATTTTAATTTAATTCTCTACCTACAACAGGACGAAGGCACAACAAAAAAAAGTGGGTGTGAACTTATGTACGCGCATTAGAAGTTATACTTCTTTGGCGTGATTTAAGACTAATGTTTAATTTGCATGCAAATAATTTATTGGATTTTTTTATTATTTGCGTGCGTTGGCAGGTGGAAGCATCATGATGCCAACACGCTCCAGCCTGTCGGTTCTTTTCAGCAATGCTTCGCCAGCTGGATCAGCTTTTATCTACCTGCTAATACTACCGATATTTCTAAGCCTTACTCTCTTCCTTTTGGTTTCTTTGCGCCTTACCTTCTGATGGAGCATATTTAGCGTCTCCTCCACTTTATTCTTTACAACACTCGATGTCACCATGTAGTCTATGATGTTTTCTACTCTGAGTCGTACCTGAGCTGTCGCTTGCAGAGCAGCAGTTTGCTCGGCTAATATCGGGCATTCCAATAGGACATGCTCTGTGTCTTCTATCACATTTAGGAATGCCGGAGACAGCGAAGACATCTTGTCCGAACCGATGGAGGTATGCTCTGGAACACACATGTCCACTCAAGAACTGTGCGAGGTCGTACCTCATCTCTCCATGCTCTCCCGTGACCCTTCCCTCCACATTTGTTATGAGTCTGTGGGTCCATCGACCTTGGGTAGATTTACTCCAGTTCGTTTCCACTACTGAAATAAACGTCACTTCTAAATTATGTTCAATTCCCTAGATTCTTCTTCTAATAGTTACTCAATTCAATTGAGCAGCTTTAGGTAAATGAAATATGATACGAAGTGCCTTTGAACTATTTTGTTTTGGTGGACTTGGAAACACATTTTTCTAGACAAGTTGTTCTTATTTACAGAGGTTATACAGGTTTTTATGCCGTCCATGTTTTTATTTTAGTCTGTTAAAAGTCCCAGAATATTACTTAATTCGCTGACGCAGCGACACAAATGCGCCTTGGCAAACGACATGAGAAGACAGCACTGCTACTATTCCAAAAGGTCCATGATCGTGTTCTAATTATTTTCTAGTTTTTGGTACAGCAGATTTAAAATAAAACCATTTAACTTAAAAGTTTTTTTACCCATTTTTATTATATTCTTTGTAGTCTTAATTCTGTCATTTTTGGATTATACTTTTTACAAAATTCTGGTGAAGTGATTTGTTATGCATACCATATTTCCAGCGCCATTTTGAATTTTCTAATTTTGACAACAAATTTATTATTTCCGACGTTAAAACACCCCCAAATAGCAATTTTCAGTGAAATCGAATCGTAATTGCCAAAATCGTACCGCATATTGGCGTATATTGGCGCCGCCATTTTGATCTTTTTAAAATTTTGCCCACAGATTCGTCATTTGTGACCTTAAAAACTCCCCGATACCGATTTTCAATGAATTCGGAACACATTTGCAAAATTCATCCGCCATTTTGAATTTTCAAATTTGACTACAGAATCGTCATTCGTGGCCCTAAAAATCTCCCGATACCGATTTTCAATGGATTCAGAACACATTTGCAGAATCCATCAGATTTTGAATTTTCAAATGTTGACCACAGAATCGTCATTTGTGGCCCTAAAAACCCCCCGATACCGATTTTCAATGGATTCATAAAACATTTCCAAAATTCATCCGCCATTTTGACTTCAAATTTTGACCACAGAATCGTCATTTGTGGCCCTATAAACCTCCCGATACCGATTTTCAATGGATTCAGAACACATTTGCAAAATTCATCCACCATATTGGCGCCGCCATTTTGAATTTTCAAAATTTGACCGCAGAATCGTCATTTGTGGCCCTAAAAAACCCCCGATACCGATTTTTAATGGATTCAGAACACATTTCCAAAATTCATCCGCCATATTGGCGCCGCCATTTGGAATTTTTAAAATTTGACCACGGAATCGTCATTTGTGGCCCTAAAAACCCCCGATAACAATTTTTAATGGATTGAGAACACATTTCCTAAATTCATCCGCCATATTGGCGCCGCCATTTTTAATTTTCTAATTTTGCCACAGAATCGTCATTTGTGGCCCTAAACCCCCCCCCCCCCCCGATACCGATTTTCAATGGAATCGGAGCACAATTGAAAAATTCGTCCGCCATCTTGGAACCGCAATCTTGATTTTTTTACAAAATTGTCAGATTGCACTGACACGTAAGCTCGATGTGTGTGCAAAGTTTCATAAGAATCGGTTTAGTAGAAGTAGTTGAAAACGCTGTCGCAAGATTTGACCCAAACAAATATACGAGGTCAAGCTAAATAAAACCATTAATATTTTGTTCATTGTTTTATTTCCCCAAATAATAACAGTAAATATTTTGTATTATATATTCAAACTAATTTCTGATTGAGTAATTATATTAAGTTTTAACCATTCAAAATCATTAGTAAAACAGTAAATAATTATCGCTTATTGTACAGTTGCCATATAGCTTTATTATTATCTTGGCCAGTTTCACACGGGCCGACATACAACCAAGAAAAATCTTCAGAAAAGTCGGCTGGTGTAAAACTAGCCCTTAGAAACTCGCGCTTAGGTGAAGAATAGAACACGGATCGGATTTCCCTCCATAGCCTCGCGACAGAACGCCTCACCCAGCAACATCGTGCACAGTAAAATCGTCTACGAATCTTCATGCCTATAACAACCCAAACCTTCGCTTAGCTGATGAATCGTACAAGAAATTTATTTCCCTCCATAGCCTCAGGATAAAAACCCCCTCCCCCATCGACATCGTGAACAGACATCAGCTAAAGATTGGGAGTTGAAATGCTTGCCCTCCATACCGCTTCGCCTATATTCTCTGTTGCGTCTCGCGTTGCGTCTCGCATATTCCTAAAAATTCACTCTCATAAGATTTTTAAAAACGCGCCTAAAGAAGTATAACTTCAATAATATAACCTAAAAAATGTTATGTTGTCATCTCAATCGCTCAATCTTTGAATTCGCGTCTTTACTGCGAAATTTCGATTCGATCCAGCCGCAAATCTTGGATCGAATCGGCTCTAACATCCAAGCATGTATACGTACTAATTGACTTCGAAGAACAATTTTGAGGGCTTCGATTTTTATCACACAGTTCCTCCGCGATAGCCCAGATATCTGCAGTTCCTTCCTACTTCTCTCTTCCCCTTCACTATCTATCGACTAGAGCTTGCTGTTCGACATTGCACTCTATACGAAGAAAATAGATTGTCGATAGTACAAAGGGTTTTCTCTGAGCTCTAGTATTCCAAATAAAAAAAAATATATTCTTTTGTGCCTGGTTCACTTCTTCTAAGACCTTACACCAAAATAAACTGAAGTCACACAAATCTGGTGAAAGTGAAGCTGATGATAATCCCGCACTGTAAGTCCATTTCGATGTCGTCTTTGTATCTTTTGCTAGGTCTTCCTTGTGACCTTCTTCCCTCTGGCGTTTGGAGGAATAGGATTTTTGGGGGCGCTTCTTCCGGCATTCTCATTACATGTAATGTCCCTTTCAGCGTAAGCGTGATATCTTGATGCTTTTGATTATGTCTGGTTCTTTGTATATTTGGTAAAACTCGTGGTTGTATCTTTTTCTCCAGACACCCTCTTCATTTACTGCGTCTGTGATCCTGCGGAGAATTTTTCTTTCGCAACTTTCGTGGATCTGCTCGTCGTGCCTAGTAAGCGTCCATTCTTCCGATCCGTACATCGTTTTATTACTGTTTTATATAGATTAAATCTTATTCTCCTGCTTATTCTTTTAGACTTGAAATATTTCAACATACTGTTTTGTTCGCTACCAGTATTCTTCTTTTAATTTCCGCAGTAATGTTGTTGTCTTTATTAATTTGCGTTCCTAGATAGGTGAACTCGTTTTCGGATTCTATGTTATATCTGTCGATTGTTATATTTTGTCCTGTTCTTCCTCTACTATTTCTATTAAGGATCCGCATGTGTTTCATTTTATTTTCATTGATGATAAGTCCGGATTTCGATGCTGATTTTTCTAGCGCTACAAAGGCTTCTTTTGCTGCAGTCATTTTCCTGCCTATGATGACTATATCATCTGCATATGCCATTACCTGACTTGTTTAGAATTGTCCCTCTGGTTTCAATGCGTGCCTCTCGGACCGCTTTTTCTAATAAAATGTTAAATAGTAAGCAGGATAGAGAGTCTCCTTGTCTCAGGCCTCTGTTCGTTTCAAAAGGCATCGATACGTTGCTCTGTATTCTTACTCTCTTTATAGTCGGTGGAAATTAGCATTTTAAGGAGACAAAACTCCAAAATAGATGAAAATTGGTCCACAGCTTTCTTAGGACTTTTTAAGGAAACAATTTGGAATCGCAAAAAAAACATGGCCGCCAGAGATATCACTTTTGGTAAAAAAAATCACTCAAAAACTGGTTTTTTCGAAAAAAATTTTTGATCAGTCAATGCGAAACGTTATTGCCTACAAAAAACCCTCTTGTAATTTTCTTGAAAACCTAACCCTTTCGAAGTTCTTTAGGTCAAAGTTACTTTTCGGCAAAAAAATACCTTGAATTATTCGGAAAGGCCAAGGTTTTCGCTTTTGAGTGATTTTTTTACCAAAAAGTGATATCTCCGGCGGCCATGTTTTTTTGTGATTCCGAAATTGTTTTCTTAAAAAGTCCCAAGGAAGCTGTGGACCAATTTTCAGCCATTTTGGAATTTTGTCTCCCTTCGTGCGTTTTTTTTTTGCTAATTTCCCCGGACTAATATCACTCGAATCAATGAGGCTTTAGTGAGCTGAATTAATTGATCTGGAAAATTCAGCTCCACCATTGCTTTGTAGATTTTTGGTCATATGTTGTTTTAAAGTCTAGGTTGAATTGTTTCGCCTTCTCAACTGCCTGTCGTAATGAAAATATGTGATCGGTTGTGGGCTTTTGTTTCGTGAATCCGCACTGGTAATTGTTCTGGTATTGTTTCAGCATTCCTGGTTCTTTCATTATTATCAAATGTGTGTCCACTGTGTCCTTCTTCATTATGATTCACGAGCTCACTGAAATGCTCCACCCATCGATTTATAACTTGTCCTGTTTCGCTTAGAATATTTACCTGCATGTCTCTGCAGGCTGATGTTTTGATTCGCTTGGTTTAAATTCTTTTCTACCCTCTCTTCTTCTGTGTTTCGAGTGTTATGTCTTTTTAGTTTTCTTTTATACGGCTTGTTTTTCAGTTCTGTTACTATCCTGCATTCATCGTCGAACCACTCACTACGGGCAGGTCTGCGTGCTGCACCTAGGACTATGATATTTGCTCTATAGGTTCCTTACACCTGGACCACGTCTCATTGATGTTTACAATATTGTTAATGGCATTAAATGCTTCGTTTAATTTGGTTTCAAACTCGCTTACTTTTACCTCATCTGTTAGTCCTGCTATGTTAAATTTTGGCGTGATTTTTGACGTGAATACGTCTGTAAGTTTGCTTCCATGACAAAAAACCAATCATAACGAAATTATGGCATACACTTGCAGCTTGAATTGCAGCCCCACCCCGAAGCTGAGAGAAATATCTCAAAAAATAGACAAATATCGGTATTAATAAATGTCATACTACCGGTTGTCATCCTTACTGGCTAATTGCGAAATATTCGCAGTATATTACCTATATTGATCTTTGAAAATACTTGGCTTTCAGGCATGCAATAGTACCTACTCTAACTTCGAAGTTATTGAAGGAATTTTTTTGGCCGAAAAGTGATTTTTGGAAACTTTTTTTTTTCGAAAAAATCAGTTTTTGAGTGATTTTTTTGCCAAAAAGTGATATCTCCGGCGGCCATGTTTTTTATTTGTGATTCCGAAATTTTGTTTCTTAAAAAGTCCCAAGGAAGCTGTGGACCAATTGTCAGCGATTTTGGAATTTTGTCTCCTTAAAATGCTAATTTCCCCGGACTAAAATATATTTATGCCGGGTTGAATAAAAAAAATATGGCCGCAAGTATTTTAAGCCAGATGTAAGCTCTATTAAATATATACGTTCAAAACGTATCCTCTTAAGTTATATATCAAATTAAAGCTAATTTTTTTCTAATTTTAGCTTTTAATTAAAGCTAATTTAAATTTATATCAAATTAAAGCTAATTAATTTCTGATATCTGTTTATTTGGTCAATATTCAAGCTTCAGATCCTTAGCATAGAACTAAATGGATTAATGTTTTATATATTCTCACTTCGAATTGCATTGGGATTTCTAGGTTCTTTAGAATCAGGACAAGTGCGAAATAGGTTATTTCTTCTCATATAAAAAACAATATGGTCAATAGGAAATATCTAATTTTCTCACAGCTCACAGCTTAAATGATGCCGTCAGTTTTTATAGGGAAAATGGCAAATATTGAAAAATCTAGCTAAATTTTTGAAGAAAAATACAATACTATTTAAAACTTAGATATATTTTTTTCATAAATTAAATAAAACAAACACAAATTTCAATTCAACAGAAAAATAAAAATAAAATATTTCCATAAAATAACGGCTCACAGCTTAAATGATGCAAGGTAATAAAAGTGATATTAAACATTATTTTTATTGCATAATTAAAATGCTAATACTTCGTCGGATATCCTTTTTGTTTCAAAACAGCTTGTAGTCGATTTGGCATCGATATAACAAGTTTTTTTGTTGTGTTCTGGACTTATTTTTCGCCATTCTTCTTGTAAGGCGTTTTTCAAATCCGTAGTGTTCCTAATTTCGTGATGTCTGATTTCCCGTTCAAGGGCAGACCTCAAATTTTCAATCGCATTTAGGTCTGGGGACTGGACTGGTGTTTGGATGATTTGGGGGCACCTCTAAATGAGCCAACTCTGCACAATTGAAGATTTATGTTTCGGGTCGTTATCCTGATAGAACCGAAAATCATCTTCAATATGCAGTTTTGCTGCACTTTGGATCAAATTGTCTTGCAAAATTTTTAAGTTCATATTTCTGTCCATACTTCCTTCTATAAACACTAGGTTTCGGACGCCAGCTGACGACATGCAGCCCCAGACCATTACATGACCTCCACCATGTTAAACCGTGCCGCTTAAATTTTTTGGTTGCAGCTCTGTATTAGGTTTCGCCAGACATAAGACTTGCTGGGGCACTAAAAGTGGGATTATCCTGCACTTTTCTTACAATCCATGGGCAATCCCTTTCATTAAAGATCTTGTTTGGAGCATTTCTACCCTTGTGGTGCCCACGGTTTTCATGCACAAAACGCTCAATAATGTGTTGAACAGTTGATGAACTCAAATCGACAATTTCTTCAATCTTTCGTTAAAATGCTTAAGGACCAGGTCACGCTTTTCAATAGAAGTTCGACGACCCATCTTTGATAATATCAATAAATTGCTGGTATTAATGATTCTAAAATATAAAATCTGAAGGCTAACTAATCAACGATCACACTTGAACTGCTTTAGGCTTTTGAATGCCGTTATCCTTACGTATAATAACGGCAATTCGCTGTGCATCATTTAACCTGTGAGCTGTTATTTGGTCGAAATATATTATTTTGATTTTTATTTTTTTGTTGAATTGAAATTTGTGTTTTTTTTATTGATTTTCTAAGAAAAATATATCTCAGTTTTAAATATTAATGTATTTTTTTCCAGAAATTTAGCTAGATTTTTCAATATTTGCCGTTTTCCCTATAAAAACTGACTGCATCATTTAAGCTGTGAGCCACTGTAAATCATAATAATATCTTTCATCCTTCGATGCGATACTACTCTTCATCAACGGCGGTGGAGCATAATGATTTTGGGTGGGGAGGACGGCAGCAGATAACCGTTAAAATGTTCATCGGTAAATTTATTTATTTGAGAATTTCAACTTTATATGTATTTTTAAACCGGAGTGTGGCTTTACAATTGTGGTCTCCCAACTGAGTACTAATCTGGTCCAATGCTGCTTGACCTTTGTGATCGAACCAGAACTGGTCTATTGAGCATGTTGAATAACACCCTTCTTGGTCACCAACATAATTTCCTTAATTATGAAGCAATGTAACACCAAAAACTTAAGTTTTGTATGAGTAAAGCTAAATCTAAAAGGTATTAATTTAAAGCTTCTTAGAAAGCTTTCCGAGTACGTAAGGCAAGGCGCGCACTGAGGTGATGAGAAATTGGCGTGGCGGTGGGGTGGATAGTGAAATATTTTAATCACACGGAATCAATTGAGGCAGCGCGCATCGAGATGGAGTGGTGTTTTGCAAGTGGACTGGAACCCATTTGGTTGCCACCAGTCTCCGACAAGTTTAATTTTGAAGTAGCATGCCATTTCACGGCCAACTTGGGTTTTATTTTTTTTTTTGGGGAAAACACGTATACGAGGGCATAGGTCGCAATTTTTCTAGTAATTTACAAAATGTGGCCTTGTTCATTCTACAAACAAGTTTAAACTTATTTTCTTCCAGGTGTAAATCACCTTTATAAACATTATAAATGCCGTATTTTGCATTTTCTTGCCACAGTGGGTGGACCCAATAACCTTTTTCCTTTATTGTTTTTTTTATTGTTAAGGTTAATAATTTGCACACATGCAACAGCATCTTCATCGTCCGACGACCACATTTTGATTGAAAATATCATGTATTAAATCGATGTAGCGAAGTGGTGCCTGCCACTTCGGTGCGCATTAAACCACTTCGATGCCATTTCTCTGGCACACCTCTTGCAACTTAATCACCAGGCCAAAGCCACTTCACCGCCACCCCACTTCAGTGCGCGCCTTGGCTAAGGCAGATGTTGGGATTACCCCATTTCACGTGATTTGGCTCATAGGGCCCTTATGAGAAACTGATAAGGCATACCTCACTTCAGTATCGCTGATTTGTTTTTGGGCCGTCTTCATGAGAACCCTTCTTTTGGCATAACTCATGAGGAACCTACGGAGAATATCTTCTTTTGGCAAGCCCCTGAGACCACCCCATTTTTAAATGGTAGTGGAATGGGGTTTAAAAAGCTTAGGCTATACAGTTATAATATATTTAGTGTTCGTATTGCTTGTGTGCGGCCCTTCGACCACGTTATTTCGTCGCAGCTCTTCAACATTCTGTACATGAAATATTTTGGTTGTGGATTTCCGCACCCAAAGCGAAAGTGCGTGCGCACTTTTCCTTCCTTCTCCATACGCGCCGCCGCCCCTGCTCTTCATAATATAAAATCTAAATAAAATATTTCCCTGTAAAAAGTTTTCGTTATAATAATATTCAAGATGGCGATCCATTAAAATTTTATTCACCTTGAAGTTAATTTTAATCAAATTTTAAAAGTTTATTTCCGCAATATTTAAATTTTTTTCTGAATGAGGTGATTAGTTCATCAATAATAATCTAGATTAGGACTTTTTCTACCCGTAATTGACAGATTGTGCGTCAAATTCATCAAAACAATAATTTGCTCTACATTTCAATTCAATTCAGACTTTATGCTAAAGTAGAATAAAAGTTGATCCATAACAAAAATTGTTCAAACAAAAAAATATTTACCTAGACGAAAACTAAGACGCATCTTAATTACTCTGCTTAATTTCTCTATTGTTGTACCGCTGTGCCAATTGTCGAAAATAAAACGAGATGCGTCAATTTGGCAAAATGTGCAAATAGTAATCGATCTATAAAAGCGCACTGCCACCCACAGATCGTTAGTCCTAATCTGGAAGATCACAAGATGAAGCTGCTCACGATATTTCTGGTTGCAATTGCCTGCATTTCCCAAAGCGAATGCAAACCTGGCATTTTCGATGTAATGGGAAATATGGTTGCCGGTGTTGGAGAGATGACCGCTGGAGTTGGAAAAGGTGTTCACCAAATCACATCCGGAATCGGTAGTGGTCTCGGTCAAATGTTTGGCGTTGGCAATCGCGATGGTGACCGTAATTCGTTTGGGCTTTTTGGTCAATTATCAGATGGGTTCAATAACTTCAAGGATTCTTTCAATTTCAACAAGTACGTTGAACTTTTCAAGGGGAAATTTGACGAATTCAAAGGCAAATCAACGGAATTCTTCAAGGAGTTCTCCGAGAGCTTCATGGACAAATTCAATGCCGCCAAGAAGCAAATCGCTAAATTCACAGATGAAGCTACCAAGAAAATCTTCGGTAAAATTCAAGAGGCTTTGGAAGCTGGACACAAACAGTTCGGACAACTGAGTGAAATGGCTAGCGAGAAATTCGAAGAATTCTCAGAAAAGGCTAAGAAAGCATTTGAGAAAATGAGCGAAAATGTTAAAGAAGGAATTGCCAAACTCGAAGAAAAAATGAGCAAACTTAGCTCCGCTGGACGTAGGAAGGCCCAAGCCATCATCAAGAAATACAAGGAAGGAGTTGCTGAAATCATCGAGAAGTGCCGTGGTAAAACCATGGAGCCAATTAGGGGATTCTTCGACTACTCAAAAACAGTATTGAACAGGTCTCAGGAAAGATTCTCCGGTATTCTTAACCAAATCAGAGATTGCTACTACAATGATGCTCCTAAAGTATGCGGTGAGAAACTCGTTGACCAAGGTAAGGAAACTTTCAACTTCGCTAAGGAGGAAGCCTCCCAGTTGAAGAAGAAGATTTCTGAAGCATCTTACGAAGATCTCGCTGGTGTTGTATGTGTTTCTGATACCCTTAAGGAAATCCGCAATCGCAGAGAACAAGCTCAAGACGAAATTGAAAAATTGAAATAGATGTTGTTGTTATTGAAGTAGACTCAAATAAATTTTTTCAAAGCAATAGAAATTGTCTTGTTATTTCTTGATTTTCTTACTATATATTCTATGCGTTATATAAGGGCTCTTCTAACAGCTAAGAAAATATGAGTACCCCTTACCAGATGACTACTTATATCAGTGCTCCATCGGGAAGTGCTACCTAGAATTCCTACTGGGAGTGTTTACTAATATATATTTTTCATATTTAGAAACACAATGGGTGGAGTGAATAAAAACTAAGTGTACACTTAAAGGGAACACTCCTGAGTGGAGTGTTTCGTTAAAAGTGAACACTCGATTTGGTGTGAATAAAAATTCTCTCATTCAAATACTATTCACTCATGGGAAATTTTAGTTCACTCATGGGAAATTTCGGGATTAAAGGGAAATGTCATTTTTTTGAAATTAGTAGGCTAGTAAACGTGGACGGATTTATATGGAGTTTTGCTTTGGGAAAATTTATTTAGGGGTAAACGAGTTTCTGTGGGAAAAATTTACCTTTGCGGGATTTAGTTTGGGCAAAAAATGGTTTTGCTGCCGAATCCGCTTTGGTGGTTTAGTTAGTGCAAAAGGGAAAAAATTGCCTTTTGGGGTTTTTAGTTTGGCAAAAAGGGGTTTAGTTGCGAGGTCAAGCATTTATGTAATGCTGAGTAGATTAAGATCTTTAAACGGATTGAAAATTGAAAATATAAAACCAGTACAATTAACAGACTAAAAACCATGAAATGCTGATGCTATTGAGGAAATGTAGCGCATGAGAAACTTACCTGCTGCTTTTTAAAATGGATCAATTTAAAAATTTCTTAGTTATTTATAGTTGCGACTTAATAGTAAAAAATAATTTTTTCCTTGGCAGTGATAGGTATACACAAGAAAAGTATCCTTGCAAAATAAGAAATTCTAGAACTCAGGCTTATCTTAAAGTTTAATTTGTATTAACAATTTTAAAATTATATTCTCGTTTAACTTTAAATGTTTGAACTCTTATCAATGAATTGGGTAAATTTACATCTTTTCAAATGCATTAATAAAAGTTTGGACATCCATAAGTATAATCATAATTGTTTAACTGCAACACATGGAACTCAAATTTACACAATTCATTGATAGGAGTTCAAATATTTGAAGTCAAACGAGAATATAATTTTAAAATTGTTAATACACATTAAACTTCTTATTTTGCAATGAAACTTTTCGTGTGTATACCTATCACTGCCAAAGAAATAATAATTTTTTACTTTGTAGTGCATTTTATTTATAAAAGTTATTTCTTTTAAAAGTTTTTTTAATTTATTTTATTAAGAAGAATGAAAAAGGTCCTCGCAACCAGCCTCAAATTTTACAAGTGTTCACTCACAGGCAAACGTTAAAACTTTCTTTTATTCACACCAAAATGAAGTGTTCACTCTATATGGAGAAATGACAGAGTGAAGTACTTAACGAAACCTAACGAAGGTGATTTTTATTCACACCAAAATAAGTGTTCACTCCAAAAAATTTAGTGAACACTACCAGTAGGACTTGTAAGCTTACAGAAGTACTGAAATGAGCCCTCGCTAGTAAGGGGTAGGCCTTACCATACCCCTTACAGAAGTACTTATTTTTACACACGGTGTCATAGGAGGTAAGGCCTTACTTTTTACTACATCGATGAGCCCTTATATAAGGCATTACAAGAGAAGGCAGATGGTAAGGGGTAATCCAGAATTCGACCCAACGAAGTTAGAAATTTACCCGATGACTCATTTGTTTTCGTATTTTCGGAATGGTATTTGAGTCATCGGGCAAATTTCTAACTTCTTTGGGTCTAATTCAGGATTACCCCTTACCATCTGCCTTCTCTTGTAATGCGTTATATAAGGGCTCTTCTAACACCTAAGAAAATAGGAGTACCCCTTACCAGATGACTACTTATATCAGTGCTCCATCGGTAAGTGCTACCTAGAATTCCTACTGGGCTTGCACTCAGTTTTTATTCACACCACCCAATATCCCAGTAGCACAGTAGCTTACAGAAGTACTGAAATGAGCCCTCACTAGTAAGGGGTAGGCCTTACCATACCCCTTACAGAAGTACTTATTTTTACACACGATGTCATAGGAGGTAAGGCCTTACTTTTTACTATATCGATGAGCCCTTACATAACGCATTACAAGAGAAGGCAGATGGTAAGGGGTAATCCAGAATTCGACCCAACAAAGTTAGAAATTTACCCGATGACTCATTTGTTTTCGTATTTTTGTAATGGTATTTGAGTCATCGGGTAAATTTTTAACTTCTTTGGGTCTAATTCTGGATTACCCCTTACCGTCTGCCTTCTCTTGTAATGTGTTATATAAGGGCTCTTGTAACACCTACGAAAATAGGAGTACCCCTTACCAGATGACTACTTATATCAGTGCTTCGTCGGTAAGTGCTACGTAGAATTCCTACTGGGTATGAAGATGTAATCTGGATTCAGCTTCTCCTTTTTTTGTAATCATATGTACGTGCACTCAGAACCAAAAAATATACCTAGTTGAAATGTGTGAGGCTTTTGGTTTTTTGGCTCCAAAAGTAATTTAACGACGTTAGTTTTGTATAAATAAAAATGTTACATATAAAAAATATTTAACTCATAAGATCAAATGCTTTGTATGCATCATAACCGGCTTTAATACTTTTCTTGTGTATAGTAGGTGTTTTCAAACCGCCCACCGACCTCGGTAGCCTAAGGCTCAATTGACGTGTCTACCATTCCGAAGGTTCGTGTTTCGATTCCTCGCAGCCTCATAGTCTTTCGTCTTTTTACTAATAGATAAAATTTTCTACAATTTCCACACTATGATCGTCAAGGCTGATACTTCGCCCTAATCGTTGTCCTCGTTTTGATACGATCATATACTTTATTTAAGCCTCGTTTACACGGTGACACTGATGTCGTGGCATTTAATGTCTTGAAAATTGCTGTCACGGCACTAAGTGTTCACATGATCCATGCATAGAGTTGTGGCACCCGTATAAAAAAATGGCGGAACTTGTATCTGCAGTAGCGGATGTGTTAGAAGTGCCGCGGCATTGCTAGTGTCGGGTATCAAATATCAAAAAATTTTGATATGCGGCATTAGTGTCAGGACGTCGAGGTGTCGCGACATTCAATAGTTCAGACGATGATACTTTTACTGGCTTTACTCGTAGATTGAACTTTGATAAGCTTTCTACAATTTTGGAAAAGGTTTCCTTTACATCTTACGCTTTGCGTCCAATTATGACTATGTCATGTGCGAAGACTATTATCTGAATGTTCCTTATGAAGATGCTATTTGCTCCATTAAGTTGTCTGTCTCTGAATATTGCTTCCAGAGCAATGTTAAAAAGTATTGGTGATATCGCATCTCCTTGTCGCAGACCCGATTCTTGAGGGAAGTTGATTGAGTTACAACCTCGTATTCTCACTTGTGTTCTACAATCTTTGGTCGTTATTTTGCATAGTTCTATTAATTTTTTCGGTAAACCCATTTCCCTCATCTTGTTCCACAGTCCTCTTTTATTCAGCAGGTCATAAGCATTTCTATTGCCTATAAAAAGAAGATGTATATCAATGCTTTCTTCCCAGCATTTTTCAAGTATTTGTCTCTTTATGACAAAATGATGATGATTGGTCTGTTGTCGATCTGTTCGTTCTAAATCCTGCTTGGTAATCACCTACTTTATCTTCCAATCAGTCTATTTAATAAAATATGTGAAAACACTTTGTAAGCTGTGTTCAACAAAGTGATTGGTCTGTAGCGTTTGCAGCTCATCAATTCACCTTTTTTATGGACTGTGACTGTTGTGCCTAAAAGCCATTCTTCTGACATCTTCCTGCTTCTTCATAGTTTTACGATGAGACTATGTAAGGCATGGCATAACTTCTCCCCACCATTTTTTAAGATTTCCGTGGATATGCCATCTGGACCAGGAGCCTTATGATTTTCCAGTTTCGCTATGGCATTTGCAACTTGTTCAATTGTAGGATGTGGCGTATCGTTTGCTGGATCATCTGTACTACGGTTGTCTGTTTCTCCCTCTGTTGGGTTTATGTTCTCTTTGAAGAAGTTTCTAAAGTATTTCTCCCACACCTCGAGTATGTCATCGTTACTACTAGCCATAGTACCATCCTCTTATTTTATTTCTGAAGTAGTCTCGTTTTTTCTTCCTTAATAACTTTTTCGTGTCCCTTAGTGCTGCCAGGCCCGCCACATAGAGGGGGCGGGGCGGCAACTGGGGCGAATTTCCCGGGCCCCAGGCCATAGGGGCAAGATTGAAACCCAAAAAGTGAAAACCCATATAGTACAGTCATTTGGTATTTTACCTGGAAAGTTTTCCGGGAGTTTTGAAAATTTGTAATTTTATAGATTTCGGTGTGGTCTTTCCGAATTTCAACTTTGCCACCTCGTATCTTTGCCGCTCGCGCCGCCATGTTAGAAAAATGGCGCCTAAAAGCAGTTTTTTGACAATATCTTCTTTCCGACTCATTTTACGATAAAAACACTTATATACAAAATTAAACTAGAAAAAATTTCCTACAATTTATGTTATAACCTTTTTTTTCGTAAAGTCAATAGTTTTGGCGTACGACCGCCCCAAACCATTATACATCTACGCCAACCCGTCACATTTAATTTTACCTGAATTCTATACGAAAAGTTACAAAGCGACCAGCTGTGGATAGGTTATGGATAGACGAACAAAAACGGTTTAACGGTTTAGCCGCTAGGGCAATTTGAAGTTTTTTTTAGAGTTTTACATACCACCCTCTATATTTGTAACCCTATGACCTATTTTCATGAGTAAAGTATTAGTGCACGCAGAATACTTCCACCTATCCGAAACTGTAAAAGTCAAGGTTTTAACCTATCAAGTTCCAGAGTAATGAGTCATCAAAGTAACAATTTCGGTTTTTTAACCAAAATTTCAACTAAAACCACCTTTTCTCCAAAAAATACGTCTAGTTACCTGGAAAGTTTTCCGCGAGTTTTGAAAATTTTTAATTTTGTAGATTTCGACGTGCTCTTTAATTTCAACTTTGCCACCTCGTATCTTTGCCGCTCGCGTCGCCATGTTGAAAAATTTGACGGATTGGCGTAGATGTATAATGGTTTGCGGCGCTCGTACGCCAAAACTATCGACTTTACGAAAAAAGGTTATTACATAAATTGTAAGAAATTTTCTCTAGTTTAATTTTGTATATAAGTGTTTTTATCGTAAAATGAGTCGGAAAGGAGATATTGTCAAAAAACTGCTTTAAGGCGCCATTTTTTTTAACATGGCGGCGCGAGCGGCCAATATACTAGGTGGCAAAGTTGAAATTCGAAAAGAGCACATCGAAATCTATAAAATTACAAATTTTCAAAACTCCCGGAAAACTTTCCAGGTAACCTCTTTTTTCAGAACCAAATGACTGTACTAATATCCCTGGGTATTAATCGCCTAGGGGCCCCGAAACTATCTTGAAACACAAAAAGTCAAGACCGCTCTACTTGTCAAGCAAGCACTAATCTTGAGCCTGAAACGCAAGCATGCAGCACTCTGAACTATATGTTATGTTTGTATGGATATGGATTCTTCTACTCATCATACTTAAATAGTTAACACTATTTTTCTTGAAGTCGTCGATGACCTCTTCCGCAGTCGTCGATGACATCGTCATAGTCTATATTTTTTTTTTGTTCGTTCTCGTTCTATTAATAATATCATGCAATGATTTAAACGTGACTACCCATACATGATTTTAGGTAATTTTATATGATTTTTAATTTACTGAAACCGCGTTCAGCAGCTGCAACACCAATAGGTATCACAATAAAAAAACCTAAGCAAATCCATAATTGACGAAAAACAGATTGAAGACCTTTATCAAAGATTAGATTTGGAGATTTAGCTTGCTTTTAAGTAGTCTCTTTACTACCACTGAAGTAAATAAGCTCGAATTGAGTATTATTAAGAGAAAACTTACCTAGCGGGAAATGGAGCTAGAACGCTCCTTAAAAAGCTTGGAGCGTCCCCTTCCCATCCCAGTCCTTCAGGGTGTATCATGGGGAGGGTCAAAGCGGCCGGATGTGGATAGTTTATGGATAGACGAACAAAAAATCGTATAGGGGGGGGAGGAATCGTAACGGTTTAGCAGCTAGGGCGTTTTGAAGTTTTTTTAGAGTTTTTCATATCACCCTGTATTTTTGTAACCCTATGACCTATTTTCATGAATAGGGTAGCAGTGTACGCAGAATACTCCCACCTATCTAAAACTGTCAAAATCTACCCTATCAACTTCCAGAGCAATGAGTCGTCAAAGTCAAAACTTTGGTTTTTTTTCACTAAATTTCAACTAAAACCACCCTTTTCTCCAAAAAATACGTAGTATTCATCAGTTTTTTCGCCTAAAGTCGGATCTCCATACAAAATTTTTATTAAAAATCGGAGCTACATATAATTTAAAAAAAATGAAATTTAGAATTTCTTTATTTTGTACTCATACAAAAGCAAGTTTATAATAAAGATAATTTTTATTCGATTTCATTGCTATCTTCGATCGGTTGCGATGTCGATGGCGTATTCATATATTTTTGTTGATTCGAAATCTGTCGAAGAAGTTCCTTATGGTCTTTTAAATAACTGAAGAATTCGATACAACTGAAATCGAGGTTATGCTTCACAAAGAGAATTAATTTCAATGTACTCACATGGAGACGAGTTTTCTCCGTTGTCCAAATTTTATTGATAGTTGAGAAAATTCGTTCAACGGGCGCTGATGTTCCAGCTAATGAGAGCGCATATTCAACCAGAGCAGAAATACATTCAAAAGGTGCTTCTTTCTTGACAATATATTGAAAACATTCAGTCCATAGTTTGTCGACAGGAACTTTCTTTGTCGCCCATTCTTCGATTTTTTTTCGGGTTATGAATTCTTTAATATAAATGTACTGTTCAAAAAATTCCGATGAACGGTCACCGGGCATGTCCCAATGTCCATTTTCTGTTAGGAATTGCATCGATTTTTCATTAACTTCCCTCATTTGTCAACAAAACTCATTGAAAATGTTCAACATGACTCAGCTGCTCACTCCACATTTTCAGATAATCGTAGCAGCTTTCTGCAAAAAAAAACAACAAAAAAACCATCAATTACCGCGAAAATCCATAGCTGCACCTTTAAATTCGTTCAACATATGGCCCTTTTTTTGCAAGTCTTCCATTTCAGATTTTACAGCAGCTGAGAAAAAGTTATGCTGGTTCGCTGGTTCCATGTTTTTCATGAGATCTTGTAAAGCCCCATAGATTGCAATCGCTGACACATCATCTCCTTCAATTTTCTTGAATCTTCGAAAATCTGAGCCTACATCGATTGAAATAACACTGATATGAAAATTTACACTTTTTATATGAAGGCAAATGCGATCGAAATTACCTGATCTTTTATAAAGATGAACCAAAGTTTCGATAAAGGGTTGAAAAAAAAATCTTGAATAAGCTTCGGAACTTTAACCGGGTTCAGAGTTTCGCTGAAGTATTTTTGAAGTCCGAACATTTTTATTATTTTTTCCATTGCGCCACGTAGAGCAATAAAGCGAGTTTTGCTCTAGCCGAGTAGTTGGCCGTATTCTTCATCAGTAGTTTTGCAAATGCTTTTCAATTCTTCAGTTCGAACTGTGTGAATGTAGAAATGAGTGAATATTATGACCACCGTACCTTCCACTTCTAGATCCAATCCATCGCATGCATTTCTCATTGCATTATGGACTATGTGCGTGGCACAACCAATTCCCACGATGTTCGCCTTCCTTAATTTCAATTTCGAAAGAACATTTTCGGTACCAGTTCGATTGAGATTTCCGAAATTCACAGGTGTATTGTCAGTCAGTTTGGCTTGCAGCTTGAAATCATCTAAAACTTTTAGTAAAAGATTGAGAATGTGATCGGATTTTTCCCCTTTTTCATCCGTCAATTGAATAGTTTTGTCGAAGAATGATTCGATGTGTCAGTTGAAAGACAAATGTAACGTGCTTTCTCCAATTCTTCTTCCAACAAATTAATTGCGTTAAGAGCAAAAACATTGATTATCATCGATTCGCATTTGGTTTGTAGGGACATTGTCCTACTACTTCCGGTTTTACTTCGCCAAGGAGACTGGTTATGAAAACGCAGTCGACCGGAGCTAAATAAAATAATAATTTTGAGTCTGTCACTTGACGAATAAAAAAATTAGATAAAAAACCAAAAAAAAAGTGAATAATTCGTTCTAGTGTAATCACGGGTTTGTTGAGTATAAAAAAGCAAAAGAAACCAATTAATAACAGTTAACTTAATCTAAAGAACAAAGTGGAATTTATAAAATAAAAGCATTATAAAATAAAGGCGTGTTGAATGAAAGAAAACAGTTTCCTTAATTATAAATAATAGCTGTTGGAAAAAAGGAACCCAACAATTGGTGACCCCGAAGCCCAGAGTGGGAGAGTAGGAACTGTCCGAAGAGGAAGTCTGGATAAAGTAGCTGAGGAGGGATAATCCAAAATTATTACCAGGACCAATAAGAGGAGTATCGTTAATAAAAGTTTAGTTAGGGAATTTATAAGATAAGTGTCCTTAAATTATTTGGAATATTTTGATTTTATTTTAAAAATATTTTTGGATTGAAAAGATTTATAAGATAAGTGTCCTTATAGGATTGAAAATATTCTAGAAGTTTGGAATTATTGATTGGTTGTTTTTTGTTTTTGTCCTCCTTCAAGTTATTTGGAGTGAATTGTTAGTTTCACTAATTGATCGGTTGATCGTAATTGAAATAATTTTGTCTTCTTGAATTTGCGGGTGTTGAATTTCTTTGTTCATTTTAACGGATATGCTAACAAAGTGTAGAACGCACGGGAAAATAATATGGACGACTCATTTACCATCGATTTAGAGGAGTCCTTGCCCAGCCTGGAACAGGGGCGGCCGGCTCTACGTGGAGCTCGGGCAGAAGTGGAAGTAGCCACTGCAGCTAGATTTAGCCTGCCCGAATTTCACCAGAGCGATCCGGCCGTCTGGTTCTACCAGGCCGAGGCACAGTTTGGACTGAACGGGATAACTTCGGACAAAACGAAGTTATCCCACATTGTGTCCGTTCTACCGACAGAGGCGGCCAAGATTCTATTGCATGCGTTTCCGGATCTCAGCTCCGCCAGCTATACGGATGCTAAGAGGCGGTTGCTGGAACGATATGGACTATCGACCAGGAACCGCCTAGAGCAGCTGTTGGCGGCGCATGAGCCCGGAGATCGCAAGCCCTCCGATTTCCTGAGGGGTCAGCAAAGTCTGGCCGGGGACTGTCTCGGGGATGGGGAAGAGCTCATCCGGAGTCTTTGGGAGCGCAGGCTGCCCAGACATATTCAGGTGGTACTTGCCGCATCCGCGGACCAGTCCCTTACGCAACTGTCGAGGCTGGCGGACACAGTGTGGGAGATCACTGTCAGTTCAGCCCACGCTCAGGTGTCAGAGGTGCGAGCAACACCGACTCTGGAGAGGACAGTGCAGTCCCTCCAACGCGAGGTGTGCAATTTAAGAGCAATGGTGTTGGAGGGGAGGCAAGGACTGCGTCAGGGGTCGGCGAGTGCGTCTACTGGTCCGCGCCAATGGAGCCGCTCACCGGATAGGCCTTCGCCGAAAGCGGCACAGGCAGGGAACACTAACCCTACCAACCAGGGAGCGGTCCCTAAGTCCTCCGCCGCACCAGCACTGCCAGGAACGCTCTGCTACTTCCACTACCGCTTCGGTAGTGGGGCAGAGCGGTGCACCCCGCCGTGCTCATTCAAGGGTCCCGGCTCAGCGGCCAAGAGGAGCCGCAGGACAAAGGGGCCCAACTCAAAAAATTAAATTGGCGGGGAGTCGCCATTTTCACGGGCGCTTCTCAGCAGAAGCGCTCGTGCAGATTATATGTCCGTGACCAGCATAACCAGATCGACTTTTTAATCGATTCTGGCGCGGACATATCCTTAGTTCCGGCACATATGTTTAGGGTACAAACTACATGCCCGAACTTACTTCTGCGAGCCGCAAACGGATCAACGATCCACACTTTTGGCATGAAGTTGTTGGAACTGAACCTGGGCCTTCGCCGACGGTTCATCCACAATTTTATAATTGCCAACACAAACAAGGCTATACTCGGTGCGGACTTTCTTACGAAGTTCGAACTCATACTCGATTTTAAGAATCGAGAACTAGTTGACTCACAGACCAGTCTTCGGACTGACGTCTGTACAACTAGTGAGTATAGTATCGAGAGCTTTGAATGCCAACATCTTGGCAGGTATAAAGAATTGTTAACGAAGTACGCTTCATTAACACAACCCCCTAATTTCAAACTACCGGTTAAACACAATGTGCAACATCACATTGTTACGAATGGGCAATTACCTTTCGTTACCGCTCGTAGACTTCATCCTGAGAAGCTCAAGGTAGCGAAATTGGAGTTTGAACATATGGTTCAACTAGGGATTTGTCGACCTTCGTCGTCTCCCACAGCATCTCCACTTCATCTGGTCCCTAAACGGGATACAAATGATTGGAGGCCATGCGGCGACTACCGTCGCCTTAATGCAGTCACAGTGCCGGATAGATATCCAATCCCGCACATACATAATTTTTCTGTGAACCTTCACGGTTGCACAATTTTTTCAAAGGTGGATTTGGTGCGTGCTTAGCACAACATTCCCATTGCACAAGAAGACCTGCATAAGACTGCCATTATAACACCCTTTGGCCTATTCGAGTTTACTCGCATGCCATTTGGATTAAGAAATGCAGCCCAGTCATTTCAAAGATTTATAAATGAAGTCACAAGAGACTTAGACTTCATTTATGTCTACCTAGACGATATTCTTATCGCGAGTAGATCCGAGGAGGAGCATTTAACTCACCTCGAAGAACTGTTTAAACGACTGGATAACTTTGGCTTAACAATAAAGTTATCGAAATGCGTTTTTGGTGTTAGTGAGATAATGTTTTTGGGACATCGTATCGGCAAGGATGGAATTCTTCCATCACCCGAACGAGTCCAAGCTATAAATGACCTCACAACACCAACAACAGTTAAACAAATACAGAAGTTTCTAGGAATGGTGAACTTTTATCACCGATTTATTCCGAAACTTGCAAACATGTTAGTGCCGATTAATGAACATTTGAGGGAACTGCTCAATTGTCCATCGACCACTAAAAATAAGGAACAGCTTCCTTGGCCCGCAGAATGTGAACAAGCATTCCTCGAGGTGAAAGCCGCAATGGCTGCAGCAGTAGTGCTGATTCACCCTCTTGAGGATGCTAAATATAGTGTCACAACCGATGCTTCCGATTTTGCGATCGGAGCAGTACTGGAACAATTCAACGGTCACAGATGGCAACCATTAGCCTTCTACTCTAAGAAGTTGTCATCTGCTGAACGAAATTATTCTGCATTTGATCGCGAACTACTCGCAATCTATGCAGCAATAAAACATTTCCGGTACTTTGTGGAAGGAAGAAATTTTGTGGTATATACTGACCACAAACCTCTAATACGGGCCCTTCACACAAAGACCGAAAGATCTCCCCGCCAAACAAGACACCTGAGCCTAATTTCCCAGTTCACAACAGACATCAGACATGTGTCTGGGAAACAAAACGTTGTCGCAGATTATTTATCTCGCTCATTAGCGGCCGACAACGTTGACACAATCACCTTCGATTTGCCACATCTGGTAAAAGCACAGGAAGGTGACAAGGAGTTACAACGACTCCAAGAGCATCCCAGCCGTAGCTCAAGGGTAAAGCTCATACTCACACCAATTCCATTCACAACTCATGAGGTTTGGTGTGAGATTAGCACGGGTACATTACGCCTTTATATACCCGCCTCATTAAGAAAATTGGCATTCAATGCCGAACATAGTTTGTCGCATCCAGGCATACGAGCCACAAGGCAAGCTATTACTAAAAAATATTTTTGGCCAGCGATCAATAAAGACTGCAACAACTGGTCTAGATCGTGTATAGGTTGCCAAAAATCTAAAGTTTCGAGACATACCAAATCTCCACATGAAACTTTTAACCCAAACAATAGATTTGAACATATCCATATGGATATAGTTGGACCATTGCCCCCATCTCGAGGATATTCATATATCCTAACAATCGTAGACCGATTTACGAGATGGCCGGAAGCATATCCAATTAGGGACATCTCAGCTTCTACGGTGGCCAAGCATTTTGTCACCTAATATGTCCCAAGATTTGGCGCACCGCTTGAACTTACAACAGATCAAGGGTCGCAAATTGAATCAAAATTATTCAATGAAGTCACAAGGCTTCTAGGTACGCATAGAATACGTACAACCGCCTACCATCCACAAGCAAATGGGATGGTGGAGCGTTTCCATAGACAGTTGAAAGCGGCCTTAATGGCAAGGGACAAAACTACTCATTGGAGTGAGGATTTGCCGTTTGTCTTATTGGGTATTCGCTCGGCAATTAAAACCGATTTACAATGCTCACCAGCTGAGCTTGTCTATGGACAGAATCTGAGGCTCCCCAATTCAATTTCCATCCCAACGGATGAGAACCCGATAGAGGACTCAGAATTTCTAACTCGGCTTCGAACACACATGAAAGGTCTGTCGGCAACACAGCCCCGACAGTCCGCACAGAAGGATGTGTACGTGCCGAACGCCTTAGAGAACGCGGAGTACGTCTTCATACGTACCGACCGTGTTCGGCGGCCTTTCGAACCACCGTACGAAGGCCCATTCAAAGTAATAAAAAGATTACGTAAACAGTTCGTCGTCAAGCTAAACGGAAAAAACAAGTCGATAGTTATTGACAGGCTGAAACCTGCGTTTGGGTGTGACCGAGGCGTTGAAGCAGCATCAATTCGCTCGGTACACTTGAGGTAACGCTACGCTGGAAGGGGAGTATGTAGGGACATCGTCCTACTACTTCCGGTTTTACTTAGCCAAGGAGACTGGTTATGAAAACGCAGTCGACTGGGGCTAAATCAAATAATAATTTTGAGTCTGTCACTTGACGAATAAAAAAATTAGATAAAAAACCAAAAAAAAAGTGAATAATTCGTTCTAGTGTAATCACGGGTTTGTTGAGTATAAAAAAGCAAAAGAAACCAATAAATAACAGTTAACTTGTATCTAAAGCACAAAGTGTAATTTATAAAATAAAAGCATTATAAAATAAAGGCGTGTTGAATGAAAGAAAACAGTTTCCTTAATTATAAATAATAGCTGTTGGAAAAAAGGAACCCAACACGTTCGGGCAAACGAGAGTTTATTGAGATCAAATGATCGCCTGAATAGCTTTGGTTATGGATTTATTTTTTTGCAAGAATCGCCTTTTGATGTTTTGATGTTTCCAAATGCTTTTCAATGTCGTGAGCCCCAGTTCCAACAGAAAACTCCGAATTGCATTTCATACATCGAACCATAGAATCATTATCACTATTTGCTTTTTCCAAGAACGGATAACTTTTTTTATAGGTAATCATCGTTGAAAACGCACTTTTTCGGAGGCATTTTGTAGAAAACTTTTTAAAAAAAAACGAAGAAACGAAACAAAGAAACAAAGGCTCAATCAGAAACAAACTACTAATTGCTCCCTTAATCCCTCATGGGACATAGGGCGGAAACAGTTGCCCTCCAGCGGACTCTGTTTTGCGCGACAGCTCTCAGCTCTGACCAGGATCTCCCGGTTGTTGCGGCCTCTGCTAATAGTGTTCTCCTCCACGTTGTTCTAGGTCTTCCGACTCGACGGGTTCCTTGCGGATTCCAGTCGAGGGCCTGTTTGGCTAGATTCTCGTTTTCGTGTCGCAAGGTGTGGCCAATCCAATTCCATTTCCTTCGCCTGATTTGGTCGTCTATCCTTTCTTGGCCGGCACGGCGCCATAGTTCTTCATTTGAAATTCTATCTTGCTAGCGGATTTTTAGGATACGACGTAGGCATCTGTTGATGAAAACTTGTAGGCGCCCTGTGATGAATTGGGTGACTTTCCATGTTTCGCAACCGTACAAAAGAACTGCCTTAACGTTGGAGTTGAACAGCCGCAATTTGGTGTTAATTGAAATCTCTGTTGATCTCCATATATGAAACAGGCGTGCATATGCGCTTATTGCTTTATTTATTCTGGAACTGACGTCTTCTTCTGTACCGCCGTTTTCGGTAATAATACTACCAAGGTAACAGAATTTGTCTACCAGTTCCACGTCACGGTTATTTAGCGCTGTAGGTTCAAGGGTGTTTGCATTTATCCGCATTTTTTTGGTTTTAGTCGGATTTAACCTTATTTAGCGCTGTAGGTTCAAGGGTGTTTGCATTTATCCGCATTTTTTTGGTTTTAGTCGGATTTAACCTTATTTAGCGCTGTAGGTTCAAGGGTGTTTGCATTTATCCGCATTTTTTTGGTTTTAGTCGGATTTAACCTTAAGCCTGCCGAGCTACTTTCTGTTGCCAAATTGTTTACCATGTTTTTGAGGTCCTGGTGTCTGTGGGCCAGCAAACAGATATCATCCGCGTAGTCGAGGTCCTTAAGGCGGTCTAACAATCCTCATTGTATGCCACCTGTTCTAGTATCTAGAGCGCTGACAAGGATGTCGTTTATTACTATAAGAAATGGTAATGGCGAAAGTAGGCATCCTTGCCGTACTCCTGATCTCACATCAAAGCTGTCGGATAGTTTTCCATTGCGAAGAACTCTGCATTTGGAATTATTGTATAGAGCTTTTATCAATTCTATTATTTTATCCGGCAGTCCACGTTGCCGTAGAGCTCGCCATATAAAGCTCCTATTAACCGAGTCGAACGCTTTCTCATAGTCTACGAAAGCAAGGTAAAGGGGGGATCCACTATGATTCTCAAGGTGTTAATATGGTCTATGCAGGAGCGGCCCTTTCTGAATCCAGCCTGCTGTCTTCTAAGCGTTCGATCTACTGCCTCTCTTATCCTAGATAGTAATATATGGGACAAGATTTTTCCCACCGTAGATAATAAACAGACGCCTCTCCAGTTGTCACATATTATTAGGTCCCCCTTTTTTGGTATTTTGACTATGATACCTTCCGTCCAATCCTCCGGAAAGGTACAGGTGTTCCATGCTATTTCCAGGATTGGCTGTAGCGCATCTGCTATGAGGCTTGAGTCGGCTTTTAACAATTCTGGCGGGATGCCATCTTTCCAGCGGCTTTACCATTGCCATTGCAGGAATTGCGGTTACTATTTCAGTCTTGGATGGGGCACGAGTGGTGATTCTTATTGGCTGTGCATTGTTGTTGTTGTCAAAAACAAAGACTCACAAATATACAGCCGATCAGTACATTCAAATGTCAAACGAAAAAATGACGCGCAAAATGCTCAAACCTAAGACGATGTTTACACTGGACGTAGGAACGAACGTCAGACACGAGCGTCCAGTATAAACATCGTCGAATGGTGCGATTACATGCCACTTACACAACTGTCAAATCAATTGCCGACAGCGCCAAAAACACTAATGTCGAGTAACGCGCGAAATTCAAAATGCCACAGCATATTTTTTTTTCTTGGCGAGAAGGAAAAATCGGATCGCTCGGATGTAGGCCTCGAAAAATCGGATCAAATCCGAGAAAATCGGATCACATGGTCACGTTATGTTAGACCCTGATGCCTTATTATTTTTTAATGCTCGCACCATTTGGCGTGCTGTGCTGTCTTTCTCATCGTCCCCGTTCGAGTTCTGTACTTTTGGGGTACCAATATGCCCCTGCTCTGAGTTCATTAACAAGGGTGTTTTCAATGATGCAAGTTGCGTGTGCAATTGACTTATTCAGCAATGGAAGTGTGTTGCAGAATAAGTCAATTGCGCACGCAACCTGCATCATTGAAAACACCCCAATATTTCCTCAAAATGCTCTGCCCATCTAGCGAATACTTCGTCTTTGTTACTTAGTCTTAGTACATCCCCTCTTTTATCCTTTCACATTGGGACTCTGGGCTTAAATTCTTTCCGTTGTTGATTTACCTTTTTGTAGAGATTTCTTACGTCATTTAAGCTCGCTGATTCTTCTATTTTTCTCATTTGTTCTTCCCAATACTTCGTAATCGATCCGTTTCCGTGTCTTCGTTCGTATTCTTTGAATCAAATTATATTGTTTCTTCTAAGTGGGAATTCATAACTTTCTTTGTTGCTTCTCTAATGTCTTGATTTGCTCATGAATCCGGTATTTATTAACAAAAGTTTTGTGACTTGCAAAACCTTCATGCTCCGAACAATTACCAACGTAGCGCTATTGAATTTTTGTGGTGAAAAATCTGTAGCAATAAAAATCAAAAGGCGTAATGAATAAATTGGCCACATCCTACGACGCCCTGAAAATAATGTCACAAAACAAGCACTTGAATGGATTCCCCAAGGACAAAGAAGAAAATGTTTGCCAATAATGACATAGAGGAGAACAATGAAGTCGGAAATACAAAAATCAATAAAACGTGAAGTGAAATGAAAGCTATTGCTCAAAACAGAATCAGATGGTGTTACGTTCTTTGAGCATTCCATTAGGAGTCACGCTGACCAACATCATTAATCATTTTTGTAATAATGTTAAAATAAGTACAAAACATAAAAAGTCTCCTTATAAGTTTTCATAATACCAATTGTTTAGCCCCAAACCCCCAACAAACACAAAAAAGAGATATGCAATAAAATATAATAAAAAAAAAACCTCACCAGCAATAAAGTATAATAAAAGTCCTTAGACATTTGTTTTTTGTGTTCCTTGTTTTTTGTTGTTGTTTTTCTCCAGAATCAACCTAAAAGGTAAAGGGCAATTTCATTAATAATTATATTTAAACCGTCCGACTTGAAAATATATACAATAAATAAAACAAATAAAAAATCAACAAAAATATGACATGCTAAAAAAAAACAACAACAACTGCACTTCATAATAAACACACAAAAGGCACAACAAATAACATAAATTACATGCATGAAACATAACACAGTAATAAAACACATAAAAAAAACATTTTAACTAATTAAAAAACATTAATTAAATATAAAACATAGGAAAAATGTCATAAAAAGACATACACTCACACATAACCTTACATTTATAAAAAAAGTTGTTGTATGCAAACAACAACTTCTATTGACACCTGTTTACTTATGTAAACCACAGCACAACACTGAAACACCACGACAAAGGCATGCACGCACCTGCAAACCGCGATGTTTGCATTTCTATCGCGAAAAACACCGCGCACGTAATCGCAAAACATGACGTTGAGGCGAAACGTCAAACTTCATGCTGTATCAACATATGATACATGAAATCGGTGTAGAATTTAACGAAGAATACAGCGGTGATGCCAGAAAAACGAAATATTTTATGGATAAAAAGATATTTCCATAAAACATAAATTCTCATAAAGATAATAAGAGAAAAAGAGAAAATATAGTGAAAAAGGATGGATATATGAATTAATAAATTTATGATATTGCAGTAGAAAATAAGGAAATGGTCGAAAAGGACATTTTTAGTACACCATAAAAATTGAAGAAAAATAAGGAAAATCATAGTAAATTAATTGAAATTTTATGAAATTAAAAAGAATAAAATAATTAGAATTGAATAAAATAAGGGGAAATAGTTTGAAACTATTTTTATTCATTAAAAAAAAGGAATAACTACCCCCACCTAAAAATGGCAATGCAGTTCAAGCCAGGACCGTTGGGTCCAGTGTATAAAAACCCGAACCCAGAAGCCATCAGTCTCTCTTGTCGTAGTCGAAGAAAGGGCATTGCGCCAAGTGCAAGAAGTAACTTCCAAGATTTTCTACAAGTGTTTTTCAATTTTGAACAAGGATTTTTTCAATTTTTTAGTAAGGTATTTGCACCAATCATTAGATTTCCTTCAGGCCAAATTGAGTCTGGGAAATGTTGCATGTTTGGTATTAATAAATGTTTATTTCAGCATTTTTTCAAAAGATAACATTCAGTACGACTTTATATCTACCTTAGTCAAGTATTAAATTGCTGTCTGGTTATATCTTCTGATATACTCAGTGCAATTTTGTATACCAACTTCTGGTTAATTACTTTAGTCGTTGTCTGAATTTATCTGCCTTCCTATATATATTATATTATTGAAAAAATACTACTAACTAGAACACTGGTATCTGTCAACATTAATGTGTTAGTGGTTGGTAGTAGTGATATAAGATAAGTTAAGTTGACCATAAGTCCTATCTGTTAGCACCTAAGCAAACAGTTTTCTGAAATAAAGACAAAATTGAATTCTAACTGACACAGGTGTTTCCTTCATATTTTCCTTTTTTTTGCTTAGTGTAAAATTCCATTTTGCACTAAACATTTTGGTGGTTCCATCCAGGATTACGTGTCAGCGAATTCAATTCGGTCAATTTCGTTCGTTTGTTATCGGTGTTCGGGTAGTCCTTAGAGTAACATATTCAAAATGACTACACTACAACAAATGTGTCAAGCACAAGAACGTTTGAAACTACGTCTATTCCAGTATATCGAAACTGTTAAAAAGACGGCACACGCAAAACGAAATTTAGGATTCTACAAATCCAGAATCACCGGATTGAATGCAATATGGGAGAAATTTCAAAAAAATAACATAGCATTAGACGAATCATCAGTACAAGAGAATTCAGAACCAGCAATTGCGTACCTCAATAGTTATATATACGGAACCACAGAAGCCAAATATTATGACTATCTCGGAGATTTAATGGAAGGTTTGGAAAAATGCCAATTAAAAACCACTCCACCTCCAGATACTCCAACTACAACACCACATAAAATACAACTGCCGGGAATCAGTTTGCCAAAATACAATGGCGATTACGATTTGTGGCGATCATTTCATGATGTATTCGTTGCGTTGGTCCATAATAATTCAAACCTTGGTCCAGTACAAAAATTACATTATTTAAAGGACTGTTTGGTTGGAGAAGCTGAAAGCTTATTGCGACATGTTCCAATTACTAACGAAGATTACGCACCAGCATGGGAAAAACTGAAGAAGCGGTATGAAAATAAAAGAATGTTGGTAAATCACCAGCTAAAAACTTTTACAAACATACCGAAGCTGGCTACTGAAACCTATAAGGGCATGAAGGAATTAATAGATACACCATCCGAATGTTTGCAACAGCTGAAGAGCTTAGGTGTTGATACTGCGTCCTGGGATGCCATTCTAATTTATTTATTAGTACAGAAGCTTCCTTTCACAACACTACGATTATGGGAAGAAGAGCAAGGAGCAGATCAAACTTTGCCAAGTTTTTCACAATTCAGCAAGTTTTTGACAATGAGATTACGGGTATTAAAATTAATTGCTGATGCAATTGTTCCACCGACATCAACACCAGTCCAGCCAACAATCGCAAAAAGGGTCACACATACGTATCATGCAGTGAAGCAAAACTGTTGTCCGGCTTGCCATCAAAAGCACTACATTCGAGCATACCAAGTATCAACAAATGAATAGTGATGCCAGATGTAAGGTCATACTATTAGCTGGACGTTGTTTGAATTGTTTGTCCAACAGCCACATGGCAAAGGAATGCACAAGCAAATATACATGTCGCAAATGCAAACAGCGTCTTCATACTACATTACACGACGACTCCAGACAAGAGCAGCAGGGATCAACAGGATCCAAGGAAAAACATTTTCGAGAAGGAGAGAACATACCAAACCAATCTCCAACAAATTCTCAATCCCAATCAGCCGACAGCGCTGACGGAGTAACCACAATCCAAAACTTTCTAACCATGAAAAATCACCATGCATTGTTGTCAACAGCACTGGTAACAAGTCAGGCTCACGTTAAAACCAAACAACTCTAACACGGTGTCAGTGACGGATAATTTCTTGATACTCAACAGTATCACTAATCCCCTACCAACAAAGGTAGTTCGCAAGGAGGAATGGAAGCACCTCAACAACTTGCCACTAGCAGATCCAACATTCTGGAAACCAGGAAGGATCGAGCACGAATTTACGCACGCATTATAGAAAACGGCATTCGAAAGGGACCAAATACCGCCCCAATCGCCGTAAATACTATATTCGGATGTATAATAGTAGGACCAACTACAGACAGCGTTTCACATCGCTGCAACGGCAGTTCGCTATGAAACCACACTTCGAAACGGAATACAGAAAGTGTTTAGACGAATAAATTGAACTTGGGCACATGGAAGAAGTAGACCCCCCAACAGATAAAGAAGAACATTTCTATATCCCTCATCACGCAGTCTTCAAGAAGAGTACCACGACTAAATTAAGAGTCGTGTTCGATGCATCCGCCAAAACTACAAATGGCACATCACTTAACGATCACTTGTTGACTGGACTTACTCTTCAACCAAAGCTCTTTGCAACATTGCTCAACTGGCGAAAATATAAATTCGCTATGAATGCAGACATTGAGAAAATGTACCGCATGATTGATATCCACCCAAAGGATCAAACATTTCAAAGGATTATATGGCAAAATCCAAAAACATTACAACTTCGAGATTACCAGTTGAAAACGGTGACTTTTGGCACGGCAAGTGCTCCATACTTAGCAATTCGCATGCTGCAACAACTAGCAGTGGACGAAAAGGAAACTTGGCCGTTACCTTCTAAAGCACTACACAACAACTTTTACGTCGACGATTTGTTAACCGGAGCTGACAACATCAACGACGCAAAACAATTACAAATGGAATTGATAAACATCACACGATCAGGTGGTTTTAACCTACGAAAATGGGCTAGCAATGACCAAACGTTATTAGACCATCTCCCTCCAGAACATCGTGAACTGAAGAATATACTAACATTCAACACAGACGAAACAGTGAAAACCCTCGGGATACGATGGCACCCTGGACCGGATCACTTCACCTTTGCTATCATCCCAATGCGAGAACATAACAGCAACTAAACGCAATATTCTCTCGGACATCGCATCCTTGTATGACCCCTTAGGCTGGCTGTCTCCTGTTATCATTACGGCCAAGATATTAATGCAAGTATTATGGATAACCGGCTGCTCATGGGATCAACAAGTGTCCACCCAAGTAGAAAATGAGTGGTTGACTTTCAAACGTGAGTTAATCAATCTAAACAAATTACAAATTCCAAGATGGATTAAGTACAACGCCAACACAAAGGCACAACTTCATGGTTTTTGTGACGCTTCAGCAAGAGCATATGCTGCAGTTCTTTACCTACGAGTGGAGGAGGATAATGGACAAATCTCGTCAATGCTACTAACGTCTAAAACAAAGGTGGCTCCTTCCAAGCCAACAACAATTCCCAGGCTAGAACTAAATGGAGCTGTAATTTTAGCCAAATTGTTGAAGGGTACGATTGAAGACATGCAACTACAGCAAATCTACAACTACAGATTCAATGACAGCGCTCCAATGGGTGAAGGAACATCCGTCCAAATGGGAGACATACGTGGCCAATCGTGTCGTCGAAATTCAAGACGTCATACGATACGACCAATGAAGACATATTTCAACAGAAGACAATCCTGCCGACGTAGCATCCAGAGGTGTCTCAGCTACAAATTTGATTAGCAATCAACTATGGTGGCATGGCCCCAGTTGGCTGATCAAACCACAGGATCAATGGCCTCAATTTCAAGAAATAAAGGAAAATACAGATCTGGAAGCAGAAAAACCAATCATCACAAGTTTCCTCACACAACTCGAGGACAATATTTTATTTCGGTATTCATCAATAACACGGCTCATATATATTGTAGCCATGCTTAAACGTTTTAAGCACAATTGTGCAAACCCCAAGGATAAACAAGTGAACCGTCTCTCCGCCATAGAATGGAAAGAGGCTGAAACCACAATTTTGCGGCTCACACAAGAAATGGCTTTTACAGAAAACTACACCAACTTACTAAAGGGGAAACCACTGTCACGAAGCAGCCGTCTATTGAAACTCACGCCCTTCCTGGACAATGACCCATTGATACGCGTGGGAGGCAGATTAAATAATTCCACAATACCATACGAGGTGAAACATCCTATCATTTTACCCCAAGACCATACGCTCACATACTTGCTCATAGACAAGATCCACCTAGAGACATTGCATGGTGGAACTTCATTGGTGTTAAGTACGAGTCGTTAGAGGTTTTGGATTTTAAATGCACGAAGATGTATCACAAGCAGGATTCATAAATGTATGGTATGTGCTAAACAACGGGGAGAAACTATAACGCAATTCTAAGAGTCAATATAAGTAAACCATTCACTAATGTTGGCATTGATTACGCTGGACCAATCACCATTAAGACGTCATCAATTCGAAATGCAAAACTACACAAAGCTTACATTTGTGTCATAGTCTGTCTGACAACCAAGGCTATACATATCGAGCTGGTTTCAGACCTATCATCAACAGCATTTATCGCAGCCCTTAAAAGATTCATAGCTAGACGAGGACTGTGTGCAAACATATATTCAGACTGTGGCTCAAACTTTGTCGGAGCTAAATCTATATTAGATAGGGAATTTCGACAAGTACTTAAGGAATCCAACCTAGAAGCGGAACGATATTTTACGCCAAAACAGGTATCATGGTACTTCAATCCTCTAGCGGCACCTCACTTTGGTGGATTGTGGGAGGCAAGCGTAAAATCCATCAAATATCATATATATCGGACAATTAAAAACGCAATATGTACGTTTGAAGAGTATGCCACATTGCTAACACAAATAGAAGCATGTTTGAACTCCCGACCACTATGTTGGGTCCGAAATGATCCAGAGGATACAATAATTCTTACTCCAGAACATTTTTTAATCGGGCAAGCTCTCAACGCCCTTCCGGACGTAACTAATGAAGCAGAAACTATATCATCAGGTCAACGCTGGAAACACATTCAAGGCATGCTCAGCAGTTCTGGAAGATATGGTCCAAAGATTATCTTAATCAGCTACAGCAGAGACCAAAATGGAATGCACTACAAACCGCATTACAGGTCGGGGATATAGTCCTCATTAAACATGAGAACATGCCACCCACAAGGTGGCCGCTCGGGATTATTGAAGAGACGTTCCCCGGACCAGATCGGTTAATACGAGTGGTGCAAGTCAGAACGAGTCAAAACACGTTTCGGAGACCAATAACAAAAATTAGTCGTCTACCCATGGATCAACCAAGGCCTCCAACAGCAGAACCAAATCCATAACAGGGAGTAACAATTCAAGTGCCGTCGTGTTAATGTCTAAGTCCATGGTAATGTCGTCCATCTGTCCACAATCAATCCTATCCCAGATCACAAAATTAATTCAGTTTCTTACAGATGTCCAACCTAAACTATACGGAGGAAGATTTGGCCGCCGCCGAAAACTATTGGCTATATGGCACCATTCCATCATTCGATAGTTCAATTCTGGAAAGTGACTGCGATTTCGAGACGGAATTTGCAGAGTTGTCATCTCTACTAGATGGTTCCACAACACAAGGCTCACCGAAGGGAGTCAACAAGTCGTCCAACCATCAAGGCATCCATATAACAACAAAGGCGAGCAACCTAAATGCGGACCAGCCCCAAGGGAGAGTGATTAGGCGGGCCAACAACCCACCCAGAGCACCTCCTCAGGAGCCAAATCCGAAAAGGATGAAGCCGATCGACATCTTAACGTCACCAAAACGCCCAATAGTGCAGAGGTCCTTCGAGGTGACACCGTGTGAACCCGAAATCCGAGTCCGAACGCAATCTAGGCGGATCCCAACCACCAAATACAACAACCCATAGGGTCAGGAAGAGCCGGTACAAGCAGCACCAACAAGATCAAATATACAACCTCTTGATGTAACAATAAAACCAGCTTCACCACAAAGGAAGCAGCATACGCCAAACATAAAAACCAAGGAGGCATCAAACAACTGCATAATTGATCTTACGGGACCAGACGATGAACCGTCAAACCTACCAAGCAAACAGAACCTGGCTGGACCAGTGAACACAGGACACCAAATCTCAACGCAATACCACTATGTGAAAAACCATAGCAACACGAACGTTCAGCTACAAGAGCCTGCTGTCATCAATGGGCGCCAAGTAAGAAATCTCACACTTTTAAGACCAACAACTACACTCGCCGAACTACGAGACAGAAGTGAAAACAGCTTTCAACGCTTCACCACAAGGGAGGGTGAAGACCTATACCTTCCTAAACACATCATTCAACGTATTAAGTTTGACCAGGTACGATCCACACGAAAAAAGGAACAGACCATAAGCCTACCCAATCGCTACCAGGTACGGCTACAAGTGAAAGCGGATGGACGTATTATCTTCCATCATCACCACAAGAGGGGACTTAGCAAAATCAATGTGATGTTGAACAAAGTTGTTCAACAGGGGGGAGAATGTTCAGCCCCAAACCCCCAACAAACACAAAAAAAAGATATGCAATAAAATATAATAAAAAAAAACCTCACCAGCAATAAAGTGTAATAAAAATCCTTAGACATTTGTTTTTTGTGTTCCTTGTTTTTTGTTGTTGTTTTTCTCCATAATCAACCTAAAAGGTAAAGGGCAATTTCATTAATAATTATATTTAAACCGTCCGACTTGAAAATATATACAATAAATAAAACAAATAAAAAATCAACAAAAATATGACATGCAAAAAAACAACAACAACAACAACTGCACTTCATAATAAACACACAAAAGACACAACAAATAACATAAATTACATGCATGAAACATAACACAGTAATAAAACACATAAAAAAAAACATTTTAACTAATTAAAAAACATTAATTAAATATAAAACATAGGAAAAATGTCATAAAAAGACATACACTCACACATAACCTTACATTTATAAAAAAAGTTGTTGTATGCAAACAACAACTTCTATTGACACCTGTTTACTTATGTAAACCACAGCACAACACTGAAACACCACGACAAAGGCATGCACGCACCTGCAAACCGCGATGTTTGCATTTCTATCGCGAAAAACACCGCGCACGTAATCGCAAAACATGACGTTGAGGCGAAACGTCAAACTTCATGCTGTATCAACATATGATACATGAAATCGGTGTAGAATTTAACGAAGAATACAGCGGTGATGCCAGAAAAACGAAATATTTTATAGATAAAAAGATATTTCCATAAAACATAAATTCTCATAAAGATAATAAGAGAAAAAGAGAAAATATAGTGAAAAAGGATGGATATATGAATTAATAAATTTATGATATTGCAGTAGAAAATAAGGAAATGGTCGAAAAGGACATTTTTAGTACACCATAAAAATTGAAGAAAAATAAGGAAAATCATAGTAAATTAATTGAAATTTTATGAAATTAAAAAGAATAAAATAATTAGAATTGAATAAAATAAGGGGAAATAGTTTGAAACTATTTTTATTCATTAAAAAAAAGGAATAACTACCCCCACCTAAAAATGGCAATGCAGTTCAAGCCAGGACCGTTGGGTCCAGTGTATAAAAACCCGAACCCAGAAGCCATCAGTCTCTCTTGTCGTAGTCGAAGAAAGGGCATTGCGCCAAGTGCAAGAAGTAACTTCCAAGATTTTCTACAAGTGTTTTTCAATTTTGAACAAGGATTTTTTCAATTTTTTAGTAAGGTATTTGCACCAATCATTAGATTTCCTACAGGCCAAATTGAGTCTGGGAAATGTTGCATGTTTGGTATTAATAAATGTTTATTTCAGCATTTTTTCAAAAGATAACATTCAGTACGACTTTATATCTACCTTAGTCAAGTATTAAATTGCTGTCTGGTTATCTCTTCTGATATACTCAGTGCAATTTTGTATACTAACTTCTGGTTAATTACTTTAGTCGTTGTCTGAATTTATCTGTCTTCCTATATATATTATATTATTGAAAAAATACTACTAACTAGAACACTGGTATCTGTCAACATTAATGTGTTAGTGGTTGGTAGTAGTGATATAAGATAAGTTAAGTTGAACATAAGTCCTATCTGTTAGCACCTAAGCAAACAGTTTTCTGAAATAAAGACAAAATTGAATTCTTACTGACACGTGTGTTTCCTTCATATTTTCCTTTTTTTTCCTTAGTGTAAAATTCCATTTTGCACTAAACACCAATTCTAAGTAAACATTAAAATGAAGGAGTCGAGTTCAGTAAAACATCACTTTGCATCTTTTTTATTCAAGAAACATCGTGTATTTAGGGTGAAATTATTCCACGTTGTAAAAGATTAACGAAATGGACTTATTTTGTTGAACATAACCGGATTCGTTGATGACCAAAATATAAATGAAAATTGACCAATGAATTCTTGCCATAATTCTTTTATTTTCTCGCATTAAATTTTATTTTATTTTTTCGTTGTGGTGGCACAAAGGTATAAATTATTCCACAGCCAAAAAGAACCTTTTATTGTAGGACCACCTCAACGCAATTTTATTATTTTTGGGGACGTGAGTCATGATATGATTTCCTGTTTTCCACTTAGCTAAGGTGAATGGAGTAAAGACGATTATGTGTTTCTACCTAGAAGCCACTATGGGGAAACAACTATATAACCAAAATTTCTTTATGTGGAAATAAAATTTTTTAATTTTTTGCGAACAGAATTTTTTGTGATTTAGATAAGGCTTTTTTGCCTTAACTTGAAGTTCGTATCCTAGGTGTATCATCGTGAATACAATATTAGTTATTGTCAACTGGCTGAAACATAAAATGGTTATTATAATAATAACTCTTATTGGACTACTTCCCGACGCTTTTGTTAGGCTGGTCTTCGGTAGGCCGAATTTTTCAAACAATTATTTTGCTATTCTCTTTCACACATTACACCCGTTGTTTTCGGCCGTTTACGTCCGTAAATTTCAGCCGATCAAATTTGTTTGATTATTCGGCCGAAATGGATACCGAAAAGTTGATAATGGAAATGCGTCTTCCTTTTATTTAATTTAGGATATATGTATTTATATGTGTGACCATTTAAAATGAAACAACTAGCATTTAAGATGAAAATTAACCCTTAAAGTTCGGCCGAATTTAAAGTTGAAATTCGTTTGAATACGGCCGTAAAAAATTCGGCCAAATACGGCTGTAAAAAATTCGGCCGAATCTGCTGCAGTGTGAGACAAGCCTTAGGCGTTCATCCACTTTTAACTTTACTTTTTACCTTTACTTTTTTAATTATCCTATTTTCTGATATATATATTTTAAAATACAGATTAATTTTATCCATTTCTTTCCTTATTTTTTGTTCTTTTTTAAAATTTTCAAAAATAATTAAAATCTTGCTTTTTTCCAGGTATGAACTAGGACACAATAAGTTGATGATGCAAGTAAGACTCAAGTCAATATTTAAAACACTGAATATAATTTTTTTGATGTTTATCTAGGTGAAAAATATGTTATTGCGGCATTAGAATTGTATACTTCGTTATCTGGAGATATTTTATAGTTGTGATATTACGCTATGCAAAATATATTCGATGATATACAACAAATCCATTATGAAATGCCATAAAAATCCTAGGAATCCGTTTGATATGCTCTCAACTGGGAATAATTCTGCAAAATCATGTTACATGAGATTTAAGATAAGACAGGATGAGCGTATATTACCCAAATTCTTCTGTTAATTATGAATCAGAAACTTTAGACATCTTGGATGGATGAAAAGGGTACTTCGATTAGGGCTATAACCAACAATTGCTAACATGCTTAACTGAATGATGACCAAGGCCACTAATGAAGAAGTGTGTATGTACATAAAGAGCCAAAGCTTGAAAAAAAACACTTTGGCATGGAAATAACAAATGAATAATGTGGAAGGTCCAAAATAAAAGCTAAATAATATTGTGGAATATTCTTACCAAGAATGTATAAAATAATGGTAAATAGCGATACATCATATTTCTAAAGGTTTGAGAAACATGGCTACTGTACTGTAACAATATATGGTGTCAATTGAAGTCGCGAATCACGGCTTGTGGAAAAATTTAGCCGTGCATGATGAAGGCATACTTTATCAGAATACGCTGCGCAGAAATAGTTATCTTGCATTGCTTCGGCTAATTTTGATGTAAAAGATGAGTCAGGCTCTGTACGTTTAATCACGGAAAAGCTGCTGAAATTCTTGAAGAAGTCCAGCAAGATAGGCAAGTTAGTAGTATCGATATTGGCACGAAGCTAGGCATTGAGTACAAAACCATTGCTCGTATGTACACGAGGAGCATCCGTTCAAAAGGTCATATTTCCGTTTTCAACTTTTTTTCATTTTAAAATTATTTTGAAAATATGACATAAAAGTCCATCGAATGAGCCTAAAAACTTATTCAAATGGAGCGTACTTTCCATATAAAAAACTCCAAAAAATTAGGATTCCAATCAAAATGACGTATTTCTGCATCTTGTGAAGGAAACGGTAATCCGCCATTTTTTTGGTGGCCATATTGCATCTATTAAGCATACTATATTATATTGTCATCGAAACTGAAACTGTGTGCAAAATTTCAGCATGATCGGATAACTGGAACCCCCTCAGAAAAAGAAGGTTTACTTCAAAATACGATCTGAATTTTCGTTTCATATAGTCCAGGTTCCATAGAAGAACGACCTTCACCGATCGAGTAACCGAATGAAATCTTTTTATTATGATAAAAAATATGCTAACAAACGTAACGGTGATGGGTTGCCTAACGAAATATGTTCAAGGCTATATTTAATAGGCGTTTTTCCCCATTTTTCGCCCTTTTCTCTATTTTGAGGAGAAACTATGTATTTTGGTGAAAATATCAATAGAGCAAAGTTATAAGGCCTAACATTTCCTATAAATTTTGTCTTCAATGTTTTTTTGAATTCTGTATAGTTTCGCCGCTACAGGCCGCTTTGCGCCTTTTTTAGATTTTGAGCCAAAATTATGCTTTTGTATGAAAAATGAAATAAGATCAAAGTAGTAGGTTCAGTTTTTCAACGGCTTTTCTTTGGACGCTTTGATTTATCAACAGAATCTGAAAAAAGACGCAAAACGGCCGCTAGCGGCGAAACTATGCGGAATTCGAAAAAACAGCGTAGACAAAATTTGTAGGAAATTTTATGCTCTACAACTTTTCTCTTTTGATATTTTCACCATAATTCATAGTTTCTCCTCCTCCTGAAGCTCCAGTTGATGTGCATTCAACGCAACGTTTAAACACGCATTTCGCTACGCACAACAATCAACAACCTAGTGGTTTGACCACTGCCCATTGCTTTGGGCCGGTAACAGTGGTCTCCTCATATAACGCTCACACGCCGATTGCAACGCATGTTCCAGCATATTCGATCAACCAGATAACCTCCGTGATATTATTGAAGTCCTTCCCGATTTCCATCCGTTGGAAGCAGCATCTCTTAATTCGTGTCAATTCATTGAAAGGGTGGATTAGCTCAGAATTGCGTACGGATGGAACGAAAAAGTGCTCTTGTTTGCTATAATTGCAAAGCTAAAGGGTCCAGCGAAATTATGGTTCGACAGTTGTGCTGTTTTCCACACCTGGACGGAATTTAGGCAAAATTTCCTGCGAGAATTCCTGCATGAATTTAATGTAGTTGATATTCATCTGGAATTGGCGGAAGCAAAACAAGGTACGAATCGGGCGAAGAATTCTATTATCGACTTCTTGCACTGGAGAGAAGAGGAAATTTACCAGACTCTGCAATAGCAAAGTATATCGTAAGAGGTATACGGGAACGTGATTTCGTAAAGTCAATTCGCTGCTACGGTATTTGTATACTGCGTCGAGTTGCTTACTGCAATCAAACGATACTATGGGTTTTTGAGCGCAAAACCTATCGAATCGAACCATACGGTAAACACATCAAGTATTTCTACGCCATCTGAGAACCGAAATCAATTCGCCTCAGTTAGAAAATCGATGTGCTACAATTGTCATCATAAACAATTGTCACTTCATTTCCCAGAGCCTCAAAGACGATCAAGGTGTTGAAATTGTATGCGTACGAATCATAAAACCGAAGACCAGGCACGTATCCAGGGGAGGGGCCCGGGGGGCTCGCCCCCCCCCCGAAATCACGAAATTTGAGAAATTTTTCCATTCGATATTCTTCACAGAAAAGTCTTCAGTATAGAATTTTCTATTCTTTGAAGTTTGATTTTTTAGTCGGCGGAAAGCACGACGAAATGCCGTTGTCCGCAGTTCAAGCTGAATACAAATTATGGTGTGCCGAGATATCATCCATTGACCCATCGACCGAAATTTTAAAACTGTTGGAGTATTGTGACAGAACATTTTTTCGCGGGATCAATCTTCTTCTCAAGGTTATGGCTACTCTTCCAGTCACAACGGCTAGTGTCGAAAGATCGTTTTCGACAATGAAGAGGATAAAAACTCTACCTCGTAGTGTGATCGGCCACGATAGGCTAAGTGCACTCGCGATGATGTCAATTCACTGGGATACTGTTGTTGATCCGGAGGAAGTCCTCGACCGCTTGGCGAAGAAAAAATCGAGGAAATTACTATTTTAAGGTGTGTGTTCTATTGAAAAATGAGTTCTGATCTAAATTTTGCTATTAACAAGTATTTTTTGTTAGACATTAAAAATGCTGAAACTTCTTTAAAACATCATAGTAGCTGTTTATTGTACACCTTGTACTGCATCTTTTTCTTGCACAATAAACAATAATAGATTAAACGTCACGTACTGATTTGAGATTGATGTGTGATTCGCCTTACCCTGAATTTATTCAAATAAGTCCACATTTTTGAGTGATTTTCGTCTTTGAGCCCCCCCCGAAACGAATTTCTGGATACGGGCCTGCCGAAGACTGTCGTGTACCTTCGAAAAAACAGCCTGTGCAGAGCGTAAATGTTAATGAAATTCAACCGGCGGCAGAAGACTTAAAACCGTCCGATAAAATTGTAAAACTTATCAAATTAAATGGGAAAGTGTTCGAAGCGTTTGTTGATCCTGGAAGCTCATACACGTTACTAAGACGACCAAAAAGAATTGAATTATCATTCAACAGTACCCCAACGAACATCAAGATCGCTGGATTTGGAGGCGGAGTTTATCGTTGCAACGAAAAGTTTCAGATAGGTATAGAAATGGATAAACAGTTATTCGATATTGAAGCGCTTGTTGTAGACGACGAATTTCTTGGTTTTGATGTACTTTTAGGAAGAGATGTACTGTGTCGCGAAGGAAAAAGTTTAATAATACAAAACAGAAATTGTTGGATAGAAGAAAACTCGCCGTTGAGTATCAATTCTGAACTGACATCAGCCGAATCAACAAAATTAAAATCAATTTTGCAAAACTACCGCAATCGTTTCGCAAATTCTACGTCCGAGTTAAGTAGTTGTTCAACGATAAAGGTAGACATTAACGTAACTACGGATGAACCGATCAGTTCAAAACCGTGTCGTATTGCCTTCGCTAAGAGGAAAATCGTTGAAGATATTGTATCGGATTTACTAAAACAGGGAATAGTACGTCCTTCGGAATCTGAATACATTTCGCCAATCGTATTAATCGAAAAGGAAAATAAAAAAACTCGTCTCTGTATTGATTTCCGGCGTCTGAAAAATATCACGAAACGACAGCCCTATCCGATGCCAATTCTAAAGGAACAATTCGCTTTAGTTGCGGAACACAGTTTCTTCACGACGTTAGATTTAAAAATGGGGTGTCATCAGCTGGAAGTCGAAGAATCATCCAAGCAGTATACTGCCTTATAATGCATCATGGGCATTTCGAATACAATAGGATGCCTTTCGGTCTCGTCAACGCTCCGGGTATTTTCCAGAATTTGATGAATAAAATTATTAACGAAATGGAACCAGGTGAAGTATTAGCGTACTTGGACGACATCATTATTCCTAGTGGAACTGTAAACGAAGGATTGCTTCGTCTCGAAAAATTTTTAAAAATACTTGAGAAACATAACCTTACTGTACATCCCGGAAAATGTCAATTTTTAGCTACCGAGATTACATATTTGGGACTCATTATAAATAAACAGGGAATCAGTCCGGGTGAATATAAGGTATGCGCCATTAAAAACTTTAACCCACTTATTACTCGCTCATCGCCGCTCCTATCAACAACCTTTTAAGGAAAACGAATCAAAATAATTTTATGTGGTGAAAGGAACAACAATCAGCTTTAGAGAAGTTGAAAGAAATTCTTTTCAATCATCCTGTTCTCGTGATGTAAAACTTCTCGGCTCAGCACGAACTCCATACGGACGCTAGCTCTTTGGAATTAGCGGGAATACTGCTGCAATCAACAGATGGGAAAATTTGGAACCCTGTGGCATATTATAGCCGAAGATGTTCCCCAACTGAGAAGAATTATCATAGCACGGAGTTGGAATTACTCGCAGTCGTTGAAGCATTAACACTAGAAAGTCCGAGGCGAAAGATCTTTCGCTTTTCAAAATTCAAACTCTTCTAAAACGAATAATTTTCAATGGATCTTTTTGAAACTTTATGACTTTTATTAATATATGGTAAAGATCATTTTCTTATCGTTTAAATTTTTTTTCAATTTTTATTTTTTATTTATCTCATTGTTTTCCTTAAAAGACCAAGGCGAAAGATCTTTTGCAATTCTAAAAACAATTGATTCTGCAAAAATAATAAACGGACTGGGAAGTGATTTCACTTGGAAGAAGACCTCCAGGTAGACGGGGTTAGCAAAATGGCCCAACTGCATACGCTAAGAGAGAAATCAAGGAGGTTAGCGTGGCTAACGCGTGGTTCAATATTATTGACAAGAAAATTTTGAAACACATTTAGAATTGTACTGAGAATGAAGCTCAACGACAACTCGAGTCTGATAACTGGTCAATGTCTCTCGAGGAGTTATTAGCATTTATTGCCATACTATATGCTCGCGGTGCAACAGGATCGAAAGGACTTCCTTTGGATTCTTTATGGTCATCAAAATAGGTACTGGATTTCTGCAAAATTACAGTCAGTCGCAATCGCTTTAAAGAAATCTTGAAATATATAAGATTCGACGACAAAAACACTCGTTCTAAGCGTTTGAAAACAGACAAGTTTGCCCTGGTGTCCTTTATTTGAAACAAATTCATAGATAACAGTCAAGCGTGCTCCATCCCGGTTCCGACATCACAGATGACGAACAACTCTTTCCAACGAAAACGAGATGTTTGTTCACTCAATTTATGGCATCTAAGCCGGACAGGTACGGTCAAAAATATTGGCTAGCGGTGGATGTGGCGTCAAAGTATATAGTGTACGGGTTGCCGTATCTTGGAAAAAATGAGCAACACCCAGAAAATCAACGGCTTTCCGAGAATGTTATTCCCAAATTAGCTGAACAGTTTCTCAACAGTGGTAGAAATTTCATCATGGACAACTTGTTCACCGGATTTTCATTAGCTGAAAATCTGAAATCTAAAAGCAACAAGAGAAATACCTGCTGTGTTCGCAGACCATTGTATGAGTCGGCGATTCTCAAAAAAGGACAAACTACATTGACAGTGTATCAAGGTAAAGCTGCTAAAAATGTCATTGTTCTGAGCACAATGTATCCTGAAGTCGAAGTCCAATCAGATGTCAAAAAAGGCCAATTCTATATTATAACGCAAACAAATGCGTTGATGTTGCAGATCAGGTGGCCTGCAAATATTCTGCCAAAGCATCGTGTCGAAGGTGGCCTTTTGATACTTTCTGCAGCGTACTTGATTTGGCTTGGATCAACGCATGGATTCTTTATAAGGAAGTCACAGGGAGCAAGATTTCACAAAGGCTGGTATTTACTCGATTTAGATGAAGAATTGAGTAAAGGCTATGCGGAAGCTAAACCAAGGAATAACAATACTGAAATTTTGGATGCAGGCACGTCGGTTTCTTTGGAGTCGTTCAAAAATTGTCAGATAGGAAAGAACTGCAAGAGAAACAAGGTAACAGAAAGTGCTCCATTTGTTCAAAAGTTACTTGGAAGATTAAAAAGACAAATAATAAATAATTATTATCAGTATTACACACAAACTACATCGAAATGTTAACTAAATTACTGAAAAACAGGTTGCGAAAGATCTTTCGCCTTGGACTTTCAAGGGTGTCAATATGTTCGGACCTTCTAGTGTTAACAAGATTTCGTTTACCTGCTGGGTAAAAAGTTTAATTTGGTTACTGATTGTGCTTCTATTACTAGTTTGAAGGCGAAAACGGAACTTAATTCTCGTATCGCTCGCTGGTATTTGAAATTAATGGAGTATGACGTACTCTTATACACCGCTCTGGGAATCGAATGCTACATGTTTGCGGATTAAGTCGTTCGCCTGTTTTGCCGCCACAACCGGTGGAAGAGGCAGGGCATGTGTTACACATTGAGCCTACATCTGACGATTGGATCTGCGCCATACAGTCCCAGGATCCAAAATTAAAATAAATCATTCAAATATTGGAAGGCGCCATCAAAGACGGTCAGACCAATCAGTTTCGTAAAGAGTATCAGCTAAAGAATCACCGTCTATATCGTCGAGAAGATAGCGAAAGTAAATTGGTTATTCCGAAAAATATATGTTGGAGAATATACAAACCACTCACGATCGCGCTGGGCAGTTTGGCCTGGAAAAGACTGTCGAACGTACAAAAACTCCCGGCTAAAGGGGGCCCCGAGAATAGATTGCAACCCAAAAAGTTAAAACCCCATATCCTTGCATACTAATCGCCTAGGGGCCCCGAAACTATTTTGAAACCCAAAAAGTCAAGACCGCCCTATCCATGTGTTCTACTTGTCAAGCAAGCACTAATATAGAGCTGAAACCCAAGCACGCAGCACTCTTAAATATATGTTATGTTTCTATGGATATGGATTCTTCTACTCATCATACTTAAATAGTAAACACTAGAGAAGAGAAAACTTACCCAGCGAGAAATGAAGCTAGAACACTCTTAAAAAGCTTGGGGCGTTCCCCTTCCTATCCCAGTTCTATATCTTTTTTAACATTGCATGATTGCAGTGGGGAACACTCCTTTTACTGCTGCTTTTTTAGAAGCGTTTTTGAATCAGTTACAAAAGTAGAAAAATTTTTCTAACCCTCCAATTTATGTTGTAGTTGTATCAGTGTCGAAAACCTTTATATTTTTGTTCACCTTGTGCAATTGCCTTTTCGTCGACAGCGGCTTTACCAACCGGTCCCCCAACTAAGTACCAACCGCGTTCAATATGCTGCTTGGCCAACGCATCGAACGAGAACGGGTCTCTGTTTGCCGTTTTCTTCGTTCCATACAATTCCTTAAATATCCAATCGGATCATATTAACAGCGCTCCGAATTCGCTTCCCTTATTAGTGCTTCGAATTTTTCGCTCTGGGATAGCTTGGATTGATTCTGCCAAAAGAAATATGAGTGCTGAACCCCAGAGCTAAGCACAAGGGCCTGTCTACATAAACCTGTTCCATTCTAGGTTAAACTATGTAACTATGTTACGTTGTACTGGTGGTGTGTTGTAGCTGGCAGCCATCCGGAATTTGGAAATTTCTGATTATTCTCGAGCTGGTTGGGCCATTAGCTGGAAATGTTCGGGGAGCCAGCGGAAGATACAACCTGCGCTGGTATCCAGCTAAGTGGAAACCCCGCTATAAAAACCGACTGTTCGGTATCTATATATTGACCTGAAGCATATATTTATCGGCACGTTTTATATCCCCCAATTCCGACGAATCTAATTACGATGATCTTTTGCATATAGTGGAGGAAGTTAACGAGGCACTCTGCGGTCATGACTTCATATTTATCCTTGGTGACTTCAACCGGCCGAATATTTCTTTTATCCCCGGCGAGGAAGATAATAAATTACTTCCTATTAATGCCATTAATGCCGTCGATATAAAGGTTATCGACACTTTTTACGGCAATGATCTACACCAAATTATCAGGCAACCAAATTCTTGTGGTAAATGGCTTGACCTTATCTTCACCAATTCACACGAGGAGGTGAATATTCTACCCGTTTCCGACGAGGATAACCTGTTTACTAACTCTATTCACCACTCCGCATGGATGCTCGAGCTTAATTGCTCAGTCCCCAAACTTCGTACATCATATAACAATATAATTGTTTATGATTTTAAAAATGCGGACTGGGAGAGTATTGGCTTCGAAATATCCATAGTCGACTGGGAACATAGGCTGTCTAGTAACGATCTTGACGAGATAGTGTCTGTCATGCTTCTATGCTATCATTTTTAAGACCATCGACAAATATGTACCCAAAATTAGAAAAAGGGATAAAGTATCGGAACCATGGCTGGATAGAGATACTAGATTTCTACGTAATCAAAGAAATAAATTATATAATATGATCAGAAATAATTCATATGTAAACGAACGATTGAATTCCGAACACATTAGGTTAGCCTCAGAATTTACTCTTAGGTCTCGCGAGGCCTACTCTGCATATATTAGGTCTGTTGGAGATAACATCATAAGTGATCCCAAAAAAATTTTTGATTACGTTAATATCAAACGGAAGACCTCGGGCTACCCAACGTCAATGACGAATGGCAGAACTCGCTCCCCGTGCCCCAAGTAATTTGTAGCATGTTCGCTGAGAGGTTTGGTGAAACCTATAGCCCCATATCTAGTGCAACAGACAATCTGACTGACTTGCACACTGACACCTCCCTCATAAACGGCATATCCCTCTCTGTCGACGAGATTTTGTCGGGTCTAAAGAATCTTGATATGAAAAAAAGTAATGGTCCCGACAATCTCCCTCCTATTTTCCTGCAGTGCTGCTCAAAACATATCGTAATTCCTCTTCACGTTATCTTCAACAAATCTTTATCGTTAGGTAAGTTCCCTATGCTATGGAAGAAATCCTACCTAACGCCAATCTATAAATCCGGTGATAAGCAGTCTGTGGACAACTATTGGGGGATTGCCATCTTATCTTCAATTCCTAAGCTTTTTGAAAAACTTGTTTTCGACAGGATTGCCCCTCTTATCGACCCATATCTAAACGAACAACAACACGGCTTTCGGAAAGGGCGTTCAACAACTTCTAACCTTATGGTGCTTATCTCCGAATTGCTATGCGGTATGGAGAGCGGCCATCAACTGGTTGCAGTGTACACTAATTTCAGCAAGGCCTTTGATCGAGTAGACCACGACATTTTAATTGCAAAATTATTAAAATTTGGAATATCAGATTCTGCCCTGGAATGGTTAAAATCATATCTGAACGAAAGAACACAGGTTATCAGATTCCAAGGATTTCTATCTAATGAGATCGAAGTAACCTCTGGCGTTCCTCAGGGTAGTCATCTTGGTCCTCTCCTCTTTAATATTTTTATCTCCGATCTTTCAGAAAAATTAGTAAATATTCCACATCTTTTCTACGCGGATGACCTCAAAATCTATAGTGTCATTAAAGGCCAAACTGATGTTTCCTTCATGCAGACGAAACTCAATGCCTTACAAGACTGGTGTACTACGAACAAACTGCAAGTTAACACCAGCAAATGTCATGCAATTACCGTCTCCCGTAGTAGAAACCCACAGAAGCAGTACTATTATCTCAACGGCATGATGTTGAATCAGGTTGATCATATCGTAGATCTAGGCGTGGTCCTAGACCAAAAACTCAATTGCAACCTGCAATACGATAGTATTACTGCTAGAGCCAACAAACTTCTTGGCTTCATCAAGAGGAGAGCCAAAGAATTCAGTAATGTACGGGTCACGAAAACATTCTTCTGTTCTCTAGTCCGCCCTATATGCGTGTCCTATCTGGGATCCTATATTCCAAGTAAGCAGTAGCAGGATTGAATCAGTTCAGAAGAGATTTCTCCTTTTTGCCTTGAGAAATCTACACGACCCACATGACTACGAAAGCCTACCGCACTACTTGGACAGGCTGAAGGTGCTTGATCTCATGCCGTTATCTAGCAGGAGAAAACTGCTCATATCTTGCGTTGCCTTTGACGTCCTAAGTGGTAAACTTAAAGTGCAATTTCTGTCGGACAAGATCAAATTCAATGATGAAGTCCGACACACACGTCATACTAAATTACTTCGGGAATACCGTCATCGCACCGATTACGCTAGGAACGATCCCGTCAACAGATGTTGTATGGTCTTTAATACTCACAGCTCCTGTTTCTCCCCCTCACTCAACAAGGCATCCTATAAGAAAACACTCAGATCTCTACTAACATAACTCCCACCTCTCTTTACAATTATTATAGTAGTAAGTTTCAGTAGTTGTCAATAGTTATTAATTTAATCAATTATTTATAATAATAATAAGGACTGTTGTACTACTGTGTTTTTTAATTTAAGTGTGCCTTGTTTGGCTAAACAAATAAATAAATAAATAAATATTTAATGCCCTGAATGAACTTATTTTTAAGTTACCACAATTTTTTTTAGTCAAAGATTTTTTGGAATTTCAAAATCCTTAAGGGGCCCCAAACATATTTTAGCCCCGGCCCGCCGGTGATGTGGCGGGCCTGGTCGGGTGTGGAATGCTGCTATAATAAATCGAAAAGTGGAAAATCGGAAGCGCAACTACATCTTTACGAGAACGAACCTATTCCTTTCATCCGTAGTTCTTCAGGTCATGTCTATATATTGACCATAACTGATGCATTCAGTAAATACACAATTGTAAAACCAGTGAGAATTACTAAGTCTATGGGCGTCGTTAAAGCGTTGAATGAACTTTCGAGTTACTTCGGCTTACCTAAATGGATCATTACTGATCGGAGTTCCGCCTTTACATCGCATATCTTCAAGAATTTTTGCGACAACTATAATATTCAACATGTGAAAATTGCTGTAAGGACACCCCGCTCGAATGGTCAAGCCGAGCGCATATTTACGTACAACTGTAGGTCAAAACCGTAATTGGGACTCAAGTTTACAAGAGCTACAATGGACCTTAAATTCACAACAAAATAAAACGACTGGGTTTACACCAATTGAGCTTATTTTTGATTTTAAATTAAAGGACGTCATCTCAAACCGTCTCATTTCAGATTTAGATGAGAAGCCAGATGATGAGATATGTTCTATACATTCAAAACGTAAAGAGCCCAGCAACATAAATGGAAATTGCGGTTTGATCCTCAGCATAAAACTCCTCGAATATATGAAGTTGGTGAATTAGTGGTCATCGCAATGGAACCCCGGCGACGGGTGAAAGTCGTAAGTTAGTGCCACGCTATAAGGGACCCTACATCATAAGAAAAAATCTTGGACGCGACCGATATGTTGTCGAAGATTTGGATGGACTGAAAATTACCAACAAGAAGTTCTCTTCCGTTTTCGCAGCTGACAAAATTAAGCCATTTTGTCAATCAACACCTAATTTGTTTGAGAAGACGCAATGTGACGACGAGATCGAGGACGATGATTCATCAGGACTGGCCCAGTTGTCAGTGATATCTGGAAGTGAATTAAAGGCAGGAGAAGTAGTAGGCGAGGAAAACTTAGTAGGCGAGAAGAGAACGTAACCTAAACCAGGAGAGACGTGTTCATTTTTCTTAACAACTATAATTAATCTTTTCATTATTGTTTTATTGGCATAATCACTCCAAAAGTTTATCCTGACAATAGGAACAGGCAGTTTTTTTTCGATTTCAGTAATAGTAGAGTGAAAATTAACAAAAAAATTGATGTAACCGGAACATTTCATACATGCACCTGAGTCGAAAGCCGAAGAATTTGGAAAAATCAAATACGAGCATAGCGAGAAAAGTGCATAAAAGTGCATTTGGAGTGCATCGCAACACTATTTTTCAAAGATCTACGGCTCTATTGATCGTAGAAAAATAAGAAAAAGGAAAATACTCGTGAGTAAAATCCACAACTCACTTTAAAATTACAATTTCTCTCTACTATAAAATTTGTTTATGATGGAAATACGACCTTTTGAGCAGATGCACCTCACATCATATACAGTAGAATTTTTCGAAAAAAAACAGGAGAGGAACATTTAAATTTACCTAATATTATGGTCTTTCCAATACTCCATATGGACAAGATCTACATACGTGTCCTACTGGGACTTACTCCTCGGTAGAGTCAGTTGGGTAAAACATTTAACTTATCAGAGCGAATAATAACCTACTCAATAAGACTACTCCTCAGTAGACTTTATATGATTTGACATCAAGATAGACCAATCTCTCTTTGAAGGCTGGTGCCAACCAAAGTGACTTGGATTTAGGACTAGCAAAAGGAACATCCTTCCTGCGGTGGCTCTATGAGTCTATGGAGACGAGAATATCTCTATATTCTTTAGTATTAGGTCCTCTTATTAACCTCCAATTAATCTATTTATCTGGCCTAGGCCTTCAAATATGGTAGAATGACGAATGAATAGGGAATGACGAACGAATATTCCGGTTCGAAAACCATTGGTGACCGAGAGCGACAGAGTTAGCGTTCCTGCTGCCAAAACACAAATCCCAGTCACAGTCTAGGACCCCAATAAACTGCAGCCAGTTAGTCTCAGGCTCAAGTTAGGAACAACTATTGAAGAGCTGTTTTATTTAAGGCTAAAGATCAAAACGGAAGTCAGCACTGACTAAATAGTGATCTCAGTTATTAGGAGGTGAGTCAACTTCGACCGAGCATCTTTATTAACTGTAAATAAGAAATAGGGTAAGGGTTGGGTCCTTGACTCGAAACGTCAGGGGCTCTCGTGTGATGATCTATAATATTATGAGATAATCATTGCCAACTAATTTATATTAAGAACGCTAAAAATACCAAAAAAATAAAGATACTAAGTACCAACGCAAATGGTCCTTTGGAGAAACTATAACGAAGGATTTGCCAAAAACAAATTGAGCCTAGTCGATGCCAAAGGTTAAAAATCCAACCATTTTCCTACGCAAATTTATAAGTTCTGTACTTAATTGTGTAGTTGTTATAAATAAATAAATAAATTAAATTAAATTAAATTATCCATAAGGAATCACTGAGGATATTTTTTATTCATATTGGTTTGACTACACATGAAGAGACAAGTAATAATATCGTGTAGGAAAAGAGCTGAGATTTTATAAAAAATTCAAATGTTCAATCAACAAAACAATTTTTATTGCAAACAATAAAGAGCAACAAACACGTCTTAGTTAAGTTCATCGATCTGCTTCTCGACATCCTTCTTGAGCTGCTCAACTGCCAAACGAGTTTTGCCAATGCAAACTGCTCCAGTTACTTCATCGAAGCCAGTGTTGACAAATTTCCTTTGCAGATCTAAAACATCAGTAGTGATGAAATCGAAGAATTGTTTGCCTTGTTCAACTAGTTTTTCGCTGCACTCTTTAGCGTCCCTACTGTTTGCACATTTTCCAATATCAGCAGTAATTGCAGAGAACAATTTGTAGCCGGTGTTTATGGTTTTTTTCGACTGATCATAAAGACCCTGGATTGGTTTAATAGTGTGCTCGTAGCACTCATTGACCTGTTTAGTGGTTTCTTCAACGAATGACTGCAAGATTTTTTGTCCTTCTTCCTTTTGTTCCTTGCCTGCAATCTTCTTCTCCATTGCGGATTGGAAGGATTTGATTCCAGAGCTGATTTCGAAGATCAGTTTTTCAGCCTGTTCTGTGTATTCGGCGAATTTCTTATCAGCGGTTTCACTCAATTCGTTCAATTTCTTGTGTCCTTCGTCGACGTATTCTTCAACCTTCTCGAAGAAAGCCTTAACTGCCTGATCCATTATGTTGGCGAGTTTGTCCTTTGCTTCTTGGTACTTCTGCTCAAGTTGATCTTTCGTCTTTTGGAAGTATTCAAAAGCGCCATTTTTGAAGCTATTAAATTGATTTGTAAGCGTCGATGTGAATTCTTCAAATTTCTTGTTAATATCTCCAAAAATGTCTGTGATCCAGCCGAAGAATGGTTCCGGTGCCGGTTTGGCTTCGATATGAGATACGCAGAATACTGCAACCAAAAATACTGCGAGAAGCTTCATGTCGATGTCTTTACTGATTAAGAACTGATAAAGTGTGAGATAAATTTGCTAACTTATATAGTCATTTACACCATTGTTTGTTCCTTGCTTCGTTGATATGGTTTAGGCCTGAAGAATATTGAAACAACTGCAATTCTCGTTCCTCTATTGATGTCTCCAGGTGAACGAATTCCTCGTCGCAATTTGGATATTTAGACAGTTGAAAATTGTACAGTTACTAAAGTAATATTAGGCAATTGTGGAAAATCGTTATTTTATTTGAACTATTCCAATTTTAACATGCTCTCATCGCGTGCCAAGCATATGTTTTGTTGCGGGGTGATTTTTAAATAAGAAAATTATGATATTAAGTGAATTTAAGTAGAACTTTATTGTTAGTGAATATATGTTTTATTTTCTATGATGTGATGTTTGTGATATATTCAATTCCTTTAAATAGTCTAAGATACGTAGAAGAGCGACCTTCACCGATCGAGTAACCGAATGAAATATTTTTTATATGACAAAAAACATGCTAACAAACGTAACGGTGATGGGTTCTCTAACGAAATATGTTCAAGACTATATTTAATAGTCGTTTTCTCCCCATTTTCCGCCCTTTTCTCTAGTTTTAGGAGAAACTATGCATTTTAGTGAAAATATCAAAAGAGCAAAGTTGTAGAGCTTTTCCTACAAATTTTGTCTTCACTGTTTTTTCGAATTCCGCATAGTTTCGACGCTAGCGGCCATTTTGCGCCTTTTTCAGATTCTGTTGATAAATCAAAGCGTCCAAAGAAAAGCCGTTGAAAAACTGCAACAACTACTTTGATCTCATTTCATTTTTCATACAAAAGCATAATTTTGGCGCAAAATCTAAAAAAGGCACAACGGCCGCTAGCGGCGAAACTGTGCGGAATTCGAAAAAACAGTGAAGACAAAATTTGTAGGAAATTTTTGGCTGGCTAAAAGCAGGGGCCTGTTGCACGAAACAACAAGTCTACAAGTGCCTGTAAAATAATACTTGTAATACAAGTCCACCAAATTTTGGTTGCACAAATAATTTTTCTACACTTCTAGAATAATTTAAAATTCCTAAAATATGTGGAATAAATTTTACAACTCTAGAAGCCGTTAACGTTATTTGCGGTACTTCCTTTTTTTAATTTTTTAATTTTTTAAAATTATCTCGAACAGATTTCTGCTCAAATAAAATTCATTTGTAAAAACTGGAATAGGCAGGCCGAGGAAAAGATGGAAGGATGCGGTTGTAGCAGATGCGAAGAAATTACTCCATATATCGAACTGGAGAACTTCGGAACAGGAAGAAAAGATTAGAGGAAGCCAAGGCTCGAGTTGGGCTCGCCATTGGAAGAACAAGAAGAATCTCAACATCTGCCTTACGTATTCGGAAGACTTTTTAAAAACCTTTTAGCTTAAGGCTGGAGTACAATGATTCCGCTCCGTACCGTTTCGTATAAATGTCAAAAGTCGGATTGTAGGAATTTTCATTGGAAATGTTCGTGGAAACGGAAGGGTGACTACAATGGACGGTTCGGAACGGTGCGGAATGGAAAAGATGAGCAAATTCCATCTTTTTACGAAAAGGTCGGAAGACATAACCTCATTTGGTGGTCGGTAATTTAAAACATAAATGTGAACGACGAAATTATTAATTGAATTAGTAAAAAAATATCCGGAAAATTTTGATAAAAAAAATTAATTCTATTTGGACACAACATTTTATTTATTTCTGCACTCATTTCTTTTAAACTTGATAGTTGTCAAAAACGGAATGAATAGGTTGTATTGTAGCCAGTTATCCAACTCCACGGGACGGTACGCTTACGGTGCGGTTCGGAACGGAATCATTGTACTTCAGCCTTTAAGCTTTAGTTTTACTCATACAAAGCTTTAGTTTTGATTGTTGCCTTGCTTCATATTTCAAGCAATTTTGTTGGTGGCCATGGAAGTTGTCATTTAGCACACTCAATAGACCGGTTCTCGTTCCATTGCGGAGGTCAAGTAGCACTAGACGTAATTAGTACTCAGTTGGGGGACCGCTTGGAAAAACGAAACTCGCGTTTAAAAATATAAAACTTTCGACACCGATGCAGTTATTACTCGCATATCCACACCGAAATTCTCGAACTCTTAAGGTGGATTTACATTTGCGACGTTTTTCCGTCGCGCCGGTGTTTTTTAAAATTTCGACCAATCAGAAACAATCTCTGCGACATCTTGCCGTCACGGCGAAGAGCTGAACAACTTTCAACTTTTTCTGTGGCAGGGTGATAGAAACAGCTGATTGTAAGTAAAATTTGAGGTTATGTGTAACTGAAATGTTTGTTTATTTGGATTTGTTTGGTTTTGCTTGGAAGTAAAGATTATTAAAATTTGTTTGTTAGTTGAGTTGTTATTGAGTGAATTATTTGTGCCTTTTTTTTTAAATTTAAAGTTTTTTAAAAGTGTTTGCCTGCGACAGAATTCGTCGGAAATGTAAAATGCGTATTGAAAACCTGCGACAGAAATGATCAGCTGTTATGCGGCGCGGCAGAAAAACGTCGGATATGTAAATCCACCTTTAGCCTCCATGTTCCACTCGGAATGGGGCAAGGCGTTAGATGCCCCTGTGGCAATCCAAACGGGGTCCACATGGAGTAGTGGGGCTACCCTCATAGGGGCCCTATCTGCACCCCTGAAAATGCGAGATAAATTCTGTGCCTTGACGAATTTAAGTATAACACGCTGGTCATGCAACTATGTAGCAGCCAGAGCCCTCATTCATGGTTACCATCAGATTCATAAAGCCTTGACTGAGATTAGCATTGATGAAAATCAAAAGGCCATTGTGAAGAATGAAGCTTTCGAATTCCTTCGAAAAATTGATCGCCTGGAAACTGCAGTATACACAAAAATTTGGCATGACATTCTCGACAGATTTGATGCAATCAGCTAATATTTGTAAAGTTTCATGATGGTACTCAATACCAATCTTTCGAGTCGAAAAGGGGTTTTTTCTAAACGTATAAAAAAGGAGCAAAGCAATTAGCGAAGACTGAAAACTACGACACCAAGTTCAAAAACCAAACCTACAAAAGTAGCTAGTCGGGTACAAACAAACACCCTGTGTCCAGCTTTCAACAAGAGATAAATTCCGCGTTGAAGCATTTCTTCCAGTTGTGGACTCTTTAACCACGTTTTTATCACAAAGGATCTCAGCATATGAAGTTGCTTGCGAAGAATTGAACGGAAAAGCAAAAAATATGGTTGATTGTTACGTAGAACAATGTAGACTCTTGGTAAGAAATTGTGTCAACTCGCCGAATTGGCAAAGCTATATGAAAAGCCAATTGGAGTATCCGGGGGAACAATCTTTTACCACAAAATAATGGAAAACAATTTGCACTCAACTTTTGTAAACCCTGAAATAGTTCTTTGCATATACTGCAATAGGATGTAGGTATTCGTTAGCATATACAAGATTCTATTTAAAACTATAATGAACAACTGAATATTCAGGTAAATTAGATAATGCCAGAAAAACGGGAACTGTAGGAGGACCAAATGCCAAATTAACGCCGGTTGACGACCTTGTACTGGTCTTAATTTAAAACATTTCAGCTGCAAAGGTGTTTTAACTCAAGCCGCTGATCACTAACTAAGTTGTAAAAATTTTACACATCTCAGTTTGTCTATAAAATTTTGCTGAGAATTCTACAAGTCTAGGTCTAATTGAACCTACACTTGTAGTTTCGTGGAACAGAAACTATAGACCGGGAGCTGAGCGGCCAAAAAATGCAACTGTTTTAGAAAAGCTGAAATTTTGGTATTATTTAGTAATAAGGGTGTAAAGCAATAGTCCGCCGACAGTCAGCTGGTTTCCCTAACATTTGGCGTGGGAATGGTTTCAAAGTTGTCAAAGAAGCAAGAATGCTTTATTATATCAGAAAATTGGTTTGTGAATACTAAAATAACTGAAAAACGATATGGATATGGTCAGTCTTCAAAATTTATAACGGAACGCGTCAGCAGCGCGTCAAACACAAAAAATTTAGTTGATGAAACTGTTTTATAAAATGTAAAATTTGGTCTACAAGTAGTTAATATTATTAAAAATCAAATAGTAGAAAGTAATAGAAGTTTTAGGTATTTTTAAAAACATTCTCGGCGTTAATCGAAGGGGGCGGGGGAGGGGGGAATGGACCAATGAAGTTTCTGGCAACATTTAGAACCATAATCTGTAAACCTTTCTGAGATCAAAACAATTGATAAAAGGCGGTTCTCACATTTTGCACACTCAATTCACTCCACCTCCCAGTCTATACCTATTACTATTTTTTGGAAACGATTATCGCTGTAGAATGTTTTTGCAAATACCTAAAACTTCAAGTATTGATATTTCAAAAACGAAGCGAGATATCGAAAAAAGATATTTTACATTTTCGTCTTGTTTTGGGGTGTTTTATCGAAATTCATAATTAAAATATCGGTGGCACGGAAATCCTAGCTGTGTTATAACTATAAACCTATGGGAAATACCTCAAAAAGTCACCTTCAAGTGTCAATATCTCGAAAACTAAGCGTGATATCGAAAAATGGTATTATATATTTTCGTCTTATTTTGAGCTGTTCATCAAAATCCATCGTCAAAAAGCGGGCCACGGAAGCCGTAGAGGTCCCAATAAAAAAAGGGGGTAAAAAAAATTGGACTCAAAAATGGGCCGGCAACATTCGAGATATTCATCACTGAGCTATTCTCAACTGAAATCTGTCGACGGGATGCGGTCCTCACATTTTGCACACACAATTCCGCCCAGCTCCCAGTCTATAATGTATATAAATTTACCAATTCACAAAATATTTATACATTGTATTTCACATATAAGTTGCAGATAGAATTTAGCCCATGCATGCACCTGAACCGGTCAGATAAAAAATTACCGTTCAAAAATCGGTGGAGCCGTCAATTTTCATCGAATCAACTTCACTTTTTTTTTAAATGTTCGTTGTGCAATTCTCTATCGATCTGTCGAGCCGGATTTTTCATATAATTTTCAATTTTTAACAATTTTCAGTGGAAATTAAGTTTTTTTTACAAAAATATATATTATATTAATTTTATTAATATCTGTCTATATATCACCCGATCAAAAAATCAATGAAATAATTAGATTTATTTATAGATCACTCTTACCATACTCAGCTGAAGTTGCGGCAATACTCAATCAAAATCGAGAAAAAATCCCGATAATTATTGGTGGAGATTTTAATACAAATTTCTATTCAATATCGTCAGCTCCATTAATACTTTTTCAAAGAAAAATTTGATTTGATTACATATGTCCAATAATCCTACAGAAGCAACCACAAATCATGGAACAACAATAGATGCAGTTTTTACGAGATATCTAAATTCGGTCAACACAAAATTTTTTGTATCACATTTTAGTTATCATAAGCCGCTGATCACATATGTGTAGAAAGCAATCAAGGCTGTAATGAATGAAAGACAAAAATAATAATCTACAAAATTTTTAAAAAATTGCATGTGGATTAGGCCTACCGGGGATACAACGATAAAAAATGCGCCTCAAGGTGGTGTGGAAATGACTTTTTTGACCAAAACGCGTGTTGAACTACACTTAAGGTTATAAATCGTAGGAAATTTTCTCTAGTTTAATTTTGTGTATGAATGTTTTTATCGTAAAATGAGTCGGAAAGGAGATATTGTCAAAAAACTGTTTTTAGGCGCCATTTTTCCAACATGGCGACGCGAGCGGCAAAGATACGAAGTGGCAAAGTTGAAATTCGGAAAGAGCACATCGAAATTTATAAAATTACCCATTTTCAAAACTTCCGGTAAACTTTCCAGGTAACCTCTTTTGTAGAACCAAATGACTGTATGTACTAATAATAGTTTGAAAAATTATTAAAATTTTGTAACCTTTTTACTAAATACATCTCCTTACTATTGTAGAGAAAAAACCATATTAATGGGTAAGTATGTAACTCTTTAATAATTTTTAAATTATAAAGAAAATTAAATATTACAAATAAAATCCACGGAAAGAAATTTCACTTCGCCCTTGAGTATGTGGATGAGGCTACCATATTTTTTTAATCTTCTCTCTTTTAATTTATATAATCCTTTATACTTTATTTTTCATGAGATATGATTCCGGATCAATTTTACTAGTTGTACTTTCTCTGTAGGGTAAACCATAAAAACATTTTTTAAACTTATTAATTTATTATTATCAGTTTTAAAGTATTAATCGACTTTTTAATAGAAATAGGCTTTGCGCTACAAAAAGTACAGTTTATTTCTTTGCTCAATATTTTTAACTCTGAAGAATCATTTTACATTAAAAAATAATATAACTTTTGAAATTGTATTAATTTTGTAAAAGTGATATAAACCAAATAAATTCTATCTGGTGATAACATGTGTAAACTATACAATTGCAATTCATGACATTCCCTCATTTCATGACTAAATTCCAACTTACTTAACAACTGCTCTTAGACAAAACAGTGTCGAATTAGCTCTGCCTTGCTAACTTGAGTTTACCAAAAATTTTATTTAAATAAAGTCTGTCTTATCGGTGAAAACAGATAAGATCAAAGTTTACCTAACTTGAGCGATAGCATTTAATTGGTGTTTTTAGTGACAGACATTTTGAAATATAAATAGATTTACCTTTACGCAGTCTAGTCTGTGTCAGTTTAATTTGTTGTTTTGGAAATTTTCCTTTTGGCGTTACTATAGAGTGCGGTGTTCACCATGGTAACTGAAACTGTCTTAATTCATCTGCTATTTTTTCGTATGATCAAGTAAAATTCATATGAGGCTCCACGCAAAGGCAACTGATAACTGCCATGTAGCTTTTCTAAATCGTGTTTTGAAAGTTAAGTAAACTCTCAGGTTATTTATTTAAAAAGATATTTTATAAAAAAAATATACAGAATACAGAATTTCGTTTCCAAATTTTATTGCATACAATACCATTGTGTGTATGTGTACATATGTACTAATTCTTAAATGGCGCTAGAGCCTGCAGGAATCGGGCCTCTTATACGTATTATACCTCTTTATTGTGCATTATACCACTTTCAACTGCAGAAGTTCACACTGACATTCACTGTTAAAATAACAAATAATTACGTTACATTTTATTTCAAATTGTCAAAAATCTTATTCCATTGGAGATCTAACTCACAAGTTGCCCGTGATAAACTTAAGGCCGTTGCCGTGACACAATGGTGGCTTCGGCTTCGGATTCGAAAGCGGTGCTGAAGTGCTGAAGTACTGAATTATAGAATCGAAGCCAAGTATAACACGATGACGGAATTTGTCTTTAGGTGCGTTTCATTTTCCTTGGAGTACGTACTCCGGAGTTGTTGGGCGCACATCGGCGTAAGTGCAGCTTCGCCAGCGCATATTTAGTGTAGCAGTAGTTAAACGGTAATATCAATGAAATCGCTTTAAATTTTATTAAAAAAGTGGGTGTGTGTACTTATGTACGCGCATTAGAAGTTATACTTCTTTGGCGTGATTTAAGACTAATGTTTAATTTGCATGCAAATAATTTATTGGGTTTTTTTATTATTTCCGTGCGTTGGCAGGTGGAAGCATCATGATGCCGACATGTTTTCTACTCTGAGTCGTGCCTGAGCTGTCGCTTGCAGAACAGCAGTTTGCTCGCTAATATCGGGCATTCCAATAGGACATGCTCTGTGTCTTGTATCACATTTAGGAATGCCGGGGACAGCGAAGACATCGTGTCCGAATCGATGGAGATATGCTCTGGAACACACATGTCCACTCAAGAACTGTGCGAGGTCGTAACATTTGTGGCCCTAGAAATCTCCCGATACCGATTTTCAATGAATTCAGAAGACATTTGCAGAACTCATCCGCCATTTTTAATTTTCAAATTTTGACCACAGAATCGTCATTTGTGGCCCTAAAAACCCCCGATACCGATTTTTAATGGATTCAGAACACGTTTCCAAAATTCATCCGCCATATTGGCGCCGCCATTTTTAATTTTCTAATTTTGACCACAGAATCGTCATTTGTGGCCCTAAACCCCCCCCCGATACCGGTTTTCAAAGGAATCGGAACACAATTGAAAAATCCGTCCGCCATCTTGGAACCACAATCTTGATTTTTTTTCAAAATTGTCAGATTGCACTGACACGCTAGATCAATATGTGTGCAAAGTTTCATAAGAATCGGTTTAGTAGAAGTAGTTGAAAAAGCTGTCGCAAGATTTGAGCCAAACAAATATACGAGGTCAAACTAAATAAAATCATTAATATCTTTTTCCTTGTTTTATTTTCCCAAATAATAACAGTAAATATTTTGTATTATATATTCAAACTAATTTCTGATTGAGTAATTATATTAAGTTTTAACCATTCAAAATCATTAGTAAAACAGTGAATAATTATCGCTTATTGTACAGTTGCCATATAGCTTTATTATTATCTTGGCCAGTTTCACACGAGCCGACAAACAACCAAGAAAAATCTTCTGAAAAAGTCGGCTGGTGTAAAACTAGCCCTTAGAAACTCGCGCTTAGATGAAGAATTGTATGATGAATCGTACAAGAAATTTATTTCCCTCCATATCCTCAGGATAAAAACCCCCTCACCCATCGACATCGTGAACAGACATCAGCTATAGAATGGGAGTCGAAATGCTTGCCCTCCATACCCCTTCGCCTATATTCTCTGTTGCGTCTCGCATATTCCTAAAAATTCACTCTCATAAGATTTTTAAAAACGCGCCTAAAGAAGTATAACTTCAAAAAATTAAAAAAAACTGTTTAGACAATAAATGGAGCGTTTCATTTTCTTTGGAGTACCTACGCCGGCGTAGTTGGGCGCACATCAGCGTAGATGCTGCTACACCAGCCCATTCTGTGGGGTAGCAGCATCTACTCCGATGTGCGCCCAACTACGCCGGCGTACATACTCCAATGAAAATGAAACGCTCCTTTTATTGTCTAAACAGTTTTTTTAAATTTTTTTTTAATAAAATTTAAAGCGACTTCATTGATATTTATGTTTAACTACTGCTACACCACAATATGGGCTGGGGTAGCTGCAATTACGCCGAAATGGAAAATGAAACGCACCTATTGTCTTGCAACTCGTAGAAAGTTTGTATAGTAAATTTGTTATAAGGTAAACTTTGTGAAATTATAATACAAATAAATAAACGAGAGGAAGTTATAAAATTAATGGCAATAGCAACATACGTTTACTTAAAATTAAAAAAAAAGAAGCAAAAAATATGCGATTCTGGTCAGGAGAAATATTTCTACAAAGATAGGAGCATGGGTACTATGAAACTACCTATCAACAAGAATAAAATCTTGTGATCATGAAATATTTTTGAAAGCCTTAGAATGGGTGTTAGTTGCTTCAATAACTTGCTGGCGCTGACCCACCCCACGTTGGTAAAAAACTCAATACGGACACCAATCGAAACGGAATGTAGATTGGCACTTATGTTAATGTAAGGCTATTGCTATTGGTATATAAATTTATTAAATAATGAAAACAATGCCTTTGTTTCAGGTATTTGGGATATGGTGTGCCACACAAAATGTTAGCTCTAAAATTTAAAATGGGAGTATCTTAGCACTTCAACTTAGCACTTCCACTCTCTGGCGCCTATGCTATAAGTCGTAATTCTACAACTTTCTACATCTCAATTCGCCGGACGACTCGACATTCAGCACAGGGATCTTTATTTATTTTAATTTTTTTCAACACGGGTCGGGGTTCTTCGTATAGTTGGAGAATTTTTTCTAGCTCTTTTGTTTATGGTTTATTTACTGATGATAATCGGAATCGTAACACGAAATGTATCCGCCATATTGCGGCGGCCATTTTCAATTTATAAGCCACCGACTTTCGTTGGAATCAGAACACAATTTGCAAATTCATCCATATTTGCGCGGCCATCTGGAATTTCGGTCATCTTTGCGCAGCCATTTTCATTTTCGAAAATTGGGCTTCGTGTGCATCATGGGAGACCCCACCGACCGGCGATGACAGGTGGGCTCGCTATAGCGCACACATCCATACATATGTATGTATACGTACATACAAACATACAGAAATCTTCTTTTATCTTATGTATTAGTAGGCAAACAAAAAGTTTGTAAACGCTAAGGCTTTTTTGTTCGTAAACCGATTTAGTTAAAATTTTCAGAGAATGTTCTTTTTATGGAATAGTTTTGGAGTTTTGTAATAAGGAATTTGAACGAAATCGATTCACGAATAAAAAAGTTATAGCGATTTTAATTTTTCGAATTTGAAAAGGCCGTTGGAAAATTTGAATTTTTTTGGGAGCATTAACGTTGAGTAGCTTACGATTGACACAAACGCCGTTTTAGTGAAGCGAATGAGAAACAGAGAAAACAATCGTTTGTGTGGATTTTTGGCGGCATGCCTGACATAAAAAACTCACTTACTTTGTGCGTGCATTTTTTTTGTTCTCTTTTGAGTATAGTATTGTGTTGTATTGTTTAAGGGGCTGCCGTTGGTTTTTTGGCGAGTGAAGTCAAGTGCAAAGTGAGAAAATGCATTTATTATTTGATTTGAATTTGAGGAAACGAGCTTAGGCGGGTCTATAATACAATTGGCTGTATTTCGTACTTTTTTTAATACTTTTTCATCTAAGCGTATGTCGGCCAACTTTAAAATCAAAATTGCTTATAACTTCAAAAGTAAAGGCCGTAGCATAAAAATTGTCTGTACATTATTCATAGGAAATACTTCAAGCTTTCTAATTTTGGAAAAAAGTATAGGTTAATGATATTGGTTGTATAGGTTGTTGAAAGTCAAATTTTAGTTAGAAAAACCAAAATTTTTAATTTGACCGCTCATAACTCTGGAAGTTGGTACGAGGGTGGAACCGTCGCTTTTATAGGTGGGAGTATTCTGCGCACACTGATACCTTATTCATGAGAACAGGTTAAAATGTTACAAAAATACAGGATGATATTAGTTATTCGAATAAAAAGAAACAGCAATATTAACACCTTAGCCCCAGTTACGGGATATAGAAAGTATACAGAATTTCAATACTCATCATAACCGATACTCTGAGATACTTTTCTTTTGTCCCGGGTGCCCAGGTGTGGGGCAATTTTGACTCACCTACTTTAATTTAATGTTTTTATTAAGAATAATAGATGTAAAACCAGCACACCACATAGTCAAGCAAGAAGTGATGGAAGGGATTAAAAAAGTCATGGGAAATTTTAAACGTTCTGGGACGACAATTGAAAGGTTTCAAAGTAATTAAAAAATCCCGGTTGCGAATTTTTTTTAATTGTATTTAAATTCAAACAAATCGTGAATTTTATTTATTTATTTACTTTTTTGGTGACCGAATTTCGGTAACAAGCTTTTCTACTAGTAAGAATTAATGTAAGATTATCTCCACGATTTTTGAGAGAATATCAACTTCCAAGAATCTGAATATACTCCGGAAAAGTATGAAAGGACGCAAAGGTTTGCGAAGAGGTGTAGCCAAAGGTGAGGCACATTTTTTCAGGACCATTATGGGATGCCAGGGCCAGTGGGTTTTTTGATGTTAAGATCTTCAAGGCATCTTCACGAGTACTGAAGAATACTCCGTCCATTGAGTTGATGATATACTTGCGGACGGAGCATGCCATAGCAGCTTCGAGTAAAGAAGAATTTCAAGCGAACAGAGATGCCAATACATAGATCTTGGATTTTCTTTCTGATGTCACCCAATGAACGAAGACATAGTGAAAGAGGTAAGTTTGATGAAAATTATCGCAGACCAGGACTTTTTACTACCTGCAATCGTATTCAGAATCGTACTTCTCAACATGTGGTCAAATGATGGTTTGGCTACCCTGGTGATGGAATTACGGGAATTTCTCAGCTTAATATACTCACGACGAAGTGACGCCTTCAGCAGCCGCCTGTACGGTCTATAGCTTTAATTGCCTTCATGCAACCATCTATTCGTCCTAAGAGAGCGACAGATTGCGCATTGACACCAAGGATGCACAAATCCCAGCCAGTGGCTTGAAAAAGAGATTCCACGCAGGTTTTTTTATTTAAATCACAAAAATATAAGACACGCTCATTTTTGAGAACGCACTGGTTTAACGATGGGACGTTACAACGTTACTACCTTACAGAAAAAAAGCAATATCTTTTACGTGCGTCTTTAAAAAAGATAAATTCCTAATATTTACATACTATCCGGGTTTTTGTATATTTTATAATCACGCAGACAAGACACTTATCGTTAAGCCGGAATTGCACTATTGTATTGTGGTGCGTCGTGGCGCTCTGTGTCGTGATCTAATTCATATATTTTATATGGGGGTGATTACATTATTATGGTGTGTTGTGGTGTGACGCGTCCCGATCTGGCGTTTCTGATTGGACACAGAGCGCTACAACACACCACAACACAATAGTGTAGTTCGGATTTTAAGGAGATTCATTAGATACAGCAGTCCTGACCACAGACGCCTGATTTGAGCCGGTACGCAACTGTTTAGTGACGTTGTCTGTGCACGCAGGTGGGAACCCACACGGGTCGACAGAAACGAGACCGATTAGAAACTAGTTTGCAACTGGCGTGCGACTGTTCTTGCCGGTCGCAAGCGATTTCAGTTGCGTGGTTGCACTTCATCTGAACTACTTGACATATTGCCAAATGCTAGTGACTAAAAACTTTGTGGGCACAGAGCACCAATTGATCAAAAACCAGTTGCACTCGTGTGTGGACAAGGGTCTCTTTTTGGTTGCAAACTGGTTTGCGAACGTCATTATTGTGAAACCAGTTGCAAACTTGGATTGAAAAACAGTCGACTCGTGTGCGGAGGGCCTTAATGATGTGAAAAGCTCATCCCGTACTTTGCCGGCCAGTCCACATGAAAATGTTCCTGCAGTAAGGAGTTCGCCGAAATCCCAAGGTGGTTGATTCCAAGATGTTCATAGCAATTGGGCACATCTAAGACCAGTTAACAACTGGGCCACAAGAATCAAAGCTCACAAAATATGAAATACATCGTGAATGATGTTTGCTGTCGTGACGGATGAATTACAGCCTCCGTGTTTATTTCAAACAGAATGATGCTACGTACAACTCAATTCGGGAAACAATCGGGTAATTGCAGAAAACATTCCAGATTGCAATATATTCAGAAATTTGCCTATGTATTTTCACCTACACGAAAACACGCGACATGGAGTATTTTCACCGCAGCGAAACAGGGATACACGGAAAATGGGATTCGCGGTGATAATCGGGTGCGGACACCACACGGAGGCACGGGAAATGGGGTTCATGTGCTACCGTGTGGTGTGCGCGCCAGATCCCGTGCAACCCTGTTTCGCTGTGGTGAAAATATTCGATTAGCACAATGAATTAATTCCATGTCCCGTGTTTCCGTGTAGGTGAAAGTACATACATTGATAAATTTCCCTTTCCCAGCGGGAATAACTCGAACTGATTCGAGCACAATTAGTTCGGAATACATTTCAAAGTAATTAGTTTGGACTTTGGAGGTATAAGCAAAAACCTTTTTACACTTTCTTTTAAAAACATGTGCACCGGCAATGGTACTGTCCTTTTCTTTCCACCCCTTTGTATTCTATTTTTAGATAACAAAAAGTTTAAACCATGGAAACTAGTTTAGAACACATTACTTTGTAACTAGTTCGGAACACTCTACTTTGTAATGCAGAGAGAATAAATTCATTCCGCCCTATGCAATGGCCGTGTAAAAGTAGTTCATTCGTTTCATAGAAAAGAATACAAGTTCGTTTGGGTGAGAAGTAGTTCTAAAGTCATTCTGAATTAATTCTTTTTCCCCGCTGGGGTTTGTTGGTAAATTTCCCATTTTAACATTTCCGTGCTTCCGTGGCTCTCTTTTTTGGTAAATGTCCCATTTTGACATTTACCTGGTTCCGTGGCTCTCTTTGCGTGCCTCCGTGTGGTGCAAATAGACGTTCCCAAAAACTATACGTGTGGCCAATACCATCCCAAGTACAGGCCTGGTAGTCCATTCAAAGCGCGGGGGGGTGGTGTTCCAACGTAACACCGTTAAGAAAATCGAACCCTACAAGGATTTTGGGTCGCTGATCACGCCGTCCTAAAATATGGGCATCACCCTTAAATATGCAAAAACACCCCTTTTTAAGGGTTTTTTCACGATAATTTCAATAATAATGAAAAATAATCCAATGAAACGCACATTTTTCAATATTTATTTGCGAAGGTGGTTGATTTATACTAAATCAAGCTAAACTTTATGATAAGGGATGATGCTAAAGGGTTAAAACCACCCCTAAATCGACTGAAAATAAAAAAAATTGTAAATAATTGTTTTTTCATATTTATGCTTCAAATTCGATTGTATGCGTATTGTCAGGCAAAAATAAATTATTTTCAACCCTTAAGGGGTTAAAACTACCCCATAATTTGAAAAATCAACTTTAAATAAAAAATTTGTCAACATTTTTTTTTCTTCTTTTTGCTTGAAATTGGGTTATGTTTTATCAGACAAAAATCAAATATGTTCAACCCTTAAGAGGGTAAAACTACCCCTAGATTAAAGTTCAATTTTTTTTCCTGTGTTTCGCTAATATCTAAGTTATTTTTTTTTCAAATTGGTAACAAAAGTAAACATTATTCGAAATTTTACGAAAATTCTTTTAATCGCAAATAACTAAACGTATCTGGATTCTGCAAAAACAAATTGCGCGTAATTTTTTTACCTCATGGCAGGAAAGTTTCTAATATTAATACAGGTTTTCATAAATAGTAACAAGTCATTCCCCAATTAGACAATGCCTTTTGTATATAGGCACCTTCCAATTGTTCACATAATTGTTCTATGATAGCCGAACCCATACACGTAGTCAAGTTGCAATTGTGTAAATATTTGAAAATTTCACTATTTTTTAATATTCGCCAACAATTTACGCCTATAAAAGTTGGAGAAAGTATCTCAATCCCCATCAGTTTTAATCTAATCAGATTTCGACATGAAGCTTCTCGCAGTATTTTTGGTTGCGCTCTTCTGCGTCTCTCATATCGAGGCCAAGCCTGTACCTGATCCTGGTATGTGGGATTGGTTTACAAATGCGGTTGGAAGTATCAGTAACCAGGTATCGCAGTTCACAACAGGTCTTGTAGATAAATTCAATAGCTTTAGAAATGGCGCTGCAGACTACTTTAAAGTTGCCAAACAGAAGCTGCAAGACAAATACAATGAAGTCAAGGAAAAACTTGCCAATATCAGGGATGACGCTGTTAAGACGATCTTTGCGAAGATCGAAGAATATCTCGAAGCTGGTAACGAAAAACTAAACGAACTAAGTGAAAATGCTGACAAGAAATTCGCTGAGTACACTGAAAAGGCTGAAAAATTGATCTTCGAAATTAGTTCCGGCATCAAGAAATTCCAAACTGACATGGAGAAGAAGATCGAGACAAAGGAAAATAAGGAAGAAGGACAAAAGATCTTGCAGGAATTTGTTGAAGAAACAACGAAAAAGGTTAATGAATGCTACGAGAACACCATTGAACCAATCAAGGGTCTCTATGAGGTGTCTAAGACCACCCTCAACAAGGGTTACGGTTTGTTCAGTACGATTACCAATCAAATTGGAAAGTGCGCAAACAATAGGGACGCTAAAGAATGCAGTGCAAATCTCTTGGAGCAAGGAAAATTGTTCTTCGATTTCATAACCACTGATGTTTTGAATCTTAACAGGAAATTGGTCAATACTGGATTTGATCAAGTAACTGGAGCAGTTTGCATTGGCAAAACTCGTTTAGCTGTGGAGGAGAGCAAAAAAGCTGTCGAGAAGCAGATAGATGAACTTAAATAAATTATCGAAAATCCTCCATACTCCTCAATATTTAAAATAAATATTTTTGTTTCACTAAAAAATCATTTTGTTTATATAAGCTTAAACAATTTCATATATAACAAAATCTTTCTACAATCTCTAAATGATAATTCATTTACTACTGATCAAAACTGTTCTTTATGCCTTTTCCTTTACATATTGGATGAACTCTGAAATTATTATTATAATTTTTATTTATTTTTGTGGGGCTGAGCACTAGTGCAAATAGGCAAAACTCATAGTAGATTTCGACCTTCCGAACATATTGTCTATGTATGTTAGGTCATTCCGAAAGGGAATATGGTATAAGTTAATCATTCTGCAGTCGACTATGTAGGTCTACCTATTATATTCTTTGAAATGGGTTAATGCCCTAATCTTCAATCTAAAGCTTTCACCGCTCGCAGTTCCGTCATTATCATGTGAGCGTCATTCAAATAATCTACTCGAGACGTAATTCGCTTGCGACCTTCGATGTGCTATCAATGTTTGAGCATAACTGCCGAGCTTTTAGAGTCTAGGGGTTGAGACACATGATTACCATCGCAGAGGTCCGTGATTCCATTCTCACCGCGACATTAACCTTCGTCTTTCCATTTCCATTCCACCAAGATACATTTCTTGTCTTCCCCTTTACAAAATATTCCCAACTCTTTCCCCTTTCTATGTGTGTAACTAGGGGAGCTAGAGTGAGCCCTGCTCACCCCAGAATGGCCATGACCCACTAGGAAACACGCCGTGACCTCTATGGTAAACATGAGAAAGTATTGCCCATGGCCGGAGATTTGATGAGCTGCATAAAAACTTGGCTTAGGAACACAATGACCTAGGAAAGATTCTCAAATTTATCTTTTGCTCAATATTGAGAACCACCTAGTTAAGCCAAAAGTGCCGGCTGAAGAAGTACTTCATGTCTTTGTAAAAAAAGATAGAAAATTAACACTAGTTTAAAGAATTGCCCAGTTTAGTTTATTGTTTTATATTCTTGTCATCTTTAAACTAATCTTAAGCATATGTGAAGTGTTGTTCCAAACTTTCCTACATAACAATACCTACTTTTCATAGTGTCAAAAGGTGTCACCCAGCGTTCCCAGATTGATTTTTTGTTAGAGTTTTACATATCATATTGTTTTTGTAACGCTATTACTTATTTTCATCAATAAGGTGTCAGTGTTCGCGGAATACTCCCATTTATGTAAAATTGTCAAAGTGCCGGTTCCACCCTACCAACTTCCAGAGTTAAGAGTCAGCAAAGTCAAAATTTTCTTTTTTTAACTAAAATTTCATTTAAAACTACCTTTTTATCCAAAAAATACGTAGTTAACCTATACTGTTTTTCCAAAAATGGAAAGCTTGGACATTTCCCTATGAATAGGTTCTGGAAAATTTTTATGCTACGGCCTTTACTTTTGAAGTTATAAGCAATTTTGATGTTAAAATTGGCCTTATTTGGTACTTTTCGACAAAGCTTACGTGAAAAAGTACTAAAAAAGTTCGAAATAGAACCAACCAAGCAACCAACCATCGTATATACTGTGGATATAGCAGTAATCGGCAAATTATGCAATGGCTTTATATCCAACATGAAACGTTTATAAATGCACTAAATATGCCCCAATAGTCCGAGGAAATTAGCATTTTAAAGAAACAAAATTCCAAAATGGCTGAAAATTGGTCCACAGCTTCCTCGGGACTTTTTAAGAAAACAATTTCGGAATCACAAAAAAACATGGCTGCCAGAGATATCACTTTTTGGAAAAAAAATCACTCAAAATCTGGTTTTTTCGAAATTTTTTTTGATTAGTCAAAACGAAACGTTATTGCCTATAGTCCAGTCGTCAGAGCAAAATTTGAATGAAAGCCTCTAACAAAATGTTAACTCACTAATTTTTTTTAAAAAAAATTGTTTTTAGTGAGTAGAATATGTTAAAAAAAGTTTCGGAAAATTGGTTGTACGCTACCCTCAAAAACCACCCCCTAAAAACAAAAAAATCCGTTTTTGGCTAATATCTCTTAAACGGTAAGTCTTAACATAAACGGTAAGTCTTAACACAAATTTTGTAGATTATACGATTATCTACAAAAAAGAATCTACATTATCCCGTACGAATTGCCATTCATGAGATATCGCCGTTTTAAAGATTTGAAATACTCATATCCCCTCATTCGCAATTTATATAGGTCATCAGATGTTCAATAAATCCTCTGTTGAACTACGTGGCAAATATTTTCAGGGGTGATTTCTGGATGTATTTGGAGAAAAAAATTGTTCTAGAGAGGTGCGCTATCCCCACTATCCACTAAGTTATAGGGTGTTGATGAAGAAACAAATTTTTTTTCTTTAAATTTACTTAAACTTAAATAACTTTTAGACTAATTATCGTAGAGCAACGTAATTAGGTTCATCTGTTATACGGCGTTTACATCGCCTCGAAAACACGTGTTTTCGTCAAAATTTGGGGTTTTGGGCAAAAACACAATCGAAAACAGGGGTGGTATTACGTAAGTTGTTTCAATCGACCTCTTCATACAAAAATTCAAGATTTTTGTATGAAGAGGTCGATTGAAACAACTTACGTAATACCACCCCAGGTGTTTTTCATACAAATCGAAAACATCTTGGGAGCCTGTTTTCAATAAAAACGACAACGAAAACTAGAAAAGTGTGGACAAGAACCCAATTCAGCGTTCAGCACTTGTTATACGCAATTTGAAAACGAAATAATTAAATTAAAATTTAATTAAATGGGCATAATACCATGTTCGCACTGAGCCGAAATTGCGTGATTTTGAAAAGTGATTTCGAAATTATGTAGAGCCGTTCGCACTGAATTGAAATGATTTCGTTTCGGTGTTTTTTTCTGGCACTACGCAAGTCTTAAATTTTTTCAGCCCAAATTTGAACTAGCGCCTCTTCTAACAAAGTCCATGGGTTCTTTCTTTTATATTTCTTGGGTTTTTGCATTTTGAAGAATGTGAAATTTAAATTCAAAGTCAAATCAGTTATTAAAACGTTCAATTGACAATTTCAGTATCAATAGTGACGTGCTGAATTCGATTTTCAGGTTTGAGCATTGGCTTTGACATAATTTTGGCAAAATTACGAGATTTGAGATGATTTTGAAATCACCAAAATATATGGGAAATCACACGATTTGGAACGTGATTTTGGGTGAAATCACGAAAATAGCCGAAATCACGTAATTTCGGCTCAGTGCGAACATGGTATAACTGTCACTCGAAAACAAGCAAAAGGCGATGTAAACACCTCACTCGTTTTCCGAAAACGAGTTCATGAAAACACTTGTTTTCGAGGCGATATAAACGCCGTATTAGGTAAATGTGTATTCTTTTATTTGATGTAAATAACAGAAACTTGAGTGACACGGTTTAGAACAAATGTTGGTTCAAATTATGAACAAAATGCGAAAACGAAAAATATTGGGTCAAACCCCCCTAACAACTGGACTACTACAAAAAAGCCCTCTCGTCATTTTTTCGAAAATCTAACCCTTTCGAAGTTATTCAAGGTCAAAGTTTCCACACCAAATACCTTGAATAATTCGGAAAGGTCAAGAAAAAAATTACAAGAGGAGTATTTTGTAGGCAATACTGTTTCGTATTGACTGATGAAAAAAACATTTCGAAAAAACCAGATTTTGAGTGATTTTTTTACCAAAAAGTGATATCTCTGGCAGCCATGTTTTTTTGTGATTCCGAAATTGTTTCCTTAAAGAGTCCCGAGGAAGCTGTGGACCAATTTTCAGCCATTTTGGAATTTTGTCTCTTTTCGTGCGTTTTTTTTGCTAATTTCCCCGGACTACAATTTAAATGGCAATTAAAACAATAACTTTTTTGCACTTATATTTTAAATAATTATTCCATAATAATCTTTAATCACTTTAAAATCACTTTTAATTCGATTACCACACAGAGCAAGATAAATTCAACAATTTTTTTCTAAAAAAACAGAAAAAAAACAACCCCTAATGTAAAAAAATTGGTCACCTTAACAATTAACACACTTAATCACTGAGATTTTTTTAATTAATCACTGTATCACTAAATCACTAATCACTGGTAATCCATTTTCAGTAAAAAGTGAGAAAACACAATATTGTTGTCAGTTTTTTCACTCTTCTCTCTACTAACTATCTGTCCGACTAGAGCTTGCTGTTCGACAATGCCCTCAATGGGCTAATCTACACCAGTATTCCTTCAGAACAGGGTTTTTACGAGAGTAGTATAGAAAGGACAAGAGGGTAGCGTAGTAACATGTTCACAAGAAAATTCCGGCGTTAAAACTTAACACATACACAATGTGCTTCTGCTTACTCTCTTACTCTTAGCTTGGGTAGCAAAATTATCGACATCCACACAGTTATCCCCGTGCAAAGATAAGAAAGTTACTCGCGATGAAAGAATACTAGTGTAGACCTAGATTAACATGTAAAATCGGTTCTGCTGCTGCTGAAGAAATACTAGTGTAGATACCCACAATGGCACACACAAATATTCCTTGAACTGTAGTAGTAGACCCGGTTTTTTAGGAGAGAAGAATATAAGGAAAGGAGGGAAGTGTTGTAATATTTTGAACCAAAATTTTTGGCGTGAAAACACATACGAAATGTGTTTCTCCTTAGCCTCTTAGTATCTTCCCTATCAGTGCCCGCAAAAATTGATATCTTTTAGTAAAGACAAGAAAGTTACATCATCAAATGGCCTCGTAACCCAATTTAGCCATAACCTCTTTAATCTTCGTTTTCAAACGTCCAGGGTTCCTTGGTACTATTGTTCAGTTTCTTGCAGAGGAGCATTTTGCTAGGTCCTTTCTTACGTGTTTTTTTTGGTCTTACTACGGGGCGTTTATCTACAAGAACCTCTCTTTGGCATTCTACTTTCGTCTAGACGAATTAAATGTCCAAGCCAACTCAACAGTCTCAGAAAACACGGGCACTCGGAGGGAAATAAAAGGAGCTCAGAAGTAAGATAAGAGTTCACAGACGGGAAAAGGAAGCCTGGCAGAAAAATCCCGTTTGTAAACTAAAGCAGTACAGAGAGCGAAAGCCGCACCAGGCCCGGGACTTGTTCCTTCAAGGGCAAAAAGCATAATTTAATCACCGATCCTAAAGCTATTTTAAAGCTATGGGAAAGAGCACTTTTATGAATTGGTAAATTGTAAGCTAACTGAGGAATTGGAGGTTCCACCATTAAATGATGATAGTCCTTTGGTACTGGTTAAATATGCTACAGTGCACCAAGCGGATGGTTGTTGAGTACATCGTCTAAGATATTCTTCGCTATCTTATAAAAACAAGATGGCCCCATACGTTAGAAAAATCATAGCCAACGGGTGTGGTTACAGGGCAGGCAAATCAACAACTGACCAGTTTTTCACCCTTTCTCTTCGGACACAATGAGGCCGACAACAACAATTCTCATATAAATTGTTGTCGTTTTTCCTTAGAAGTTGTCGTTGTCGGCCTCATTGTGTTCTGAGGATTAGGCAGGCGATGGAAAAATGTCTAGAGTTTCAAAAGTCAAGCCAACACCTCTTCATAGACTTTAAGACCGCCAGCATAGTCAGAGAAGAAATCCACAAAGCCTTAATAAAATTCAGCATTGCCAAGAAGCTAACACGATATCCAACCCTACACAAATCCACCCAATTACTGGCTTTTAAGGTAGAAACAGAATGGCACGGCGACCGTGGCGGAGTCCGCCGCTCAGAGAGTTTCCCATACATTTAATTTGTCCGTGCCGCCTTGGGAGAAATTAAATGTATGGGATACTCTCTGAGCGGCGGACTCCGCCACGGTCGCCGTGCCATTCTGTTTCTACCTTTACAGACGGCATTGACATAGAACATCAACTTTTACCCAGATTTATCGGGTGGCACGAAAGCTGCGACCACACATCAACGAAAGCAAAACAAAGTAGGTACATGGTGGCCCTGCTGCAAGAACACTTAACATTGGTCCCACAATCAAGGTAGAGGGGCGCGAGTTTAAAGTAATAAAATAATTGGCTCAATAGCGGCAGCCGACAGTGAAACCCAGCCTTTATCGTAATTATATTGCAAAATATGTCGTTCAATATTCATTATTTTTCTCCATTTTAAAAAATATTTAGCTTTCCCACCACCAATTTCGACGTTTACATGCTCATAGTTATACTCGAACTGTCACCTTTCAACCGAGCGTTAGTTAGCATTCGAAAATAATTTCAGCTAATATTTCCATGGATGCGAAGACGAAGCAACACCAACTTCACGTCTACCTGAGCATATTTATATACTCAGTATGGTATTGGTAATAGTTAACTTTCTGCATAAATGACACGCACTAAAAAAAGGTGTGCTAACAACATTTTGAAGCTACCCAAAAATAAATTTTAGTTACTTAGAAAGGGTCACGATAAACCAATTTAACTAAATCAATTGTCTACACATTAAAATCACAGCAGTAAAACAAAAACATTTAAAAACACAAGATTTCTTTATTTAAACTTATTTGTTCGCATTTGTCGAAATCATTTGAGTTCCTTGATTTTCTTCTCAACCTCGCTTTTCCGGAATTCCACCTTTACGCGGGTTTGGGCAATGCAGATTGCTCCACTGACTTCATTGAATCCAGTCTTTGAAAGCTTCAATCGGAGGCTGGCAATGTCCTTGGTGAAGACAATGAACTGCTTGGCGTCTTCCAAGATGTTTTCTGCACATTCTAGCGCTTCCTTGCCCTTAATGCACTTTTCAATCTGGCTGGTAACGGAGTTGAACAAGTCATAGCCCTTGTTGAGGAGAGCCTTCGATTCGTCATAGAGCTCCTGAATTGGTTTTGTTGTTTTCTTATAGCATTCGTTGACGAGAGTAGTTGTTTCCTCGAGGAATGACTTCATGATTTCTTGAGCCTCTGACTTCTGCTCCTTCTTATTGATCTCCTTCTCCATTTTCTCCTGGAACGACTTAATTCCCGAGCTGATTTCGAAGATGAGTTTTTCGGCTGTTTCCATGTACTCCTTGAATTTCTTATCAGCAAATTCGGTCACTTCGACCAAGAGTTTGTGACCTTCGTCCAAAAGTTTCTGAACTTCATCAAACACGGCCTTTACAGCTTTGTCGGAGATTTCTTCAATGCTTTTCTTCGCATTGTTGTACTTGTCAGTGAGGTCCTGTTTCGCCTTCTCGAAGAAATTGCCCGCTTCTTGTTTGAAATTTTCAAATTGCTGCTTGAGGTTTGAGTTGAATTCCTCGAATTTGCTGTGAAGTTTCTCGAACAATTTCTCCAATTCTGAAGTCCAGCCCGTAACCCAATCGAAGAGTCCAGGCTCAGGCCTAGCTTCGATTTGGGAAATGCAAGCAGCGGCTACCAAAATAATTGCGAGGAACTTCATCGTTGACATTCAACCAGATTGAAACTGATGATACAGATTAGAACTGATGGAGAACTGATAATTGCCGAAGTCTTTTATACTCAAAAATTGGAATTTTTTAATTGTCGAAGCTGTAAACAGAAACTGTACTCAGAACAGGCGACAAGAAGATTTGATGAATTATTTGCACAACTTTAACAATGGGTTTTAAGTGATAGAAACAAGCTTCGATGTAGTAACTGACGGTAAATATTTTGTTGCTGAAAGATCTTCAGACAATTTGACTTTGTGACTTGTTCGTAATGATGTACACTCAAACATAACGTGTTTTTGTATATTAAAATAGATTTAGATTGAGGCAGTTGGTTTGTAATTAGCCGACATCGTTTTTATGTTAATCAATTTAAAAAAAAAATTACTCGAATAAAAATTTGAAGTAAGGGTTTTATTATAAAAAGTTTCAGGTTTACTTCTATGTTAATTCAATAGTAAATATGTAACAACAAGAAACGATTCTTTTTGAAATACTTAAGAACTCTGAATTCGAAAGATTTAATACAGGCATGTGTGAATGGACAAAATTTGAGTATTGCGATAAGGATATTTTGCGAATATATAGATGAAAATGAAGATATTTTTATTATTATTACTACCTACACACACACCCCATTTATAAGCTTAATATTTCAATTACACATATCCATCGATTTCTATATCTCAATTGGCTAAACTATTTGCTCAGTTTCCTTATGTACGGGTTTTCTCCAAGTCATCAATAGGGCTCCTCTCGTAGTATGAATCCATCCATATTTTGTATCTGCATTGCTGTCAAAATTTGCTTGATTCGCCCAGTCTAAACATCTCTCCATATCACTTCCAAACCACCTGTTTTATACAATAATAACCTAATCTAGTCCTAATATTATTAATGAAAAAACCTCTTCGCGAGTATTTGACGCTATCTACGAAAGTATCTCCGTATTCTTGCCATCAGATCAATGTTGCGAGAGATTTTATTATTAACTTTCCAGTAGGAAGTTATTGTAATCGGTCCGAAAATCGAATTCGAAATTTTCAATGTATTTACACGTTTCAAGGTCCCAATAGCATTTTAAGCAAAAATTTGAGAAGAAATGTGTGTGTGTATGTGCGTACGTATGTGGTCATTTTTTCCTGCACGATTTCGCGCGAACCGAAAAAGATATCGACTTCGTTCAGGTGCCGTTTGAAGCGTGTTCAAGGAAATATGATCTGAAAAGATTTCCATAAAAATTGGTCGAGCCGTTTTTTTGTTTGAACGACTTAAGTGATTTTTGTACCAGCACAATTTCGCGCGAATCAAAAAAGATGTCGACTTGGTTAAGGTGCCGTTCGAAGCGTATTAAAGGACATATGAATTGAAAAGATTTTCATAAAAATCGGGCGAGCCGTTTTTTTGTTTGAACGACTTAAGTGATTTTTGTACCGGCACGATTTCGCGAGAACCAAAAAAGATTTCGACTTCGTTAAGGTGCCGTTCGAAGCATGTTAAAGGACATATGATCTGAAAAGATTTTCATAAAAATCGGTCGAGCCGTTTTTTTGTTTGAACGACTTAAGTGATTTTTGTACCAGCACGATTTCGCGCGAACCAAAAAAGATATCGACTTCGTTAAGGTGCCGTTCGAAGCGTATTAAAGGACATATGAATTGAAAAGATTTTCATAAAAATCGGTCGAGCCGTTTTTTTGTTTGAACGACTTAAGTGATTTTTGTACCGGCACGATTTCGCGAGAACCAAAAAAGATTTCGACTTCGTTAAGGTGCCGTTCGAAGCATGTTAAAGGACATATGATCTGAAAAGGTTTTCATAAAAATCGGTCGAGCCGTTTTTTTGTTTGAACGACTTAAGTGATTTTTGTACCGGCACGATTTCGCGAGAACCAAAAAAGATTTCGACTTCGTTAAGGTGCCGTTCAAAGCGTGTTAAAGGAAGTATGATCTGAAAAGATTTTCATAAAAATCGTTCGAGTCGTTTTTTTGTTTGAACGAATACTGGGAAGTTAATCTTGTTGACCGAAAGGGTCAAAAGCCACATCCCAACTAGTTTACAATGTACATTGACTGAGTTACTCAAGTGGGACCAGTGCGACCCTGAGCTATTTGCAGACACCAAATTGTGGATTGTCCAACGAGAGCTCCAGACCTTGCGGACCACGGAGGCCTTCCTTGATCTCTTCCAACCCGGTATTCCGTCGAAGTTCGCTCACCTCTTGATAACTCGGACCACTACCACCAAGAATTCTGTTACAATTACTAACCAACTGCACCAATCTAAATCTATTTCTATTCTCTAAAACACGTGATATCTGCATGCTCACAAATTTGAAGAACCTAAAAAGTCTAATTGTCTAAAGATGCTTTTAGCAACAAAACATTGTAGTCAGTTACTAGAAGCTTGCATCAATCACTCAAAACCCATTGTTCAAGTTGTGCAAATAATTCGTTTAATCTTCTTGTCACCTGTTCCGAATGTTTACCTCTCAACGGAATTTCGGGAATTTTATTTGAATTGTGAAAATTTCAATTCATAGGTATAAAAGACTTCGGCAATTATCAGTTCTCCATCAGTTCTAATCTGTATCATCAGTTTCAATCTGGAGCGCGTTCAAAAACCTTACTATGGTAAACCACGAGGTAAGCTGTGGTTATGCTGCATCACTTCACTTAACCACGAAAGTTAATGTTTAACCATGGAGGTTTTTGAACGCACCGTGGTTAACTACAGGTTCAAGAAGAAAAAAAATAAAAACAATTTTCCATAAAATAGTCCCCGCTAATTGCTTCAATTATTTCATTAATTATTTATTTGCAATAATCCCACAAATCCCACTTTAATTTGTTCATGTGTTTAACATTAAAACAACTGACAGAGAGTTGTTTTGATTCTTCTTCTTCTTAACTATTGCTAACCATGCCCCCGAGCAGGGTTAAAATTTAATTACACCATGGTTAACCACGAGAGTTTTTGAACGCCAAAAAGTTATGCTCGTGGTTATGTTGTAGTTAACCACGGAGTTTTTGAACGACAAAAGTTTACCATAGTTAACCATGGTTAACCATAGTAAGGTTTTTGAACGCGCTCCTGGTTGAATGTCAACGATGAAGTTCCTCGCAATTATTTTGGTAGCCGCTGCTTGCATTTCCCAAATCGAAGCCAGGCCTGAGCCTGGACTCTTCGATTGGGTTACGGGCTGGACTTCAGAATTGGAGAAATTGTTCGAGAAACTTCACAGCAAATTCGAGGAATTCAACTCAAACCTCAAGCAGCAATTTGAAAATTTCAAACAAGAAGCGGGCAATTTCTTCGAGAAGGCGAAACAGGACCTCACTGACAAGTACAACAATGCGAAGAAAAGCATTGAAGAAATCTCCGACAAAGCTGTAAAGGCCGTGTTTGATGAAGTTCAGAAACTTTTGGACGAAGGTCACAAACTCTTGGTCGAAGTGACCGAATTTGCTGATAAGAAATTCAAGGAGTACATGGAAACAGCCGAAAAACTCATCTTCGAAATCAGCTCGGGAATTAAGTCGTTCCAGGAGAAAATGGAGAAGGAGATCAATAAGAAGGAGCAGAAGTCAGAGGCTCAAGAAATCATGAAGTCATTCCTCGAGGAAACAACTACTCTCGTCAACGAATGCTATGAGAAAACAACAAAACCAATTCAGGAGCTCTATGACGAATCGAAGGCTCTCCTCAACAAGGGCTATGACTTGTTCAACTCCGTTACCAGCCAGATTGAAAAATGCATTAAGGGCAAGAATGTTCAGGACTGTGCAGAAAACATCCTGGAAGATGCCAAACAGTTCATTGTCTTCACCAAGGACATTGCCAGCCTTCGATTGAAGCTTTCAAAGACTGGATTCAATGAAGTCAGTGGAGCAATCTGCGTCGCCCAAACCCGCGTGAAGGTGGAATTCCGGAAAAGCGAGGTTGAGAAGAAAATTAAGGAACTCAAATGAATTCGGCAAATGTGAACAAATAAGTTTGAATAAAGAAATCTTTTGTTTTTAGAAATTTGTGTGTTATTTTAAGGGCAATTTTAAATCCAAAAAGCCTTCGTTTAAGCTGATTTTAATTCGTCTCTTTCTTTTTCTGGTTTAAAAAAATTTATAGTATCTTGGAAGAAATTAATATCACATTTGTGACTTTAATTTTTGTTATATCCTTTGGAAACGGACGGACCTTTAGATGCAAAATAAAATTTCAATCTTTTTCCAAATTTAACTTTAATCTAGGGGTGGTTTTACTCCCTCAAGGGTTGATAATAATTTATTTTTGGCTGATAATATTTTTACAAACTTTTTGCAAATTTTTTTTATTCAAAGTTGATTTTTAAAATTGTAGGGGTAGTTTTTGCCCCTTAACGGTTTAAAATAATTTATTTTTGCTTGACACTAACCATTCAATCGAATTTAAAGCATAAAGTTAGAAAACCAATATTTTACCTATTTTTTAATTCAGTCGGTTTGGGGGTGGTTTTGACCCTTTAGGAATATTCCTTTTAATAAAATTTGGCTTCATTTGGTATAAATCAATCATCGTCGCAAATAAATATTTAAAAAAGTGAATTTCATTGGATTATTTTTGATGATTATTGAAATTATCGCGAAAAAAACCCCAGAGGGATGGTTTTGAATTTTTATGGGTGACGCCGATATTTTTGGACTGCATAACCCCGATTTTCGTAATCAGCGACCCAAAAAACATATAGGGAAAGAGCTTCAAAACGGTATTATGTTTCGACACCCAAAAGCGCCTTTTGAATGGACTAATTAATACATTTTCCCCCAAAACTCTAACCTTTGACCCGGTATGGCCCCTTTTTTTCCACCGCCTCAGCGGTATGGCTGTTTTATTTTCGTTATTAGGATAGTACGAACTATCATTCCTGAAAATTTCAGCTTCATTTAAATGAGTAAAAATTTTCATCTTTACGCCATTTTCAAAAATTTAAGGGCGCTCACCCCACCGCCTCCGTTTAGCCATACCGGAGGACCTAAACTAACATTTTGCAAATTTCCAGCTTTATTCAAATGGGTAGGTTGTCGAGGCCACTAGCTCTTAGACTTGAGGGAGTTGTTGATGAAGTGAAATTATACCAAAGACCAGAAGGTTTTACTCCAGCTTACCTCTTAATTCGTAATGGAATAGTGATTTGATTTTTCTGATGGTGGATTTTTGCATTCATACACTCCTAATTAAACCATCCTTGCTCCTAAAAATAGTTTTGGTCTAGCAATTTATCTTGTCTTCTCTTGGTCTTGATCAGTTAGCTTTAGTCTTGGCGTTACGAACATAGTTAAGTCTTGGGCTTAGTCGTGGTCTGGCTAATTGTACAATACCAAGAGAAGACAAGATAAAGTGCAAGACCAAAACTATTTTTAGGAGCAAGGATGGTTTAATAAGGAGTGTATGAATGCAAAAATCCACCATCAGAAAAATCAAATCACCATTCGATGACGGATTAAGAGGTAAGCTGGCAGTAAAACCTTCTGGTCCTTGGTATAATTTCACTTCATCAACAACTTCTTACATTTACCAAGGGAGGTTCTACTAACAGAACCGATGTGCTTGTATCTGTTTGCCTCAAATTCTTCGTTACTCTATACTGCCATGCCAGTCCCACTGTCGAGTGTTCCTCACAATCAGTTTTCTGTAGGACGCGTGAAGTGTATAGGTGTCTCAAAGAGCTTGACTCAAAAAAATTCACTGGCCCTGGTAATATTCCCCCATGGCTCTTAAAAATTGCTCCCCACTTTTGGCTAAACCTCTGCGCAAGCTCTAGTCCCTTTCATACTCTTAGAAACTGGCTCAAGTCTAGCCTATACCGAAAAAAGGTGACCACTATTACTATCGCCCAACCACAATAACTTGTATATTCTCCGATGTGATGGAGACAATAGCTGTGTTCCAAAATTCGAGGAAAGTTCTCGCAAGCAGTTGGCTTTTACTCGTAGCTATTCATGCTTTTGTTGAGAAGTAGGAACGAATAGAAGCCAACTGCTTGCGAGAACTTTCCTCGAAGTTTGGAACACAGCTAATACCAAACAGAGAGCTTATGGTATATCTTGAATGTCACCAAATAGTGGACGGCTTTAGATCGAAAAGATCTACTGAAGAGGTCCTCGAATGCCTAACGGTGCACCCTAACCAGCACCCTATCTTGACTAAACTGCAAGCTATTTGTATTGACTCTGTTATAAAAATTGGATTGAAAGTTTTGTTGCTGACCGTTCAATCAATGTGGAATCTAATGGCACACCATCTCTAAACGTGTTCCGCTGGGCTGAATTCTATCATCAGCCCTCTTCCTAGTTTTTATAAATGAACTGCTCTGACCCCTCCTATAAAGGGTGACATCTGACCATAGACTTAAGTACATTCTATTTCTGCAAATTTGTAACGGCAGACCTATTGCCTTGTCGAAATCTATCCCTTCAAAATAATTGCTGAAAATTTAAAATGGAGGTAGGGAAAAAGTACTTAGTTTTTCGGAAAAATTGCGAGTAAATTTTTTGGGTAAGGAGGCGACGGAACAAAAACAAAAAATTTCGAGCGGAAGGAAAATAAAATCAGTTGGGAAAAAAAGCCAAGGACCGGTTCTATACGTTCAATTTTGCGATGTTCAATACTTTTTTTAGCTAGAAATTTGGTCTTGAATTGAACAGCTGGTGTAGACACTAGAGTTGAAGCTAAGTTGTGTCTACACTAATTTCAAATTTATACAAAGTATGCTAAGCATTTATGTCAAATTTATATCAAATGTGATTGATGTGAAGAAGAAGATATTGTTTGGCTGCCACAGCAATGCATTTATACCTATACTCCTACGCATATACCCACACTAATAACAAAGTTGAAGGCAAGGTCAAAAGTTGAATAGAAATTTCTGTTCAACTTTTTCTTGCTTTCCATTCCATGTTCAAGAAAATGACTCTTCTAATTTTGCATACGAGCGAAAAAGAAGGAAATCTTGAACATCGCAAACTTGAACGGAAAATTGAACGTGTAGAACCGGTCAGACAGCACCCTAAAATAATAAAAAAATTAATGATAATAGTTTCTGGTTTTGAGTTTTGAGGCTGGATGTGGAAGGGAAATTTTTTTTAAATAATTGAGGATATAACACTATTTGTTTGAACAATTAATGTTAGTAACTATTAATGCTGCGTTAACGAAAACAGGAACAGCAAGATTGTTAACTAAGTGAATTGCAAGGCAGTTTTTTTTAAAGAAAAGAAATAATAGTTCTGTTGTACCGAAAAACAAGAATTTGGTGAGATCAAAACCTAGGAGAAAAACAAAAGGACCAAAACAGGAAATTTAGTGACCGATGGAGGGTTGGCTAGGTTGCTAGAAGAGCCAGCGAATAGTTTGAAGCAGACCTGGTGGAGAGTTAGGTAAAAGCCATTCGATTGAACATCAACTCAGTTTTTTACGATAAAAGTGACAGCAGTGCAACAATAAAAAAGGCAATCGAGCAGGGGAGTTTCCAGCCAACTGGCTTAGGAGGGGTAATTTTAAAAAAAGAAAAAAAAATTAAATTTTTTTTATTCCTTTAATTCAAAACAATCAACATCAACATACGTCGAGTATTATTAGAAAAGGGAACTCGTGCAAAGGAAGAACGTCATCACTTCTCTTAAGCTACTGACAGATACAAGCGCAATTGCGGTGCGGACATTGGCTTCGCGGTATGTGGGACTTTTCACTGACATATTGTTGCGGTGTCGGCGGCGCGTTCCGACTTTGGCACAAACTAAAAATCAAAGTGACAAGTGGTCGTGATAAGAAATAAATTTAAAAAGCTGTATGATTTACATAAAATTTTTCTATCCTACAGGACTTGTCTTTGTATTAGGTGTTAATTACATTACCGCAATTTGTAAAAATAAAGATTTGCATTAACTGGAATTCAACAAATTTACTATCCCCACCAACAGCAGTACACCACTCAAAACCAAAAACACACGACTCAAAACACAAAAAACTTTCTGACATTCGGCTGCGGCAACGCGGAAAAAGTAGAAAGTAGAGCAACTTACGCGGTGAGTGCGTAACGCTCAAGCCATATTTCGTTAGTTCGCATTTGAATACACACACTTCTATTCTATCTGTCATTGCCCGCACCGCATTTGCACCTGTATCTGTCAGTAGCTTTACGGCGCTTCAGCAGTTAACTTCATTTTGTTTGCATAGGCTGTTTCCACGCGAGGGTACACATGACAGACAGAACTCGCCTGCAATCGTCAATTCTCTTTTGGTGTTCGGTGAAAATCGTATGAGCTTCTACACGAGGGAACAACTTGCAGGTAACAAATCATGCGGGCTTTCTTGTTGTTTTAGACATTCTCTTTGCGAGCAAAAGGGAATTTCAGAAAAAAACAACAACAATGCAGGAGCTGTCAAAGTGTTCGATCAAAAATCTGCTGAAAATATCGTTCTAATTTGTGTGCCCTCCCCATCGTCCTCTCACCCTTTTCTTCATAAACCACTTTGCAGCCGACTGTTGTCGTGTAGTCCGTACGCTCGTGTGGAATCAGTCATATTAGTGGGAGTCTCGGGTATCGGTCGTTTCCACGACTCTCCAGCAGTTTTCGAAAAATTCACCATCATAGATCGCCGACTGGATTCACTATAACTTAACTTGTTTGTTTGAAATATTGGTAATTTTTAAGAATAAAAATAAATAAGCGAACGAAAATCCTTAGAACCGCCCCTGCAATCGAGCTGGTTGTATTTTAGTTATATTGATAGCGGTGAACAGAGGAGACACAAACTAGCCGGGAGGAGAACGAACCTAAGTTTATGGCGGTTGATTCGGCTTACCAAAACGGAGAAAAATAACAAAAAAAAAGCAAACAAAATAAGCAAAAGAATTAATGAAGTTTTTTAATAGTACATCTCTGTTTTGAGGCTTCCATGAGTGTGATAAGGTTCTCTACCCCGTAACTTAATAATCTTTATTATATGAACAGGCCAGGATTGAAATCCGGTTGTGGAGCCATTAAGGAGGAGAAGATTCTTTGAATGTTTTCAACTGTTTACCGAGGTGTGCAACTACACAATCTATATTATAATTATACAAGGAAAGCTCTTTTCAGTACCCTTCAGGAGCTTTTTTCCATATTGAGAAAATGAAAATAGCATATTATATCATCTATAGTTATGGAAAGCTTTCAAAGTTCACTCAAGCTTTTCGAAGAGCAAAACCAGGAGAGTTTTTATAATGTGACGTCACTGGTAGCCGATTTTTGAAATTTTATTAGGAAATAAATTATTTTTAAATTTTCACGTGAAAACTACTGCACCGATTTCATTGCAATTTTGCATGGTAGTCGATGGTAGACCGGGTAAGAATATATGATACCAATAATTTTAATTGTTCAATGCATTTAATATATAAGAATGTATTTTAACAAATTTTCTTTTATGAATTGTACTACCCCTATTACTTTTTTGGCAAATATTCTCCAGTTGTTTTATTTTTTCCTTGATGGCTTTACCAAACCACATTTGGATAATTCGTTTACCTACGATCAAAAATTCGAGTTATCCCTAAATGTTGGTCCTAGCGAATTTAACTTACTTAGGCATTTAATAACATATCCAGCTAAATTGCCCAGGGCATCTTCCTGCAATTCCTCGAATTGGACACTGGAAATGTCCTGGCAAGTGGAATTCATTGATGCTTTAACTATTTCCTTCGAAATATTTAAATTTTCCAAAAAATTTAAATTCACTCTCGGATTTCTTATGGTCAAAACGTAAACAGCAAAAAAGCCGGCTAAGAGTGACGCCACAACAAGAAAATATAAAAAAGGGTTGCATAGTTTTGTTAATATGAAACCTTTCTACTAAGAATGGTGTGTGTAATGGAACCAGATTAGCTATCCGGGACTTTCGCGCAAATGTAATCCAATCTGAATCTCTTACAGGATCTCAAAGAGGCAAGATTCACTTTATCCCACGAATTTCCTTAGATACATGAAACGACCATTGCTCTCTTCCATTTAATTTCAAGGGGGCTCTGGTTTAGTCTCCTGCGGCACGATTTTAGGCTGGGGAAGGGGTGGGTTCGGGTGGGAGGGGTTATGCGAGCATTTGTGTGAAGTATCCAAGTGCGGAAATGTCCCGTTATTGCAGAAGAAATTAAAACATTTTTGCACTGCTTTAGTTTCCTGCGGTATGAATTGAGTTATTTCAGGCTTGGCAAGGGTGGGGTGGGGTGGGAGGAGTTGTTCGAGCATTCTCGTGAAATGTGCGAGTGACGAAATGTTCCGTTATTTCAAAAAAATTAATACTTTTTTGCACTGCTTTAGTTTCCTGCGGCACGATTTGAATTTAGTTATTTCAGGCTTGGGAACGGTGGGGTTGGGTGGGAGGGGCGAGCATTCCTGTGAAGGGTGGAAGTGACGAAATGTTCCGTTATTTCAAAAATATTTAATACATTTTTGCACTGCTTTACTTTAGTTCCCTGCGACACGGTTTAAGTTACTAAGTTGTTTTAAAGATGTCGAGTGAAAGCGTAAATATTTACGGCGAATACGCTACCCGGCGACTAATTGTGGAGGAAATCGCGAATAGTGTTAATTTGGCGTATATTGTTCGGGAATTCGGTACTCGCGAGAAGTGTGTCCAATTTGCTGAGGCAAACGGTTTATTGCCTATTTCCAAGAAGTGCAGGGTGCACAAAATACTGATGTCCGTTGAATACGGGCAAAACCGTACAGTAGGTTCCTTTGTGTGCAATAAAGGAGCATGCCGTTTACGTTCAAGGATATCGCGGGGTTATAACACTTGGTTTGAAAATGTTATATTGAAATTATTACGTACATTTTACCTTATGTATGCTTTCGCACATCGGTGGAGTTATGATGACGCAATATTTGAAGATCCGGAAAGGAGTGCCGAAAACGGCTGTCTATCCAGGGCTACTATTTCGGATTGGTATAATTATTGCAGAGAGGTTGTGGTAATGTATCAATTAGATAGACAGGAGGCAATTGGTCAAATAGGAGGCCCTGGTAAGATTGTACAGATCGACGAAAGTAAATTTGGAAAAAGAAAGTATAATAAAGGTGAGTATTTCATTTCGGACAGATTGTTATTGTTTCTGTATGTTTATGTTTTACGTAATGCGATCCGTAAATATTTTGTTGGTATTTTCAAACTAATATTTCAGGTCGTCAAGTGGAAGGACACTGGGTGCTGGGAATGATAGAGGATGGAAGTCAGGATCTCAGGCTTGAGGTTTGTCCTGATAAGGTGAGAAGTGCCGATGTTCTGGTGCTCTTAATAAAAAAACATGTGGCAGAAGGTACCACTATTCATACTGATTGTTGGCGTGCCTATGATTGTCTGTGGGAACATGGCTACATCCATAAAAATGTAAATCACTCCGACCCGGACAATCCATTCGTTGGTCCTGATGGAACTCACACTCAGCGCATTGAGGCCCAATGGCGAGTAGTGAAATCTTTTTATCAAAAAGATAATCTCCGTAATCCGGGAAATTTTGCGGATTTTATTTTAGAATATATGTGGAGACGTTCGGTATCCCGTAATAAGCAAGATCCTTTTTTTGAATTAATTAAAGCTATAAAACACGTTTACAAAATTTGATAATATAACTTTTTAAATAAGAACAAAATTGTTTTTTTCATGCATTTTTTGTGGTAATTACGATATGCGAGGCACCGCGTTTTGAGAATGAATTTCGAAAGCCCCCCAAATTTTGAAAGAAACACATCTTAAACGGGGGGGTATGGGCGGCAGAACCCCCATTCCTTACAAGTGTACTCAACCTTTATATTGCACCTTTCGTTTTAGATGAACCTATAGGATGATTTGTGATTTTACGTTGTGCGCAAGCAGAAATTTCACGATTTTCCTGAATCCTTGCGCATATTAACCAATGCTAAGATTCGCCTGGGGAGTTTCTAATTTTAGAAAAACCTATAGGATGGTTTGCAGTTTTACTTTCAACATTAGTGTTAATTTCACGATTTTGCTGGATCCTTGCGCATGTATCCCAATGCTAAGATTCGCCTGGGGAGTTCCTAATTTTAGAAGAATGTAAAGCATGATTTATAGTTGTAAAAGTATAAAAAGCAAATAATAGTTTTTAATAGTTGGCTTATTAGGGATATTTTGTCGAAATTCATACTCCTTGTGCCCATTTTTTTCGTTTTTACGCCAAAATTATATTATAACGGGACATTTACGCAATAACCGGACATTTCCGCAGTTGGCCACTTCAAGAGAATGTTCGCACAACCCCTCCCACCCAGCTTCACCCCTTCCCGAGCCACAAATCCTGCCGCAGGAAACTAAACCAGAGCAAAAATTTATTTAACTTCAAGGGGTTGTTCACCTACCCCCCCCCCCCCCCGTATAAATTCCTTCCCCCCACCAATCGTGCCGCAGGATACTAAACCTTTACCTTCAAGGGTCATCAATTTCCCCTGCGTCTAACGTATGCAATGACAAAAAATAAGTCACAAGGTCAAACATTCGAAAAGGCAGTTGTATACAGCGGTGTCACGCGTAGCTTGCTCAAGCGATTGTAAAATTGATGTTTCAAGTGGTCTAAAACAGGAAGTTACCCCCTCAAGGAATTCTCACTGAGAACTTGGTTTATAATGAAGTTTTAATGTAAGTAAAAAAATAAACCAGGAGAGAACTCTTCCTTTTTGAACCGTGCTCAAGCGATTGTAAAATTCAAGTTCGAAATGATGCAGTACAGAAAGTCACGGCTTGAGGAATTATCACTGTGGGCTTTGGAATAATTAAAATATTATATAATCTGCACAATTGCGGGGGGGCCCGACTAGTCCTTAATAATTGGAGTTATATTACGTTTTACATACCTCTGTTAGTTCACAACACTTGTATAAAATCGTACTTTATACCAAGAGGTAAATTTGTTCTTACCTGATCCTATTCATCTAAGATTCTGTGGAAAGAAAAAAGCCAAGCATAACCCAACACGAGAAGAAAATATTGTATTGTGGATGTCAAATATCCCAGTACTTTACTTTATTATTAACTTTGTTTTTTTATATTATAATAACTATTAATTTTTTTCTTACTTTTACTATACAATGTTGTAATTTATTAGACGTTATACTATAATTTGACAATTGTTATAGGTCACCATACATTACTAATTTTTTTGTTTCACCATTATTTTACACTGTCATCTTTATACCATCATACAGAACCAATTCATGTATTCCAAGCTAATCTAGTTTTGTATATTTTCTTCTTGAGGAAATCCATTATATTTTTTCCTGTCTATGTTAACTGTTTGTGAAAACAAAAAGCGTCGTGGTACCAGGGCGTTTTTTTTATTTCTTCAATTAATATGTATGGAGTTGAAAAACACTTTTATATTTTCATCATTCGAAATTTAACTGTTTAGTTTCATTTACATAATTCATGTTCTGGTGTTGTAGAGAAGATTTTAATTAAATTATTTACTTTAACGAACAATTCCGTGTTTGGTTTGTTTTCAATCATATTAAATTTTTTAGGATGATGGGTTAAAGGTCCGTGAATGGCATAGCGGCGGGTGATTCATCTCTCCTAGAACTTGGGTTTTTTTTCAGGCACCCTCCCTTCTCTCCTTCATGAGTACTCTGTGCCCGCCCTGATAGTGGGGCTCTCACAGACAGTTAAGTCGTGGTGATGCACATAAATAGGTGGTACCTCTGGTGTCTCAACCCTCCACGATCCCCGGGGAACCAGCCCTACTCCTGAGGGCCGGGGTACCGCTTTGATGGTCAGGTAGAATTTTTGTTTGGAATTTTTTTTGTCCAAATTTTTTTGTGTTCGTATGTGGATCTGAGGTTGGCTTCTTCGGGCAACCAAACCAAGGTTCACATTACAAATTGCCAAGTAAAATTGATGTGTCCGTTTCCAAACGATATAACAAAAATTAAAGTCACAAATGTGACATTAATTTCTTCCAAGATACTATAAATTTTTTTAAACCAGAAAAAGAAAGAGACGAATTAAAATCAGGTTAAACGAAGGCTTTTTGGATTTAAAATTGCCCTTAAAATAACACAAAAATTTCTAAAAACAAAAGATTTCTTTATTCAAACTTATTTGTTCACATTTGCCGAATTCATTTGAGTTTCTTAATTTTCTTCTCAACCTCGCTTTTCCGGAATTCCACCTTCACGCGGGTTTGGGCGACGCAGATTGCTCCACTGACTTCATTGAATCCAGTCTTTGAAAGCTTCAATCGAAGGCTGGCAATGTCCTTGGTGAAGACAATGAACTGTTTGGCATCTTCCAGGATGTTTTCTGCACAGTCCTGAACATTCTTGCCCTTAATGCATTTTTCAATCTGGCTGGTAAGGGAGTTGAACAAGTCATAGCCCTTGTTGAGGAGAGCCTTCGATTCATCATAAAGCTCCTGAATTGGTTTTGTTGTTTTCTTATAACATTCGTTGACGAGAGTAGTTGTTTCCCCGAGGAATGACTTCATGATTTCTTGAGCCTCTGACTTCTGCTCCTTCTTATTGATCTCCTTCTCCATTTTCTCCTGGAACGACTTAATTCCCGAGCTGATTTCGAAGATGAGTTTTTCGGCTGTTTCCATGTACTCCTTGAATTTCTTATCAGCAAATTCGGTCACTTCGACCAAGAGTTTGTGACCTTCGTCCAAAACTTTCTGAACTTCATCAAACACGGCCTTTACAGCTTTGTCGGAGATTTCTTCAATGCTTTTCTTCGCATTGTTGTATTTGTCAGTGAGGTCCTGTTTCGCCTTCTCGAAGAAATTGCCCGCTTCTTGTTTGAAATTTTCAAATTGCTGCTTGAGGTTTGAGTTGAATTCCTCGAATTTGCTGTGAAGTTTCTCGAACAATTTCTCCAATTCTGAAGTCCAGCCCGTAACCCAATCGAAGAGTCCAGGCTCAGGCCTGGCTTCGATTTGGGAAATGCAAGCAGCGGCTACCAAAATAATTGCGAGGAACTTCATCGTTGACATTCAACCAGATTGAAACTGATGATACAGATTAGAACTGATGGAGAACTGATAACAGCCGAAGTCTTTTATACCTATGAATTGAAATTTTCACAATTCAAATAAAATTTCCGAAATTCCATTAAGAGGTAAACATTCGGAACAGGTGACAAGAAGATTAAACGAATTATTTGCACAACTTGAGCAATGGGTTTTGAGTGATTGATGCAAGCTTCTAGTAACTGGCTGCAATGTTTTGTTGCTAAAAGCATCTTCAGACAATTAGACTTTTTGGGTTCTTCAAATTGGTGAGCATGCAGATATCACATGTTTTAGAGAATAGAAATAGATTTAGATTGGTGCAGTTGGTTAGTAATTGTAACAGAATTTTGATGTTGCTAAACCAACAAAGAATTTAAACATTGCTGGTAAATTCCTGCTTTACATTTTTTTCTATTAAAATATCTTTTTTTTGAAATTAAAATTAAGCTAAATGTTGTATAGTTTCTGTAATCATATTTGATTTTGGATCACTTTTCAAAGTAATCTTACTATCTACAAAAACCATAGATCAACAAACGAATTGTGCTAATTGAAAATGGTCTTTCCAATGCCCGTGATATGACACACAAATAACTTCGAAGTCGTCACGGCAACTCTGTTGTAAACAACAGCGCGAAATTTCATTTGGAATATTTTGTAGTTTATGACATTACTATTATACTAGAGCAAGCCAAAAAAATATTGGAAACCTTTTAGAGTGTCTTACACAGCAGAACATTCTTCGTTCTGCTGAGTTTGTTATGGTTGCTCCAGGTATCAGGCTCTTATTAGAATATGGTATCCTGCTTGGATGTCTAAACTCCAAGCTATAGATAATTACTGAGTTCTGAAGAAGTTCCCTTTCTGGTCGTTCTGGAAGTATTTAATAGGGTTCGCTAGTTTACTATGAAGTCAAAATTCAAACGATCAACAAGAACCTTGATGCAATCACAGAGATTGATCAACAAATTTGGGAACAAACTACAGAACCTCCCCTCAACAATACCTTTATGATTGTGTGCAGGAGACTCTTGCAGAACTGCATGAGAACCTCGAAACTAGAGAAACAGAAGCACACAACTGTCTTCTCTTGGTATTGTGCATTTAGCCAGACCAAGGCTAAGACCAAGACTTAGCTATATTTTCGCAACGCCAAGACTAAGGCTAACTGATCAAGACCAATACCAAGACTATATTAGTCTTGCCTTGGTCTTGCATTTACTCATCAGGAGTTATGAAGAATCGCATTCCAGCCAATATTATATTTGTAATGCACACAGCGACAACACGGTTTCAGAAAAGGGCGTTCGACCACTTCAAATCTTATGATTGTTATCTCTGAGCTTCTATATGATATGGAGAATGGGCATATTCACACGCTGCCATAATTGTGGTGAGTAAAACCGGTTTTCTTCAACTCCTAGCAACTCAGACGGGGCGTAAATGAGTGTAGTAAATTTGAATGCTATACAGGGACCTTTAAATGTATTGGAGATGAAATTTACTTGTTAGAGAAAAACAGAGCTAAAGAATGCAAGAGATAGAAGTAATTTTTTATATGTGTGCTATAGTTTTCAAGCGTTTGGTTTTGCGTGAAAAATGTTTCGTTAAGTTCTTCCGCTCCCTTTTCTCTCTCATCTATAAAACCGGTTTTAGGCGCCATAAATGTGCACTGTGTGAATAGGCCCAATGGCCATCACATTGATGCTGTCTACACGGACTTTAGCAAGGCTTTTGATCTCGTGGACCATCATATTATGATTACTAAGCTATTAAAATTTGGAATCACAGGCCCTGCCCTGCAATGGATAAAATCATATCTTGGCTTTAGAGCTCAGGTCGTCAGATTTATCAAAAGAAATCGAAGAAACTTCCGCTGTCCCCAGGGAAGTCGTCTTAGTCCGCTCTTGTTCGATATCTTCATCTCCGATCTGTCTCACAAACTAAAAAATATACCACATCAGACGACCTGAAAATATATAGCGTTAGAAGGTCTGACATCGAGGTCGAAACTTAATGCATTGCAAAACTGCTGCATCACTAATAAGTTGCAACTTAACACTAGCAAATGCCATCTCCCGGAAAAAAAGCGTACAGCTGCAGCAATAGCTGCGATCCATTGCGACTGGTAAACTACTCAAAACTGTTGCTAGCTACTCGCAACTACCCTTGCTCTTGTTTTTGGGCAGATACATTTTACTGGTAATTATCAAAAATCGTGTTTCATTGGTGATGTACTCGCAAGTACTTGCGAGTAGAAAAAATCGCCCAATGGATCGCAGCTAATATTACTTTAACAACAAGTTATTAAACCAGTAGACCTAGGTGTTGTCCTACCTAGACAATAAGTTAAACTTTAATCTACACTTCGATAATATTACTGCCAGAGCTAATAACCTCCTTGTCTTTATTAAAAGAAGGCCAAAGGAATTTGATAACATCTGGGTCACAAAAACACTTTTCTGTTCACTGGTCCGCCCACGCGAGTAAAAATAAAATATGGCCTTACAACGGGCGAACACCAAACTTGATTGAAACATAGTCCTCGGCCATGTGAAAGGCATCAGAAGGCTAGGCAGGACAGTACGGCCGTACACCACACACAAACACACACCGAAGGGTATACGTTTCTATATAATGTGATTAAAAAAATTAGAGATAGAGATATTTTCACACACTCTAAGTTGCCAACTTTTGGGTATATAAGCTCTTCTTTTTATCACAAAAATGTATTGCGATCGCCTTGTTGTCATACCCGTAGTTTAACTAGGAAAAGAGGTGTGAAGTACATATGTGTCGAGCCAACGTCGTATCAGTGTAAATGGAGCTTAAAAGACAAAGAACCCAAACGGTGCTCACAAACTCTTCACGTCGTCGCATCAAATAACACCAAGGGTGCAACAGTACATCAAGCTATGGATGGATTTGCAACTCCTTTTCTCGGAAGCTCACAACCATTGAAAAGTATTACAACATGTGGTGAATCAAACATCGATTCCATAAAAATTATTTAATTGAAGAATGTATTTCTTGATAATAAAATACTTCACAAAATATTTGCTGTTGTAGCATATAATGTTATGCAACGAATGAAAAAATTTGTAACACAAAAAAGTAAATTCTATGACAAAATTCAATTTACAATCATTACATCTAAGTATGTAAAGACGTGAACAATACAGTGAACAATACAACAAGTAAGTAATTAAAATTAACAGTACAGTGCCCTTTGTAATGTAACATGCCGCCCGACGTTGATTGCTCGCAATCAACAATAGATGGTCACTCAGCTCAATAATTGTCAATCGGAAATAAAATCACCTTCTTTATTGATCGCTTGCATTCACCACGTGATGTCTTTACAGTGACAATACGTGTGATACCATCATCGTGGCCAGGGTGAACCTGAGTGATGCGTCCCATGACCCATTGTAGCGGCGGGAGGTTATCTTCCTTCAATAGAACAGGTGCCCCAACAGAAATAGTAGTTGAATTAACTCGGTGCCATTTTGTTCTAGTGTTGAGGTTGTTCAGGTACTCCTCGTGCCATCTTTTCCAAAAATGTTGCTTCAGTTGTTGGAGATGTTGCCAATTGGACAGTCGATTCTTCTGAGTAGTGGAACAATCAACCTCAGGTAAGCTTGTCAATGCATTTATCAAAAAATGGCCAGGAGTTAAGCTACTAAGATCATTAGGATCATTTGACAAGGGGGTTAAAGGACGTGAATTAAGAATGGCTTCTATCTCAATAACATGCGTATTGAGCTCTTCAAATGTCAATAGTGTGCTACCTATGGTTCGTAAAAAATGAACCTTGAATAATTTTACTGCTGATTCCCATAATCCACCAAAATGAGGACACCGTGGGGGAATAAAATGCCAATTTATACCTTCGTCAGCTAACTGATTAGCAACTGTGTTATTGTACCTTACAGAATTGATGAATGTGTATAGTTTTTTAATTTCATTATTGGCCCCAACAAAGTTGGTTCCGTTGTCAGAGTAGATGTCTTTACTTTTCCCTCTTCGAGAAAAGAACCTTTTCAATGAACTCAAAAATGCATCTGTTGTCAAATCGCTAACGACTTCTAAATGAATTGCCTTTGTCACGAAACATATGAATATTGCTACATAAACCTTTATTTTATTTCGGTTTCGGAATTTTTTCTCTTTTATGAAGAACGGCCCACAGTAATCAATTCCAGTCTTTAGAAACGGTCTTGATTGGATTAGTCTAGAGCTTGGCAAGTTACCCATAACATGATAATTTTCAGTATTTCTAAATCGAAAACATTTAATACATGAATTAATAATCTTTTTTACAGAATTTCTACCATCAATTGGCCAATAACGAATGCGAACTTGATATAATGTATTTTAAATTCCTGCGTGCATTGATTTTTCATGTTCGTGCCTAATGATCAAATTAGTTACAAAGTTACCCTTTGGTAATACTATTGGATATTTGGAATTGTAACATAATCTGAATTCTGCAGTCTACCGCCAACCCTTATAAGGTTGTCCGGATCCAAAAAAGGACTTAATGTTTTTAGTGAACTTTGGTTGTGTACCGTCTTGGTCTTTAGTAATTCTCTAATTTCTCTAGCGAATGCTTGAGCTTATAATAATTTTATGATTCGAGTATTGGCTAGTTGGAGGTCTTCAATAGACAAATTGGACGATGCATATTTTCTGATCTTTAGACGGCTATTTACAAATCGTAAGCAGTATGCCATTACTCTAGTTAATTTTTGAATTGAAGAAAATTTGTTTAAAATTATTTGGCTATCCAGTGTAACGTTTAATACCATGGGTTTTCTAACTTCTAATAAAGGAATTTTTTGAATCTGTAATGAGGGCCACTCCTCTTTGCATTTGTGTAGCCAGGGAGGGCCAACCTTCCACATGTCATTTTGTAAAAACTCTGAAACAGTTTGTCCTCTTGACACAAAATCTGCAGGGTTTTGGTTAGTACGAACGTGATGCCATTGCAAGTAATTGGTTAACGATCTAATTTCTGAAACTCTATTAGCGACAAATGTTTTTAATACGTTTGGCTGCGTGTTGATCCAGTTCAATGTAATTGTTGAGTCAGACCACAAGAATGTCTCGTCAAACATTATGGTTACTGCTGACAAAACTGCTTTATATAGTCGTGTTAGTAATAACGCTGCACATAATTCTAACTTGGGTATTGTGATCTTTGAGCTTAATGGTGAGACTCGAATTTTTGAACAAAGAAGTCTAGTTATCCAATTATTGTATTTATCAACTGACCTTATGTAAATACATGCCCCGTATGCCATTTCACTTGCATCACAGAACCCATGTAGTTGAATATTTATTGGATTCTCAATGATGATACATCTTTCAAATGAAGCTTCTTTTAAACGCGGTAATTGTTTTTTATAGTTGACCCACTGAGAATGAATATCAAGTGGAACAGCTTCATCCCAGTCGAGTTTTAATTTCCATAAATGCTGTATAAATAATTTTGCTTGTACAATGATTGGACCCAATAACCCTATCGGATCAAATAATTTTTCAATGTTTGAAAAAATAAACCGTTTTGTAACTCGTGGTTGTGTGTCGATGTCATTGTTGTAGTGGTATACTAGAACATCGCGGTGTGGATTCCATTGGATGCCTAAAGTTTTTATATTTTGGGATGAATCATTAAATAAACCTACGTTAGTTAACTCCTGTGGTAATGTGTTGACTAATTTTGCATCGTTAGATGACCATTTTCGCAAGATAAAACCACCTAGGTTAAGTAATTGAATTAACTCATCTCGAAGTTGTAAAGCATCATCGAATGACTTGGTTCCAGTTAACAAGTCATCGACATAAAAATCACGTTTGAGAACGCTTGAAGCTAATGGAAAATTGTGCTCCTCGTCTTCGGCGAGTTTATGTAGTGTACGAACCGCTAAAAAGGGAGCAGAAGCTGTACCGTATGTAACTGTATTTAATTGAAAAGTTTTAATTGCATCGGTTGAATTTAATAATAATAGAGTTTATCCTTCTAGCTCAGAAGGTACACTTCTCAGCTGGGCTGAGAAACGGGCCACGCCTATGTGCAGGGACCGAAACGGCCGAAAGCACCAAAAAAGGTATAAGAAGAGAAAACACCACATAAAGGCCCGTCCTCACTACGCGGACTTAGAATCCACGCGCTTTTGGTCGTACGGCCAGCCAAAAGCGCGCGTGATCTTTTAATTTTCTGAGTCATGAGTGAGAAAAAATCAATTCTCATTTGAAACGGCGTACGCGCTTTTGAAAAGCTCATAGTGTGTGGACGCACAATGTACCTTTTTAACCACAGCCTTTTGTCCGCGTTGTTTGGCCGCACGGCCTTTACCATGGACAAAGTCGTAAAAAAGTCGTAAAAAAGTCATAAAACTCTATATGAAAAAAAAAGGCAAAAGCGCGTACGACCCAAGACCGCGTAGTGTGGCCACACCATAACGAGCATGCGATCGAAAATGCAGGCTCCTTCTCGACCCTCCCCGGCACTCCGGTACCGAGCCGGTCCGGTCCCTGCACACAAACGCGGTCACATTTACCACTGCACAGTGGCTCAGTTAAGACATGCAAACAAAAAAAGTGTTAAAAACATATAACTTAAAACAATAAGAAATGGAATACACAAAGAAGCGTGCAAGGAAAGTCAGTCAAGTGAGATTGAAAAGGCTCCTTTTAAGGACGTCCTTACTAATGCTCACGCTAAAAACATCAATATTTTTATTCACATTAATTAACATGCGATTAACAGGCTCGAATCTGCCGTAATTCGTGTTAGAGGAGTTGGTGTGTAAGAGAGGTGGCCCTCTCAAATTGTAACCACTCTCTCTAAACGACGCACGGCGACTTAGAAAACCTGAGTCGACCTTTCCATTAAGGAGCTGATGAACAAATATAACATCGGCCACCTCACGACGCCTGCAAAGAGAGCTTAAGTTGAGTAACTTAAGCCGGGTTTCATATGGTGGAAGAACTAATGGGTTATCCCAAGGAAGATGATTCAGTGCGAATCGAACGAACCTCCTTTGAACCGACTCAATTCTTCCAACGTGCGAAGAGTAGTGAGGAGACCAAACCTGGGACCCATACTCGAGTAAGGGTCTGACAAGAGAGATATAAAGGTGTTTAGTAATCAAGGGGTTATTGAATTCTTTAGACCACCTTTTTATAAAAGCCAGGACTAAACTACCTTTGGAAGCAATATAGTTAATGTGAGCAGAGAAATCGAGCTTACTATCAAATCTAATCCCGAGATCTTTTACAAAATTAACACGAGGTACACTCTCGCTAGAAAAGGTGTAGTTAAAAATTATAGGACTACGACTTCTCCCAAAATTCATGGTTTCACATTTACTAATATTGAGAACCAGGTTGTTGTTCACACACCAAGAGTAAAAGATCTCAAGGTCAGCTTGCAAAAGTTTGCAATCCTCGATACTCTTTATGTGACGGTACAATTTGATGTCATCAGCGTAAATCAAGATTCTACAGTGTCTTAGCAAGGAAACAATGTCATCAATTGATAGAATAAAGAGCAGGGGACCGAGATGACTTCCTTGAGGAACACCGGATGACGCTTCAATGGTTACTGATTTGGATCCCCGAAAAATAACTTGGTAGGTCCTGTCAGCTAAGTAAGACTGGAACCATGCTAGAAGGGCTTTTGGAAAGCCTAACATCTTTAATTTAAGAAGTATAATGGAGTGGGAGAGCTTGTCAAATGCCTTACTAAAATCAGTGTAAACACAATCAGTCTGGCAACCGGAAACGAAGCCCTCGACAGCATGAGAAGTGAACTCAAGAAGATTTGTGGTAGTGGAACGAGCTGCAAGAAAGCCATGCTGGTTCGTTGATACCAACCTCCTGCAAATAGGCGCGATTGCGGAATAGATAATCGATTCAAAGAGTTTCGGAATGACAGACAACTTTGCAACTGGTCTATAATTCGATATTTCGTTCTTGCTACCACTCTTGTGAATAGGGATTATGAACGAATTTTTCCACAGAGTAGGGAAGTACCCTTTATCAAGGGATTTTTGGAAGAGGGTTTTCAGAGGAGACTGAAGAACCTCTGCACAGGACTTAAGGACAGCATGAGGAATACCATCGGGGCCGGAGGTGAAATCAAATGGGAGTTCGTTAATATGTTTCACAATATCAGCACTGTTAATTGAGAGAGATAAAATATTAGCCTCACGGTTGTTAAATATGTGACGAAAATTATTATCATTAAGCTAAAAGTCAGAAGGTGAGAAAGATTGGCAAAAGAATGAGGCAAACATGTTGCAAATCGCAGGCGACTCGCTACTAGACCAGTTCGTGTGCTGCATGACATTAGGGTAGTTATCAACCTTTTTCTTCGAGTTGACGAATTTAAAGAAATTTCTAGGATCAGTAAACACTTTATCGCTCATGCAGCTAAGATATTCTCGATACAGAGCAGAAGAGAGTGAGCGAAATCGGTTATAGCAATTTATAAATAAATTGAAACTCGGAGTGTCCTTTCTCTTTAAATAGGTTTTCCAGAGTCTATTCTTCTGATTTTTCAAATGCTTGAGCTCATTATTGAACCAAGGTGGAGATGAACTGGGTAATTTTTGAGGCTCATAAGGTACACAAGAAACCAGGGCTTCGTATAGTACCCCATAAAATCGTGCCACGTCGTCATCCAACTCATTAGCAGAAAGTAAGCTGTTGAAATTAATCAAGGCAAGTGTTAATAACCATCCTCACAACATTTTATCAACGCTCCATAAAATCAACAATTATTAAAAAATCTACCACCGGCAACCCGATCGCAAAATATCAAAAGGCGATCACGACAATGAATGTTGATTCACAATTACCAACGGGACAAGGATACCGTCAACTCTGATGTCGAAACTGAGATGACTTGTTATTTTTACAGGCTACTTTTACTTTTACGGCGTGAAGTCCTATCGTGCGGGTGTTCATCGGAGAGACAACTTTACTCATCATCATTTTACATTAAAATTAAACATAATTTAAATTTTCGGTCTTAGTTTCTGTTCAAGTGCGTTTATAATTCTTGTACCTAAACATTCTGAAGTAGCTCGATTAATTTTCTTTTAGTAGTAATAATCATAAATTTGTATCGAAATACTGTGAAACTGAATTAATAATTATACAAATATGAATTCCTAAACCGTGTTTGAGTGTTTCAATAGTGCTACCCTTGTTATACAAAACATTTTTGGTCCTTCGAGCCGGATGTAGTTCGCTTATGCTACACCGGCAGCATCAACTTTAAGGAATGTCAGTGCTAACCTAATATGTTCATAAATCGTGAAACTGTGCTGTGTAATTAATAGAAGGCTAAGGTCATATTACAGTAATTTGTTAAACACGTTAGCAGTGAAGAGCTCGAAACACAATAAGTTCTTTGTTATCCGAGTGTACTGTTACTTTTGCATACCAACTTGCTCCTGCCATCAATGTGGAGCTGTTATTTGAGGAACCGTTAACTGGACTCTAAGGAAGAGTAAAGGATTAATTGCCTGTAAAATTATTCAGAAACTAGTGTAAGTCCGTTCCATTTTTTTTATATTTGTTAACAGTGGATACTATATGGGCAAATTAATCAATTAATGTGAGGAGACACAAGTAAAAGAAGGTCACTAGTGAATTTTCACTGCATTGCATACAAGAACGCTCACTTCGCTACATGCGGTGCAGGAGAAGAAAGGAGCAAATAACAATTGAGATTTCAGTGATAGTATCAATTTTCCAATTTTGGGCGTGGACACACTTCAGACCGCTCCTTGGTGTTTAACTATAATGATACATATAATACATTAAATTCAACATTTATATAATATACGACCTTATCCTTCATAAATTCAATCATCAATAATTTTGGACACAACTGCTAGTTTGACGATTCGTAGTTATATTATCAAGATCCAAGACAATTTACGACGCTGGCTATTAACCTCCGTGAAGCTTAGAACTTTCCGATATATCCCCACGAACAAACAACCTTGTGCTTAAACCTCCTGAAATTCTGAGACACGTCAACCTTCCACGTACTTTTGGTTTGATTGCCGATACTTTATTTCATTTCCTTAACAAACTACGCTGCTTATTCTTAAACGCCGTCTATTGCCGAACATTTCTACTTTCCCCAAGAGATAAAACGCTTGCACATCGAAATGGCAACGCCACACAGTAAACTCACCCTTCAGACGGAACGAATTGAGAACTTTATCACTAATGTGTTGAAGACCGGTAAGGACAAGCGTACCGCAGACTTCTTAAAGGCACGCATTCAGTTGATCCATTCATATTGGACCAAGTTCCAAGAAACCCATGACAACTTGTACGAAGCTGCCACTGGCGAGGCACTAAAATCGTTTGATGCAGACGCCTTTTACAACGTTGAGCACACTTACATGGAGACCGTAGGATGGTTACACGACCAAATTAATCAACTTAAACCTCAAACTAATGATGAGCAGGAGACACTCTCCAACCCTAACACATCCTCATTCATCGAACCTAAACAAGTGATTACCAATCTACCTAAATTACATATACCTACCTTCGCTGGATCCTACCTCGAATGGCCGTCTTTCCAGGCAACCTTTCAATCCCTCATCCATGAAAATGATTCTATCTCACAGATCCAAAAAATGCACTACTTGAAATCAGCTGTCTCAGGTGAAGCTGCAACTCTTATCAAGCACCTATCCATCACGCCACAGAACTACATCTCCGCTTGGGGAGTTTTGGTGGCACGCTATGAAAATAAACGTGTACTGGTCAACTCAAACCTGAAGCTACTCCTGTCAATACAAAATATGTCAACCGAATCCTTTAATGAAATACGACGCGTACATGATGGATTTACTCAGGCTGTAACTCAACTTAAAAATCTAGAGAGACCTGTTATATACTGGGACGACTGGCTTGTGTTCTTACTGTCTCAAAAACTGGACCCTAATACTCGAAAGGACTGGGAAAATTCTATCAGTCACTCTACTGAAATACCTGCCTTCACTTCACTCTGCGACTTCCTTGCATCTAGACTTCACACTTTGCAAGCTTTAAATGACAATCCCGTGCCAACCGTAAAAACTAACAACGTCAAACATGGCAATGCTAGACCAGCTCACACATATCCACGCAGTTACCACGTCACCATAACTTTCAGAGTTCAACGTCAACACAATCGGAGCAAACACCAGCTTGCCCAATGGCATCGCCAACTAGAGCCCATCTTTCCTGTAGCCAATACACATCAAGACATGTCTTACTAACTACGGCCAGTATCTTAGTGCAGTCTCCTGAAGGTAGGACTGTCCGTGCTCGTGCATTGCTAGACCAATGCTCGGAATCTAACTTCATAACAGCATCACTCGCAAATACACTGCGGCTTAGGAAGAACCGAATAAGAATTCCAGTACTTGGAGTTGCAGAATGCAACGCGGGAATAGCAGAAGCCTTTGCTACACACAACATATTAACATCATCAGACCCACCTGACGTTATCCCTGTTCAATCGTTAATCCTTCCCACGTTAGCCCATTTGATACCCGCACAAAAGATACAAAAATCAACCTGGCCACACATAATGAACTTACAACTTGCCGACCCGGAGTTCCACACGCCATCACGCATTGATTTAATTTTGGGAGTCGACGTTTACAATAAGGTCCTCCTGGATGAAGTTCGGCGAGGTCCAGATGGAACGCCCCTCGCCCAAGCCACCGCTCTAGGTTGGATAGTGTCTGGCTCCGTGGATAAAGAAACCTCAACACAACACCACATGCGCCAGTCACACTGTGCATTACTTGACGTTGACCGGACGCTTCGACGCTTCTGGGAAATTGAAGACACTCCAACTAGCGTGCCCTTAACTGCTCAAGAAGAAAAATGCGAGAACATGTTCATACACTCCCACAAGAGAGACGAAGAAGGACGCTACGTTGTGCGACTCCCGACGAAATCCAATGCTTTACAACTAGGAGATTCACGCAAGGTAGCAGTGTCGGCATTACTCCGACTAGAAAAGCGGTTTGCGCAAGATAATAACTTACATCGCGACTACTCAAACTTCTTGGAAGAATACCAAACACGGGCATTTGGAACACGTTGTTGATGAACAAGATAACGCTCTTCGTCAATTCTACCTTCCTCATCATGCTATACTGAAGCCCAGCAGTACGACAACGAAGCTACGAGTCGTTTTCAATGGATCACAAAAAACCAGCTCTGGCGTGTCCCTAAACGATCTCCTCCACATTGGGCCTAAACTACAAAACGATATTTTCCACGTCATCAGTAAATGGCGTCTCTACCCGCTCGTCCTCACGGCTGACATAGAGAAAATGTACCGTCAGATACGTGTCCATACAGATGACCTCGATCTTCAACGCATTCTATGGCGTCGCACCACACAAGAGCCAATTAGGTGCTATCGATTGTTAACTGTCACTTACGGTACCGCCTGCGCCCCTTACTTAGCATGCAGGACACTACGCCAGCTCTGTAACGACTATCAACATGAATTTCCTTCTGCTGCAAAAATCGTGCGAGACAATTTCTATGTGGATGATGCACTCTTTGGTGCCTACGACCATCAGTCCGCGCTGCATATCAAGACAGAAGTGTGTAATCTACTAAGTAAAGGTGGATTCAAACTACGAAAATGGCTGACTAACTCACCAGAACTCATCAGTGACATTCCTGAAGAGGATCGCGAAATTAAAACCCAGGTCAAAATAGTAGAAGATGCACAGGTCAAGACTCTAGGGCTTGGATGGAATCCTTCACAAGATAAGTTCATCTTTCAGATTCATTTACCTCAGCAGGTCAGCTATACCAAGAGAAGTATACTATCAGACATAAGTCGCATTTACGATCCGCTTGGGTGGCTATCCCCTACGACTATCATACCTAAGGTGTTCCTCCAAAAACTATGGCTGGCCAAAGTAGACTGGGATGAAGAACTTCCAGAAGAGCTTTCTATCAAATGGAACCACTATCGTCAGGAAATGAACGAGCTTACATGCATTCAAATTGATCGATGGATGGGTGATCGGGGTAGAAGTAGCTATTCAGTAAATAAGACTCCTGCTCGATGCTTTAACTAGCCCGTCATTAAATAGTTAGTGATAAACTTTTATTTTTATTTTTAATATTTATTCGTTCATTAATTATTATGCAAACACGATTTAATTACAATCAGTTAAAACCGTTACAAAGATTTAAAAATTATTATTAGAAGACTTTCGAGTTCACAATCTTTATTACGACTGTACAAAACCAACTTTCATATTGAACTCTCACATTTACATTTTTTTATTTTACAAAACAATTATTTGTGTATCTATGTTTCCTAAAATTTTATTTCCTATACAGTGTCTACATACGTGATTGTGTTTTTTTTATAAAAGTATTTTCAAGGTAGTAGTGAAAATTAAAATATCAATGACGTAACACTGTACTCCAAAATTGTAAGTACACTAAGAAAAATAAATCAATCAACAAAATTATAGTAACCAATACTAACAAATATTACTGCGTAGCGACTGCTACAGATGATCGGGGTAGAAGTAGCCATTCAGTAAATAAGACTCCTGCTCGATGCTTTAACTAGCCCGTCATTAAATAGTTAGTGATAAACTTTTATTTTTATTTTTAATATTTATTCGTTCATTAATTATTATGCAAACACGATTTAATTACAATCAGTTAAAACCGTTACAAAGATTTAAAAATTATTATTAGAAGACTTTCGAGTTCACAATCTTTATTACGACTGTACAAAACCAACTTTCATATTGAACTCTCACATTTACATTTTTTTATTTTACAAAACAATTATTTGTGTATCTATGTTTCCTAAAATTTTATTTCCTATACAGTGTCTACATACGTGATTGTGTTTTTTTTATAAAAGTATTTTCAAGGTAGTAGTGAAAATTAAAATATCAATGACGTAACACTGTACTCCAAAATTGTAAGTACACTAAGAAAAATAAATCAATCAACAAAATTATAGTAACCAATACTAACAAATATTACTGCGTAGCGACTGCTACAATGGGCACCACAGATCCACATAACTCAACCATGAATCTTCAATTGCACGGGTTTTGTGACGCTTCACTAAGCGCATACGCTGCCGTGGTCTAACTCCGCCTCACATCCGGTCACCATGATGCTCGAGTGTCGTTATTGGCTTCCAAAACTCGAGTGAGTCCACTGAAAACAGTATCGTTGCCAAGGCTTGAATTATGCGGAGCTACTTTGCTGGCTGAACTTATAGCAGCGGTACAACTGGAACCATACTTTAACAACATTCCTGTGTATGCGTGGACTGACTCAACTATAGTCCTAACTTGGTTAGGAGAGCATCCGTCACGCTGGAAGGTATTCGTCGCTAACCGAGTGTCCACTATCCACTCCATTACTCCACAAGCAACATGGAACCATGTCCCAACTGATGACAACCCTGCTGACTGCGCCACACGAGGACTCTCTCCAGCGGAGTTGCAATGCCACGAGCTTTGGTGGACTGGCCCACAGTGGCTCAGAAAAAGTCAAGAATGCTGGCCCAAGCGAGCATCAAACCTGTCTGCTGATCAACCTCTTGAGGAACGAAGAGAAACAACTATCCTCCTCGCTCATCAGAAAATGTCTACCAATACACTTCTGCATCGCTACTCTAACTTAGGGAAACTGATCAGAATCACAGCCTATTGTTGTCGTTTCATCCATAATGCCTCCCATCAGCCGTCACAACGACAACGAGGTCACCTCACAGTCACTGAAAAGAACGCTGCATTAGACAGATGGCTACACATCGCTCAACAGTCCTCATACGCTGACGAAATTTCGGACCTAACTAAAGGAAAACCCATCTCGAGCAAAAGCAAGATTAGGAATTTAACACCGTTTGTAGATGACCAAGGATTTTTACGAGTCGGAGGACGATTAAAGCATGCTACTCTATCATATGCAGAACGCTGTCCCATTATTCTACACAAAGATTCCCATCTAACCTGGTTGGTCATTGATTATGCTCACAGCCGCACACTACACGGAGGCACTCAGCTCACTCTACATCACATTCGCACCAGATACTGGATCCCAAGTGGGAGAAATATGGTCAGACAATTCATCCGAAGTTGTATCATCTGTTACCGATACCAAGCCAAGGCCAAAAATCAGATTATGAGTGTTTTGCCACGTGACCGGGTACGACCGTCAAAACCGTTCACTATTACGGGCGTCGATTATGCTGGCCCATTTAAGACCAAACCAGTCAAGGGACGCGGAAAGACCATCCTCAAATCTTACGTGGCCATCTTTGTTTGTTTTGCCACTCGTGCGGTTCACTTGGAACTCGTATTGGATTTAACGACAGACTCATTTCTGGCCGCGTTTAAACGCTTTGTAGCTCGACGAGGTCACTGTGCGAAAATGTACAGTGACAATGCAACGAACTTTGTGGGTGCTGCTCGGGAATTGGACAAATATTTTCATCAACTTCACCAAGATTCCAGCTTGCTACAATCGTTGACCGACTGTAATACGGAATGGCACTTTATCCCTCCGGCCTCACCTCACTTCGGAGGTCTATGGGAAGCTGGTGTTAAGTCATTCAAACACCATTTGCGAAGAGTCGTCGGCGATCACTTGCTTTCCATTGAAGAAACTCTAACACTTGTAGCTCAGATTGAGGCCTGCCTCAATTCTCGACCGTTAAGCGCCATCAGCGATGATCCAGAAGATCTACAGGCCTTGACACCGGCACACTTCCTAATCGGATGCAACCTATTCACTGTACCAGAATCAAGCCTTATAGAAACTCCTGTCAATAGACTCACTAGATGGCAACTAGTTCAAGCCATGTATGAACATTTATGGCAGCGATGGCATAAAGAGTACCTCCAAGAGCTCCAAATCCGCAACAAATGGTCCCAACAGCAAGATCCAGTACGGATTAACGATCTAGTCCTACTCAAAGAAGATAAACTTCCCCCGTCCACTTGGTCACTAGGAAGAATCACTGAGGTCCATCCAGGAGATGATGGCAACATCCGAGTTGTTACTCTGAAGCACAAGAACGGCTATTGCAAACGCCCCATAGTAAAAATTTGTGTTCTCCCCATCAATACCTCTGACCTGTAACATCTATACCAAAAAGGAGCCATGGCGGGCGGAGCCATCAACCTACCACTACTTTCGTGTACCCACGAAGGCGGGCGGAATGTTAATAACCATCCTCACAACATTTTATCAACGCTCCATAAAATCAACAATTATTAAAAAATCTACCACCGGCAACCCGATCGCAAAATATCAAAAGGCGATCACGACAATGAATGTTGATTCACAATTACCAACGGGACAAGGATACCGTCAACTCTGATGTCGAAACTGAGATGACTTGTTATTTTTACAGGCTACTTTTACTTTTACGGCGTGAAGTCCTATCGTGCGGGTGTTCATCGGAGAGACAACTTTACTCATCATCATTTTACATTAAAATTAAACATAATTTAAATTTTCGGTCTTAGTTTCTGTTCAAGTGCGTTTATAATTCTTGTACCTAAACATTCTGAAGTAGCTCGATTAATTTTCTTTTAGTAGTAATAATCATAAATTTGTATCGAAATACTGTGAAACTGAATTAATAATTATACAAATATGAATTCCTAAACCGTGTTTGAGTGTTTCAATAGTGCTACCCTTGTTATACAAAACAGCAAGCTTAGATGACAGCTCATTAAAATTGGCCTTTTTGAAGTTAAAGGCATGGGATACCACCTCCGGACAAGGATTATTCTAAGAATTGAAGCAATAATTGAGCAAAAGAGGAGGATGGTAATTGTCGACAGACGACATGACTGTTGGACTGGGTTCAACGGTCATGTTGACTGAGTCCGTAAAAAATACAAGATCTAACTGCCTCCCCAACACATTAGTCACCCCACTCATTTGGTTCAAGCCGAGTGAGAAAAGGGAATTGAGAAAACAGGATTCCTTAAGATTAAGGTTCCCTTCAGGGAGGTAGTTATCGTCATCTTCGACATATACCCACTGAATATTGGGTAAGTTGAAATCGCCTAAAAGCAGTAGTTCATCGCCGGTGTTCATCATACATTGGATATGATCAACACAAGAGATGAGAATATCATAGAGGTTAATACCCCCATCGTCAAGTGTGCTTAACATATCTGGAGGGATATAGCAGCACAGCAGGAAGAGGTTAGTTTTAGAAATACAAATTTTAAGAGCAACAAGCTCGACGTCAAGGTGGTTAGAGAAGGTAGGAAACGAAATTGGGTTACAATTAAGGTGGCTTCTACAAGCAAGAAGTACGCCACCCCCACGAGTTTCCGAGTCAGTGTGACGGTCCCTCCGAAAGACTTGGTAGGAGGAGTCAAAGAGTTCAGCATTCAGAATGCCCTCATGGAGCCAGGTTTCAGTAAACGCTATGACATCGAAACCACTAGCCATCGACGCCAGAAGAATGTCTTTGGTTTTTGATCTGGTCCCCCTTACATTCTGGTAGTAGAGGGAAAGCGTCTCGAGTTTTTTGATAACTGAGGAACACCTAAAGTTGAAGTTGAAGCATTTGTGTAGCCAGGGAGGGCCAACCTTCCACATGTCATTTTGTAAAAACTCTGAAACAGTTTGTCCTCTTGACACAAAATCTGCAGGGTTTTGGTTAGTACGAACGTGATGCCATTGCAAGTAATTGGTTAACGATCTAATTTCTGAAACTCTATTAGCGACAAATGTTTTTAATACGTTTGGCTGCGTGTTGATCCAGTTCAATGTAATTGTTGAGTCAGACCACAAGAATGTCTCGTCAAACATTATGGTTACTGCTGACAAAACTGCTTTATATAGTCGTGTTAGTAATAACGCTGCACATAATTCTAACTTGGGTATTGTGATCTTTGAGCTTAATGGTGAGACTCGAATTTTTGAACAAAGAAGTCTAGTTATCCAATTATTGTATTTATCAACTGACCTTATGTAAATACATGCCCCGTATGCCATTTCACTTGCATCACAGAACCCATGTAGTTGAATATTTATTGGATTCTCAATGATGATACATCTTTCAAATGAAGCTTCTTTTAAACGCGGTAATTGTTTTTTATAGTTGACCCACTGAGAATGAATATCAAGTGGAACAGCTTCATCCCAGTCGAGTTTTAATTTCCATAAATGCTGTATAAATAATTTTGCTTGTACAATGATTGGACCCAATAACCCTATCGGATCAAATAATTTTTCAATGTTTGAAAAAATAAACCGTTTTGTAACTCGTGGTTGTGTGTCGATGTCATTGTTGTAGTGGTATACTAGAACATCGCGGTGTGGATTCCATTGGATGCCTAAAGTTTTTATATTTTGGGATGAATCATTAAATAAACCTACGTTAGTTAACTCCTGTGGTAATGTGTTGACTAATTTTGCATCGTTAGATGACCATTTTCGCAAGATAAAACCACCTAGGTTAAGTAATTGAATTAACTCATCTCGAAGTTGTAAAGCATCATCGAATGACTTGGTTCCAGTTAACAAGTCATCGACATAAAAATCACGTTTGAGAACGCTTGAAGCTAATGGAAAATTGTGCTCCTCGTCTTCGGCGAGTTTATGTAGTGTACGAACCGCTAAAAAGGGAGCAGAAGCTGTACCGTATGTAACTGTATTTAATTGAAAAGTTTTAATTGCATCGGTTGAATTTAATAATAATAGAGTTTATCCTTCTAGCTCAGAAGGTACACTTCTCAGCTGGGCTGAGAAACGGGCCACGCCTATGTGCAGGGACCGAAACGGCCGAAAGCACCAAAAAAGGTATAAGAAGAGAAAACACCACATAACGAGCATGCGATCGAAAATGCAGGCTCCTTCTCGACCCTCCCCGGCACTCCGGTACCGAGCCGGTCCGGTCCCTGCACACAAACGCGGTCACATTTACCACTGCACAGTGGCTCAGTTAAGACATGCAAACAAAAAAAGTGTTAAAAACATATAACTTAAAACAATAAGAAATGGAATACACAAAGAAGCGTGCAAGGAAAGTCAGTCAAGTGAGATTGAAAAGGCTCCTTTTAAGGACGTCCTTACTAATGCTCACGCTAAAAACATCAATATTTTTATTCACATTAATTAACATGCGATTAACAGGCTCGAATCTGCCGTAATTCGTGTTAGAGGAGTTGGTGTGTAAGAGAGGTGGCCCTCTCAAATTGTAACCACTCTCTCTAAACGACGCACGGCGACTTAGAAAACCTGAGTCGACCTTTCCATTAAGGAGCTGATGAACAAATATAACATCGGCCACCTCACGACGCCTGCAAAGAGAGCTTAAGTTGAGTAACTTAAGCCGGGTTTCATATGGTGGAAGAACTAATGGGTTATCCCAAGGAAGATGATTCAGTGCGAATCGAACGAACCTCCTTTGAACCGACTCAATTCTTCCAACGTGCGAAGAGTAGTGAGGAGACCAAACCTGGGACCCATACTCGAGTAAGGGTCTGACAAGAGAGATATAAAGGTGTTTAGTAATCAAGGGGTTATTGAATTCTTTAGACCACCTTTTTATAAAACCCAGGACTAAACTACCTTTGGAAGCAATATAGTTAATGTGAGCAGAGAAATCGAGCTTACTATCAAATCTAATCCCGAGATCTTTTACAAAATTAACACGAGGTACACTCTCGCTAGAAAAGGTGTAGTTAAAAATTATAGGACTACGACTTCTCCCAAAAGTCATGGTTTCACATTTACTAATATTGAGAACCAGGTTGTTGTTCACACACCAAGAGTAAAAGATCTCAAGGTCAGCTTGCAAAAGTTTGCAATCCTCGATACTCTTTATGTGACGGTACAATTTGATGTCATCAGCGTAAATCAAGATTCTACAGTGTCTTAGCAAGGAAACAATGTGATCAATTGATAGAATAAAGAGCAGGGGACCGAGATGACTTCCTTGAGGAACACCGGATGACGCTTCAATGGTTACTGATTTGGATCCCCGAAAAATAACTTGGTAGGTCCTGTCAGCTAAGTAAGACTGGAACCATGCTAGAAGGGCTTTTGGAAAGCCTAACATCTTTAATTTAAGAAGTATAATGGAGTGGGAGAGCTTGTCAAATGCCTTACTAAAATCAGTGTAAACACAATCAGTCTGGCAACCGGAAACGAAGCCCTCGACAGCATGAGAAGTGAACTCAAGAAGATTTGTGGTAGTGGAACGAGCTGCAAGAAAGCCATGCTGGTTCGTTGATACCAACCTCCTGCAAATAGGCGCGATTGCGGAATAGATAATCGATTCAAAGAGTTTCGGAATGACAGACAACTTTGCAACTGGTCTATAATTCGATATTTCGTTCTTGCTACCACTCTTGTGAATAGGGATTATGAACGAATTTTTCCACAGAGTAGGGAAGTACCCTTTATCAAGGGATTTTTGGAAGAGGGTTTTCAGAGGAGACTGAAGAACCTCTGCACAGGACTTAAGGACAGCATGAGGAATACCATCGGGGCCGGAGGTGAAATCAAATGGGAGTTCGTTAATATGTTTCACAATATCAGCACTGTTAATTGAGAGAGATAAAATATTAGCCTCACGGTTGTTAAATATGTGACGAAAATTATTATCATTAGGCTAAAAGTCAGAAGGTGAGAAAGATTGGCAAAAGAATGAGGCAAACATGTTGCAAATCGCAGGCGACTCGCTACTAGACCAGTTCGTGTGCTGCATGACATTAGGGTAGTTATCAACCTTTTTCTTCGAGTTGACGAATTTAAAGAAATTTCTAGGATCAGTAAACACTTTATCGCTCATGCAGCTAAGATATTCTCGATACAGAGCAGAATAGAGTGAGCGAAATCGGTTATAGCAATTTATAAATAAATTGAAACTCGGAGTGTCCTTTCTCTTTAAATAGGTTTTCCAGAGTCTATTCTTCTGATTTTTCAAATGCTTGAGCTCATTATTGAACCAAGGTGGAGATGAACTGGGTAATTTTTGAGGCTCATAAGGTACACAAGAAACCAGGGCTTCGTATAGTACCCCATAAAATCGTGCCACGTCGTCATCCAACTCATTAGCAGAAAGTAAGCTGTTGAAATTAATCAAGGCAAGCTTAGATGACAGCTCATTAAAATTGGCCTTTTTGAAGTTAAAGGCATGGGATACCACCTCCGGACAAGGATTATTCTCAGAATTGAAGCAATAATTGAGCAAAAGAGGAGGATGGTAATTGTCGACAGACGACATGACTGTTGGACTGGGTTCAACGGTCATGTTGACTGAGTCCGTAAAAAATACAAGATCTAACTGCCTCCCCAACACATTAGTCACCCCACTCATTTGGTTCAAGCCGAGTGAGAAAAGGGAATTGAGAAAACAGGATTCCTTAAGATTAAGGTTCCCTTCAGGGAGGTAGTTATCGTCATCTTCGACATATACCCACTGAATATTGGGTAAGTTGAAATCGCCTAAAAGCAGTAGTTCATCGCCGGTGTTCATCATACATTGGATATGATCAACACAAGAGATGAGAATATCATAGAGGTTAATACCCCCATCGTCAAGTGTGCTTAACATATCTGGAGGGATATAGCAGCACAGCAGGAAGAGGTTAGTTTTAGAAATACAAATTTTAAGAGCAACAAGCTCGACGTCAAGGTGGTTAGAGAAGGTAGGAAACGAAATTGGGTTACAATTAAGGTGGCTTCTACAAGCAAGAAGTACGCCACCCCCACGAGTTTCCGAGTCAGTGTGACGGTCCCTCCGAAAGACTTGGTAGGAGGAGTCAAAGAGTTCAGCATTCAGAATGCCCTCATGGAGCCAGGTTTCAGTAAACGCTATGACATCGAAACCACTAGCCATCGACGCCAGAAGAATGTCTTTGGTTTTTGATCTGGTCCCCCTTACATTCTGCTAGTAGAGGGAAAGCGTCTCGAGTTTTTTGATAACTGAGGAACACCTAAAGTTGAAGTTGAAGCGTTTACGTGATGAGCTCGATTACGGGTACGCGGGACGAAACGCTTGGTGAGGGCCCCAGCAGGCCAGAAACCAGGGTCTAAGAGAATCTCGGCAGTGTCTGGCGGTGCAGACAAAATAAAAGATGCAACTGGTTTGGAAGCCTTGCTAACTCTTCTGCAATGAACTGTTCCAGGATCTATAGATTTATTCCTCAAGTATTCACAGATAGACTCCGTCTTCGTATCCGGAGAGAATCTCGAGATGAAAATATTTAGAGGCCTCGGTACCGTAACCAGGGGGGTGCAAGGTTCAAATGGGACTGAAACTTCGTTAATCGGTGGGCTATCCACTATAGGAAGCAGAGGGGTTGCTACCAAGACAGGCATAGAGGTCGACTCAATCCCTGGAACTTCCATGACCCCTGGAACTTCCATGACCAAGGGACCGTCCACTAATAGTGGCGAGGAGGGTGATACCGAGACCGGCTTTGAGGCCAGCTCAGTTGATGGAACACGGGTCGAGGAGCTCAAGCTGACACCATTGCCAATGGCTTGACGATTACGACTATTTTTATGTTTATTTTTATTTTTACTTTTATTTTCAGGACTTTTACAACGCGCCTTATAACCTGGCGTGGTTGGGTTAATGGCATCCTGATTGAGGATGACATTAACCAAAGGAGGAGCAGCCGTGGGGCTAGTTGAAGAAGAAGGCTGCACCCCTACCTGCAGGGCGCCAACAGAGGGGGATTTATTGCTATTGAAGGCGCCTTCGAATTTCGAAGCCAGAGAGCTCAGGGCGTTATGATTTTGGACCACAGCTGAAGACAGCGATTCCAAATCAGCTCGAACACGCTTCGTACTCCTTTTAATGTCATCCAATACAGGATGAAGAGAAGCAGAGGAGTTAGAAGTGCAGGAAGAAGTGGCGACAGGATTTAAGATTAACGATTGTATGTCGTCAATTGAGTCTAAGGCCGTTCTCTCCAAAGAATCTTTTGGTAATCACGATCACCCTTGTCGACTAAAATTTGTCTGTACATTTTTTCAACGCCTGCCGTAAGAACGTATGTGTGAGTGCGATATCGAATAAGTAATGAAAAACTATCATCTTGGATTGTAGGACCGACCTTAAGAGTATTGTTTAATGAGATACCGGTGCTTGTTTTCGCGGAACCATCAAATACAACTCGAACCTTTGTTGTAGTGCTGCTTTCTTTGATTACAGCATGATGAGGAAGATAATAACCATTATGAACAGAGGCCTGATGATTTACTTTGGACATATGATTTAAATTTTCGTATTCTCTCATGAATTCTGTGTATTGCTGTTTTAAATCTGGGTTTTTGTGTAACTTGCGTTCGAGTGAATACAATCTTTTCAACGCAATTGAGTAAGAATGTCCGAGCTGTTGAATATTTTCGTTGAATGGCAATTTAACGATATACCGCCCATTACTATCGCGAGATGTATTTTCTACAAAATGTTTTTCTACCTTTGCCTCATCTGATCTGTTGATCTGTTAATGTGTTTAGAGTAAGATTACATGATACAGCATTAGATTGAACATTTTGATTGCTAATTTTACCAGCGATAATCCATCCGAAATTAGTCTCCTGTAAAACAGCTAATTGATTGTCAATTTTTATTTGACCTGTGCATAAAACTCGGTAGAAAATCTCTGCGCCTATCAATGCATCAATTTCTGATGTTCTGTGAAATGTTAGGTCTGCTAAAAGTACATTTTTATCTATATTCAACTGATTAATATTTATTTGTTGTGACGGTAATTGATTTGTGATACTTGGTATCACTAGAAGTGAAATATTTTCCTCAAAATTTCCTTGCAGTGATGCGATTTTCGTCGATACCTTGTATTTAATGTGAGTTTGTAATTGATTCACTGCATTTATAGGAATATTCATTTTAGTACGTTTTAACTGAAGAAGTTTCGCGAATCTTTCCGTGATAAAGTGTGCTTGAGCACCGCCATCTAAAGGCGGGTCCACACATAACAAAAATTTGCAAAAAAACATTTGTATAGCGAATTGACAAAAGTTTGACAATGTTTGACAAATGTTTGACAAACATTCGTCAAACATTTGGTGAAGTTTTTGCGAGAAAAATGTTTTCCGAAATGTTTGTTATTTCCTGTGTCTATTCTGTAGGAAAAATAGATTCTTTATTTGCCACAATTTCGACAAGATTTTCTTCATGATCTCTCACTTCAGAACCCACTGTAAGAACATACCCCTTCGTTTCGATTTTTGAAATTGTCATCTAGAGTTGAGTTGGACTTACAGGGGCAGTAGATTTGTCCCTTACAAGCTGGTAAATTGTACTGAGGCCTCATTTTTTTAAATGTCCCGGTTCAAAAATAATCGCCTACTTGTATAGTTATACGCGTGTATCGAGATAAACGAGTCGAGGTGTGATTGTAAATACGTGAGACGTGGATTTCTTCTTTCTTACTTCTTTTGGGGCATTAAAATTCAATTTGAAATGAGGGGCGGGGACTGTAAATACGTAGTGTTGGGTTTCTTCTCTCTTACTACTTTTGGCGTAGTAAAATATCCAATTTGAAATGAGGCGAGGTGTAAAATGTATATCGTGGAGGCGTAGGTTTCTTACTCTTACTCTAAGGCAGTTAAATGCATATTAGAATCAAACTCGTGAAAAAAGCTCTTCATTGGTATTTATTTTCTTACTTTCTTTAATTTGCTTATTTTTGTCATTTTTGCATTACAATGGCACCTCGCCTCATTTGAAGTATGACATTGTACTGGCTCAAAAAAAATGAAGTCCCTTTTACAAACTCATTATGCAATCGTTTCCTACCCAACACTAGTGCCATCTTCATATTCTTTCTTAGAATCCGCTTTAATGTCTTTCACAGCCATTGTGGAAGGTTTTCAGTGTGCCTCTTTGTCACAACCTCCTATTGATCTCTTCCACGGAAATGATGTCATTTGCAATTAATTTTAATGAATCAGTACGCTTTATTTTATTTTTATAGTCGCTACTTGAGTTATCCCACAAATTTCGATGAGTTGAAATATAATTATGGTGGTTTTATCCTACTTCTCACTCGAGATGACTGTCCATCTACATAAAAGTGCATAAAAGTACTGAAAATTTTTCAACAAAACATCAGATGTTTCCATTTCATTTGGATTAAATCCAAACATTTTTAAAAATCCAAAAACTCCAAGACTCGCGTCCACACATAACAAACATTATTCAAATGTTTGTCAAAAGTTTGTCAAATGTTTGTGAAATGTTTGTCAAATGTTTATCAAATGTTTGTCAAATGTTTGGTATGTGTGGACACGGCTTAACACAACACGCGCTATATGTGTTTTGTTAGTAATATCTGAAAATGCTACTTGAGCTGTAGCTAATAAAACGTCACTTGAATGATTGGCTTGCACATTATTAACTGAGATGGGCGATGTAGCTTCCTTGTTTTTACTATTTTCGAGATGTAACAGGGTATTGTGTTTCTTACCGCATTTCTTGCAAGGCCCACAAATGCAACTGTCAGCACTATGCTTTTTCCTTAAGCAGTTGAAACAGAGTGCCTCTCTTTTTGCCGCGATTCTATCGGGAACAGGTAACTTTAGAAATTTTTCACAATTAAATATTTTGTGTGACTCCTTACAGAAATTACAGTAATCTGTATTTTGTGTCACTGCTAAAATGTTTTTCTTACTTGAATTCACGTTGCTTTTTGGAATGGCGACCTTACAGTTAAAAGTAGATTTACCTTGCTCATATGCATTTTGGGTGTTTGTAGCTTCTAAAATTTGACAACGTTGTGTTAAAAAAGTTGTAAATTGTTGTAATCTTGGAACATTTTTAGAAGTTATTGATTTTTCCCACTCTTGGTGGGTGATTTTATCAAGTTGAGCAGTCATGCAATAAATTAAAATTGCATCCCACTTATCTATTTCTTGCCCTAATGTCTGTAATGCTCTTGTATGTGTATTTATGTTATTTAAAATTTGCTTGAGGCTTATAACACATCCTCGTGCACACGGTGCTTGCTCGATAAGAGCCCTTAAATGATTTTGAATGATAACACGTGTATTTAAATACCTGTCTTCCAATAAACTCCAAGCAATGTCATAATTAACAGTAGACGTTTCCAAAGACTGAATCACTGTTTCAGCCTATCCTCTCAAACACGATCGAAGATAGTGCAATTTTTCAACCTTTGACAGTTGTTCCTTAGTATGCACCGTAGATTTAAACGAATCTGAAAACGACATCCACTTATCATAAGCTCCGTCAAACACTGGCAAATCAATCCGTGGAAGATGCACGTTCGAGTTCACATTTGGGGACCTAATTGTAATGACTTTTGAAGATGTATTATCACGTAAAAATTTACGGGCTAAACTCATTGTTGTGTAATATGTGCTTTCAAACTCATCTCTATATGTAAAATGATCTGAGATATCATCTAATAACTCAATCTCTATGTTAATGTCATGAAAGGTGGTTAATATGTCTTGTATTTTATGTAATCGTAGATTGAGCTCATCAATCTGATTAGGTGTAACTGTGTTTACGAAAGTGTTGAATATTGTTAGCTGTCGTTTTAAATTGGCCCGTTGGCATTTTAATCTGGACAGGTCTGACATTTTTCAACCGTTCTTAATTCACTGAAAAACCGTATAACACTGAACTCGGGACTAAAATAACTAAACTTAGCTTAACTCAAATGGCTCATTCAATTTAATGAACTGAATACTTTATTTAACATGACCATTAACAAACTTGCAATAATTCTGACACTTACCTGAGATTGATTTTGATTTTTCAATTTTGAAATTTTCTGTTTGGCTGATGGGCTGATAGGACCTCACTCTGGAATTTGCTATATGCTGCAATCTCTTCACTCTTCGGTGAATACTCTCCTTGATGAATAGTTTCTTCGCTGAAGAATGTCACACGGAATCTTCTCTTGACTAGGGTAACCTTCTGTATCTTGAAGGTTGCTTCTTTATTTTTTCAAATTCGTTACGTAATATTGTAACGTCCTTGATGAAATAGTGCTATTGTTGAAAACCCCGGTTACAACCTTGTAATCCGGCTCGAAGGACCAGTTTTTTATGGTGAATCAAACATCGATTCCATAAAAATTATTTAATTGAAGAATGTATTTCTTGATAATAAAATACTTCACAAAATATTTGCTGTTGTAGCATATAATGTTATGCAACGAATGAAAAAATTTGTAACACAAAAAAAGTAAATTCTATGACAAAATTAAATTTACAATCATTACATCTAAGTATGTAAAGACGTGAACAATACAGTGAGCAATATAACAAGTAAGTAATTAAAATTAACAGTACAGTGCCCTTTGCACTGTAACAACATGTACGACAGAAAACTTTTGGCGATGCATCAAAGAGTGAAACGCTTCAGTCATCTTTTGGAAAAACAAGAATTAAGGTCCGGTTACCTTCGATTTTAAAGAAAACTCGGAAAAGCATCGCCACGTCAACTTGGAGAGCTAAACTTCATCGGGCAGTTCCCAACGAACATACGATACATTGAAGGAAAGCCCAGCAACTTAGCAGATCTATTATCCACAATTGAAGAAACAAATAAAACAATAGAGACAATAGATTTCAAGAAATTTGCAGAGACCCAGTCAAATGATGAAGAATTAGATGATTTGTTACGAGACCAAAAAGGAAGCTCGTCTTTGCTGCTCAAGGAGTTTGCTGTTCCCAAATAGCCCGTGGAAAGTCTGCAGCGACATCAGTCAAGACAAAATTCGCCCTTTTACGTTCCTGAACTACCCCGAAAATTAGTCATAAAAAACTACACGGTCTGGCTCACGCAGGGGTAAAGACAACGATCATGTTAGTAAACGACCGGAATGATTTAAAGAGTCCGCAGAACTCTAAAGGCATCACGTGTTACCACACAAAATTAGCCATTAATACTGTTAAGCTGGAAACAGATACATGCTGGCGTGCGGTGCAAATTTATGTTCAAAACTTTCAGTTCATGTTCAAAAGAGACGATCAAGTCAGAATATCTTTGAAGCCTATGCAGGTCCGTTCGAGGTGTTGGAGATAAATCCGAAGTATTTCGTATTACGGATAAAAGGAAATAATAGGAGCGTTCCAATCGATCGGCTAAAAGCCTCATTCTCCAAAGAAAGCAGTGTTACAAAAACCATTCAGGCCTGTTTCACACGGGACGACGGCCAACCAACAGAAATCGTACGATATTCATTTTTTTAGAGAATAGGGTGAGAAGTGTGAGAAAGTTGGATGGGAAAATCTTCCCTCCCCATCGTCATCTCTCACCCTCTTCTCTAAAAAAATGAATATCGTACGATTTCTGTTGGTTAGCCGTCGTCTCGTGTGAAACAGGCCTCAGCAGTAAAAACTAATAAGTAAACCACCAAGAAAGGTTAGTTGCCAGACATTAAACCACACTCCGCTTTGCAATAAACCCGTGCCAACAAGGAGGGCCACAGAGAATGCAGTATGAAAGCTTAGAATATAGAACTACAGGAAGAGTCCTCGCCGAATTTTAGAGTAGTGAAATTCTTGTTGTGTGAGTGCTCACTTTTTGGTAGTTATTTGTCCACTGCAGGCGGAAAAAGCGGGTGGAATAGAGGAGGGGCAAGAGGGAGTTAAAATTAAAAATAAAATGTTGCCCCTACAAATGAACCTTTTACACATCACTCCAAATTCTAATCAGCTGATCACATTGCATTTCACGTTGGGTCAGTTAATGTAAACAGAGTAGATATAATTTGACAATCAACTGACCCCAGATTTCACCACGCTCACGTACGCAGAGCGTGTGAGCTCAACGATTTGGCTTGCGCAAGCCAAAAAGTTCGCCTTGGGCAAAATATGTCTTGATAGGAAATCGGCTTGAGGTTGGTGGTTTGGCATGAGCGTCTAAACGCCCGGTTGGCTTTTTAAGGGGGATATGGTGGCCGTAGAATTTTTAACCATTCTTAATGGGAGCACATACCGCCTGTATTGTTGAATGTGTATTATGGGAGCGTCTAAATTGGCTTGAGGTTGGTGTCTTGGCATAAAGGTCCGGTTACACGCAACGATCTGCTTGTGCCAATTGGCTTGCGCAAGTCAATTTGCCCAAGTGAATCGTTTCGTGTAAATGTAAATTTTTGGCTGGCGCAAGCCAAAAAGGTTGCCTTGTGCAAAATATATGTTCTTAGAAAATCGGCTTGAGGTTGGTGTTTTGGCATGAGCGTTTAAATGATGTTCATGCAGCTACAACCCTCAGCATTCCCTTGGGTGAATGGTGAAATTTTGTGACGCTCCTCCGACCTTATCATAATCAATATAATATAATAATCGTGTCAAATTAGCGTCATTTAGTGTCATTTTTCCTCATTTTATTTGCACCAATTGACTTGCGCCAGTCAATTTGTACAAATAAATCGTTGCCTGTAAACCGATTAAAGTTCATTCAGTTTATTTGCACCAATTGACTTGCGCCAGTCCATTTGCACAAGCAGATCGTTGCGTGTAACCGGACCTTAAGCGTCTAAACGATGCTCAAGTCTTGGCTACAACCTTCAGCATGCGCATGTGTGAATGGTGGCGTTCGACGATCTGGTCCTCCGACCTTATACCAATATAATATAATTCAATGCGTAGATAAGTATAAATATAATGCGCAATAACTAATGGAGGTAATTTTATCTGATCATTTTCACTCAGTTCATTTACACAAATAAACAAGCAAATCGTTACGTGTGTCTACAATTTATTCAGCTGTATTCAGCAGTCCAAAGTCCATATCCATGTAATGCCGGCTACGACTGAGGATTTGTAAGCAACTGCGGCAAACATTTAAAAGAAATAATGTTTAAAAAATAAATGTGAAGAATAGTTCTTTTGTATGATAATAAATATTAACCGATTAAATAGAATTTTATTTATCTTTTTTTATTTTTGAAAAAATTGCCTCTAAATGAATCACTCAATATATTTGTTTTTTTTGTTGTATCTACCTAGATTACAAACTTTGATAGATTAATATTTTATTATACTTTTTAAAAGTACTAAAAATTTTTATTTTTTATTTCAGGTATGTTAAGCGGCCTCAGCTAAACAATATCAAGTCTGTTTAAGTAAGCGAAATATTACAACAATTCTTCGTTTTTATCATAATACTTCATTATTGAACAAAATAAATTAAAAAACACAATATAATATAATAAATAAAAATTTAATTAAAACTACCTTCCATAATATTAAAACGTAAACAAAACTGAAAACTAAATAAAATTAAAAACTTTAAAAACTAAAAACTACGATGAAGTACCTAAAAATAAAAGAATAGAAATTAAAATATAAACTAAGTATAAATTAGGTAAGTGAAAATCCGGATAAACAACAAAAGCCGTAACATGTAATAGTCCTAAATCTTGAGAACGGATAATCCTATTGCTATGGAACTTTCACTGCGAGATTCAATATTTTCTTGGGCATGTTTTCTGTTATTTTGTCACTCCGATCCGACTATCGGAACCGATTGTCGGAACCTACTGTCGGAACCTACTATCGGATTCGACTATCGGATTAGATCGAAAACTTGAACCGGTAGTCGAAGGAAAGCGAGTGCACGCTTTCTTATCATTTCAATTGTGGACCTCAAATAGCACTATTAGAGAAAGAGCCCGCGAACGCCAGACTTACGTCATAGTATAAACGCTGAAAACTTTTCTAAGTAAGGACACTACAGCAGGTAACAACGTTTGGCTACTAAGAACCTTGAGCCGCAGTGGCTTTGGCAGGAAGGAGGTAGCAAATGTGCAGAAAATTGATGTCTACTTAAGTTATTTTATAAACGCTAATTTTTTGATATTTCCTCTGGAATACTATTAGAAGTCACGTCCTCCATTGCCAGACGGTTTGCGTAGTGGAAACCCCCCGCCAGACGCCTTTAAAGTTTAAAAAATTGGAGATCATATGGAATCATATGGATCATATGGAAAATGCTGTGTGCATAACTTAAAAAAATCACAAAGCTAAATTTTACAAGACTAGATGAAGGTTGTCTAGGATGAATGTACAATGGCAAATAAATTATCTATTGAAGCCGTTAACCTTGCAAGATTTAAGAAGTAATAACCAACTATTTTGGGGTGTAACGGTTTTACTTGCAGAGATTACGGGCAAACATTGCCAGTTGGCGCGAGAAATACGCCTGAGAAGTGGGATAAAACCACCATAATTAAATTTCAAGAGTATTGCACCTATCGAAATTTGTGGGATAAGTCAAGTAACGACTATAAAAATAAAATATAAGAGTGCCTCCGCGATATATATTTATATTTTACAATCACACCTCGCCTCATTTCAAATTGGATATTTTACTGCGCCAAAAGAAGTAAGAGAGAAGAAACCCATTATTCTGTAGATAGTTTTTTCTTTTTCCTGTGAATTTTGTCAAAATGGAAATACGATGTCTGATATTTAGGCCATCGATAGCTGTCCAGATGAAGCAGTACATTAACCGGTAATCAACAATATCACTACACTTGGCCTTCCGGCTCCTAAAATAGATCTAAAGGTTGGTGTACCCATAATGCTGCTTCGCAATTTCAATCCACCTAAACTACTATAAGTACCATATTAACAATAGTTTTATTGAAAAAAATTTAATAGAAGTTATGGTGACGGGCTGCGGTAAAAATTATGTTGAGGGTGCATGGGCGAAGTTCGGCACCGGGCGCAAAATGCCCCGACATGTCAAAAACTAAGCGGACGAGACGTATTCACGTATGCCACAATGTTACATATGTGAATTTTTTTGTAGGTACCTTTGTTTATGCATCGAGCGGCTGTCGTCTATCACGCCATTTTTTAGAAATTAGTGATAATCCGTAAGTACATCTTATATACAGTTAAATGTTTTTATATTATAATTATTTATAAAATTTTGCGGCGTATACTATAAAACGCTTTTCCAAGAGATAAATAAAAATATAATATAAAAACATTTTTAAAAAATATAAATGGCGTTTTTTCTTCTGTTCACTCATACTTAAGGAGTGTTCGTGCATTTTTGCGGCTAACTTTATGTAAATATAATAAATATATTTATAATTATTAGGCAACTTTTACAGTATATGTAGAGAATTATTGGGAATTTCAAATGAATCGTCAAATTAAGCACCTGAAGTGACCAATAAAGCACTTGAGGCTCCACCAGAACAGACTGAATTAAGTCAATCTGCAGAACAAAGTAATTTTATATTATAACAAATTGTTATTTATTGCATTTCCTTTATTGTAGAGGCGAAGGGATTGAGACCAAACATTTTGGCGCTAATTTCAGCGTACAAAGAAAATAAAGGTTTGTTCGAATCTTCTGCTCTCAGGGCGGAAAATGTATAGGAGAACATAGAAAGTGTTTTAAAAAAACAAAATTTTAACTTCACTGCAACCCAATGCAGGAATAAGTTTTCCACCCTGAAGGTGCTGTACAAATCAGTGGATTCGGCAAACAAAACGGGTGGCGTTCCTCAAGGGGCCCATACACGGGCGAACAATTTGCGCAAATTTGTGTTTGACAAAAAATATGTGATTGTCCATACACTACGCAACGAGCTCCGCAACCTTGACTTGCGTTTATGTTTTCGTGGAGCAAACATGTCTTAAGCTGCGTGTTTGGCAATTATAAGTGCAAATTATGCAGAAAGTAACTTTAGAATGCACCGACATCACCATACACGATGAAAAAACTTGCGCAACGCTGCCGTTGCAGAAAAATTTTCAAACGCGTTTGATTTTCATCAAACAGTTGCGCAACACATCAAACCGCCCCATACACGGGGAAAATGTTTGCGCAAAGGGCTGCGTTGCGCAAATTGTTCGACCGTGTATGGGCGCCTTCATAATTTCCCATAATTCGAGGAAGTTGAGGAAATTTTTGGAAGCTCGCATTGGCCTGTTTCACACGGGACGACGACCAACCAACAGAAATCGTACGATATTCATTTTTTTAGAGAAGAAGGTGAGAGAGGACGATGGGGAGGAAAGATTTTCCCACCCAACTTTCTCACCCCTCTCACCCTCTTCTCTAAAAAAATGAATATCGTACGATTTCTGTTGGTTGGTCGTCGTCCCGTGTGAAACAGGCCATTTAGTGCGGCCTGTCGGTCACATCGTCATCAACTGCGGCTGAAATAGCCAGGCGATAGAACCACCAGGGGAAACAAAAAAGAAAGTCCGGTGGAAGAGCTCCTGAAATTTCTCAAAATAAAAGAGGAAACAAGGCTAGAGGAGAAGAAGGGTAAAATTAAAAGGAGGAAGCAAGAGCATAGCGAGCGGCTTGCTATAGCAAAGGAAGCCATAACAGCATTTGAATCAAGTATGGGAAAATTAATAAATAAGCTATAGGTACACTGCAAAACAGGGGTGGCAGCACAGAAATCGTTTCAACTCATTTGTTACGAGTTTTAAATGGAAGAATTCAATGCCTCATTTTACACGATGAAACACGAAACAAAATATGAGTGTGCGTAGGACCACACGTTGGAAGTGAAAACTTCTATGGCCGGCCAGTCTATATTTCCAAATCAATCTTAATATATACAATATATTTCCAAATCAATCTTAATATATATATACATAATATATACCTATATTTTTATATTTATTATAACTATACTTACATGAGAAGGATTGATGGATACAGACATTTTAACATCAATTTAGGATAACTAATTTAATGCAGTCAAAAGTAGTTACTCACTTCCTATAAATATAATGAACGATGTACATACATTTTTGGTATCCGATGAGTCGCGTAGAAGGCTAAACCAAGCTTCGGAAATGCACGATTAAACTTTATACCCACATACTAATTTTCAAATGTGTGGATTTCTATGGCCATAGTACATAGTGGATAGTACATAGTGCATACATTGTAAATAGTACATAGTACATAGTAAATGGTACATAGTATATAATACATAATGCATTATACATAGTACATAGAACATAGTACCTAGCCCATAGTACATAGTACATAGTACATAGTACACAATACATAGTATATAGTACATAGTAAATAAGCATAATATACAGTACATAGTGCATAGTAAATAGTACATAGTATACAATACATAATGAATTGTACATAGTACATAGAACATAGTACGTATTACATGGTACATAGTACAAAGTACATAATACATAGTATATAGTACATAGTAAATAAGCATAATATTCAGTACATAGTACATAGTAAATAGTACAGAGTATATAATACATAATGCATTGTACATAGTACATAGAACATAGTACATAGTACATAGTACATAGTACATAGTACATAGTACATAGTACATAGTACATAGTACATAGTACATAGTACATAGTACATAGTACATAATACATAGTATATAGTACATAGTAAATAAGCATAATATATAGTACATAGTACATAGTACATAGTACATAGTACATAGTACATAGTACATAGTACATAGTACATAGTACATAGTACATAGTACATAGTACATAGTACATAGTACATAGTACATAGTACATAGTACATAGTACATAGTACATAATACATAGTATATAGTACATAGTAAATAAGCATAATATATAGTACATAGTACATAGTACATAGTACATAGTACATAGTACATAGTACATAGTACATAGTACATAGTACATAGTACATAGTACATAATACATAGTATATAGTACATAGTAAATAAGCATAATATACAGTACATAGTGCATAGTAAATAGTACATAGTATATAATACATGATGCATTGTACATAGTACATATAACATAGTATATAGTACATAGAGTACATAATACATAGTATATAGTACATAGTAGATAAGCATAATATACAGTACATAGTGCATAGTAAATAGTACATAGTATATAATACATAATGCATTGTACATTGTACATAGAACATAATACATAGTACATAGTATATAGTATATAGTACATAGTAAATAGTGCATAATATACAGTACATAGTAAATAGTGTGTAGTACATAGTACATAATACTAGTGCATAGTACACAGTGCATAGTACATAGTGCATAGTACATAGTACATACTACATAATTCATAATACATAGCACATAGAACATAATAATTAATACATAATAATTAGTACATAGCTCATAGTACGTAGTACACTACATAGTCCATAATACACAATACTTAATATATAATATTAAATATATAATATACAATATATAATATTTAATATATAATATTTAATATATAATATTTAATATATAATATATAATTCATACTACATAATTAAAACTAATAAAACCCCCAAAGGAAACATTTTTCTCTCGTGATGGTACGTGCGCGTGATGGCACACAAAAAGTGCGCGTGACGCGAGTTTTTAGTTTTTTCCCCAGGCCAAAAAGTGCCCAACGTGCCTATAGAAGTTTTCACTTCAAAAAGTTCCCAGCAAGTTTGCTCGGTTTGAGGGGGAGAGGTGAGAGAGGGCTTGAGGGAATTAAGTGCTCGTGTGTTTTTGTTTCGTGTTTCATCGTGTAAAATGGCCCGTAAAACTCGAAGCCGATGACTTGAAACGACTTCTTTATATTAGGCGCGTTTCATTTTTATTGGAGTACATACTCCGGAGTAGTTCAGCGCACATTCAGCTGTGGCAGCATCTACTCCAATGTGCGCCCAACTACGCTGGCGTACGTACTCCAATGAAAATGAAACGCGCCTATTATAGTAATTTTTTATTGTGCAAGGGCACACCATTTTTCACTGTGCAAGGGCACACTAGTGTTGTCAACTGAGTAAGAAGAAAATCCCAAAGTATAGAAGGGAAATTTAGAAACATCGATCAAGGGTTTTCTTAAAATAAAAATACTTGAATAATAACAAGAGTTTAATTTCAGATTTGGAAGTAAATCAAAGAAAAATAAAATAAATAAATCTAAGATTAGGTTTAAAGAAATTGATTGAGTAACGTAAGATTTGAGAATTTACATGAGAATTTAAAGTAATGTGTTAGAAATAATTTGTTATCACTTGTTCCTTGTATGTTAAAACACTTTATACACTTGTGAGTTTTTATGAGATTTTGTAAAAAAAAGTAGCAACAAAGGGGATTTGATTTGACAAAGGGTTTTTGTTTTTGCATTTGAAGAACGATTAAGGTTGTATTTTGATTCCTGAAATAAAATCATTTTTCTAGTTGAAGCTAAGAATTTTTTAGAAGAGAAGTTTGTCCAGTGCTTGAAGAAAATCCATCCGTGGACTTTGTTTAGGTAATTTCCACATTTCCACCGTGACAGGACTAAATTAAAGACGATGGAAAACGATAAAAATTACGGGCCGCTTTAAAAGCAACATTTACTAAAAAGTTAAGAATACTAGAGGAGGAGGTTGCTGATGCGGAAATAAATACATGTGAAATTAAAGCGTTACTAGAAAATGTAGGAACAAAATACAAAGAAATTGATAATCTCGATAGCAAAATATATGATCAGCTGGTATCAAGCGAGGCAAGACAAGAAGATCTTGAGAATGAGTTAGATAACGTGGATTCGTATAACATAAAAATGAAAGAAATACGATTAAAGGTTGAGATTCTCGTTGTACCGGAGGAAATGGAAAGAGAAGTTTCCATACGCAGTGCGGTAGAAAGTACCAGATCTACGGTTAGAAGCACGTATAAGCTTCCTCAGTTGGAATTGAAAAAATTTAATGGAGACCTAAAAGAGTGGCTTCCATTTTGGAATCAGTTTCGGAAAATAGACGAAGATGACACATTACATGGCAGTGACAAGTTTCAGTACTTAATACAAGCCACCGTTGCGAATTCTCGGGCAAGAGATGTTGTAGACAATTTTCCTGCAACAAGTGCAAATTATCCAAAAGATATTCAGAGTTTAAAGATGTGTTTTGGAAGAGAAGATTTGCTCGCCGAAGTTTATGTTAGAGAGCTAATCAGTTTAGTGATACAAAACACTTCGTCTTCAGGAAAGATTCCTTTATCAACTTTGTGTGATTAGTTGGAGTGTCAGTTAAGAGACCTGGAATCTTTGGATGTAACAAACTGAAAAATACGCTGCAATGCTCTTACCCTTAGTTGAGTCTTGTCTACCAGAAGCATCATTGCGTTCTGGGCAGAGATATAACGTTTATTCTTCAGGGTTAAATGTAGAAAATGAAAATCATACCGAGCATCGATTAGTAAGATTGATGAAATTCTTGCAACAAGAATTAGATAACAAGTAAAATATAACATTAGCAATGTCGGCTTTTGGTGCTACGAGTAGGGTTACCAGAAATGAAAATGGGATTTTCTGACAAAATCCGTGACTTAGACAATTTCCTGACATTTTTTCTCAATAGCGATTCTAATGACGGTGTAAGTACCGCGTATTAGCGAAAATAAATGAATTCCAAAACTGAATATATTAAGCCCAAGCTATTAAAACCCAGTAATCCTATAAACTAAATCCATCATACCTAGATTTTTTTTGAAGATTTTGATGCCCGTTAAACAATGGGAAATAATTTTAAAAACCAGTAGCGTGGAGAGACTTCTAGAACTAAACAAGATTTGCTGCTTTATATTAGCAATACAAGCTGAAAATGCGAACTTAGAGCGGGTATTCTCATTGTGCACCCAAGTGGGCTAACACCGGCGCCACACGTTGGTACCTACTAATGTTGGTGCAGATTCCGACAGGTGACCGCCAATCCCCAATGCTCACACCAACTGCAAATTTCTCGATCCACACGTTGGACAAGTAGCATTGAGGCCAACCTTGGTGCCAACGTGTGGAGCCGGCCTAAGGAGGGAAATAGACTATCCATAGCTTCCAATAAGGCTCTATTCTTGACACAATTCAATTTAAAGAATATATCATGTGAAGAGTTTTATAAAATCGTGATACAAGAGCAGCAGTTGCTAAGTATGAGACAGATTGAAATAATTTGACCTAATAATTTACTTATTTTTAATGTAATGTAAAAATTTGATTCTCTAATTCTTGTTCAATGTTCAATAAATACATCAATGTTTATTTTTATATTTTTCTCTTTCAATTTCCAAATTTCCTGACATTTTTTAATTTTCCCTGTTTACCTGACAGAAAACAGAAATTCCGGACATGTCAGGGAAATCTCTGTCTTCTGGTAACCGTAGCTACGAGCCGTGGAAACATTAATAGGCGTGTTTCTTTTTCCTGGTGTAGCTACACCAGTGTACTCTAGAGTAGATGGAAAATGAAACGCATTTTTTTATTTCAGTGTAATTTATAACCTCAAAGTAATAATCAATTGCATATAAATGGGAGTTTCCATATTTTTTTAACACCATTTCCTTGGACATATTTAATTTATTTAAACTAAATCGTTTAGAATAATTTCGGCTTTATCAATGGCATTGATAAAAGCGAAATTTCAATAGTGTCATTAAATGAAAACTTCAAAAAAGCGCTTAAATGATTATTGTAACCGAAAGGGTGAATAACAAAACCTTAAAATTTTGAGGGCACCATCTTTTGCAAAACAAATCGAACTACTCTAATCATCTACTCCAATATATGAGCTGGGGAGTTGGAACTACTCCAAAGTACGCCGGTGTAGCTACACCAGGAAAAAGAAACACGCCTAATGAAAGAGTTAAAGTTCGTGAACAAAATTGAAGACCTTCCTATGTAGCGGGAATACAAGCCGCTACAGGTTTGTTGACAACATCGGGCGAGGCCTTCATGTTCTCTCGAGGGAAACATGACAATTCTGATTGTCAAAAGATCAACACAATGCATGCCAACGAAATAAAAGCCATCCTAAATAAAAATAGATGCTGTTACAACTGTTTCAAAATTGGTCATCGTTCAGCCTCCTGCTGGAGTAAGAAGAAGTGTATCACGTGTGAAAAAAAACATCACGTAACTTATGTGAACAATCTGGGCAGACGAACAATCTTCGAAGAGACACAGTGTTTGAAAAAGAAACTGTCCAGTCCAATAATATACTCGTTGGCCATGAGAGAAATTTAGCAAACTTAGAAAAGTCTCCAAAAGTAATGTTACAGACTTTACTAATAAGATTATGGGGTAATATACCCTTGTGAACAATAAATTTCATGTGATTTTCTGAGACGTAGGTACCACAATCGATAGGAAAGAGATAGAGATATGAAGTTTTGTACATATGAAAGTACTAGTCTTTAACTACAAAGAGCTTGTTTTATTTTAATTTTACGATACAAAATGGCGGCGTACGCGAGGAAAAAAAATCTCGGACGTTTGGCATGGGCGTACCGCTACAGGTCACAATTTTTAATCTGGAACAAAGAAAAGAATAGTTCAAATTAACGCCAATTTTTTCGAAATCAATTTTTCGAAAAAATCCTACGACGTTCGCTAGATTTTGGACTATATTTTAAAACAGAATAAATACAGAAATTGCTGAGCATGATGTGTTGAAGATTTATGTATCAAACGAAAGAGGAAGTTACAATTGTAATTTTGAAGCGCTTGGTCAGGGAATTTTATGTGAATAATTACCTCCCATCACAAAGGCTTGGTTAAAAGGAGTGGAAAAATATAATATTGAATTGTCTTATTTCGAAGATAGGCCAATCGAAGTCTTAATTGGTGCGGATGTAGCCGGAAAGCTATATACAGGAAAGCTATATATAAGAATTTTCGTCAGGTTTGGTCGGAATTGAAACAGACAATAATGGGTAGAGTACCACAATCAGCAGTTTCTTAAAACACAGCAATGATGATAACAACAATGTTAGTGAGAGATGCAAAAAATTTCGAATCTATGGACGTTAGATGTTCTTGGGATTGAAGACCCGAGTGAAAAAAGAAGTAAAAGGGATTCACAAACAGCGGCTGAAGAGCATTTTTTGACTACCGTGTCGGTGGATGATACCCAGTGCTTTTACCATGGATAGAGAACCATCCGCCTCTATCCAGCAATTACAAGTTAGCATCAAAAAGGCCAGGAAAAACTACTAAAAAATTAAAAACAGAGAAAATATATGATGACTACGATGAAATATTGAAAGAATGGATTAAAGATGGTGTTATAGAGAAGTCTCGCACAGTTAATTACAGTTCCCGGCACACTATTTGCCACATCGACATGTGGTAAACGAAAACAGCACTAACAGAATACGACCTGTATTTGATGCGTCTGCTATAGAAAAGGAATGTTCCCAGAATGATTGTGTGGAGAAAGGAAAGAATTTGATTGAATCAATACCGTCAATTCTGACACGTTTTCGGATAAAAGAAATAGGCGTAGTTGCAGATATACGTGAGGCTTTCCTGAAGATAAGTCTGTTTCCACCAGATAGAAATTTCTTGCGTTTTTTATGGATTGACAAACAAGGTAAACAGAAGATTTTGAGGCATCGTCGTGTTGTATTTGGAGTGACATGCAGTCCATTTCTATTGGGCGTACCATCAATTATCATTTTGATAATATGCTAAAACGATGACAGGAAGGTAGTGAAGCGTATTCCACCAAAGTAATTGAGACGTTAAAGCAAAGCTTTTATGTCGACAATTATGTCACTAGCGTGCGAAATGAGGAAGAGCTAAAGAGAATCATCACTGACGCGACGAGTGTACGGCGCGAAGGCAAATTTGAACTTCGAAGGTGGGAGCACACTGAGAGAGAACGAGATAACGATCATCTAACCAAGGTACTGGGACTATTGTGGAATAAAATCAATGACACTCTAGAGGTAAATTTGGAATATTTTGAGTTTATTGATATTCCACAGATTACCAAAAGGTATATTCTATCGATCGTGCATAAATTTTTCGAATCTATTGGTGCGACTAGTCCCGTGTTATTATTGCCAAAATTACTTTTACAAAAAATCCGTGTACAAAAGATTGGTTGGGACCAAGAAGTCGACGAAGAAATCCAGTTTTTAAAAAAATGGTTTTCAGAGTTACAAGAACAGTTAAAAATACCCACATAGATACTAGGTACAGCAGTAATAGCGATACACTCTGTACATACATTTTGTGATGCTAGCCAAGACGCATTCGCTGCAGTGTCATTTTTAAGAGCGGAATCAGTTGGGGGGGGGGGGGGTTAATGTGCAGATGATACAAACGAGAGCGAGGATTGCACCGCTTCACAAACAAAACAAAACATTCTCTATACCCAGACTGGAGTTACTTGCAGCTACCAAATTTTAAGATATCTTAACGAATAGGGCCCCATACACTACAAGGTTTTATGCGTACAAACATGTCCCGCAGCCTTTGTGACAAACTTGTTTGTACGATGAGCCTGCCCATACACTATAAGGTTTTACAGCAAAACTAAATAAGTAAATACAGCTAAATACTAAAAACACCGAAACAAAATAAACAACACCAGAGCAGACTTTTTTTATGTTATGGAGAGAACTGTCAGATAAAACCACGAAAAAATCAAAACGTTTTGATATTTGGGACAAACTTGTGACAAACATAAACCCAAAAACCAAATTCACCACACACTGTCAATCTTTGTTTGAACGCCTTGTTTGTACGCATAAAACCTTGTAGTGTATGGGGCCCTAATTAGTTACGGAAATTCGTATATTTTTCCCGAATTCGTAATCGATTTCTGAACTAATTCGGAAAGAAAATTATATGAAGGGGTTGACACGACTTCGTTAAAGAAATTCTTTTCGAAATCGTTACGAAATTTAGTAATAATTTAGCAACGCTTTTTACCCCTAATAAAAGCTTCAGATTCATTTGCTTTTTTGCTTTAAAATCCTTAAAATGAAATAAGAAAGGACATGGACTCCATTATAATATTTTAATATATTTATTTTATTATAATTCAAAAACACCCAAATTAAAATTACTTATAAAATAAATTCACAAATGCACTTGCGCACTTCACTTATACACGATTTGACAGTGGAAGTTTTTTTTTTTTATGTGGAAGACTAGAGCTCAGGGAAAGGCCTTTATACTGTCGACAATCTATTTTCTTCGTATAGAGTGCAATGTCATCCTGTAAATCATGTAAATCATTCAGGTTTTTCAATTTTTTTCCTATCACGTCCACTTGTCACTTTGATTTCGTTGTTGTGTGCAAAGTCGCAGCGCGCCGCCGACACCGCAACATCGTGTCAGTGAAAAGTCGCCACATGTAGCGAAGCCAATGTCCGCACCGCGTTTGCGCCTGTTTCTGTCAGTAGCTTAAGGTTATATCGTAGCATTATAGCAGATTTAATTATACCAATAAATAATAGCATATTTGGAGTGATTCTACAACAGTTATTGCCTGGATAATGCGAGATGAGCAGTGGGATATATTAGTATATAGCAGAGTGAAAGAAATTCGAATGACTTCGTGTATAAAACAATGGCGACACATACCTGGAGTTTCTAATCCAGCCGATTTACGAAATTAGTAGAGTCACAATGGCATGCAGGACCAGACTGGTTGAAACTCCCAGAAGATCAGTGGCCTTCATGTAACGTCTTGTTTGATGAGAAAGCTTTTGAAAGAGAGAAAAAGAAATCTATAATTTCGACAACAGTAATAATGTGCACATCCACCGATGATTGGTATTATCGTCGATTTTCAAAATATAATGAAATTATTCGAATAGTCGGCTGGATGATACGTTCCAAAAACAATTCGTTCTTAAAAAAAGAGGACCGTGAAAGGGGAGAATTAACAACTGAAGAGTTTATATTGGCAGAAAAGAAAGTGCTTAACATCGTACAGCGGGAGGCGTTTACAGGTATTAAGGATCATATACTACGTTTATAAGCGGAGTTTCGCTCCCATATCTTTAATCCGATGTAAAACTCTCGATACTTTTATGAGCAATGGGAGTGAAAATCCAAAATACTTTCTGGTTTGAGATGACAGCTCCGATCTCAAATTTAAAATGGCAACAAACAGAAATATAAATCCAACAAACATCCCTGCAAACATTTCGATTCGGAAACGATTCGAGAACGATTTGCCAGAAGCGAAAGCTTGCTTCGAACGAAACGAATTCGAAGGCAATAAAAGCGGAGCAAGAGATCGAATCGCTTTCTCGTGCTGATAACGAATCGCATACTCGTATCGATAGCAAATCTCTTCTGCGCCAAAAATCACTCCGCCGAGCAAAACAAGTCAAAAGCTCAAACTTTCCAAACAAATCGTTGAAGAGAAACCAAACGCTCTCAAAATTTCCTCCCAATAGGACTTCAAATCGGTGAAAAGACGTTATGTTGTTAGTGTAATTTGGAGATTTGAAGTCCCATTCAGGGGAAATCGGCTGTCAATATTTTTCTACAGCATGAAGGCTTTTGGAGAAACAAATCAACCAAGAAAGCTTTCATTTTGCGTTTTGAATCTTTTTCTCGTACCCTTCGCAAGCATTTTTCGATTCGAGAATGGTCCGAGAAAGCGAGCCTCCGAGAAATTGTTTACAGGGATTTAATTTGTTTCAAAAAATCCATAAGTAAAGAAAAAAAGCTTATGTAGCGAAATAAAACACCCAGCTGCTTCCTCATTAAGTTTTTTCCTTCCTTAAAAATTATGGTGCGTCATCTGACTCCTAGTCAGCGTTTATAAGCATACCATAAACCGGGAGGGAAGTTTCACTCCGGCTTTTTCTTGGGAAGCGAAACTCCAAGTTCTGGATTTTCACTCCCCGTTTATGAGCGGTATTTCACTCCGGATCGAAACTTCCATCCGGAGGGAAACTCCGCTTATAAACATGGTAATAGTTTAGAAGATTTTCTTGTCTTTGTTGGTAAAGATGATCTGAACGTTTGAAGACAAAGGTTTCTAATCGAGATGACGTGGAAGATTTCTGTTATCCGATAGTTTTACCATCGAATCATCTTGTAGTCGAAAGGTTAATAGTGGAAGTACATAATAACTCAGCCCACAGTTGTGTTCAAACGTTGATGTCAATGTTAAGGAAAAGATTTTGGGAGTTTTATCTCAAAAATGGGCTACGGTTTGGAGTTAATATATTCGAAATGACATGTAGCAAGAAATATTTTTGCTTACGTTTGCCATTCAACTTAAACTCTGTATTAGGATTAAATTCTCTCGTTTTTTATCGATAGATCAAAGCTTATTAATACAGCCAGGTGAATATCACTATGCATGTCGGAAACAGGGGTGTTATATAAATTTTTAAATCGACAAAATCGGCATTACGTGATCCTTTCAGCGACAAATTAGCGACAAATGACTGCACCAATGCCTTTTTGTTATCTTGCTTAGTTGGAAAGACACAATTTGTGGCTAGCTAGCTTGACATCAAGCTAGCGTTTTCTTCATTTTCTAAACAATTAGATGAGCGACAAATTTTTTTTTGACGTAACAAATTAGCAACAAATTAGCGACAAACTATAGACCTAGACCCGTGTGTGGCACGATTCTTTGGCTAGCTAGCTTGATATATCCGAAAAGTTTAGCTGTGCAATCACCACCTCTATGCTTGGGTTTGTTTATACACGTGTGCCATATATCAAGCGATATATTTAGAACTATTCCCATCTTTTTCGAGCCAGCATTTTTAGACCGAGAGCCGACCGCTGAAAAACCTATGTTATCGGCAAGAAGAAAACAAAACCTATTGTAAGTAACATTAGAGATAGGACAATACTTTAGGCGTGGTGTGCCTAATCTAAAGTGTGGCCTAAGGTGAGAAATTAGGTAATATTAGTGGTCAAGGGCGGCGGAGCATAATCATTGTGGGTGGGGAGCACGTGAGCAGATGTAAAATGTAAAATGTTAATCGGTCAATTTATATACCACCTGTTTGTTGAATTTTATGGTTTTTAATTTTTTGCCCTCTTGGGCAAAAATCATTGCTACCCCCGATGCCTAGTGGAAACCGAAAAATTTTAAAGTTCCGGCGTGGAAAAGTAAGTAATAACTCCGCAGGTGTCGAAAGCTTTATAGTTTTAAACGCGAGTGTCGTTTTACCAATGTGGTCCCCCAACTGAGTACTAATCACGTCCAATGCTGCTTGACCTCTGAAATCGAACTAGAACTGGTCTATTGAGTACGCTGAATGATACCTTTCACGGTCACCAACAGGAAGCAATGCAAGAACAAAAGCTAAAACTTTGTATGAGGAACATTAAAGGTTAAGGGTATTACTGTTAGCTTCTTAAAAAAGCTTTCCGAATACGTAAGGCAGATATTGGGATTGCCCAATTTTATTTGTACTGAGGTTTCCTCATAGACCTCTTATGAGAACCTAATAAGGCACACCTCACTTCGGTATCGCTAATTTATTTTGTTTGGGGTTCTAAGAAACAAAGGGGAAAACCCCCTTTCGGCATGCCCAGAAGCAATCTCCTTTTTAAATGCTAGTCGGGTGGGATTTTAAAAACTTAGGCTCGACCATGATCCTTCGTTGCCAGCTATCGAGGCGGTCCTCTAACTTTCTGGGTTATTAGGTGTTCATGAAATATTTTGGGTGCGGATTTCCCCACCCAAAGCGAAAGTGCGTGTGCAGTTTTCCTTCCATCCCCATGCGCTCCGCCGCCCCTGTTAGTGGTGGTTTTTAGTCCAAACCTATGTTATCGACAAGAAGGATAATTTTTTTTAAAACCTACTAATTACTAAAACGCATGGTGTGCCGCTCCCTGGCTGTGGCGTAACCCCTGGCAGACCAGAATTTATACAATATTTTTGTATGAAAAATGATTAAAATCGCGGTATCTCCCGAACGGTCACCCGTAGAGAAAAAAGTCTAAAGATCTTTTTTGTAGAGAATCACAATACCTATATTTCTTGCGTTGACTATTTTGGAATAGCATTTACCGTTTACGAAGTATTTGCGAAAAACCATTTTTGCGACCTTTGACCTTGAATAAATTTTTTGGGCCAACGACAAGAACGATAATTTTTTTTTAAATTGAAGTTTAAACCTTATATTTACTAAAACTCATGGTGTGCCGCGCTCTGTCTGTGGTCTAACCTGGTCTGCCAGGGTTTTTATATAATTTGTTTGTATGGAAAATTATTAAAATCGCGATATCACTCCTAGAGAAAAAAGTGTAAAGAGCTTTTTTGTAGAGAATCACAAAATCTATATTTCTTGCACTGACTATTTTGCAATAGCACCTACCGTTTACGAAATATTTGCAACCGATTTTTACGACATTTGACCTTTAATTACTTTTTTTGCGCACGCCATTTCGCAATGAACATTTAATTACTTGATTGCCCCAGTGTGGTTCCCCAAACCTTCATATTTCAAGGGACAGTGGTTAGTGCCCTGCATGTATTGGTTTCCGCTGTAGAATCGTACATAGAATAAAAACAGCCGACCTTGGCAGCTTTCCTGGACATAGAAGGCCCTTTCAACAACTTCAGAGCAGAGGCGATCCAGGTGTCTCTCGCTGAATTATTGATCTATAATGGTACGAGTAGTACGAACTACAAATCAAGAACTATGGCACCGACGGCCAAGAAAGGGTAGACCAGGAAATCAGTCGAATGAAATGGAACTGGATTGGCCATACCTTGCGAATGACAATGAAAAAGGATACAGACACTCTGTGCAGTTCCTTTAAATATATATGAAAATGAAGTCATGGGAACAATTTTTAAATTTTTTTCGAAGTTTTAAATTTTTTTTTAAATCTTAATTTCTTAAATTGCGCTCCGTCCAATTGCGCCCGGTGCAAGTGCACCATTTGCACCTATGAAAGCGCCGCCCCTGGTCTGGAGAGTATTCCGGATATCTTTACCGCTTATTAAAGATGCCGAATTCTGTCATGGCTTCGTAGGGCTCTAGTCTGATTATGCTATCAAAGGCGCCCTTAAAGTCTATGAAGAGGTATCTAGACGTTTTCCATCAGGGTGAAAAATTGATCAGTTGGGTTAAAGCCACACTGGTATTGGCCTATGATGTTTCTAGGGTATGGGGTCATTCTGTTTTCTAGGATAGTGGAGTATATCTTATATCCGGTACTCAACCACTTTATACCGCTATAATTGATGCTCGCTGTTATATCTGCTTATTTATTGTACCAATATAGGCAGGGTCTAGAGAGTGGCATGCATATGCTCCTCAGGGGCATTTCGCGGGTTAAATATCATCCTATGCCTTCTTCGACTGGATTGAATAGCGAATTCGCAATACGGTATATTCTTCCCTGTGCACAGCTCTAGAGAATTTCGCTCTCAGGACCTGACCGAACTTCTTCCAGTCAGTTCTTCTGGTGTTTCTGTGCGGTTGAGGAGGTTCAACCTGCAAGTTCAGCCTGAAGCGTATCCATCCAAGAAGGACACTGGACCTGATACCCTCCAGTTTTATATTTGAAATGTTTCCGTGCCCATGGACAGCGTGATGTCCAAGAGTTCCTCCTTGGAAATTCTCCGTGCTTGGAAATACGAAGGTTGGGGTGTTGCCCGGTTACACACCGCTAGGTTTGAACTAATAATATAATGGAATAGTGACTCTGTAGGGACATCGTCCTACAACTCCCGGTATCACTTAACTAAGGAGACTAGGTATAAAAACATAGTCGACTGACGTTAAGGGATTTTAAAAAACTATATATTGAAGATTAATTATATTTTTCAAAGTAAAATTGGAATAAAGAAGAGGAGTAAATAGATAAATACGTTTCCCAAGTATATTAGTATAATATATTAGTGTAATTATATTAAGTGAAATAAGTAGATAAAGAAGTAAATAAACTAAAAAGATATCAAATACTTTTGAGAAATGAAGTATAACAAATTGTGAGATACAACAACTCTCCCCTCTCGTTATTCTCGTTGCTTGCCTAAAGCATATGCCTCGCATTGGCGTCGCACCCTACTACCAGGTTGGCTCCATTTTTATTCTAGTGCTGTTGTCATCTGCACGAACTCCCCTGGCGGTGCAGGCAGGTCATGACCCACATAGGCTGAGGCTAAGTAAAGCCTTTCCCCCTCAAAACTCCAATCTAACTACCGTTAGGTCCGTTGAACTGAAGTTCGGGCAGTGGAAGTCTTTGATGTTCCTTTTAACCAATTACCTTGATCGGTAATTACCTTGGTAAATGGTGTTACAAATTGCCTTCGTAAAAGGTGTTATCAATTACCTTGGAAAAATGTGTTACCAATTACCTTGGTAAAAGGTGTTACCAATTACCTTGGTAAAAGGTGTTACCAATTACCTTGGTAAAAGGTGTTACCAATTACCTTGGTAAAAGGTGTTACCAATTTGGTAAAAGCTGTTGTATTGCCTGACCGAGAGCCCTTTTTTGTTCCGTCCTCGTACCCAGGGCTCTTGTATTAAGGCGATGTTGTTTCTGGCTACTTTGGAGTTTTAGAGGTAGATCTGCACGATAAGCGTCGCCCTCGGTTTCATCCAGACTGAAAGACTCCTCCTCTGGGGGAGGGCTTTTATAACTTTTATGTTTGGCATACCTATACCTCGGAGGACTCCTCGTTGATAAGGAGAAGGATTGAACTTCTATTTTTCAGAGGTTCCTCATTCATAGGAACCGTCGGACACCCCTTTAATGAATTATAATGAATAAAGAATTTTGCCGCTTCTGCAACGGTGTAAAGTCATTATATTTTTCCCAATCTTAGATTTTATCTGGGATAATCTAGATGGATGTTTATGATAAAATTACGAATAAGAGTTTTTTTCGTTGTTTTTTCGCCAATGTACCCATACCGTGGATAATGTGTGATTCAAGAATAGAATAACAAAAACATTTTGGAAGCAAATCAGAGCTTAGAATTTTTTCTTTAACAAATATTGTGATTGAAAGTGGGTGGTATTAGATCATTGAAGCTTAAAATTTATTTTATTGTTTATTTCCTTTGACAATTTTATTATTTCTCTTTGGACAATAAGATCCAACAAGATACTGTTGATTAAATTGATGGTGGTAATACAAGCTTAGAATGAATTTTAGGGAAATTTAATGACAAATTTTTCTACAAAAAAACTACTTTGTTATCAGCAAAACACCAATAATTTTCTCTATAATATTGATTAAAAGCATAGCCTTGGCTGCAACTAATTACACTAAAATAAATTTCCGTTATTTATTTGTAAAATGCATGAAATGACATTGTTATCAGTGTGAACAATTCATTTAGACGAACTTATTAAAAGACCTCAAAACAGCAGAACGCATCAGTTTTTTTCTACATATTGGTGAAGTCTATTGTTCAAACTGCACCAATAACAACTTTACTAGCTATTATCACCTGTATTAAAGGTACGTGTGATTCTTGTTTATAAAAACTTTCAGTAAATATCAATTTTACAGTACAGTTTCTCCTTCATCACGATTGTCTGGTAGAATATTAAAGATGAATTTTCTCACAATAGCTTTAGTAGCTGTTGCTGCAATTTCCCAAATCGAAGCTACAATCAAGCATGATTGGTTAAGTAACTCCACTTTAGAACTAAAGAAGATGTTTAGAAATGTTCAGAGCAGGTTACAACATAACAATCCAGATATTAACCATGGCTTTGCCAGGAAAGAGTCAGCTAAAATGTTTGAGCATGCAAATCGGGACATCAACCACGAGTACCGCGCTGCGAAGAAACGAATGGACCATATCACCGACCATAACTCAAATGCCCAGTTTAAAGAATTCCAGGACCATTTGAAGCAAGGTACCCAGCTTTTGTCCAAGGGGGCTGCATCTGCTGACAGTGAATTCAAGTTGTACATGAATATAACCCAAAATCTTATCTACGAAATCAGCTCAGGCATTAAATCGTTCTTGCAGAAAATGCATAAGAAAATCAATCGCAAGAAGCAGAAAACACAGGCTCAAACAATAATAAAATCATTCTACAAATCTGCAGCTAGTCGCTTTAAACAATGTTACGCAGAAAACACCAAACCTATTGACGAATCGGGAAAATTGCTGAATGAGGTATATGATTTGTTCGACTCCTTCACTGGGTGGATCGAAAAATGTTCTGAAACCAAGACACCTTTGGAATGTGCACAAAGGGCTATAGGACATGCGAATGCCGATTTCCCGGAATTTACTAAAGAACTTGATGACTTCGCATTGAAGCGTAACTTGATTATGTATGAAGAAATCAACAGCGCACTCTGCATTGCTGAAACCCACGGGGATATTCAAATCTTGCAAAAAGATATTGAGTACAAAATTAATAAGCTCCGTTAAATCTAATAAATTATGAATGATTTGTTTTAATCGAAAACAGTTTTTGTTAATTGTACTATTTTCTTCGTTTCCTCCTTGAGTTAGTTGTGAATTCCCACTTTTAAGGCCTATAATTTGTAATATTTGGTCTTATTAGTTTAGATTACTAACCTATCAGGGGCCCGCTTTTTATTCTTAGGACTTTGTATGAGTACTACTAATCCGTCTTGTCGTCACGACTGGGGCAGGCGCGGATTCAAGGCAGGGTCACGGCGGTCATGACTAACGTGACCATTTATTTTTTGCCTCGGGACATAGGTTTATTTATCTCAATTAGTAGGGCCAATTCATAAAGGGAACTCAATTTTGATAATACCAGCCTAGGTTCAAAATAAACTTGTTTTATATAATTCACCATCAAACTACGAACTGTATGTAGCAGAAACTGATTAGTCCGTTTCTGAACCAAATTATGTTTTAGTAGGTTCAATTTCTTTTGCAGCTTCAATTGCCGATAAAGCCTGACTTTAGGCTGGTCGTCCACTGGAAGCGTATTAGAGCGGCAACGCGCTTCGGCTACATGAGCGGCTACATGCGGCTATGAGATACGCGGCTACACGCGACAGGGGTCGTCCACTGCAAGCTTTTCTTGCTGTTTAGATTAATAAAAAAGACGAACGTGTTGGGTTAACCCTATTTTGGAAAAGAGGATGTGCCTGGGGGAATTTCATCATCTACACAGCGAATTAGAGGGAAATCCCCTTAAATTCTTCGATTATTATCGTATGAGCCCCATCACATTCCTATATATTTTGGATGCCATAGCGCCAATTATCTTCAGGGATTCTAACTTCAGGCAGACTATTCCTCCAGCGGAACTTCTAAGTGTGACTCTACGGTAGGGAATTCTGTTTTAAAACAAGCATTTTCGTGTTAGAATTCGAAACGCAACAACAGTACAAACTAAAACGTATATTCAACAAAATTATAACAAAAACAAAAAATATTCAAGTAAAAATAATCAAATCAAAAAACTTCAATAACAAAAATAAATGGATATATCGGAACTAGCAACGAATTACATATCAACTAAATATAATAATTCTCTTCTTGCTGTGGCTTCCGATGGTTGACTGTCCCAGCAGGGCGATGTTTGTTGCGTTATCCGCTGGCTTTCGGTCGTCCAAGAGGATTGAGACCCTACATCCAAATTTAACGCAGTTTCCGTACCAGAACCAGAAGCCTTCAAAGACTTCAATGAATGAGGCGGTTGGCTTTCCTGTATAGTGCTATAGCGCTCTTGTTCGTCAATTAGAACTTGCTGCAGTTTGTTCCTTAAGCTCAATTGTCGACTTTCAGGAAGCCTTTGCTAAAACGGATGCAAGCTTTATAAAAATTGGTACGAGCCGTCACTTTTTAAAGAAACACTTTCAGAAAACCGTTTTAATTTTTCTTTTTCTATTTCCAAAAACTGGGAATCATAACTTTCAGCTTTGGAAGTGCATTTCTTTTCAATTCTTTTCTTCTTCAACCTGTTCGTTTGGTCGGACTCCAGCATTCTATGCTCTTCTTCTGAGAAGGGCACATGACCCACCTCGGTCACCCTTCCTTCTTCCTGGGACTCTTCTATTTCCGATATATGCGTGTTAGCAGGTGAGACGTTTCCTTTGAGTTTCCTGGGCTCCACAATATCGGATAAAAATATCATAGGTTCGAAGAAAGGCCACGACGAAGTGAATTCATCTGGAGCTTCTTGCCCTGACTTGAGCACTTTTCTATGCTCCCTTCGAAATGAATCACGAAGCCATTTCCATTTTTTTTAAATTGGTGACTGCAACAAAAATAGATTACACTTTGACATTTTATATAACTCATACAAAGTTCGTATTTGACAAATCTACAAAGCATACGTCACCTAACCAAACAATTTTCCCATGTTGTATGAAGCGGAAATGTTTTAATGCAATTATACTTCAATATATTGTTTCAGGTACTTTGCAACAGGGGCATCATTCAAAACATTGGGATACTCATTCCAAATATCGGATGTTACAGTCGGAAGGATAGTGAGAGAAACAAGCAAGGCAATTTGGGACGCACGTGCCATTTCCGACAACTTCGGAAGCAGTGGAGTTAATTAAGCAACAATTCTGGAATAGATGGAGATTTCCAAACTGTGTTGGCTCTTGGCTGTATAGACGGCAAGCATGTGCGCATACGTAACCCACGCCATTCCGGAAGCATGTTCAGAAATTACAAACAGTACTTCTCTATTGTATTGCAAGGCGTTACGGGGCTCGACTATAAATTTATTGCTGTTGATGTTGGAGGATATGGAAAGGATAGTGACGGAGGTATTTTCTCTCATTCCAATCTTTCAGAACAACTTGAAAGGGTTGCACTTGCAACCAAACGCCTCGATGCATTGCCAGGAACAAATATAAAAGTTCCACATGTAATCTTAGGAGATAAAGCTTATCCCATCAAGAGCTATATCATGAGACCATTCCCTGGCGAGAATGTTGGATCTTCACAAAGAATATTTAACCAACGCCTTTCCAAAGCTCGTCAGGTTATAGAATGTACGTTCGGAATTATGACCAGCAAATGGAGATTGCTTCAGAAGGGTATTGAGGTAGAGCCGGAGTTTGTCGACTTGATTGTACAATGTATATGCTTGTTGCAAAATATTGTTATTGACCAAGAAGGACAACAACAAGCAATAGGGTCTTTGCAACAAATAGTACAATCAGCAAATACTGCCGCACATGCCAGATTTACTTCACGGGGCCAAAATAGGAGTTCTAATACGGCTTATACTGTGAGAGAAAAGTTTATGGCATATTTTTGTGAACATGAACCCATATAGACCAGTGCAAATAATTTTTGGAAACAAAAAAATTATTAACAGCATGACAAATGTTGGAAAGTGAAGGAAATATAGCGAGCCAACCAGAAAAATAAATTCAAGTCGATCTGAGCTACGAGGGTGAAATAGGGGTAAGGGGGCGTCCATAAATTACGTGAGGTGTTAATGGGGGGGAGGGGGTCGAGCCGAATCTCACCAAATCTCACGTGGGGGAGGGGCAGGGTCTCCTCAAATATCACGTAATTTTTTTTGCGCCAGAAACAGTGTAAAATCGCGAGAAAACTGGGTTAAATTAATAGTACAGGTAAATTAAGCCGAAAAAAGCGATATAGAGAGCTTCTTTTTAGGCTTCTTAATAAGGGGTTATAAAGTCTACCGATTTTCTACCCCGAGAAGCCCACTTTTTAGGGGGTTTTAGCCCTGAAAATGGTTATTTTTCGATTTTTCTGTAATTTTTTTTGCAATATTTCTTAATATCTTATTGTTTTTTTCAATTTTAAGTACAATATCTGTAAATGAGAAAATCTTTAAAATTGTCTTTTTGGACCCGCACTTAGATTTTATTCACGAAAATCTTGGTGCAGGATCAGATGAACATGGTGAAAGGTTTTATCAATACATATTGCAAATAGAGAAGGAATAATGAATCCATTTCATAAAAAGTATACGTGATACTATTACTATATTTTGACTCAATAGCAATTGGGTATAAAAATTTTGCACTGCCGTTTACACTGAATTTGTTCACTGTTTTAAATACCATCCAACTGGAACATCCAAAAAAAAGTAAACAAAATAATTTAAATATCTGGGAATGAGTGTATGACGTGATGAAAAATTCTTATCATTTTATACAATGGTCTGGGAAAAACTGCGAAAGTAATGTATGCATTGACTTATACCACCATTTTTGGACAGATTGCGACCCTACGATGAACTAGTGCGGGGTCTAAGCTTAAACAAAACAAAAAGGCCTAGAAATCCAATTGAAAAACCTGGAAGCTAATGCATGTACCCAATCCTACTGTAATCATAGAGATTATGTTAAGAATCGGCTCTTTTCACATCAGTCAGAATACATGCTACCTGCGGTGCATTGTCACTACAAAAAGCAGACATTTACACCAGGCGACATAATTAGTTATTTAAGCATCTTACAGGACTCGAATTTTGAATCGACGACCATCTGCTCTGACATACCTACTAGATTCCAAGATAGATTTAGAAAACCTTTTGTTATCATTATCGAGAGTTGTGAAGAATGGAAGTCGAACAGATCCGCACTTCTTGAATCTGTATCCTGATGTACGGCTCAAACGTCAATTTGCTAGTAGCGATGCCTGATAAATCTTCGAAAAGAAATTATTTTCAGCCAACCAACTTCATTTATAAACTTAATTTGACATTTTGATGCGAACAATAAATTGTTTTAAGAATATTTAAAGAGTTCTTAGAATATTTTAAAACAAACAAATAAATGCAGCGCATGCGGCAATGGCTTTTCTCGCGGACTGAAATCCGATAACAGCGGACAAATTTAATTCCAATTCGCATTGGTGGAGGATACCATTTTCTTATTTCCGAATTTCATAAATTTCGAATCGCATTCCGGGATAGCCCCCCCCCCCCTGGGTCATTCAGTCACAGGTTTTTTACCCAAATATGACATCTATAGAAGAATGCTCCGAAGTTTGTATATCTCCAGAGTCATAAATGGCTCTACCATTACTATTCAAACAGTCAAGTCGTTACTCTCTAAAAACGAATCCGTGGATGCCAAAGTCAACCTTCGTATATCAATATATTGTAAAATTCTAAATTTTTGGAGTTTACTCCTTAAGAAACGTTTCATATATAGAGCCCGGTATGAAAAATAGATGGGGAGTAAAATCAAAGCGTTAACAAAAAAAAAACCCGTTAACAAAAAAAAACCTTCTACTTGATTTTGACCCACTTCCATATAACCGATCAACTTCAAATTTTGCACATATGTGTAGCTCGCGTGTAACAACAGTCTGACCATTTTGTAAAAGAATCAAGATGGCGGTTCCAGAATGGCGGCCGATTTTTGCATTTGTGTTCCCCGACCCCCGACATGGGTATCAAATGAAAGGGCATGACAGGTAGAATACAATTAGTAGTGCAGCGTCATTCAAAATGGCGCCAACACAAAATGGCGGAAGACATATAATAGACTAAAAAGTAGAAAATTTAACCGATTAAGTTCAAATTTTGCTCATATGCGTAGTTTGCTTAACAACCTGACCATTTTGTACAAAAACCAAGATGGCGGTCTAAAAATGGCGGCCGATTTTTGCATTTATGTTCCCCGACCCCGACATGAGAATCAAATGAAAGGACATGACAGGTAGAATACAATTAGCGGTGTAGCGTCATTACAAATTCAAAATGGCGGCCAACACAAAATGGCCGGAGACATATTATAATAGACTAAAAATTAGAAAATATATAACCGATCAAGTTCAAATTTTGCACAAATGCGTAGTTTTCTTCACAATGCAACGTGACCATTTCGTAAAAAAATAAAGATAGCGGTTCCAAGATGGCGCCCGATTTTTGCATTTGTGTTCGCCGACCCCCGACATGGGTAGCAAATGAAAGGGTATGACAGGTAGAATACAATTAACATTAACAATTAAATTTTTTATGGCGGCCAAGACAAAATGGCAGAAGAATATCTACATATAATAGACTAAAAAGCAGAGAATATAACCGATCAACTTCAAATTTTGCACATACGCATAGTTCGCCTGACAATTCAATCTGACCATTTTGTAAAAAAATCAAGATGGCGGTTCCAAAATGGCGGCCGATTTTTGCAATTGTGTTCCGCGAGCCACCGGCATGGGTATCAAAAGGCAGGGCATGACAGGTAGAATACAATTAGTTGTGTGGCGTGATTCCAAATTCAAAATGGCGGATTACCTTTTTTTTCACAACCCCCTCAATATGGGTATCAAATGAAAGGGTATGACGATTATAATACAGTAATTTGTGTGACGTCAATTTAAATTTAAAATGGCGGCCACAAAAAAATGGCGGAAGACATGTAATAGACTAAAAGGTAGAAAATATAACCGATAAACTTCAAATTTTTCACATATGCGTAGTTTGCTTGACCATTTTGTAAAAAAATCAAGATTGCGGTTCCAAGATGGCGGCCGATTTTTGCTTCTGTGTTCCCCGACCTGCGACATGGGTATCAAATGAAAGGGCATGACAGGTAGAATGCAATTAGCAACAACAAAATGGCAGAATATGTACCTATAATAGACCAAAAGGTAGAAAACATAACCGATCAATTTCAAATTTTGCACAAACGCATAGTTCGCGTGACAATGCAATCCGACCATTTTGTAAAAAAAATCAGCATGGCGGCTCCAAAATGGCGGCCGATTTTTGCAATTGTGTCCAATTGCGTGGAATGACGCCACACAACTTATTGTATTCCACCTGTGATGACCTTCCAATTGATACCCATGTCGGTGAGTCGGAGAACACAATAGCAAAACCGCCATCTTGATTTTTTTTACAAAATGGTCAGATTCCATTGTCACGCGAACTATGCATATGCGCAAAATTTTAAGTTGATCGGGTATATTTTCTACTTTTTAGTCTATTATGTCTTCCGCCATTTTGTGTTGGCCGCCATTTTGAATTTGGAATGACGCTACACACAAGATTTGTTTACATACGAGATACAAGATACAGGTGAAACTAAGATAAAGCGTTTAAAAAGAGACAGAGACAGAGGGAGAGAGTGAGAAAGTGAGAGGGTTGCCCACCCGGCTGTGCTGTGCACTCGCTTGCTCGTTTGTTAGGCTGCTCGAATCTCGATACTCGCACCACACACACAGCGCACTGGCCTGGTCGTTTGTAGGTTGCCGGGCTGCTCGGTACTCGCACGCATACACACAGCGTATCGCATTTTCTTACGTGACGATTTCTACCAAGTCACTCTACCCGCAAGCCGCGTAAAGGAACGGCGGATTACCTTTTTCTTCACGACCTCCTCAGTACGGGTATCAAATGAAATTTATGACGATTATAATACAGTAATCTGTGTGACGTCATTTTAAATCTAATATGGCGGCCACCACAAAATGGTGAAAGACATAATAGACTAAAAAGTAGAAAATTGGAGTTTATTGGAGTTATGGAAAATTTGATGCTCTTTCCAATGGGCTTGGTCCATTTCGCGTCAGACATTTCTTTCACGAGATATATACGAATATGTCGAGATGTATACGGATTCGAGGGAAGCACTTGGATTCAAGAACCTCTCGCTCTAAAAGAGAAGAAACAACCATATGTTCATAGGTTTCATGCAGATCCCGGACAGAGGCGTACCGAAATTCGTTCGCGTTTGCTCCAAACATTTTCAGCCAAGTGATGTGTTCTCATTTGGATGGTTACTAAGAAACGCAATCCCCTCCCGGTTTTTGACTAAATATGGTACCGCCATTGTCCGGGATCTGAAGAAATACTATGGGAGTGCTGTGCATATGTGTTGCCGAAATGCTTCCCCGATTTTAATTAATTGCGCTTCCTTCTCTTCTCTATTCTAAGTCCTAGACCTACCGACATGGGTATAAACGGAAGGGCATGACAGGTAGAATACAATTAGTTGTGTGGCGTCATTCCAAATTCAAAATAGCGTATTACCTTTTTCTTGACAACCCCCTCAGTATGGGTATGACGATTATAATACAGTAATCTCTGTGACGTCATTTTAAATCTAGTATGACGGCCACCACAAAATGGTGGAAGACATATTATAGACTAAAAAGTAGAATATAAAATTGATGTAATGTATTTTATCAAATCAATATAAATAAATATATGGGTTCATTTACTTCCTTGGCCTGTTATATATATTTTAAGTCAATCGTCTTTCAGAAGTAAACTCCAGTCTCGAGTCGGAGCTGACACGCACTTATTTTTTTTATATATACATATGCTTGCTCTACAAATACATGAGTTGAGCTCAAACTAGAATTGAAATTTTTCTGTTCTCTGGTTAAGAAATCATTATCCCAAATATCCAAAGTTGATTGATTTCCAAAGGATAGGCAGAATCACCTACTAAATGATAATCCACAGGAATTGTAGTTTATATTGGGTGCATGCCGACTTGTGGTACTGTTCTTCAACACAAATTATGTTGTTTTAAATAAATCGCAATCAAGCACAGATTAAGGTATAAACACTAAAAAAAAAATAGGTAAAAAAACTTTTAAGTTAAATGGTTTTATTTGAAATCATAAGCTGTACCAAAAACTAGAAAATAATTAGAACACAAACATCTTGAGATTCCGACGTCTGGTAAGAAATCATGCAATAGTAGCCGTGCTGTTTTCTTATGTCGTATGCCAAGGTACCCTTTGTGTCGCTGCGTCAACGGATTAAGTAATATTCTGGGACTTTTAACAGACTAAAACAAAAACATGGGGCGCATATGAAATATATTGGTGGGCTTGGAAACACATTCTTCTAGACAAGTCGTTCTTATTTAATTATACAGTGGTTATACAGGTTTTTATGCGCCCCATGTTTTTATTTTAGTCTGTTAAAAGTCCCAGAATATTACTTAATCCGTTGACGCAGCGACACAAAGGGTACCTTGGCATACGACATAAGAAAACAGCACGGCTACTATTGCATGATTTCTTACCAGACGTCGGAATCTCAAGAAGGTCCATGTTTGTGTTCTAATTATTTTCTAGTTTTTGGTACAGCTTATGATTTCAAATAAAACCATTTAACTTAAAAGTTTTTTTACCTATTTTTTTTATTTTCTAGTTTTTAGTTTGATTTTTTTAAAATTTTGACCACAAATTCGTCATTTTTAACCTTAAAAACTCCCCAATACCGATTTGCAATGGATTTAGGACGCATTTGCAAAATTCATCCGCCATTTTGTATTTTCAAATTTTGACCACAGAATCGTCATTTGTGGCCCTAAAACCCCCCCCGATACCGATTTTCAATGGATTCAGAACACATTGGCAAAATTCATCCGCCATATTGGCGCCGCCATTTTGAATTTTCAAATTTTGACCACAGAATCGTCATTTGTGGCCCTACAAACCCCCCGATACCGATTTTCAATGGATTCAGAACACATTGGCAAAATTCATCCGCCATATTGGCGCAGCCATTTTGAATTTTCAAATTTTGACCACAGAATCGTCATTTGTGGCCCTACAAACCCCCCGATACCGATTTTCAATGGATTCAGAACACATTGGCAAAATTCATCCGCCATATTGGCGCCGCCATTTTGAATTTTTAAATTTTGACCACAGAATCGTCATTTGTGGCCCTTCAAACCCCGTGATACCGATTTTCAATGGAATCGGAACACAATTGCAAAATTCGTCCGCCATCTTGGAACCGCCATCTTGATTTTTGTACAAAATTGTCAGATTGCATTGTCACGGGAGCTCAATGTGTGGGCAAAATTTCATAAGAATCGGTTCAGTAGAAGTAGACGAAAAAGCTGTCGCAAGATTTGAACCAAACAAACAAATATACGAGGTGAAGCTAAATAAAACCATTAAAAATACGCATAATAGTGTAAATCCTACAATTTTTTTAAAATTTTAAAAATCTCACGTGAGATTGAGGGGGGGGGGGGGTCGAGCCAAATCTCACGACATCTCACCAAGGGGGGTGGTGGGGGCTCGAAAAATCGCCAAAATCACCTCACGTAATTTATGGATGCCCCCTAACTTTAAGGGGAGAAAAGGGTTTTTCACGATTTTCAGCGAAACTAGACCTCCTATCAAAAAAAGTTAAATATAGGAGTTGTAGGTAATAAAAAGATCTACAACTTTTGTACAAACCATTTTTTCACATAACCTCAAATTTCCGAGAAAAATCGAAAAAACTACTGTTTTTGTTTTTGATTTTTGTCCTTTAAAAAAAAATTTTTTTCCACGAAATTTTATGGAAACTTACCTTTTTATGTCCCAAATACGCTGTAATTTTTTTGAATTAAAATATTTATTTTTACGTTTTATTTTGAATTTAAACCTAAAAAGAGACCTCATTTTCAGCCGAAAATGCCCATGTTCTAAAAACATTTTTTTCAAAAAATCTAAGGGTCTTTTCTCTTGTTGAAAGGTCTAGTTTCAGATGTTGTAAAAAAAATTAACATGACTATGGACCAATTTGCCAGGAAACGCGAAATACTTAAAAAACTTGATTTCAAAAAGTTATTTTTCAATCATTGTTTTAAATTTTTCATTATTTATTAAAATTTACAATTGAAATCCTTGAATAATGTAAGATAGAAAATAATTAGTTTTCTTTGAATATTTCCTAGGAAAAAATTTACTTTGCTCAATTCAAATAAAGGACCCCGCAGAATCTGTATGGGAAACGGGTCCCGGTCAAATTGGCCCAAATTTTACTCACTTATAGCATTCGGCGAGTAGATAAAAAGTGCCCATGGGCTCACAGCTGAAACTTTGAGAGCCACTGTATATACAGGGTGTTTAAAACCACCCGTGCCACCCAATTTTCTGGGAAACTCTCGATTGAAAAAAAATACCTAACCCCCATTTTTTTCACGGATTCTGATTCTCCCGCCCCTCAAAGTGGGGATGGGCGCGGGGTCAATTTCTGTATGGTCAGATAGATTTTCAAAAAATAGGTATCAACACTTTATTTCAACGGTTTTTCTCCTTTTTTCACTCTAATTCAAAATGTAGGTCGTTAAGGGTTAAGGTCCTTTTTTCTGAACTTGTTTAACATCTCCTAAAGCTGCTTAAAAAATTCGTGGAACACTCCAAGACTCCAGCTGCCTTGTTTTTTTTGCTATTTGCGATACAAAAATAAGTGTAACTTACTGATCTGTTTTTATTGTTTTCAGTGTTTCAAAATACTAAAAACAGATCAGTGAGTGACACTTATTTTTGAATCGTAAATAGCAAAAAATACAAGGCAGCTGGGGTCTTGGAGTGTTCCACGAATTTTTTAAGCAGCTTTTGAAGACGTTAAACAAGGTCAAAAAAAATTTAAAACAATGATTGAAAAATAACTTTTTGAAATCAAGTTTTTTAAGTTTTTCGCGTTTCCTGGCAAATTGGTCCATAGTCATGTTAATTTTTTTTACAACATCTGAAACTAGACCTTTCAACAAAAGAAAAAACCCTTAGATTTTTTGAAAAAAATGTTTTTAGAACATGGGCATTTTCGGCTGAAAATGAGGTCTGTTTTTAGGTTTAAATTCAAAATAAAAAAAAAAATATATATTTTAATTCAAAAAAATTACAGCGTATTTGGGACATAAAAAGGTAAGTTTCCATAAAATTTCGTGGAAAAAAAATTTTTTTTAAAGGACATAAAAATCAAAAACAAAAACAGTAGTTTTTTCGATTTTTCTCGGAAATTTGAGGTTATGTGAAAAAATGGTTTGTACAAAAGTTGTAGATCTTTTTATTACCTACAACTTTTATATTTAACTTTTTTTATAGGAGGTCTAGTTTCGCTGCAAATCGTGAAAAACCATTTTCACCCCTTAAAGTTACAACTATTTCACCCTCGTAACTCAGATCGACTTGAATTTATTTTTCTGGTTGGCTCGCTATATTTCCTTCACTTTCCAACATTTGTCATGCTGTTAATAATTTTTATCATTTTTGCCTTTTTAAAAGGTATCTGCACTAGCCTAATAGATTAAAATGGACGTTACATTCCAAATGAAAAAAATTTTAATTTTCGAAAATTTATGTTTAAATTTATCATTATATTATAATTCTATATTTTTTGAAAACTAAAAATTAATTACTGAATTTATAATTAAAAGCGAATTGCCTACTATTACATTTATTTTTAAAAACCTAAGTTGATCATGTTATATCTAGTTAATATTCCTTTTTACTTACCATCACCTCCCACTTCAATCGCATCGAGAAAACCAAAGCCTTCTATATTTTAAAAGTTCTTTTGCGTATTTATGGAAACTTTCCTCGTAAAGATCTTTAATTCCTCTAACAAAATCTACCTTAATAACTTTCCCCTTTTTTGTTTTGATAAATTAACTATTATTTTTAATAAAAACTCACTCTAAACAGCACTTTCTGCGGCAGGAAAAACTTGTTTCTCTCGTTTTTAATGGAATTTTAAAATTTCACTTAAATTCGTTGGGACTTCATACAACTGCATACGTATATTCAAAAAAATAGCTTGTAAATATAGAAGGCTTTGGAGAAAACCCTTTCTGATTCGCGCGGCAATGCGCTAGCAATCCAAATCAAATTGGATTCGCGCGGCAAGCACGAATACGCTTATAGCCGCCTGTTCAAAAACGCCTGCAGTGGACGATGCTTCTAAGAAATTCTTTATGTTGGATCTGTCGCGCATAGCCGCGTGTAGCCGCTCATGTAGCCGAAGCGCGTAGCCGCTCGAATACGCTTCCAGTGGACGACCAGCCTCAACCTTCATTACAACTTGCTGAGTGAGTGTGTAAAAAAAATCAATTCTACAATTCTGATTTGGGGACGTCAAAAAAGTTTTTAAATTTTTGGGGACATTTCTCAGTGCTCAAAAAATAGCTCTTTAATAGCTGGTAGGTACATTGTTAAAGCCCTTTCTATGGTTTTGCTATAGCCTAGCATTTTCTGATATTCTGTTCCAATTTCGGCGCAAAACTCCTTCAGAGCTTTAACTCGAACCGTGTAAATATAAAAAAAGAATATACAATTTATTAACAATAATTCAATAATAACTTACAATAATGCACGTTAATTTTATTGCCTTGTGAATTATATGAGCTCCGCATCCAATACCTATTAATGGTTTTCCCAGAGATATGGTTGTAATTTCTCTAACACATTATTAGTTCCTCGCCTAGCTGCGCCCGCAAAAATGGACGTTTGCATTGTCCCCTTAAAATGACACGACTTTTGCAGTCAAACTCTTCTCTGTCAACACTTGGAGTAAATAATTAATAATTATATGAGTAGTTTCACCTGGTTGCTCTTGGAAATCTAAAATTTTTACGTGCACACTTTCTTAGGTTGAAAAAGGCGCACCAGAACAGGATATATTTTCTTTTTACCGTGGTTTCATGCCTCGCGTCGGTTGAAACTGTTATGCATTTAAACTTACCAAGATCCTCTTTTAATTCCGTGATCAGTGTATGCGCCAAAACATTTACTACAATAGTGTCTGTTTTCGTACGCGCGCATCTAAATTTCTGGTCGAAACATGATTGGATAAATTTTGACGCAGAGCGAAAACTGTGGGTTTCTTGTATTGTGTGATAGGCCCAGACGCCTTCTGCCGCGGCGATCCAAATCCTTTGAAGTTGGCGCGTCAGATTTCTTGAAAAGGTTCAACATTGCAGAACTTGAAGCAGCGCCAGCGGATCGTCATTTTTATATTTGTCAGACTTTAAATGCTGTTCAATATCACCTGCACACTACTATGAGAAACACTAAATTGTGGCCGACATTTATCATATTTGACATCCGAGGGAGTATTTATTTGCTTAATAAACGAGTATTTTGCTGGTAAATTAACATTGAACGTAAATTTACGTTTTGGCATAATGAAAAAATATTCCAATCCAAAAATCTTCAAGTAAACTAAAACTACAAATATTACGCCAGTTCAAACAAACTGAAGATAATAACAAATAGTGAGAAGTGCACATAAAGTGAATGGTGCAATCATAAAATACGGCCCCTCTTGTCTATCCATTTTCGGGCCCGGCGGATCGGCTATAATAGTCGACGCGCTGTCTGCACCGCCCGTTTCGCTCCAGCCCGCCCATTATCGCGCGGCTTCTGAAAACGGGAAAATTTTGCGTCCCCAAAGTTTTTTTCGGGGACACCGGGACGAAGAACCGAAAAAAGGGACGGTCCTGTTTAAAACGGGACTTATGGTCACGTTAGTGATGACCCCAAAACGCGCTCGCTGTTTAAAAACAAAATTGACCCAACTAAAAAATAAAAGCAAAAAATAACCAAACGACCCAACTTTTTTGCAAATTAAAAAAATGACCTTTAAGGTCAACAACAGATTGATCTATACTCTTTCTATATGTTTTGATTTGCAAACTCTGAAGATAGCTGCACTGATAGTACTAATCGAGTTCTGTCATGGCATTTGGCATTCCCACGATGTCTCAATGGCTCGATAACGTTGGCTTCCTTTTGTGCTTTATTTAACCCCTCTAAGGTGATCTTTGAAGCCCTTCTCAAAATAAACCAGGTTGGTCCAAATATAGGATTGACATTACGAACCAAGCCGTTTGGCTAAAAAAATAAATTTATAAACACTGTGTGTGCCGTAAAGCGGCTCATCTCTGTTTAACTGCGTGTTTATCCCGTGTGGCGTCATGTCTGAGCGATAAATTGTGTGAACTGTGCAGTCCTCAGACCTGAGCTTCTGGGCCCTCTTTTGCTTCGATAAACTGCGCAGGTCAGACAGTGCCGTACATTTTTACCATTATTAAAATGATGTGTACTCAAATCCACAAAACTGACGAGACTGAGCATAAAACCCATACAACGAACTGACGAACCCACACACTTTCAGTCCAGTTTATTGCACAGTTGAAACTGAGTGTGCGTGGGCGGCTTAAGACACACTAATGGCCCGTCCTACGAGAGGAAAATGTTTGCGCAAAACTTGCTTTTTAAGACTTTTTTATGAAAAAAATCAGTTTTACGACTGCGCCCCTGAAAAATTACATAAAACTCATATGGGAGCAAGTTTTGCGCAAAAAAATTTCTGTTGTGTGGACGGGCCATAAAACGCCGCCAGTATAATTTATTTCAATAGAGTTTTTCTTTAGGATCAGGTTTTAAACGGAGGGGTTGTTAGAGTATGCAAGTTTGGCCGTATGCAAGTTTCCAAGAGTTTGGATATTTTCCGAAGAAGTATGACAGCAGAAGGAGCCAGCGCATAGGTTAAGCCAAAGGTGACACGCCTGTATATAAGGAATATGCCTCACATTCTCTAAATCTGTCGGGAACTTTTCAATCGGCCAGGCTTAAAAACTAGCCCACGTTCAGCCAGTGGCGAATCCAATGAGGGACTAACCCCCCGATTCTAAATTATGACCAATCATAAGTCATAAGCTTTTGAGACTCTCGCTTGTGATTGAAAACTTGAGACACTATTCTTGATACTATCAGCTGTTTTGGTATTCTAAGCAGCCAGTCACAAGAAAATGTAAAAAAAAATCACCTCTAATGGTGAATTTGTATTTGTATAATGAGATAGAGGAAAGCCTGCGCACCAAGTAGCAAACGTACGCCAAAAAAAATTGAGAACCTCTCATCGAAGCTGCAGCGTTGAGGCGTTGAGACTGTTTGCGGATTGTCAAAATTGCGAGACCAAAATTATAATACCAAATTGTCTCAACTTGATACTCACCGCACACTTGATATTGCGTTATGACTTATGACTGGTTTTAGAATACGGGTGTAAGAGACATCTTCCGCCCAAGAGCTCTAGGATTATTATAGATTACTTTAGTTCTGAAAAAAATTACGAGTGAAAGCAATGAACCTGGAAATTTACCGCTATATATAATTATAAAAACTACTGTCTATTTTTAACGAAAAATAAATCTTGAAAAAATGCCACCCAATTTTTAAATTGTAGCTGTGTGCTTAGTTTGAAATGTTATCTATTCTAAAAAGGGCTCTGTATGCTTTATCTGAAATTGTTGAGTTTGCGCGTCCGAGAATATCTGGAGCAGCCCGTAAAAACATCATTCAATGAGGAAACAAATTTATTCAAAAATCAGTTTTTTACAAATATCTCTTAAACGCTAGGTCGTATCATAAAATAGCTTTTACAAAGTTTGTACATTAGTCCGGGAAGTTAGCAAAAAAAAACGCACGAAAGGAGAAAAAATTCCAAAATGGCTGAAAATTGGTCCACAGCTTCCTTGGAACTTTTTAAGAAAACAATTTCGGAATCACAAAAAAAACATGGCCACCGGAAATTTCGCTATTTGGCAAATAAAATCACCCAAAAACTGGTTTTTTCGAAAAAAAAATTTTGATCAGTCAATACGAACCGTTGTTGCCTACAAAAACCCCTCTTGTCATTTTTTCGAAAACCTTTACCTTTCCGAATAATTCAGGGTATTTTTTGGCCGAAAAATGATTTTTGGAAACTTTGACCTTGACTAACTTCCAAAGGGTTAGGTTTTCGAAAAAATTACGAGGGCTTTTTTGTAGGCAATAACGTTTCGCATTGATTCATCAAAAAAAAATTCGACAAAAACAGTTTTTGAGTGATTTGTTTGCCAAAAAGTGATATCTGTGATAAAGATATTAGTGATAAAGATACAGGGTATTTACGAAAAACAGAAACTTGAGTATCTCCATTTAGAAGACATCTAGGTTCAAAGCATGTGAAAAAGCCCAAGATCCTTGTTTTTTTAGCATTTTGCGATTTACAATAGGGGTATTCACTCTTCGGTTTATTTGGCCTTGTATCGTAGCAAATTCTTACAAGGTTGTATCAAATTACAAATTGCAACAACAAAAACCACTTGACATATTTTACTTTAGATGTAAAAGTTAACAATAGGCGACGGCTCTAGCATTTAAAAATTACAGCCTTTTATTATCTTTTTTTTTTAAATTGTCATTTGGTGTGTGGCACTGAATAACTTTTTTCGCGTTACTGAAAGTATTCTCAAATTGTTTTCTTGTTTAGTGAAAGTAGGTACTTCATGCATACATTCCATTTCGCGAATTTTCCTTAGTAATGGCAGAATCAATTGATTTGAAAAATGGATCTTTGGATCCTCCAAAAACCAAAAAAAAAAAACGAAGCAAACCAAACAAAAAGTGGGCTATTGAGAAAGAGGTCAAAATTCTCGATTTTTTAAAAGATGAGCAGGAATTTGAGGTAGGTTTCATTAACGTTACGAATAGACGAAAAACCACTTTATTATACTGTTTAGAAGCCAACCGCGCAGATATTTTACAGAAAATTCATTGAACAGAGCCCTCAAGTCGGCACAACATGGGATTTGTTACGGTGGAAGGTTAGAAACACAAAGCAATCGTACGTAAAAGCATAAAAGTGGAGACGACATCAACTGGGGCTGGACTTTTAGAATCTGAAAAGGGGCTCTTGAGTATTAAAGGTAATAACACATTAGTTTTTTTACGTGATGTTACAACTCCTCTCTAAACAGCCAAACTTCTCATAATGTGTCCTCATTATGAAATGCTACATAAGATCTTTGGCGCTAAATCTGAGATAAACAACAATGAATTATGTTCATTAGACACAGCAGACACGATCTTCATCGAAGAGAATGAAGCACATAATGCTGATTGCGATGGCATTGGGAGTTTTCATTGTTCTTCCCCGATGTTTTTATTCCCTTCTACTGCCTCAGATTTCTATCCTGTAACTTTAGAATCTGTTGAATTTTGCGCAAGATCTGATCCTCAAGAACCTTCCATCCATTCCACACCTCGTGCAAGATCCTCAACTCCACCAGCTCAAGCAGATGTGGTAACATCTGCCCCTAATGAGTGAAATTACACGGCCATTCACTTGGGACTCACGTCAAACCGGTCTGTGTATGATTTGAGTATTACACGATGCACCTAATTTTCTGCCTCTTTTCGTGTAACGATTCAATTGCCTATGGGGTTGTGTACAAAGCAACAAAAATTCTAATTATTTTCGCAGCCCCAGGGAACAAAGTTATGCTTGTGTGAGTGAACGTGTTTATTGCGCAGCTCCTTATAATTAAATTTTTCCGCAAGTTTTTTCCAAATTTTTTACGTTTTAATTATACTCCCGCCGCGCCACTATAGCTGCCAACTGGTGTCTTGTAGACTCTTTACCGATTTAAATCCCAATTAGTGTAAAAGAAATATAAAATCCAAATATGCCAAAACCAAGACCAACAACACGAAAAATCGCTTAGTCAGACTCTATTCCCGCCAAAAATATTACACCGGTGCACTCAGCCAGCATGCGCAGGGAGAGCACCACTAGCACTACACCAAGATCAACGTCCATAGCAGCCCTGGAATGCAGCCTTGAGCTCCTGGAGAAGAGGATCTTGCTGAGCGTGAATCGAATGCTGGAGGAACAATTTGCTGCATTTGATGATCGGTTTAATGATCGGTTAACGCAGCTTGAGAGTCGCCTGTCCATGCAAATTGTCGAGGTACGCAATTCCCTTGCCACTCAAGTAAGTAAAATAAATGATGACGTTGAGTCCGTGCAACATGAGCTCGCCACCATGACCCTGACACCACTTGTATTGACACTAAAGTTGATCTATTAAATACATACATTCATCACCTTTTCGATCAGTGCGTCCCTATAGTAACGAGAAGGCGCCGGGTATCTCGTCCCTGCCCTTGGTATTCCCGTGAGATCCGCGATCTAATTAATCAGCGTGAGTTTATGTATAGGCGCTTTCGCAAGACAAGGATTCCTAGGTATCTTAGTGCTTACAAACAACTACGCAACCTCATCAATTGTAAAGTTAAATTTGCTAAACGTGAGTTTTACTCCCGCAAACTTGATCCCGCGCTAAATTCCAAACAACTATGGTCCAATATTCGTTCTTTAGGTATTAATACTTCTGTACCCACACCTTCTGATCTTGATGTAAATCTTCTCAATGCTTCCTTCATTCAATCTCCTCCTGATCCCACACTCTCCAATCCCTCGTACTCCCAATCATCTAGTTCACTCAGCACTGATGGTTTCAACTTTCGTTGTGTGGACTCTTGCGAAGTTCTTGAAACATTGCTGTCCATCTCGTCTAACTGTATCGGTTGTGATGAAGTCTCTCCGCGATTTCTTAAGTTACTCTCTCCACTAATTCTGGATACCATCACACATATCTTCAATTACTGCGTGACAACTTCTCAAGTACCCTTGATTTGGAAAAAATCTGTTGTGATTCCGTTACCAAAAAAATCCTCCCCAGTAGATATAACAGATTATCGTCCGATCAGTATTCTTCCCTTCCTTGCCAAAGTCTTTGAGAAAATTCTCTTCTGTCAGATCACGCGCTATGTTGAATCTAACAATTTCCTTTCTAAACTCCAATCTGGCTTTCGTAAAAACCATAGCTGCGAAACTGCTGTACTGAAGGTAACTTCAGATTATCGTTCGGTTCTGGATCAGGGTGATGTAGCATTACTAGTTCTTCTGGATTTCTCCAAAGCGTTTGACTCAGTAGTTCACTCGCGTTTGCTTTCCAAACTTAGGATATTCTATAACTTCTCTTCTTCTGCTATCAGACTTTTCTCCTCTCTTCTGTCTAATAGGCTACAGTGTGTTCGGCTTAACGGGGTTGTATCTTCTTTCCTACCAGTACTTGTAGGTGTCCCACAAGGTTCAATTCTCGGTCCTCTCCTTTTCTCCTTGTATGTCAATGATGTTACCTCCGTTATTCAACGCTGTTCATTTCATCTGTATGCTGATGATCTTCAGTTGTATACCTCTTGTCCTCCTAGTAAAATCAGATCTTGTATCGCTAAACTTAATGATATAATCTCCCAGATAAATGAGTGGAGTTCTTCCAATTTCCTCAAATTAAATCCTAATAAGTCCAAAGCACTCATCCTTAAACGTCCCAATCGGTCCCTGGACAATATTCCGAATATCGTCCTTGATAATTTTCCTCTTCCCTTTGTTGAATGTGTCAATAATCTTGGCATTATTATTAATGACAAACTATCCTGCTGCGATCATGTCTCACTTACACTCTCCAAGATCTATGGTACATTGCGTAAACTTTGGCTCTATGGTAATCTCTTGCCACAACCTATTCGTGCCAAGCTGGTTAAAACTCTTGTGTTGCCATATTTTCTATATGGTGCCCTTGTCTACATATCTTTTGATTCATCCTGCCGCAAACGTCTTAAGGTAGCTTTTAATGATTGTTTGCGGTATATTTTTCACTTGAGACGTTCCGATCATGTGTCTGATAAACGAAACTCTTTATTAGGTCATGACATTTTTCTTCTTCTGGACATCAGGGCACTTGTTCTCTTACATAAAGTATTTTATGCTAAAAGTCCTGTCTACCTCTCCGACTTCCTAGCTCCTTTACAGTCCCTGAGATCAATCAAATTCCTTATACCTGCTCATTCGTCTCTAATTGGTAGTCGCTCCTTCTTTGTGTATACAATTAGACTTTGGAATAGCCTTCCCAATGCCATACAAAGGATAGGCACAGCAGCAGCTTTCAGAAAGCAAGCATCTATTTTTCTCTCTTCCTCTTCCTCACCTCTTGTTTAGTTTTTTTTTGCTTTTTCTCTTCTCTTCTTTTCCCTATCTACTCCACTTCTCTGTCTTCTATAGTCTTCTTTACTTTTAATTTTACACTAGTTTGTAGTATTATTTATTTAAGGCTAGTTTAAGTTATTTATTAAGATTTCAAGTTTTGCTTTTTTTTTGTTTGTTTTTTCTTTCTCCTTGTAGATAATAATAATAATAATAATAATAATAATAATAATAATAATAATAATAATAATAATAATAATAATAATAATAATTTGCTGTGAGACCGAAAAATTTTTTCGATTCACAAGTGAGCCCAACACATAAACTTCCCTGCGCCCCCTTGTCTAAGAAACCGGTTTATTGGAAATATTGGAAAGTGAGTCTGGGAAAGTGATAGGCCGTGTAATTTGGCTCAATAAGATGTCAAAGCAGCATCAGAATGTACATTCCTTCGCCGAGAAGTTGAAAAAAGCTGCTCCGGTAAACAGGGCTCTCACAATCCAACGTAAAAGGCTAGAACTGGAGAAAGAGAAATTTCAAAATGAAATTTTAAGAGAGAAAACAAAAATAGCGATTGAGAAAGAACGTTTTCGAGCGGAACTTGAATTCAAGAAGGAAGAACTTAATCTGAGAAGACTCGAACTCGAGAAAGATGAAAAATTTAAAAAAATGGAACTCGAATACAAAGAGAGGATTGCAATGTATGAAATCGAGTGCAAATATAAACACAATATAAACAAGGATTGAATTGAATAAAATTTGAACTTTATTGATCAAACATTAAAGAATACAGCGCTTGTCGTTTAATTTCGTATTTTTCCTTTCCATGAAGTGTTTCATATTCTGGAATATTGTTTTCACTATCTGCGTTTTCAGTGTTAAAGTAATCCATTACTGGTATTTCTACCTTACTTTCGTAGATCAAAATATTGTGCAAGATGCAGCAAACGATGAACCATTCACAACAGAATGCATGGTTGCCCTTGGAATGAATACGCATTTTTAGTTGTTTAAGGCTGCAAAACTTTTCTTGTAGAAAACCAAAGGTGTGTTCTACTCTTACTCTATATTTGCTGTATCTAAGATTGAATAATGCCTTTCGCTTATCTTTGTTCATATGAATTGAATTGCTCCTGTACGGGGTTATCAAAATATTTGAAAGAGGACATGCAGAGTCTGCAGTTAATCATTATTGCGAAGAAAAAAACTTCGTGCTCTCCTTATTCAGCCTGCAGTTTGTAAAAATTTTGGCGTCATGGACACTGCCAGGGCTTGCGACAACAACATTTCGAATGCGAAGCTTGTGGTCACAAACTACTTGTGCCTTGATAGAATATTGATGCTTTCTAGAAAAAAATTAAACGGGCGAAGGTACAGGAGCTTCTGGTAAGGGAATTTCCGTTCCATTGATGTATCCGATACAAAAGGGGAGCTCATTGAATGTCATGTAACTATGGCAGCTCTTTCAGCTTCATCAGGCCAAAAAATGTATTTCGTTCGTAAGATTAATATTGCTCTAAAAACGCGCGCTGTTATTTTTGCAATAGTACCCCAACCTCCATACCAAATATTGTGGCGATCTTCCTCAAAGAAGCCCCTTCTCCTGAAGAACCAATCCTGTAGAGAACGATTGCCAACTGAAGTGGTACAGGAAATTGTTCACACGAATGCTTTCGATAAAACTCAGCGTCTTGAGAAATACGACCAACAATTATTTCGAATTGTTGTCCGTTGACCCGTAGCATATGCATAAATCTGTCTTCATCTAATTGCGTCAATATATTATATGACCAGTTTAATGATTTCGGAACAACAGTTTCGACACCTCGACGGCAAGTACTAAAAAGAGGTCCTCGTACAGTCTAATCCAAAATGAGCTCTGCGTAATCTTCATCATCTAATAAAACTCTCATGTAGATGCTAAACTTTTCACATGAATAAATATGAAAATTGCAATCATACTTACTTGTATCCATAATTAAAGACATTTCATCAATGCAATTACATTACAGTATTACAAATTTGATTATCTTAGCCTCGGCATTTTTATCGCTCTTTACACACAATAATAATTATTGATAATTATTAATTTATTATCCTAACTCGAAATCTTTCAAATCAACTTATTGACTGAACAGAGTTGTCATTTTAATCAGCTGATAGACATTTTACAAGGGAGTATTTAATATTATGATTGTAAAAAAATACTACAACCTTGCTATTTGAAGTAAAATACATCAAAGAGTGAATACCCTTAATGTTTTTTTTCTTGTGAGTTATTTTGTTACTATTTAAGATAACATCATCTCCAGATTTTGAGTATAACTTAATGCCTCCCCCCAATAATTGTTTCTGGATCCGCCCCTGGTTCAGCCCATATCCGGAAAAGGTGACTCCAACAACCCCACCAACTACCACCCAATAGCAATTCTTTCTATCCTCTTCAAAGTAATGGTTTCAATAATCATAGAAAACTTCCCGACTAGAATTTAGCTGAGGAAAACCCTTAACATATATCGGGTCCTGATCAGGCAGTGGTAAGGCACACCAGGTTTTCCTAGTCGGGTCCAGATCAGGAAATCCTCATCTTATGAAAAATAAAATATAGTCGAAAATGGAAAAGTATTGAAAGTTTTTGTAAATGGAACTTTTGTAAACCAAGAAAGAAGAAGACGTAAATTCCATTTGTTTGTTAGAAATGACAAGTGACAATCACGAGTTTTCCTTGTTCTGAAAAGGTGTGAACAATTTGTGTAAAACATTGGATTTTGTGTTTATTTAATAAGGTCTGTGAAAAAATTGGGTGTTCAGTGTTTAATACAGTTTGTGGAAAACATTGGATTTTGTGTTTTTTAATTAGTGGAAAATACCGAAAATGTCAAGGCGTACAACTTAATCGGCAAAGAGTGCGTCGACATCGTGCACCTTTAGATGGAGAAAATAGCAAAAATTTAGGAAAATAAGGCAATTTCAGTTTTTTGCGCTTATTACTGAAACCTTGAGTTTTTCGAGGCAGGTGGTTAGGACCAAAATTTAAGCTCGCGATATTCTCCATCAAAATAGTACAGTACAGATGTACTGGAAAATCGGGGTATGCTCCTTTAATTCTTGGAAGGATGATTTTTCATAAATGGTTAATGGAGCATAAAAGAAGCTCAACTCTAAACTTGAGTAAAATTTCTAGTAGACGTTTTTTGGAAACCTCAAAAAGTTTTTGAAAAGCGGTTTTCTCTGAATCTACGCATTTTAGAATGAATGTCTACAACATTTATTTAAACTTTTTTTCCCTCCGACTTACCATTCCAAAGTTATAGCGTGCTGAAGTGTGAGAATTGTGCTCTGAAGATGGCACACAGGTTAATTTGAGTACAATATTTTTACAAACAAAACAAACACTCATTTTACAAGAGCAAAGTTATGACGCTTACACTCTCGAAAACTCGCAAAGCAACTGAAAAATGGACGCTTCTTAGTAACAATAGGACCGTTAACTACGCAGCGTAGCATTTACTGCCCTATAACTTTGGAACGGTAAGTCGGAGGAAAAAAAAGTTTAAATAAATGTTGTAGACATTTTTAAGAGGAACAATTTACTGATTTACATTTTTGTAAAAAAACCATGTTTTCTGGGACAAAAAACAAAAAAATACTTTTTTGGAAACTTGGCGCCACCTAGCTTCTGTATTTCAAGTTGTACAGCATGACCTCTATGACACAAATTGTAGGTCATAATGTCCTCTTTTTTTGTTTAAAAAACTTTTCTCTAAAATGCGTAGATTCAGAGAAAAACGCTTTTCAAAAACTTTTTGAGTTTTCCAAAAATAACGTCTACTAGAAATTTTACACAAGTTTAGAGTTGAGCTTCTTTCCAAGAATTAGTGGCGCATCAATATTACATCTGTACTGTACTAAAAAGGTAATACTAATACATAATACTTTTTCTCATAGGTCTTGTAGTTTTGGCGCTATTTTGTTTAAAAGGGAGAAAATGTCAGTTTTTCGCGGTTTTTCGCGATTATCTCGGAAACCGCTGGTTTTTCGAGGCAAGTGGTAATAATCAAAATTAAAGAAAATGGCATTAAACTTTTTTACGTAACGCTATCGTTGCGGAAAATCAACAAAAAAAATCAGCATCCTTAAAAGTATGCTTACACCAAAACTAATATGCAAACTCCATGAAGAATTGCAACCCAGACTAAATCCCCGCACCGGATCCCACATAAATTAAATATAGTTCTCATTATTACTATTGAAACCTTTTCGTCGTTTATCCTTTTTTGACCGGCACGGCGCCCTAGTTGAGGAGCATCTGTTCAGAAGATCTTATTTCCGTTTTCTACTTTAATAATTATACTTAATTTTAAATAATTAAAAAAAAATTATTTTTTATGTGTATTTTTTTAAATTGAAAGCCCATATCATATTGTAGTCTTAACCTTCACATGAATGTGCATTTAAATATATTTTAGTATTTTACTTGTAGGAACAGGCAGTTTTTTTTCGATTTCTGTAAGGTTTCTTTATGGTGGAAATACGACCTTTTGAACAGATGCTGCTCAGTTCTTCATTCCTAATTTAATCTTGCCAGCGGTTTTTTATCCCTAATATCCAATGGGAAAACCAACCACGAATCAACCACGTACCAGTTGGCTGAATTAGCTGACAAATTGCGTTCACACACATTTCTATCAATGGACATGTGAAATGTCAGAAATTTCTGTTTTGTTTTGATCGCGAATGCCGGGCAAAATTATGGATGAAATAAATAATTTACAAACAGTAGCTAATCTAGCAGCACTCCAATTAAATGTCTTTTTCACTTTTTGTGTTGTCATATTTTTTGGCGCGATATTAAAATTAAACTTAATAGGCCGCCATACACTGAGAGGAAAACCCGCGCAATCCTTTGCATTCCCAATTTTCAGATGATTGCGCGTTCAGAGTGGTTATTCTGTAACTAAGAGAAAGTGAAAACGTTAAAAGTCTTCATTCTCATTTTCATCGGGTCTTCTCATTTTGAGTTCTCATTTTTGCCAGCAAAGCGATTCTATAACCTAAAGTGAGATATTCCAGTGACAAATTAGGTGAATGTAGTTCATATTGGAAATTCTCACTTTTATAAACGTCAAACGTGGGGTTTCATGTCATATTTTGTAGTTGCCTTTCTTTGTAAGACTGTAACATTTAAAATATCAACAGTATTTCTATTTATAGAGCAAAGAAAAAGACGCCAAAGGTGGGCAATTATAATTTGGGTTTTCAATCAAAATTCATGGTTTTACATTTCAAATCCACGTTTTTTGCAATAACCGTTGAATTTTACTATTTAAACTTAAAAAACTACACCTAGAGCATTTAAATGATTGGCACACTCCTCCCATAATTTTTTGAAAATTAAAATATTTGAAAATGACAAGTTCTCACATTTCTCACTAGAAACATTTTGGTGAGAAATTATTTTTCACCATGAAATAATTTGACAACTCACGTTCTCATCGTTCCAGAATCGCATTTATTGGAATTCTCACTGAAAAGACTTTTCACTAGACTTTTCACAGTTACAGAATAACCACTCAGGTATGTGGATGATTTGACGCGCCATGATTAACCGCGAGAAATTGTACACACGCGCCATCCTGCCGGTTTGAGTGGCTTAAACTGTTCTAATCGTAGTATGTATATTCAAAACGCCCGTTTTGGGGGTCGAAACAGAATACCGGCTTGAGACTACTTTCCCTTATGTTTTTTGGGTCGCTGATTGCGAAAATCGGGATGAATGAAAAAATATCCCTTTTAAAGGATTTTTCGCGATAATTTCAATAATAATCAAAAATAATCCAATGAAATACGGTTTTTTGTAATATTTAAAACTCAAAACGTAAAACTCAATATTGTTTTTAATATGTCTCGATTTAGGGTGGGATACGAATATATTCCCAAATTTTTTAATAGTAGGTAGACCGGGGACGGTTGAACCATTTTCGACAAAATCGTTCTCTGTAACAACATTTTTACCTCTGCGAATTTGACCGTATATAGTAATTAAAGCTTAGTTAACAATTGCCTTCAGGCTAAATTAAATACTGCTGAGAGTGGTTATAAAGCGCTATCCAATGATGTGAGTGTCTTGCGGGACAACTTTAATACACTGGAACGAAGAGCTGTTTCCAAAGACCTGATCCTATCCGCAGTACCACAAATTAAAAATGAAAATCTAAAAATGGTTTTCAGCAATATTTGCAAAACTCTCAATTGCGAAAGTGTCGCTCTCAAAAATATTTTTAGAGTACGTCCTAAAAATCTCAGAGGAAATATGATTGATAAAAATAAGTCTGGCAGTAAAAATAAAAATGTTCCCGTCATAATCATCAATCTAGCGAGCATAGACGACAAGAAATATTTTTTACAAAAATTCTTTGCCCACATCAGGATACACAAATCTCTATTGCTGAATGACCTATATCCTGAGATGGCTTCGAAAAACAAGGTATTTATTTCCGAGAGTTTGTCGAAACGGGATCGTGAGATTCGGTTAGAAGCCCTCAAGTTGAGAAGCTGCTCGCTATTGCGCTCAGTTTACACGATCGATGGTCGTGTTTTTTTAGAAAAAATGCAACTAGTGGGCCGATCTATATTACGTCGATTGATCAACTGCGGGTATTACTTGATGATTCTGGACAGTTGTCACCTCAAACAGCTGTGACTTTCAGCAAGGCAATGGAATCCGATGTCTCTGTTAGTGACCCAGTTCGGATTAATGCGGCGAGCTCGTCATTGTGACTGACAGGATGGATGTTTTTGTTCTATTCTTCTTTTATTTACCTTTGCTTGTTTTTTTTGTTTTTATATTTGCAATTAATTTTGTTAGTCCATTTTAATATTTTAGTAAGTTTTTGTGTTTATGCTGCTTTCAGGTTAACTATTTATACTATTTTTAATGATGTGACTTTTCCTGTGAGACTTCAGTTGGGACTTCAATTTGCTGATTTCCTCTTTTGTTTACCCTCAAATGGCTCTAAGTGCTAGGTGTGGTGCCTGTAACGTGACTCCTGGTGAAATACTACTGAACATTTTCAAAAAAAAGGCAAATGGCTTGCGTATAGCACACATGAATGCACGCAGTATACTGTATAAAATGGACGAAATACGGAATATGATCTCCAATTCAGGTTTGCATGCTTTATGTGTTACTGAAACCTGGCTCCAACCATCGGTTAATGATAAACTTGTGCATTTACCTGGGTATAAAGTCATTAGGCATGATAGGGTGGATCGTAGGGGTGGTGGCATTGCAATATTTCTGAGTGAAGTGCTCAATTTCCGTATAATCAAAAAGAGTAATCAAAATATTGAGTATTTGTTTATTGAGCTACGCAATAAACGTGATAAACTACTCTTGGGTTGCATTTGCAAGCCGCCAGATGTGATATTTGAGGATGAATTCTTTAATTCGCTACAAGATATTTTACTGTGTGCTCAGGATGTCATTTTGACAGGCGATTTTAATATTGACATATCTAGGTGTACTCGCCTTAGTGTACACTTCCAGAACAATTTTCGCTCTCTTGGGCTGGAAGTACTTAATAGGGAGTCACCTACTCACTTTACCAGCACTACCTCAACCCTCTTGGATCTATTTTTAACAAATGTGTCTGAGAAGGTTCTCTTCCTTAATCAGATATCTCTTCCTGGCATAAGTGACCATGATCTTATTTACCTCACTTTCAGCTTTGGTATCCTCATTGATAAAGGCAGTAAAGAATTTACATATAGGGATTATAATAATGTAAATACAGACTCATTATTACTTGATATGTCACTGGTTAATTGGAGTCCGGTTTATGATATTCCTGACATTGATGAAAAGGTGAAAGCTCTCGCGGATATTATAAACAGCTACTATGAACGTCATGTTCCTCTTAAAACCATTCACATTAAAAAACAAAGATGTAGCTGGTGGTCTAATGAGATTAGGACTTTGATTAAACAAAGGGATTATTTGTACAGTCTGTGGAAGAGGTGCAAATTTGTTAGCTTAGAGCTTAGCTACAAAAAATTGCGTAATAGAGTCAATGCAGTAATTAAAAAGGCGAAACAAGAATACTTCAGCAAACTTCTTGATGCATCTCTACCCCCTAAAAAGCTATGGAGTAATGTTCGTAACTTAGGAATCGTTAATAGTGGTTCTACTCCCTCTAATATTGACGCAAATGTACTGAATACCTATTTTTCTTCTGTATTTATACCCAAACGGGCTAGTTTTGATATCAGCGAGGTATTTACTGAAGTACGGCCTAATACTTTTTCTTTTAGGAATATTGAATGGGATGAAGTAATGAGAGCAATTTACTCTATCTCATCTAATGCTGTTGGTCTTGATAACGTCGAAATTCGTTTTCTTAAACTTATTGCCCCTTCGTGCGTTGCTGTTATAAGCCACGTTTTCAATGCGTGCATTACGTGTTCGTGTTTTCCTCGTAACTGGAAGATATCCAAAATTATACCGATTCCTAAAGTGAAAGCGCCCTCTAAAGTCGAAGACTTTAGACCGATTAGCATTTTATCGTGCTTTTCTAAAGTACTTGAAAAGCTGATGTGTGAGCAAATGATGTCTTACATTAGTGCAGCAAATCTCCTATCTACAGTACAATCTGGCTTTCGTCCAAACCATAGCTGTACAACTGCACTAGTGAAGGTAATTGATGACATTCGCATAGCGCTTGATACTAATAATATCACAATTCTCTCGCTTTTGGACTTTTCCAAGGCTTTTGATACAGTGGACCATGAATTGCTATGCAGGAAACTTTTTGATTTCTTTGGTTTTCATCGTACTGCAGTTAGGTTTCTTTTCAGTTACCTTACTGATCGTCAGCAAATTGTCCAAACAAATGGCAACTTTTCAGAACTAATCAATGTCACTAGCGGTGTGCCTCAGGGTTCCATACTTGGACCGTTATTATTTTCGTTATTTATAAATGATATTGTAACTCACGTTCGCTTTGCTAACGTTCATATGTATGCTGATGATGTGCAGCTTTATTGCTCAAGCCCCATGGATAAGATTGAGGATTGTGCTACTAAAATCAATGGTGACTTGGATAGGTTAGACAAATGGGCGAAAGAGAATAAGTTAAAACTAAATCCTGACAAATCTAAAAGTATTGTCATTTATAAAAGAGTGTTAAATGTGGCGATTTTTCCGAAGATTCACATTAATGGTGTAACGATTCCATATGTTGATAGGGTTAGGTATCTTGGTGTAGTTCTAAATCAAACTCTGTCTTGGAATGACTATATCTTTGATATAGCTTCCAAAATTTACTGTGGTTTGCGAACTCTGTGGCATACTTCATCTTATGTGCCGCTGCTCACAAAAGTGAAGGTAGCTAAATCATTACTTATGCCTCATATTCAATATGGTATTCCGGTGTTTGGTCGTTTGGATTATGCCTCTATGCGTATATTATCAAATGCATTTAACTCTATTGTTCGTTATGTATACAGACTGAGGAAGTTCGATCACATTTCTGCATTTACTAGGAAATTTTTAGGGTTTTCGCTATTATCTTATCAGGAATATAATATGTTAATTTTTATGCACCGAATCATTTTTTCTGATTACCCTACTTATCTCAAAACTAAAATTGCGTTCTCGACTTCCAATAGAACTCTTAATTTAAATATTCCTAGGCATCATTGCCAAGTTAGTTCACGATTGTTTTTTATCCATGGTGTTACGTTATGGAATGCACTACCGGCTGGTCTTAAGAGAGAAGGTCGTATCGGTAGATTTAAGTCTCAACTGTTCTCTTATATCATGGCTAGGGAAATCTTATAAACCAAATTTTTAGCACAATTACCCTGGGCAGTATTAATCTTATTAATTTTATATAAAATGGTAATTTTGTTTTCTTTTAATTTTGTTTTCTTTTTATTTTCACTTGTATTCTTACTTTATCTAATATTTTCTTTACTATTCATACTTTTTTTTTATTATTCATGCTTTTTGTTATGATTAAGGAATTTATAATCTATTAATCTATTATTTTGTACATATTTTATTTTTACTTTTCTTATCACTATTTTTATCTAATATTTGTCAGTATGCGTACACTTAAGAAATTGTTCTTCTTTTGTACACTTTGTTTTTTTTTCTAAATAAAAATAAATAAATAAAATCAGACTACTATTGGATGACCTTATAATGACATTATCTGCATTACAAAATCATCTGGAACTATTTTAAAAATTGTGGGGGAAATATTTCAATCGACCCCATGCCTGGGGCGGCTGTAACAGTGATTGGGGTCAGTTGCCTTGTAACAGTAGAAAATTGGAAAGAATTATATCGTAACTTAGGTATTTATTAATTTAAAATCATAAATTGGTCATTCATTAACATTACTATTTACAAATAACAAAAAATAGCTTCTCTGCGAAAAAATAAATCAAATAACAATAATTAAAATCTAAGTAATAATAAGTAATTAATTTGATTCACAATTGTGACACAAATAACAAGAATCACCTGCACCCACATTGGATAGCCTATACACTGCACCCAATCGTCCCCCGCCTACTACTCCCATAACTTTCAATGCAGACCAAGCAATAATACTCGTCCTCTTCAGGGGGCCTCGGTAGTCTAGGGAGTAAGGCGCCTGGCTACTATCCCAGAGGTCCCGGGTTCGAATCCCGGCAGAGCCCCACGGTCCTTCGCCTTTCCCACCTTCTTTCTTCTTCCCTCCTTACATTCCTCATTCCCCCTGTCATAACACGCGTTTATGAGGCGAAATATCAACTCGACCCAGGTAGGAGAGCTGAGTTGGGTTGAGTGGACCCAGTTTCAACTCGATCCCCGTTTATGACTGGGTTCAACCTGGGTTCAACCTAGGTTGAACCTAGTCATAAACGGGGTAATAGCCTTACGCTAGCATTGCCCCGCTCCGCACGCAGCGCATGTCATCGGTTGGTTGATGGGATTCAACTCGTTTCAGGAGGCATAACACTCCAGCGAGTTGTTTCTCATTGCCCCGATGACAGAGTCGCGATGGAAATGTTTGGGTTTAGGTGGTTGTGGCAGTTCCTTCCTACTTCTCTCTTCCCCTTCACTATCTATCGACTAGAGCTTGCTGTTTGACATTGCACTCTATACGAAGAAAATAGATTGTCGACAGTACAAAGGGCTTTCCCTGAGATCTAGTCTTCCACATAAAAAAAAAAAAAAAATCATCATCTGAAAACATTTTGTCCTTTTTGGTTCTATCTTTGGATTTCGAATATTTTAGTTTTTTGTTTAAATTGATTTTAATTGCTTTTGTCTTCTTTTTTCGATCTCTTTCCTCTGTTTCTTTCCTTATGGCATCTTTTTCCGGCGTATGTGTATATTGCAGATTTTCTCTTTTTCTTCCCTTGTTTGTCGTCAATCTGGGTAAGGTTTTACCATTTCGGGTGAAAAGACTTCAGTGCTCGTAGATGGTTTCAGCGAATCTGTTCGACTATTTGCATTTTTTTCACTTGCATGTGTTGGAGGATTTATTGGAGGAGCTAGAGAAGTCTGAACAGGCTTTAGGGTTGGATTTACTTGAGAAACTTCTAACATCTGAATTGAACATGATTCTCTATTGCATTCACAACTTGCATCATTCATATTTGGCGTGTGTTCATCATCGTCTGCATGGAAGTTTATCTGTTGATGCAAAATAGAAGGAGCCGGAGTAGGATTGCCGTTTTCTTGTTCAGGGGTGGTAGCACGTAAATTGTTTCAATCGACCTTTTCATACAAAAAATCTGAATTTTTGTATGAAGAGATCGATTGAAACAACTGACGTGCTACCACCCCAGGATTGATTTCAACGGGATTTGCGAGCAAATTATTGTCATCCATCGGATTGGCTTCATTAGGATTTAACCGATCAGTCACCAGAGAGGGCGCGAAATCAAGATTAGAAAATGTGTTGCGGTTAAATGGATAAATGCCAGTTTTCTTAAAGCCAAACTGAATATTGGCCAGAGTGAGAGCTAATGGCATAGCAGTAGCGACAATACCAGGTGTGTCATATATGCTCATTGTTTTACGTTTCGCATCCAAGCATCACACTGCTAATTTAAACTTTTTTTAAATGGTCCATATACTGATCGATCAAGTGGTTGCAACTTGTACGAGCAGTGTGGCGGAAACGGGAGTAATACGATTCCGTTATTTTTGCAGAAATCCAGAGCATTGGTATGAATATGAGATGAATGGTTGTCTAACACAAGTAATATTTTATGAGAAGTTTGTGTGTTTTTGAAAATGTTTTAAAAATAATAAGAACCCATCGTCTTTCATCCAACGCGAAGGGTTTGCTGTACCCACTGCGCCTAATGGTCCATCTCTTACGAAGTGGTCCTGGTACCGAAAGCACGGAAATACAAATAGAGGAGGTATCACGTTTCCCAAAGCATTCGCAGCGAAAGCTATTGTGACGAGTGTACCCCGCTCCGCTGAAGTTACCGATCCAACCTGGCGAGAACCACGTCTGGCCACCACTCTATTAGGAGTCTGGGCAGAAGTTATGCCCGTTTCGTCCACATTATAAATATTTTGTGGCTCGAAACGTTCGTCCTATTAAAACTAGTTGCCCTTGACAAGATAGTGGCTTGGGCAGCTCTAATAGAAAGTTCTGTATTTCTAGTCATGAATGCGCTAAGCCAATCCTCTCCGACCATTTCGTTTTCATCCCAGGAACTCGGTCGTTTTAAGTTATAGTTTATAGTCAACTCGTAACTTAATTTCCTTACTTCTTTTGGAGGTAGCCCAAAATAAATGTCAGCATATCGCACCAAATACCTAGCTAAGGTCTTCTCTTGTTCGTTTGTGAACACTTTATTATGTGCCACGTAGCCCATGGAAGTTGACGCGCCACTTTCATCATCATTAGCCCCCGTTTCCTTTTATATCGAAGTAGTGACCCGTGATTTAAATTGTGTTTGTCAGTTGCTTTTCTTAATGACATGCCATTTCCTATCTCTTCATATGCGTGCACATACTGAGATATATCACTCTGCCCTTTAGATGTTTTTCGTAAACATTTTCTCGGCATCTGAAAATACAAAACACAACTTCAACCGTTTTGAAAAACATGGGGTCGGTTGTAACGGGATCAGTTGAAACCTTTTATCCGACCCCGAAAAAATGTTACAACCGTACCCGGGACATCTTTTAGACAATTTTTCATCATAATTTCCAAAATATACCATTTATTTAAAAAAGAATTACACCTATTTTAAGGTAATAGCCAAAGTTATTATGTTAAAAACTATAATAACCGTAACTGGTATATTTTTGGATTAAAAAACAAAATAAAAGCAAAAAAATACTTACTTTTGTAGGCAAAAACAAAATGACAGCACTCACTCGCGTATGATACACTAAAGTGGAATAGAACATAAACGGACACGTTCCCACTCAAAAGCTATGTCATTCATAGCACGCCGCCTGCTATCCCTTATAGTTTTTGAATTAAAAGCGATGTTTCAACCGTACCTTGTTTCAACTGACTCCGGTATATCTATTTCATCTATATAAATATAATTGGAGTGTCTGTCTGTGATTTCAATATAATTGTCATTTTCTAAGTTCATATGGTTATTTACACGATATTAACACGAAATCAAGTATTTTTAAAATTTTTGTCTGTCTGTATGTCTGTATGTCTGTATGTCTGTATGTCTGTATGTCTGTATGTCTGTATGTCTGTCTGTCTGTTTGTCCGGGCTAATCTCGGAAACGACTTATCCGATTGCGATGGGACTTTCACTGGAAGATTCAGTATTTTCTTGGGCATGTTTTAGGCTATTTTTTTACTAGGATCCGACTATCGGATCCGATTATCGGGCCCGATTACCGTGTTCGACTACCAGATTAGACCGAAAACTTGAACCTTGCAACTTGATTTTTACCCACTTCCATATAACCGATCAACTTCAAATTTTGCACATATGTATAGTTCGCGTGACAATGCAATTTAACCATTTTTGGAAAAAAATCAACATGGCGGTTCCAAGATGGCGGCCGAATTTTGCAATTGTGTTCCCGGACCCCCCGACATGGATATCAAATGAAAGGGTAAGACAAGTAGATTACAATAAGCTATGTGGGGTCATTCAAAATTCAAAATGCTGGCCAGCACAAAATGGCAGATTATTCTTCGGTATGGGCATCAAATGAAAGCGAGTATAGTGCAGTAAGCGGTGTGCCGTCATTTTAAATATAATATGACGGTCACTACAAAGTGGTGGAAGACATATAATAGACTAAAAAGTAGAAAATAAAAAATATAGTCTAAAAGAACTAAAAAATACGCTTTTATTTTAAAATAAACTAAAAAGTAAAAAATAATTTTGAATGTAAAGTTTTTATTGCTCCAGCCAGTATATAATAACAACCTAGCTACCTACGTACCAACAATGGCTAATCCGATTGCGATGGGATTTTCACGGGAAGATTCAGTATTTTCTTGGACATGTTCTAGGCTTCACTCGGTTCCGACTATTGATTCAGGCGGAAAACTTGATGCGATAGTCGCAGAAAAGCCAGTGGAAACTTTTTTTATCATTCCAATTGTAAACCTCAAAGCTCGGAACGGCTAATCCGATTTTAGGACTTTAACGGGATGATTCAGAATCTTCTTAGGCGTTTAGCATACTTTTCACTATTATCCGACTGTCGGGTTAGACCGAAAACATGACTCGATAATCGAAGGAACGCGAATGAAATGCTGTCACGGCGAGATATTGTTCTTTCAATTTGCGGAAATACTGTGAAGATTATGGTTTGCCATCTCCGCAAATGATCGATAGGTCTGATAAAAATTAAAACAGAGAATATATCGAACTCAATGAACAAATGGGAACAAAATGTTGAGGACGCTATTGGGCAAGTTCCGCACAGGGTGAGGCACGTGTTCTGAATGTGATTGTTGTGCATGTAGCACACAATTTTTCCGATAGGTGGCGCTCAACACCGCATTTTAAAAAAGTTCTAACTCATTTTTTATAAGTAACTTTAAATTTTTTTATTTGTTTTATGTGGCAGTGCCAAGCTCAGGAATCACCCTTTGTACTACCAGTCCGTTGTCGTTTGCACGTCATGGCGCAATGTCTAGCAGGAAGCTTAGTAAGGGGGGAATAGGTTAAGGGTTATGGGGGTTCGGGGGGGTTGTTGAAGAAGGTGCGGATTAACCCTGCGTTTGAACTCTTGGATATTGTAGGAGGTCGGAAATACTGACTGTATTGTGCTGTTGCACTGTGGAATAATCTTCCGCAGTTCGTACTATACTTCGAACTCGTACAATATCCAAAATTTAAAACACACGGTCGATCTTCCTCTGCTTCGGCTTCGGCACGAGCCAGACTGCTATTATCCTATTCTATCCTCTATTTCTTATTTCGAACTAAGCTTAAGAGCAGTTTACACCACATGATTTTGTCATATGATTTGACACAGGACAAGCCCTGGGTTCGATATTCAGCAATTCACACCATATGATTTTCCTTGCGAGTGCGCTTATGTCAAACTCGCATGAGTTTTTGGAAGATAGAACATGCTCTATTTTCTTATGTAGGGTTTTCGTCGTGTGAAAAGCATGTTTTGTAGCTAAGAAACTTTGTTTTATTTTCCGGGTTGTAAAAAATAATTTTGTTGGGTAATTTCCGTGTTGGAAAAAATAATTTTGTTGTTTTTTAATGGTTTTATTTAGCTTGACCTCGTATATTTGTTTGTTTGTTTGTTTGTTTATATCTTTGCGGCAAATATTGCGACAAATTTTCAACTACTTCTACTTAACCGATTCTTATGAAGCTTTTGCTGATGTGTTCTGAATCCATTGAAAATTGGTATCGGGGGGTTTTTAAAGTCACAAATGGCGAATCTGTGGTTAAAATTTGAAAATTCAAAATGGAGACGTCAATATGATACGATTTTGGCAATTAGATACCATTCGTGGTGTTTAAGGTCGGAAATAATGAATTTGTTGCCAAAATTAGACAATTCAAAGTGGCGCTGGCAATACGGTATGCATAACGAATCCCTTCACCAGAATTTTGTAAAAAGTAAAACCCAATCTCAACCCATCATCAAAAGATAAGGCATTTTTGGCGATGAGCGTACAAATTTAAATGAGCGGCGACGATAAACAAAAAGAAGACAAACATCCAGCACAACACTCAATAGATTACCAATAATTAATTAGCACACGCAATGTACACAATAAACAAACAATGAACAAAAGGCGACACAAAAACAACCTGTAGGGAATAGAAACCTTCTAGAGTCAATTCCGTGCATTATCCTTCGAATGCGTAATGTCTACTTTCTAGATCGAAACACCTCTTCGATTGACATTGCGAGTTCCTAGGGTCGAAAGCATAACGACAACCTTTTGCATTACAATTCATTCCAATATGAAGGCATATGAGCGACCTTTTGCATTACCATAAATTTTGCCCTTAAAGGGGGCGGCATCGGCGGATGTACAATGGGTGGCAAAGTGCCTAGCCGCGGCCCGGCATAAAGTTGGAGAAACTATTTTTTACAAATTTTTTTATTTTCAGTCGATTTAGGGGTTGTTTTAACCCTTTAGGATTATCCCTTATCATAAAATTTGGCTTCTTTTGTTATAAATCAACCACCTACCCAAATAAATATTGAAAAGAGTTTATTTCATCGGATTGTTTTTGAGTATTATAGAAATTATCGCGAAAAACCCGGTGTTTTGGCATTTTTAAGGGTGCCGCCCATACTTCAGAACTATGGGACCTCGATTTTCGTCATCAGCAACCCAAAAACCACGTAGGGGCAAATTATGTTTCGACACCCCCTCCCCAACCCCGCGTTTTGTATGGACTACGTACCGACCAGCTTATCTTTTCAGAAGGTATTTTCTAGCCCACATGTTTCTCAGTTTTTCGCTTTTTTTTCTTTTTGAGTTTCAAAACTGACAAAATATTCATATAGTGTAATAAAATCAGAATATTATTCCTCGATTCGATGGCCATTTTAATTTTAAATAATTTATGTCTCTCTGACTCTGTAGTTAAGTCACTGGCAAAATCGCAGCAATGTAAACAAGAATCGGAACTGTCATATGATGAATTTTGTCAGTGACAAAATCACGGCCAAAATCATGGGCGAAAGCTTGTGACAAAATCATGTGGTGTAAAAAGCTCTTTACTTTGCTTACTATGACGAGGGTGACATGACGAAGTAATAGAATAAAGAATGATCCCTGGGGTTTTTCGCATACATAATCTTAAGTACTACTCTTCATCTCCGCGTTAAAATAAAAACCGGCCTTACAAAGGCAAACACCGGCCGCTTGGCTTTTTAAGGGGCATATGATGGACGTAGAGTTTTTAACTATTTTTAATGGCAGCACATACCGCCTTACGACGGTCAAATTTGACCAAAAGATTTAAAAGGCCAAGTACTGAGCTGTAGAAACGGGCATTCGACGGGAAATTTGAGCCAAAAAAAGAATCTGCACCAAATGTATTGTTGAATGTGTTTTATGGGAACTTCATCATTTTCGTTATGTACAATGGTTCTTTCGATTTATCCTACTTAAAGATATCGATGCACAAGAGAAACGAGCTCGCCAGTCGTCGGTTTGTTGTACGTGAAGTGTGTGGTGCGTGTTGATTTATATTTTAGTGGGAAATTTTGTTATTTAACGGCTTGAAAAAAAACACAACCGCCGTACCACCGTCGTATGGCCGTTATTGGAACTGTAAGGGCGTTGTATCACCGTCAGTCGTCCCCTGTACGGCCGTACTGTCCTGCAACGAGCCTTCTGTTAACCGCCAGATGGCCGCGGACTATGTTTCAATCACAGTCGGTATTTGCCCGTTCTAAGGCCATCATTTATTTTTACTCGGGTCTTATTTGCCCTTTAACGGTGTCCATCCATTATTTGTTAGTAAATCTTTTATCTATTATTTCATTTTACCATTCTTTTTTATAACTCGGCATCGGCTCGGCATTTTTTATTACCCGGCGATTACCGCGCTCGTAAAAACCACTTTTTGGTGATGAATTTATACCCGACTGGAACTTGCTGTGCTAAATTGTACTCCACTTAGAACAGTTAACAGTACAAAAGTGTTTACTTCTAAGATCTAATCCTTCATGTAAAAATTACTAATTCGCCACACAAACAATTCTGTTAAATTAAGACAACGTTTTAAAAAGCTTTCATTATCGCAATAAATGTAAAAGGACACCCTTTACTTTGCTCACACATCTACAGTCAATGTAAAAACCATAAGCCTGAACATACTCGTTTTATATTGTAGAAATCCTTGACCTTCTTTCATTCTTCCGCTCAATTGATCCCACGCGCCATACCCTCAGGGAGCCATCCGCAAATATGAGGTGACATTTAATTAAGCAAAAAGGATATCCATATCTAATCAACTGGTGGCACCGTTAGTAATTAGATCATGTTCCAAACCAACTGAACTGCAAAATGAATCGACAGAGAGACAAGTGTTTGCGGGTGGACTGCTGCTTCCCTTGTTTTAACTCGTTAAGGGCGGTGTTACTACAACGAAAAGCGCCATCAATACGTGAAATCGAGCAAACTTTATCCTTGCCGATGAGCACAAGGAAGACGAGAAGCACCAGCTGTGAAATTAATTAGTTTCCACGTCTGATAACTGTGTGAGTACAGTTAGTGGCAAGCTGGATGCTTAAGAACTCACTGGACCGTTCTGGCATGCAATACTGATCACGAACTAATGAAATGCTTTTAGATTAACACCCGTGATGCATGCACCTGGAGGACTTGTGAAAAAGTGGCTAATAAGTATTTTTAGATACAACATGGTAATGGTAGCTGGTAGTGTTGAATTGAACAGGTAAACGTGAAATTTTTGAAACTCACGCGAAAACAGTGAACTGAAAAGTGATAGTCTACCCCTAGTGGCATTATAGGGTCATGAATTAATGTGTATCCATCGTGAAGGTCAAGTCTCATTAAACTTAATTACAGTACCCTCGAAAGGATAGCGTGGAAAATAGTTCCTTGGAACTTCATTGCTCGAAAGGAGAGCAAGCCTTGAAGTCAGACTGAATTAGTCCTCTTGAGTGATTCACCTGGAACATTACCAAATTTTCCGGGTGGTTTCATCGCCAGAAAGAAATGCTCGACTGGGGGGATGCCAACGAACTTATTCATGCAGATGTGGAAGCACGAGCAGATGTTGCCTGAGGGTAAATCTGTGAGATAACGTGTCGACTGGGGTAGGCCCAGGCGGGCACCTATATTATGCTTGATAGGAGACGTGTTTCTATGATTCGGTTTCCAATAAAGTTGGGTTAAGTTTCACTTTGCTTCAGGTAAGAGTTGAGTACCACGATTATGCATCGTTTGCGGCAGAAAGTTTTGAGGCTGTGATGGTGAACGATTTTCGTTTGGAGAGAGACTTTATCAGAGGGGCTGGCAATTGCCAGTAATTTGGGAAAAATCTAAAAAAGTTATCAAAATAAAGGGTTCTGATAAATCTGAAAGTAAGTGTGCCATAAGTGAGGCATAAGCGTTAACCAGAAGGATGTTGTAGGGATGAAAGGTAATAACTATGAAAATGAAGAGTCTGACAGCTTTTTATTGGGTCATAACGAAGGTTGTTCACGTTTTATGATGATGGCAAATTTCTTGCTAAATGCCGAAGATATTTTATGGAGTGAATCAATGTATTAATTTCTTTCGAAAAGTGATTTTTATATTTACGAAAGCGCAATATCTCTTTGACGTGGTAATATAAAATGTAAAAGGCTTTCTTGTTTTAATCTATTGTGGTGATTCTTTTTGTATTAGGTTCATACATTTCACGCCATCTTTTAAATAAAATCGTTAGTTGGGATAGTTTGGTCAATGCATAATAGACCATTCTTCATTGACTGATTTGCTTTTTATTTCTTGTACGTTTTTTATGCGAAAGAGTAAAGGCCCGGTCACACTGAACGCGGCGCGGCGCGACGCGAATGCCGTTAAGCGATTTCTACACGAAAAATGAATCTGTGATTCACACCAGAAGCGGCGCGGGACGGCGAGGATAAATTCCGTCGCGCGGCAAAATTTGTGATTACTCAAAACCAAATTTTGCCGTCGCCGCCAGCGGTGAATATCACATTTCATTATTATTTCTTGAATGAAAACAAAGTCTAATGGAGAATATGTCGCGCCGCGCCGCGTCCAATGTGAATCAGACGCCTTACGGAGTCTTTTTTCGCTCCACCGTGTCGCACCGCCCGCGCCGCGCCGCGTTCAGTGTGACCCGGGCTTAAATTTTTCTGGTGCCGCTCGCCGCTCGTATCGTGGCCGAGGCTTTACACTCAGAGAAAAGCTTTGTACGGTTGACGATTCTATCATTGGGCCTTTCCACACTAGTCTTCATTTTGCAGTATGCAAACTAGATTGACAACAACCACGATTTCCACACCCGTATTCTTGCAGCGGCGTAAGCATTCATATTCCGATTAAGTACTTGAATGTGTGCGTGTGCTTTTCTGATCATTTCGAATTGAGTGCTTGATGTTTCTGATACCCCAAACTGTTTCTCTATTTGTGTTAGTGAGTTGAAGACCGAGAAATAGGTTTAAAATGTGCTGCACATTTCTCTCCAAGTTCATCACTTTTTGTAGAAAATTTTCCTTGATTCTCTTCCCCTTTCCTATAAAACCGGTTTGAATAATGCTGCAAGAATACTAGTGTGGAAAGGCCCATTGAGTGTTATGTCGGACCGCAAGCACTAGTCGGAAAGATAAGAGAAGAGTGAAAGAATTGTAAACATTAATATGCGCTTTGGCTTTTATTCCACTTGCAAGCGTTGAATGCTACCACGACAGAAAGTTGACTTCGGTGATCGAACAGGAGCTGACTTTCTCGCTTAACTTACTTAGGGCCGTAAACATCATCGACAACCACAATTTTTTGTTATGGAAATTCTTGGCACTTTGTATGGCGACTTTTGCCCACGTTTTCGTATATGGATCTTTCGCTCCTACTTCTATTTCAATGTAAGGTTCAATGGCTGTGTAAACCTCACCCCAATATTGTTAAGGCTTGTTGGTATTCAAAACCGGCATGTTGATTCTCACCAAAAATACGGCTCACACGGGCCATGGGTGACACGGTTCACGGGTCATACGGGCCACACGGGCTATAGGGGAGATCCTTGTACCTTGGGACACCTTGTACCTCGGGACAAGCTCATCATTTGAAAAATAATACATGGAGAAGTGTTAAGTAGCGACATCTTATACCTATTTCATTACTATGTTCAGAAAGCATGCCATGAAGTCGGCTATTTGAACTCCTGTCATCGCTGTTGAACATTGTGTGAATTTTTCGCGTTTTTCTTTTTAGTAAACCATTTAAATCTTCGATTTATTCAAATTATTTTGAGGTGAGTAACTTGGCTTTAATACAATTAGTTGATAACTATATTCGTGACCATTTATTTTGATATTAATCACTGGAATTTCCTAATTCAAAAATGTTAACCACACTACGTTTAAAACAATTAAAATTTGTACCTTGGGACAGTGAACTTTTTGTACCTTGGGACTGTCCCAAGGTACAAGGCATTGGTTTTTCAACTACTTGTTTTAAATATTATTTTGTTTATTTTTGTGATTATGTTTTTAGATGCCGCGAAGTAAAAATAACGTCACCAGAACAAAACCTAGCGAGGAAAATGTTAAAAAAGCCATTGAAATGGTCGTTAAAAAAAATTGTTCTATTCGGAAAGCGGCTGAAGAGTTTCAAGTCTCAAAATCTTTAATAGGCCGTTACGTGAAGCTGAATAAAGAAAAAGAAAATGTCGATGTCGTTTACAAACCTCACAATGATGTCCAAAGAGTATTTAGTGACGAAGAAGAAGAACAATTGGTTTCATATTGCTTAAAGGCATCCCATTTTCACTACGGCATATGCAAAGAAGAGTTTTTAAAATTAGCATTCGAATATGCAGTTATTTTGAAAAAAACATATCCAAGTGCTTGGGACACAAATAAAAAAGCTGGTAAGACATTTTATGAATTCTTCATTAAACGGCATCGAAATGTAAGCTTGCGAAAACCAGAAGCAACGAGTTTAGCCCGTGCTACTGCTTTTAATAAGGCAAATGTAAGTTTGTTTTTTGATAAATACAAAGAACTGTTGAGGAAATACAATTTCACAAGCGAAAGGATCTATAATGTAGATGAACCCGGCTTATCTACAGTACACACACCAATGAAAGTTATAGCCCAAAAAGGATCGAAGCAAGTTGGAAGCATTACATCAGCAGAAAGAGGTAATAATGTCACAGTCATCGCATGTGTTAATGCGCTTGGAAATTCTGTACCTCCTTGCATGATCTTTCCTAGAGTGCACTTCAAATCCCACATGATTACTGGCGCTCCTCCAGAGACCTTAGGGCTTGCAACTCCCAGTGGTTGGTCCAATAGTGATAAATTTGAGGATTTTTTAAACCATTTCATTAAACATGTAAGACCAAATAATGATAGTAAACTGCTCTTGATAATGGACAATCATGAGAGTCACTTGTCGATTAAAATAATAGAGTTGGCTAAGAAAAACGGTATCGTATTGTTTACATTCCCTCCTCACACAAGTCATAAGTTGCAGCCTTTAGACAGAACTATCTTTGGTCCACTCAAAAAATATTACAACAAAGCTTGCAACGATTGGCTTTTGCAACATCCAGGAACTCCCCTCACTATATATAATGTCGTCGAATGCTTTGGCACTGCTTTTCCTCTAGCTTTTACGCCATCGAACATTCAAAATGGATTTAAAGCTGCAGGGATATGGCCATTCAATGACAATATTTTTGGTGAAGATGAGTTCCTAAGCTCATTTGTTACTGATAGACCTTATGTAGATGCTAGCGCCGACGTTGCGCACTCACAATTGAATAGGGCTGATACACAAACAAATTTCGCTCTAGCTGGACCATCAAGATTTGCTTTTGGACCACAAACTGACAATGTAGGAATAGAATCTCCAGCACCATCTACATCCACTAGTAGTAAGGAAGCAGACAGAACTATCCTAATGTCACCTGAAGCTATAGAAAATATCCTATTGTCATCTGAAGCTATACACAATATAGGTGTACAACCTCCAGCATCATCTACATCCACTAGTAGTAAGGAAGCAGACCAAATTATCCTAATGTCACCTGAAGCTATTCGTCCCTTCCCAAAGGCTCCACCGCGTAAAACGGAAAAGTAAAACAAGGGTGTTAACCGATACTCCTGAAAAACAGGAATTGGAGCTATTGGCCGCTAAAAAAAGAAAGAAAGAAGTGAGTAAAAAAACTAAATCTGTTAAAAAGCGAGTTTTCAAGAAAAAGGTTGAAGTTAGTAGCTCGGAGGATGAAACTAATGTTATCTTAGATGACGATTCATGTGATGACGTTCAAGAAGAAAATGATTGTGTGGTGTGCGGTGAGAATTATTTTACTACTTCGCGTACAGAAGACTGGATTCAGTGTATCACCTGTCAACTCTGGGAGCATGAAGATTGCACCTTTTTTGAAAATTACTGTCCAAAATGCGGTGTTCACTCTAAAAAAAGTAATAGTAATGTATAATATTGTTGTTTTCCTAAATAAAAAGTTTTTGTAAGCAAGCTTTGTTATTTTTTTTATTACACAAAAATAATATTATCTTTGGTTTTCAATGCTTTAAGCCTTTAACTAATCATTTTAAGTTGGCGTTGTCAAAGTGTCTTTGTGTCCCAAGGTACAAACATTGGTGTCCCAAGGTACAAGCTACGGTTGTACCTTGGGACAAATGTTCTTGGGTGATTCATTAATTATTTCTCATAAATCAAACATAATGGAGTCGTGTGTTGCACCATAATATTGTGATATTAATGAATGCTAATAGAAATATCAATATTCATGGCCATAGATAAATTTGAATTTAAATTATGTAGGTTTAAAGAAAAGTGTCCTAAGGTACAAGGATCTCCCCTACGGGTCACACGGGTTGGCAGAAATTAAACGCGTAAGGTGTTTACCAAAAAATTCTAACCAATTAGCCAATTAAACACTTAGTTATGATAAAAGAGATAAAAGAGAGTGTCTCTCTAAAAATGAAATATTGAGTAGTCCATACAGAGGTACTTTTTTCAGAAATAAAAAGATTAAAAACACTTAATTTTATCGAGTAATCTTTATTATCATACAAAAGAACTATTCTTTACATTTATTTTTTATAGATTATTTCTGTTGGCCGCACAGTGTCTGCTTGCAATGGCAGCTCTTGAATCACTCTTCAGCCCTAAATACGGCAATTTTGCTGATTAACGTTGCCATTAAGCTAGAAATGGGCCTCATCGCAGAACAAAATTTTGATCGAAAACAGTGAATCTTATTTTTCTCTTTCTGAATAAATTGTAGACGGATGGCCTAAATCTTTCACATAATATTGAATAAAAATACCATAGTAGTTTGACACAACTCACGCGTGATCAGTCATAAAATCCATACTGAAAAAAGTGGGTGTCTGTACCGCAGATATGGAAAATGACGTGAATGCAATGTTTTGAAAGAAATCGTTTTATTTTTTTATTTACATTATATTCAATGTTCTTAGGGGGATGTGAAGGTTTTTAGTTTTTCCAACTCTTGAACAACCGGGAAATGACACTTTTTTGGAAAAATTCGTCCGCTATATTGGCCCCGCAATTTTGAAGGGATCATAAATTCGTTATTTGCTATCTTAAAAACCCCCTATACCGATTTTCATTGGAATCGAAATACAATAGGAAAACTTGACGGCCATATTGGGGCGGCCATTTTGAATTTACAAATTCATAAACAAATCTTGAATTGAATTTACAAAATCATAAATTCTGTATTTGCGACCTAAAAACCCCTAGATACCCACTTTCATTAGAATCTGAACACAATTGGCAAAATTCGTCCTCCTTATTGGCCCCGCCATGCCATATTGAATCTGAAAGTTTTGATCATAAATTCGTTATTTGCTACTTTAAAAGCCCCTAGATACCGATTTTCATTGGAATCAGAATACAATTGGCAAATTTGTCGGTTCGTTATTTACGACCTTAAAAACCCCTAGATATCCACTTTCATTAAAATCATTTGAATTTCGGCAATATTTGCGCGGACATTTTGAATTTGGGAGACCTCCACGTACTTTCATTGGAATCGGAACACAATTGACAAGATTCGTCGGCCATATTGGGACGGCCATTTTGTATTTATAAGTTCTGATCATAAATTCGTTATTTGCTACCTTAAAAAACCCCAGTTTCCGATTTTCATTGGAATCGGAAAACAATTGGCAAATTCGTCGGCCATATTGGCGCGGCATTTTGAATTTATAAGTTTTGAACACAAATTCGTTAATTACGACCTTAATAACCCCTAGATCACCCACCCCCCTTTTGTGTTTTTTTTCGATCATTTTTTGCGTACTATCTACCATTAATCGTTTGTCAAGCTGGGGGGGAACACCCTGTATAATACAAAAATTAAAAATTCAAAGTTCAGAGTAAAAAAAAATGCTGGGTTCAAAATTCAAACGTCAAAATTAAAAATTCAAAGTTCAAAATTACAAATTCAAATGTTCAAAATTAAAAAATCAACCGGGAAATTCAAAAAATTACTAAATAAAAAAGCTAAATATTATCCATGCTAAGAAAAAGTCACAAAAAAAGCAATGATGGAAAACATAACAACTCATACAGACAAAACAAATGCTATTAAGAAACCAGTCACCCACTAAATTTCCTTTATGGTCCTCACGTCAACTTTTTCTCAAATCTTCCTCCCGTTCTGTTAAAAATGGTCAGTCAAACAAAATTTTCGCGAAGTAACTGTTACCAGTCATGTCGAGGTAATTCAGATAATTGCCAAAATATCGTTCCTACTTCACTATCAAATAAAATTACATACCTTCGAGCCGAGGTTAAATGATTCCTCCCTGGGCTTGGGAAATTCCATAGCATCACTCGTTTTCCAGGATTCTACATATTGCCGTTTTATCACCCTTCGGCCTTCATTTTCATCACTATAGCTAAAGGAACCTTATCATTATAGTATGTTTTGTCATATGACTTTACTGCCAAAGAAATATATTTTTTTACATTTTTCACTGTCACAATTTGCTTTGAATATTAGTTTCTACTTGTTAAAATTAAGTGCGAACACAATGAAATGTATACAAGATAATAAGATGTCAGATGGACTGTCAACTAGTAATTTTGACCGTAAAGTCATATGACAAATCAAATCAGATAAGTTAAAGCGGGAGCCACATAGCACACGTCTTCCGTTCTCCATATTCCTATTTCCGTTTCCTGTCAAAGTTGATTACAATGTTTTAGTACTGTTTGACCACATAAACAAAAAAAGAACGGAACGATAAAAACTCAGAAACGGAGAAGATAAACAAATTTCAACTTTTGAACGGATTGACGGAAACGTTAGCTCATTTTTTGTAGATTGAGTAAATAGAAATCACAAAACCACTCACTTGTCAATAAAATTAAGGATGCCATGGAAACGGACGCTTGTGGCTCATATAAAAATAAATAGAGACAGAAAGACGGAGAGACAGAAAACGGATCATTGTGGCTAACATAAAAATAAATATCGGAACTCGGAAAGACGGAGAATCTGGCTGACTCACGTCTTTTTCTTCAGCCGGCCGGACTTGTTCAAACTTGAACTTCCAAACTTTTCTAAATCCAATTCAAAATGAAAAAAAAACACTCGTTTTTTCAAATATATCTAACAATTTAATCCCAAAACTCCAAAACTTTTTTTCTTAAAAAAAACTGATCCCCAGCTTTTCTTATTTTTTTTAAAAACTGACTTCCTTTTTCTTCATTTTTCAAAACCAACTAACTACCAGACTATATGTGTTTTGCCAACTCAGACTTTTTTGTTTATTACATCGCCTCCTTACCTCAGAAAAAATCTCTAAAAATTACCTATTTTAAAAATACCTATTTTTGAAAATCCGGAGACTCAAAATCAACTTTCGAACTACTTTCTTGGGCAAAGTTGCTCAAAATTACCCATAGAATATCGCTAGGGGGTGTAAAAGGTCGACTTTTTTTCATCCATACAAATTGACCCGCCCTAATGTACATCCATGCTGTACCAGGATTTTCATCAAACCTATGCGCGCATCGAGGTTTGATCGGCCGACCGGCTCACAATCGATTGTTTTGGTTGTACATCCGCACTTTGATGTACATCCAATTTTTTTTTATTTTTATTATGTGGAAGACTAGAGCTCAGGGAGAGCCCCTTTGACCGTGTATGGAGTAATTATTTCTCATAAATCAAACATAATGGAGTCGTGTGTTGCACCATAATATTGTGATATTAATGAATGCTAATAGAAATATCAATATTCATGGCCATAGATAAATTTGAATTTAAATTATGTAGGTTTAAAGAAAAGTGTCCTAAGGTACAAGGATCTCCCCTACGGGTCACACGGGTTGGCAGAAATTAAACGCGTAAGGTGTTTACCAAAAAATTCTAACCAATTAGCCAATTAAACACTTAGTTATGATAAAAGAGATAAAAGAGAGTGTCTCTCTAAAAATGAAATATTGAGTAGTCCATACAGAGGTACTTTTTTCAGAAATAAAAAGATTAAAAACACTTAATTTTATCGAGTAATCTTTATTATCATACAAAAGAACTATTCTTTACATTTATTTTTTATAGATTATTTCTGTTGGCCGCACAGTGTCTGCTTGCAATGGCAGCTCTTGAATCACTCTTCAGCCCTAAATACGGCAATTTTGCTGATTAACGTTGCCATTAAGCTAGAAATGGGCCTCATCGCAGAACAAAATTTTGATCGAAAACAGTGAATCTTATTTTTCTCTTTCTGAATAAATTGTAGACGGATGGCCTAAATCTTTCACATAATATTGAATAAAAATACCATAGTAGTTTGACACAACTCACGCGTGATCAGTCATAAAATCCATACTGAAAAAAGTGGGTGTCTGTACCGCAGATATGGAAAATGACGTGAATGCAATGTTTTGAAAGAAATCGTTTTATTTTTTTATTTACATTATATTCAATGTTCTTAGGGGGATGTGAAGGTTTTTAGTTTTTCCAACTCTTGAACAACCGGGAAATGACACTTTTTTGGAAAAATTCGTCCGCTATATTGGCCCCGCAATTTTGAAGGGATCATAAATTCGTTATTTGCTATCTTAAAAACCCCCTATACCGATTTTCATTGGAATCGAAATACAATAGGAAAACTTGACGGCCATATTGGGGCGGCCATTTTGAATTTACAAATTCATAAACAAATCTTGAATTGAATTTACAAAATCATAAATTCTGTATTTGCGACCTAAAAACCCCTAGATACCCACTTTCATTAGAATCTGAACACAATTGGCAAAATTCGTCCTCCTTATTGGCCCCGCCATGCCATATTGAATCTGAAAGTTTTGATCATAAATTCGTTATTTGCTACTTTAAAAGCCCCTAGATACCGATTTTCATTGGAATCAGAATACAATTGGCAAATTTGTCGGTTCGTTATTTACGACCTTAAAAACCCCTAGATATCCACTTTCATTAAAATCATTTGAATTTCGGCAATATTTGCGCGGACATTTTGAATTTGGGAGACCTCCACGTACTTTCATTGGAATCGGAACACAATTGACAAGATTCGTCGGCCATATTGGGACGGCCATTTTGTATTTATAAGTTCTGATCATAAATTCGTTATTTGCTACCTTAAAAAACCCCAGTTTCCGATTTTCATTGGAATCGGAAAACAATTGGCAAATTCGTCGGCCATATTGGCGCGGCATTTTGAATTTATAAGTTTTGAACACAAATTCGTTAATTACGACCTTAATAACCCCTAGATCACCCACCCCCCTTTTGTGTTTTTTTTCGATCATTTTTTGCGTACTATCTACCATTAATCGTTTGTCAAGCTGGGGGGGAACACCCTGTATAATACAAAAATTAAAAATTCAAAGTTCAGAGTAAAAAAAAATGCTGGGTTCAAAATTCAAACGTCAAAATTAAAAATTCAAAGTTCAAAATTACAAATTCAAATGTTCAAAATTAAAAAATCAACCGGGAAATTCAAAAAATTACTAAATAAAAAAGCTAAATATTATCCATGCTAAGAAAAAGTCACAAAAAAAGCAATGATGGAAAACATAACAACTCATACAGACAAAACAAATGCTATTAAGAAACCAGTCACCCACTAAATTTCCTTTATGGTCCTCACGTCAACTTTTTCTCAAATCTTCCTCCCGTTCTGTTAAAAATGGTCAGTCAAACAAAATTTTCGCGAAGTAACTGTTACCAGTCATGTCGAGGTAATTCAGATAATTGCCAAAATATCGTTCCTACTTCACTATCAAATAAAATTACATACCTTCGAGCCGAGGTTAAATGATTCCTCCCTGGGCTTGGGAAATTCCATAGCATCACTCGTTTTCCAGGATTCTACATATTGCCGTTTTATCACCCTTCGGCCTTCATTTTCATCACTATAGCTAAAGGAACCTTATCATTATAGTATGTTTTGTCATATGACTTTACTGCCAAAGAAATATATTTTTTTACATTTTTCACTGTCACAATTTGCTTTGAATATTAGTTTCTACTTGTTAAAATTAAGTGCGAACACAATGAAATGTATACAAGATAATAAGATGTCAGATGGACTGTCAACTAGTAATTTTGACCGTAAAGTCATATGACAAATCAAATCAGATAAGTTAAAGCGGGAGCCACATAGCACACGTCTTCCGTTCTCCATATTCCTATTTCCGTTTCCTGTCAAAGTTGATTACAATGTTTTAGTACTGTTTGACCACATAAACAAAAAAAGAACGGAACGATAAAAACTCAGAAACGGAGAAGATAAACAAATTTCAACTTTTGAACGGATTGACGGAAACGTTAGCTCATTTTTTGTAGATTGAGTAAATAGAAATCACAAAACCACTCACTTGTCAATAAAATTAAGGATGCCATGGAAACGGACGCTTGTGGCTCATATAAAAATAAATAGAGACAGAAAGACGGAGAGACAGAAAACGGATCATTGTGGCTAACATAAAAATAAATATCGGAACTCGGAAAGACGGAGAATCTGGCTGACTCACGTCTTTTTCTTCAGCCGGCCGGACTTGTTCAAACTTGAACTTCCAAACTTTTCTAAATCCAATTCAAAATGAAAAAAAAACACTCGTTTTTTCAAATATATCTAACAATTTAATCCCAAAACTCCAAAACTTTTTTTCTTAAAAAAAACTGATCCCCAGCTTTTCTTATTTTTTTTAAAAACTGACTTCCTTTTTCTTCATTTTTCAAAACCAACTAACTACCAGACTATATGTGTTTTGCCAACTCAGACTTTTTTGTTTATTACATCGCCTCCTTACCTCAGAAAAAATCTCTAAAAATTACCTATTTTAAAAATACCTATTTTTGAAAATCCGGAGACTCAAAATCAACTTTCGAACTACTTTCTTGGGCAAAGTTGCTCAAAATTACCCATAGAATATCGCTAGGGGGTGTAAAAGGTCGACTTTTTTTCATCCATACAAATTGACCCGCCCTAATGTACATCCATGCTGTACCAGGATTTTCATCAAACCTATGCGCGCATCGAGGTTTGATCGGCCGACCGGCTCACAATCGATAGTTTTGGTTGTACATCCGCACTTTGATGTACATCCAATTTTTTTTTATTTTTATTATGTGGAAGACTAGAGCTCAGGGAGAGCCCCTTTGACCGTGTATGGAGTAATTATTTCTCATAAATCAAACATAATGGAGTCGTGTGTTGCACCATAATATTGTGATATTAATGAATGCTAATAGAAATATCAATATTCATGGCCATAGATAAATTTGAATTTAAATTATGTAGGTTTAAAGAAAAGTGTCCTAAGGTACAAGGATCTCCCCTACGGGTCACACGGGTTGGCAGAAATTAAACGCGTAAGGTGTTTACCAAAAAATTCTAACCAATTAGCCAATTAAACACTTAGTTATGATAAAAGAGATAAAAGAGAGTGTCTCTCTAAAAATGAAATATTGAGTAGTCCATACAGAGGTACTTTTTTCAGAAATAAAAAGATTAAAAACACTTAATTTTATCGAGTAATCTTTATTATCATACAAAAGAACTATTCTTTACATTTATTTTTTATAGATTATTTCTGTTGGCCGCACAGTGTCTGCTTGCAATGGCAGCTCTTGAATCACTCTTCAGCCCTAAATACGGCAATTTTGCTGATTAACGTTGCCATTAAGCTAGAAATGGGCCTCATCGCAGAACAAAATTTTGATCGAAAACAGTGAATCTTATTTTTCTCTTTCTGAATAAATTGTAGACGGATGGCCTAAATCTTTCACATAATATTGAATAAAAATACCATAGTAGTTTGACACAACTCACGCGTGATCAGTCATAAAATCCATACTGAAAAAAGTGGGTGTCTGTACCGCAGATATGGAAAATGACGTGAATGCAATGTTTTGAAAGAAATCGTTTTATTTTTTTATTTACATTATATTCAATGTTCTTAGGGGGATGTGAAGGTTTTTAGTTTTTCCAACTCTTGAACAACCGGGAAATGACACTTTTTTGGAAAAATTCGTCCGCTATATTGGCCCCGCAATTTTGAAGGGATCATAAATTCGTTATTTGCTATCTTAAAAACCCCCTATACCGATTTTCATTGGAATCGAAATACAATAGGAAAACTTGACGGCCATATTGGGGCGGCCATTTTGAATTTACAAATTCATAAACAAATCTTGAATTGAATTTACAAAATCATAAATTCTGTATTTGCGACCTAAAAACCCCTAGATACCCACTTTCATTAGAATCTGAACACAATTGGCAAAATTCGTCCTCCTTATTGGCCCCGCCATGCCATATTGAATCTGAAAGTTTTGATCATAAATTCGTTATTTGCTACTTTAAAAGCCCCTAGATACCGATTTTCATTGGAATCAGAATACAATTGGCAAATTTGTCGGTTCGTTATTTACGACCTTAAAAACCCCTAGATATCCACTTTCATTAAAATCATTTGAATTTCGGCAATATTTGCGCGGACATTTTGAATTTGGGAGACCTCCACGTACTTTCATTGGAATCGGAACACAATTGACAAGATTCGTCGGCCATATTGGGACGGCCATTTTGTATTTATAAGTTCTGATCATAAATTCGTTATTTGCTACCTTAAAAAACCCCAGTTTCCGATTTTCATTGGAATCGGAAAACAATTGGCAAATTCGTCGGCCATATTGGCGCGGCATTTTGAATTTATAAGTTTTGAACACAAATTCGTTAATTACGACCTTAATAACCCCTAGATCACCCACCCCCCTTTTGTGTTTTTTTTCGATCATTTTTTGCGTACTATCTACCATTAATCGTTTGTCAAGCTGGGGGGGAACACCCTGTATAATACAAAAATTAAAAATTCAAAGTTCAGAGTAAAAAAAAATGCTGGGTTCAAAATTCAAACGTCAAAATTAAAAATTCAAAGTTCAAAATTACAAATTCAAATGTTCAAAATTAAAAAATCAACCGGGAAATTCAAAAAATTACTAAATAAAAAAGCTAAATATTATCCATGCTAAGAAAAAGTCACAAAAAAAGCAATGATGTTTCATAACAACTCATACAGACAAAACAAATGCTATTAAGAAACCAGTCACCCACTAAATTTCCTTTATGGTCCTCACGTCAACTTTTTCTCAAATCTTCCTCCCGTTCTGTTAAAAATGGTCAGTCAAACAAAATTTTCGCGAAGTAACTGTTACCAGTCATGTCGAGGTAATTCAGATAATTGCCAAAATATCGTTCCTACTTCACTATCAAATAAAATTACATACCTTCGAGCCGAGGTTAAATGATTCCTCCCTGGGCTTGGGAAATTCCATAGCATCACTCGTTTTCCAGGATTCTACATATTGCCGTTTTATCACCCTTCGGCCTTCATTTTCATCACTATAGCTAAAGGAACCTTATCATTATAGTATGTTTTGTCATATGACTTTACTGCCAAAGAAATATATTTTTTTACATTTTTCACTGTCACAATTTGCTTTGAATATTAGTTTCTACTTGTTAAAATTAAGTGCGAACACAATGAAATGTATACAAGATAATAAGATGTCAGATGGACTGTCAACTAGTAATTTTGACCGTAAAGTCATATGACAAATCAAATCAGATAAGTTAAAGCGGGAGCCACATAGCACACGTCTTCCGTTCTCCATATTCCTATTTCCGTTTCCTGTCAAAGTTGATTACAATGTTTTAGTACTGTTTGACCACATAAACAAAAAAAGAACGGAACGATAAAAACTCAGAAACGGAGAAGATAAACAAATTTCAACTTTTGAACGGATTGACGGAAACGTTAGCTCATTTTTTGTAGATTGAGTAAATAGAAATCACAAAACCACTCACTTGTCAATAAAATTAAGGATGCCATGGAAACGGACGCTTGTGGCTCATATAAAAATAAATAGAGACAGAAAGACGGAGAGACAGAAAACGGATCATTGTGGCTAACATAAAAATAAATATCGGAACTCGGAAAGACGGAGAATCTGGCTGACTCACGTCTTTTTCTTCAGCCGGCCGGACTTGTTCAAACTTGAACTTCCAAACTTTTCTAAATCCAATTCAAAATGAAAAAAAAACACTCGTTTTTTCAAATATATCTAACAATTTAATCCCAAAACTCCAAAACTTTTTTTCTTAAAAAAAACTGATCCCCAGCTTTTCTTATTTTTTTTAAAAACTGACTTCCTTTTTCTTCATTTTTCAAAACCAACTAACTACCAGACTATATGTGTTTTGCCAACTCAGACTTTTTTGTTTATTACATCGCCTCCTTACCTCAGAAAAAATCTCTAAAAATTACCTATTTTAAAAATACCTATTTTTGAAAATCCGGAGACTCAAAATCAACTTTCGAACTACTTTCTTGGGCAAAGTTGCTCAAAATTACCCATAGAATATCGCTAGGGGGTGTAAAAGGTCGACTTTTTTTCATCCATACAAATTGACCCGCCCTAATGTACATCCATGCTGTACCAGGATTTTCATCAAACCTATGCGCGCATCGAGGTTTGATCGGCCGACCGGCTCACAATCGATAGTTTTGGTTGTACATCCGCACTTTGATGTACATCCAATTTTTTTTTATTTTTATTATGTGGAAGACTAGAGCTCAGGGAGAGCCCCTTTGACCGTGTATGGAGGCTTAACACAAAAAGTAACCGATGACAGGTTGTTTGAATAGAGAAATTTTTTAGCTGCTGCAGATTTTTACTTGCGAAAGAAAACAGTTTTTTTCCGAAAAGTTTATCGATAATGTTGCTTCTGGGTATAGCATTTCGCAGGCATAAGAGATTTTTATTTTCATTAGTAGTGGATGGTATGTTCTTGATAATGCACCATTTGATAACAAGTCATCTGGCGCCAATGACGTCATTTCTAGTACAGTTCTAAGGATCATGCTATCTAGCTCTCGTCACTTACATCACTATGCTCAACGATGCGTTGAACAAAGCACATTTTCCGGGTCAGTTGAAAGCCAGCGGTTGGGTATCCAATACCTTAAAAATGGTAAAGATCAAAGTAATCCTGTAAATTAGATAAACCTATAGATCCCAAGTATTTATATTTTTCTTGGAATTACTCGTAATATTTATTAAAATGATGCTTTGAAATACATAAAAAACTAAAACAGAAATATTTTAGTTGAAGGGAAAATTCAGTTAAGGTCAGCAAGTGAGGTAGACTAGAACAGTTTCAAAAATACAAAGGCCTTAACCGTAATTAAAATTGGGTCTTATAGTTCCTTTAGAGAAAAAAATAAGGGTTTTGTTTAACAATTTATTAATATCAAAGGATTTTTCTACAATTCATATAACTGGAAAAATATTTCTACAGAAAAAATTTCAGGAAAATTTCAAAATTATTTTTCCTTTATGGCATCAAGATCTGTAAACAGTCATTCCTAGCTGAGGTCGTTCAATTCGGCATTGCTAAACTTGGGTCGTATCTTTATTTGGGTGGCCTCGAATTGCACAGATTACCTTTTTAAGATTTATGATCCCTCGGTTGACAAAGGTCTTCAGCAGGCTACCTGACACCGAGCTCGAGCATGCGTTGTCGTAAAACTTATCGCACCTACTCAGGACAACGCAAAATGTGCCCGGTTGAATTCAAATATTTAACGCATGTGCAGGAGAAGGTAAAATGTGCTCGGTGGAATTGAAATTTATAATTGTGCAGGAGAACTTAGAATGTGCGCGTTGAACAAAAATGTTTTGAGCATACGCAGAGTAACTTGCCCAGTATTTTAGAGCAAGTTTTAAGATATTTATTTGTACATATTACTATATTAATTTGATCTTGATTTTTCCAAAGGCAGCCAGAAGGATTTTATTTTCGGATAATTTTCGAACACATACATATCTCGTAGAAAGAAATACTTCTGGCAAGAAATGGATTAAAATAATACTATAAAAAGTTTTAACATAATTACAGGATGTTTTATCTTTATAAAAATTTGAAATTAATTTAACAAATTCCATGCGATGCATTTCATGTTTTCGTCTTTCCGTTTCCTATGTCTGAAGTTTGTTGTGCATTTTCAAAATAAAGTCCAACCAGCTGTATTTCCTTGGGCGTTAAAAATTTGAGTTCCACGGAGCACATTTTACCTTCTCCTGCACATGCGTTAAATATTTGAATTCAACCGGGCACATTTTGCGTTGTCCTGAGTGGGTGCGACACTAATCATTTTATTCAATGAAAATCACAGAAAAAAAGCTAATTACTATTAACTAATTTTTATCATCTACATCGTCTGCATTTCAACATCTTCATCTCCTTCTGTGGTTGATGTTTTGTATTTCTACTATGCAGAAATTTGACGAAGGAATTCCGGCTTTGTTTTAACGTAGTTGTAGAAATCAACGCATGCATACCTCACCTCAATTTACATTTAACTATCATAATCGCCTTTAATGGTCCCACATACAATCGAGTTTTGACCGACGTTCAAGTTTTGTTTACTGCAGCAAAGATTCCCTCGACCGATGCTGAAGTTGCTAGCAAGGATAAAATATATTCAATGATCGTCGTCATTTCTTTGTATTCGCAATCGGCGCTAGACAACAGTTAAAAAGGAAAGAAAGAGACGGAGACGCTTGCTATGTAGACTTCGCTGTTCGCCGTTTACATGTGTTTAAATTCGCAACGTTTAAACTCGTTATGTACTGTGCTGCCCTTGTTGTGTCTCACATTATGAATTTCACTTGAATTTCGGAGCGTAGAAAAATTTAAATTTTATATTTTTCTCCAGCGAAAAAACAGTATAATACGGTATGATTACAGTATTTTGGGAAAAATGCAGTATGCAGTATTTGGGTCGAAAATACAGTATAATGTACCGGCACAATGGAGCTCCTTGCTGGTGACAGCAAGGCTACTGCCATCATGCTTGGGTAGACATAAAAATTTTGAAAGACAATCATCCTCCCTAGTTCTGAAATAGTGATAGGGGGTGATAAGCCGGTCACACGGTATACGCTAGCTCGACGGTAGGGGTCGTGGGGGTGTGACCGGACCGCTACATATATGATTCACCACTTACCTATTAGTCAGAAGGGAGATTTCTTCATACCGTTCTTGTCCTAGGTTAGCCAAAGGTATTCATCGCTGGAAGTTCCCAACGACCTGGTGAACCTGTAAATGTTCAACGCGACTTCGAGAGAACCCTGGAGAGAAAACACAACCCAACCATCCTGGATAAATTACCCCCTTAGGCTGTCATGCCTAGTAATACTCGTGGAGTTAAAGAAATTGATAACAAATATATTATATAGTAATTACAGCCCAAGACAATATAATTAATTAACAACAAAATGAAGGTAAGTTTGAATTAACTATTAGATAAGTGTAAAACAAAAAAAAATACCCTTACAATCAGTGGCATGGCGTCTTTGGAAGCAAGGGATGCATTGCATCCCTTACAATTTCTTAAGAAATAAAAATGAAAATTCAAATTTTTGTCAATAATTATTCTTTTCTTTTACAAAATTTTTCTGTTTTATTTTATCATTCTGAGATTAAATTTATATTATTGCTGCTTTTTCTACCCTCCACTGTTAAGATATAAATACATTCTCTCCAAATGAAAGCAATAATTTAGTTATGTCCATGATTATGTCTTTCTTCTGTCTGAATTCGCAAACGAAACCTATTCTCAGGTATATCAAGCTAGCTGGCCAAAGAGTCGTGCCACACACGTGTCTAGGTTTATAATTTGTCGCTCATCTCATTGTTTAGAAAATGATGAAAACGCTAGCTTGATATTAAGCTAGCTAGCACCACACTGTATCTTTCCAACTAAGCAAGATAACAAAAAGGCATTGGTGCAGTAATTCTCAGTCAGTTCTCTATAGCTACTGACAGAAACAGGCGCAAACGCGGTGCGGACATTGGCTTCGCGGTATATGGCGACTTTTCACTGACATGATGTTGCGGTGTCAGCGGCGCGCTCCGACTTTGAACACAACAACGAAATCAAAGTGACAAGTGGACGTGATAGGAAAAAAATTGAAAAACCTGAATGATTTACATATAATTTTTCTAGCCTACAGGGGTTGTCTTTTTTTAGGTGCTAATTTAATTACCCCACTTTGGAAAAATAAAGATTTTCATTCAATATAAAATTCAAAAAATTTGCTATCACAGCCAACACCAACACACGACTTCAAACATATGCCCACCAGCACTAAAACACGACTCAAAACACAAACATCTCTTGACACTACGCGGCGGCAACGCGCAGAAAGTAGAAAGTAAAGCAACTTGCGCGGTGTGTGCGTAGCGTAAATCTGCATTTCGTTAGTGCGCATTTGAATACACTACTTCCATTCTCTCTGTCATTGCCCGCACGGCGTTTGCGCCTGTTTCTGTCAGCAGCTTATACGCCACTGACATATATGTCAGTGCTATACGCAAAGAAACATGCCAACGAGCTTCGAGAAGCAGAATTTGAATTGCTTCCCTTGACTGTCCGTTGCACTTCGGTGCGAACTTGTGGATGAAGAGAGAAGTGGAGATGGGGAGTCACAACGAAAGTTTGTTCCTGTGACCAGTGCCAAGGGAAGCAATTCAGATTTTGCTTCCATACGAAGTTTTGTGAGCATATTTTTTGTTCGGTGAGAGCGGAGAGAAGTTTTCTAATAAGATTTGAGGGAATTCATTTCTATGAACAATCTAATTGGAAATGAATTTGTACAATGTGGTTAGAAATTAATGACTTAATGTAGATAATAGTAAAAAGCAGTATCTTTGGAGTAATTAATTAATTAATTAAAATAAATAAAAAAAATGTTTTGAATGCAATTTAGTTGGTGCGATTTATTTTGTGAGTTAAAAATAGTGCAAGTAGTTTTAAAAAGTAAGTTTGAAAAGAAAAGTGAAGTAGAAGAAGAAGTAGAAAAATATTTATATATTATTTATGTTAGTTTTTTTTAGTTTGTTTTTGCTTTATTAAATATCATGGGTGATGTTGATGGTAAGCATTTTTTCATAATGGACGATTTTTTGCAGCAATCCTTTGGCTCGCGTTCATTTACGGAAAATAAATCCATAATTGAAAATGGTGGACCGAAACCAATATTACATATTTTAAGTGAAAATAAAACTTGCATTAGGCATTTTTCTATTAAATTATTATTATTGGCTTTAGCCGGTTGTCAAGATTAGCAAAATTTTTTTGTTGGCTTTGCATTTTATTTTCAACTGAAAAGAACGTTTGGCGGTCTTCGGGATTTAATAATTTAAATAATTTTAATAACGCCGTTGATAGGCATGGCCAAAAATCCTCCGAGCATTTAAAATCGGTTTTTGCTCTTTCTAAATTCGGTACAGGCCAAAGGATTGAAAATCTAGTAGACAGTCATTATAAATCCTCAATTATGAGAACAATGAGTTAGTTAAAAAGAACCGGAAAATTATTAAAATTTTTACAGATGTTCTTTGCCACTTGGCATGTTAGGAGCAAGCCTTTCGCGGACAAAGCGAGCAAGATTCTATTAACCGGGAAAATGATGTTGAATTAATTTCACTTTTGGCCAAACATAATCCTGAAATTAAAAATCAGCTTCAGTATTTTCTGGATTATCAAACAATATTCAAAATGATTTAATAATGGATATTTCCTGCACTCTTACTAAAAATTAAATTTTCAGAAACCCACAATTCTGAGTTTGTCGCAATTATTTGTGATGAAACCACGGATATTTCCTGTCGATCTATGTTGTCAACCACTCTGAGATACATTTCTTCTTCTGGCATCACGAAAGGAACATTCATTAGTTTTAAAAATATTTCCGATGATAGAAGAGCAGTTCGTTTGCATGAACATATAGTTCATGTTATGGAGAATTTCGCATGTAGTTCCAAGTTACAATTGCTATGACGGAGCTTCAGTTATGGCGGGTGAAGTTAGCTGTCTACAAACCCGGGTTAAAGAAATTTCCAAATGCTCTTTTTGTATACTGCTTGCTCATCGCTTAGATATTGTTTTATCGAAATCATGTGACAAGATTCGTGAGTGCCGAATCTTCTTTCAGTCAATCACAGGTTTCTCAAATTTCTTTAGTCACTCAACTAAACGAACCGCTGGCCTCGACTTGTTTTTAAAGCGAAAACTTCCAAAAGTAGCTCACACTCGCTGGAATTTCAATGGAAGACTTTAGCTTTCATTATAATATAGATAATCTTAATACTCCTTTTGAATATATAACGTGCATCCGCGGAACGGAGTTTTTCCACACAATTTTGCCAGATTGCATCCCCTACAATTCAAAGCACGCCACGCCACTGCTTACAATATAGGTAATGTGGATGCAACCAACTATTACCCCAAAATAACAACTTCAATACAACAACGGAAAGGAAAAAAACAAATCGTCGCTCTGGTACCAGTCGATGATTCCTGTTTTTCGTACAACACACAAAATCACCCGATAATATTTAAGTGATATCAAAGTAATTTAAGGCATTATTATTATTACTAACGGTGTGTAATATACGTAAAAATTGTAACCATATTATATTATAAGAATTTGTAAATATTTGATAAGTATTTTAAGAATTTGTAAATATTTCTGTTGTGAACTTTTTTCTGTAAAAATATATATTATAAGTATTATAAGAAATTGTAAATATATTAAAATATAAGAAAATTGATAAATATTTTAAAAGAATGTGTAAGTTAATCAAGTTATAAGAACTAGTAAAGAGGATAAAATGATTTGTGAATATAATGTGTTATAAACGGGTCAATATAATATCATAATTGTTAAAGGAATTGTCAATATAACATAATCATTTTTTAAGGAATTGTAAATACAATATAATTATTTTTTTTCTTCCGTGACTTTGTTTCTTTGGTGATATTCTCTTTATCATGCAATCAAATAATAATTCAATCTGCCCCAACTAAAAATCAGCTCTCACCTTTTCTTAATTAGTACTTTGATGTTACTATTACAAAGAACAGTGACTATAGAACTCTGGCACCTCAAAAGTAGGAAATGACACAAAACTAAGAAAACAATCCAGCAGATCCAGCTCCCCTTATGGGCATCTCCCCAGTAAGAGGATAGGCTTCTCGGCCACGGTTGGGCCAGCCTCTTACTACAGCCTCTTCTTTTTCACTTAACTCACTAACTAGGTTACCTAACGTTTCTCCCGTTCACTTAAAAAAACGCTTCTTTCGGTCGTCCTTCTTTGAACTGCCGCAACCTATTCCGGAAGGCCAGTGGTGTGGTTTTGTCGGCACAAGTTCTTCCCAAAACAAAGCTATATCCAACAGAAGCTCCTTCAGAGGTCCAACAGACTTCTCATCACCGCGAAAACAGCCTCGGTTCTTGGTTTTGCAAAAAAATTTGGTCCTCAAGTTCAAAAAAACTTCTTCTTATGTATAGGGCAGGTCTTCTACCAAAACCCCCAAAAAAAATTTGCTTTATCCGTTCTAGAACTCAAACTGCCTTTATCGACCAGCAAAAAAAAATCCTGACTTCTCAAAATTTTCTATTTTTTTTTCCTCAACCAAAACTATTTTTCTTCGACTACTTGATTTTGAAAAAGTTTTCCCCAAATTTTTTTTGTGAAGTAATTTTATTCATGAAGCCTGAAATTTCCGATAGATGGGGGACCATCAAAAGGGGGAAACTTTCGGTAAATAACCGACCGTTACAATAATACTGCGAAATACAGTATAGATACGAGCATTACACATACCATTAACTCGACCACAAAAAATGTTCGGCCAGGTTCATTTTCACCAATAAAAACTAGATGCCCTGCCTACCAAATTTGGCCGTTTTTGATGTTCTTCTAGCGACCGTTGTCATGTCAAGTGCTATGTTTGACTCCAGGAGGTAAGAGAAGGACTATTCTCTTCTTAATAGAGGAGGAATTAGTGTACTCTTATTAACTATTATCCATCAAAACAACCATCGCTTTGGTGAGTCTGTTCTGGTTGCTCTAGATATATCCAAAGCATTTGACCGAGTATGGCACCCTGATTTGTTGTCAAAACTCCAAGCTATTGGTATCCACTCAGTTCTAAGGAAATGGATTAAGAGCTTCCTTTCAGGCCGTTAAATAAAGGTAGTATTGGATGGCATCGAATCTAATCCCCACTCAATCTCGGCCGGAGTTCCCCCAGGGTCAATTCTTTCACCCGCTCTTTTCCTAATATTCATAAACGATATGCTCTCCATCCCTTCCAACCCAATTCTCAGTTTCGCTGACGTCACTACTCTACGTTGTTCTTACGTTTTCGATAATATAAGACAAGCACATGCCAAACCTTGTCTTCACCATCGTGAACTCATGTCCAACTCTATCAACAGGGACATCAAACACATTCTTGATTGGGGCCGCAAGAATCGTGTTGAGTTCAACCCCTCCAAAACGAAGTACTGTCTCATTACTTATAAAACCTGCACCGATCTTCCTTCTATCTCAGTGGGCAAAACAAACCTTTCAACTGATCCTTCTCTTAACATCTTGGGTATAACTTTATCTGAGGACTTGCGATGGAATGATCACATATTCCAAATCGCAAAACAAGCATCCCAATGCCTACGATTTCTTAAGAGATGCAAATTTCTTCTTCCACCAGCAGCCAGAGCTACAATCTACAAATCCTACATTCGGCCCCGCCTCGAATATAAATCATTTATATGTGCTGGCGCCTCGAAAACCGCCTTAGCGTGGCTGGACAAGGTGCAAAGCCGCGCCATCCGAATCATCGGTGATGAAAGCCTTTGCACCTCCATTGACTCTCTGAGCCACCGTAGGAATGTAGCAGCCCTGTCGAAGTTGTATCGCTATTACCATAGCGACTGTTCCACTGAAATTTCCACCCTCCTGCCTGCACGGCAATACTTTTCCCGCAACACAAGACTAGCCCACTCGGCTCACTCTCATACCCTACAAGCCCCACACCCGCACACTAACATCTAAAAGTTCGTTTATAAATAGAACAATTTGGCTGTGGAATAATCTCCCACAATCAGTTTTCCCGAACTCGTACAACGCCCAAGACTTCAAACGTAAGGTTCATCGCCACCTGCTCCAATACCCCCCCCCCACACCCCCCTGATCTATTATATCCTCTTCTATCTTTCAAACTAAGCTTGCTACTAGACATTGCACCATGACACGAACGACATGACAGACTGGTAGTACAAAGGGTTATTCCTAAGCTTGGCTATCCCACATAAAAAAAAGTGATATAACAATTTTGTCAGTTTCCGATTATTTGTGTCAGACGAGATGTTTCCGAACATCAATCACCAATTGCTGCAAAATAAATCATTTGCAGCAGCAAACGCTTCCAGTAATTGATTAAATCGGCAACTGTCGTCATAATTAACAGTTTTATAGGAAAAAAGTAATTAAAAGGCAAAATCCCATTAAGTCAATTAAAATCCGACGATGATACAAAGTGCAATCAACAAAGGCTTTAGTCTCTTTTATTTATAGATTTCCATTTAATCTGATTCAAAGCAGTTGACAAAAAACATCAAGGATCGTATAAATAACTCCGATGAGAATTTCAATGTCCGCCCTTCTTCCATGAGTGTCAAAACACGTTTTCCACATTGAACTGGCAGTTCATAGATTGAATACTATCAAAATGTGAGAAATAGTAAAAGTTAGATTGCATCTGAACCCCAATGAACTGAGAGTTATTTACCTTCAACCTTTCCAGGGTTCCTCCGTAGAGTAGTTTCGTAAAACAATCTGATGTTTAGATTGTGAAACTTTCCCATAGTTAAACTTTGACAAAAGTAATTCAGAAGGGAATTTAATCTGTCTAGCGCCGAGCTCACAATACTCCTTCTGATGTGGTTAATACGAAAATTACTTGAGTCGATTATTTTTTAAGGAATGCGCTCCTTAAATCGATTGAATTAGAAATGAGCTGCCAGTCAATGATTGTGATAACATCTGACGGAAATTTATTGACATTCTATTGAAATGTCGTCCTTGGTATATTTATGCTCCCGAAATATATTCTTTAGAAATAATAATTTTAGCCTTTCAACAGGACATCGAAAATAGAAAATGCCCAATTGGGAGGGTTCTCGGGCTGCTATCGACGTCATCTAATTGATTACCTTAAAATATTCTCCCCAAAAACATAATGGATTCGACTTTTTCATCGCCCACATAACACAGTAATGGCGTAATTGCGGACGGCACTTTGATGTCTTCCAAGTGGGCAAGGATATACTATTTGACGTCATCTTGAAAGCGGGGAGTACAATAATTTATTGATCGATTAAGGTGCTGGACAAACGTCTAAAAGGACACAACCATCTGAATATAATATTGCCTTCACGTCCTTCACCTTTTGATTATCGAACTAGAGCCGGGCTGCATCGTCATGATTCAACAAAGAACTTTATGCAAATTAATCTGGTTACGGGCTGATCGTTAACTTAATTATAGTTGGGCAGTGTTTAATATACGTTGGGAGGCTTTAGTTTAATACTGGTGGTGATATGAAAATAAATTGATATTAATTGGAGATAGCTTGCGGATAGATTGTAATTGGCGCCTTATAGATTAAGCAACAAATATGCCATTTATTTTAATTGAAATTCGGGCTTAAAGAACTACGCACAAAACTTGTAAATTTAAAACTTCGTAAATTGTTAAAATATACACCAAGTAAAAAGAGTTCAAGATAAACACTTACTTTTGTCCCAATTTAACGATTTTTTTTATTTCATAAGCGTAATTATGGATAAAAGCATTGAAAACAACCAACCCTACTTATTATGTGACAGTAAATCCCGAGTAGGCCAAGTCCAAATGTCTCGGAGTAATAGGGCTTCTGCGTGCAATCAGCAGGGGTTGTTCTCTATCTGCTGCCACCTGATCTATAAATAAAGGCCCATTCAGATTCAGCAGCAGCAGCGGCAGCAAACAGTTCCTATTGGCTAATGGTGGTCAAATGACAACAAAAGCAGCAGCGATTGCAAGTAAAATTAAGCTTGCTGCCGCTGCTGCTGGATCTGAATGGGCCTTAAGGCAACAGGCAGCATACGGAGGCCACGGAAAGCGGGCTGATGGTTGGAGAAGACATAAGGCCCTTCGCAGACTTGTCCATAATTTAAAACCGGTTTTAATATGAGTTCAATAATACACTCGGAACTCACTTTTCTCCATCATTTTCGTGTAACGATTGTAATGCCTATGTAGTAGTGTGGGGTGCAAGAACAGCGAAGCAGCTTTACTGAGAACGAAAATATGCTTGTGTTAGTGTAATGGACGGTGAAACCAGAAAATGTTTGGGTGAACAAGTGATGGAAAATTATGGAAGAAAAGTTGTCTTCCCTGCGACCCCTTGCCTATAAAACCGGTTTTGGTTTTGATGTTATGGACAAGTGTGCGGAAGGCCTATGGACGCAACAATATACTACACTCTCTACCACTGGGAATGAGAGATGGGCCATCTGACTACTTGACATAGAAACTGAATTCATGTTTTCAATGAAACAAAGTTCACGATTGCGTCAAAAAAAAAGAAGGATTAGAATTAAAGGCGAGGGTTTCGCTCCTTAAAATTAAGCTGATTAACCCTAGAAAGATAACGTTATTTTAAAGTACTGAAAAGATAAACAGGCGCCTGAGAGGCGCACATTTTTAAAAACCGATTTATTTACAAATTTAAATAATTATTCTTTTTTTATAACTTTAATGAAGTGCTACATTAATAATAAGTAAATAAAACATAATTTTATATCATTATTTTTTAATTATAAGAAAATTATGTAATGGATTTTATAAATCGTTCAAAAAGTAACAACAACAACAAAAATCAGAAGTCTTCTGTAGAAACCAGAAAATATGCGCCTTACGAGAGCAACACGTCGCCATAGCAACAAAACCGTGTTACTTACCGAACAGCAGCGGGCGTCATTCGGCAGTGTTGACCGACAACTGAGTTGGCTCGGAATCACAAGCTTGTACGCGCGTCGGTTAAAAAAATACAGCGATATATTTGTTTCGCGGGCGCCTCCGAGGCGCACGTTATCTTTCTAGGGTTAAGGGTTGGCGGCAGGCTAACAACCTACAACCTTAAAAACGCACCGATCACGAATCCTCGAGGTATGTCTCGAACAGGACGAACTCAACGGCAACGACCCAGCCAACGGAATATAGCATTCGATTTAGGGACTTAGAACGTTAGAACGGTCAACAGGACAGGTGCTCTGGGCTCGAGCCCACACAATATAGTGATCACAGCTCTAGAGGAAACCAAATCGACTCACAGCGGTATAATGGAACTCACAACCCAGCTACTCTCCTGTGGATCCCCGAACGGGAGAAGAGAGTAGCATTGTGGAAAAGAAAATGAAATCACTGATTGTGGACTTCATTCCAGTAAGTAACAGAATATGCACTCTTCACATTAAAATAAGGCTACATAACATGAGTCTCTTAAACCATTCCATTCTCAAAAAGAAGACAAGAGGAGAAAGAAGAATTCTACCAAGAGTTGCTGAACGGCGTTTCAGGGCAAAAGGGTCAACATCGGGCCAGTCAAGGGCGTCGCCAGCCAATCGTCCAGAGGGCGCGACGGCTCTCAGCTCTGACCAGGATCTCCCAGTTATTGCGGCCTCTGCTAATAGGGTTCTCCTCCACGTTTTTCTAGGTCTTCCGACTCGACGGGATCCTTGCGGATTCCAGTCAAGGGCCTGTTTGGCTAGATTATCGTTTTCGCGTCGCAAGGTGTGGGTCGTCTGATTTAGTCGTCTATCCTTTCTTGGCCGGCCCGGCGCAATAGTTCTTCATTTGAAATTCTATCTTGCCAGCGGATTTTTAGGATACGACGTAGGCATCTGTTGATGAAATGTTGTATGCGCCCCGTGATGAATTGGGTGACTTTCCATGTTTCGCAACCGTACAAAAAAACTGCCTTAACGTTGGAGTTGAACAGCCGCAATTTGGTGTTAATTTAGATCTCTGCCGATCTGGATATGTCTTCTTGCTTTATTTATTCTGGAACTGACATTTTCTTCTGCACCGCCATTTTCGGCAATAATACTACCGAAGTAACAGAATTTATCTACCAGTTCCTTGTCACGGTTATTTCGCGCTGTCCATTCAAGGGTTGTTTGGCCCCAAACCCCAAATAAATAAACATAAATAAAACTCACCAGAGTAAACATACAACCGATATTTACTTTTTCCAATTTTACAAATTTTTTATGAAATGATATACATAAAGTGGAAATATAAATGATCCTAAAAAGAAAGATGAATAAATAAAATGAAATAATGAAGACACGATACATACATACATATATACTTACCTACCTATTTAAGGCAAGGCAAATCTACAAATAATATAATAACCTAAAATGAAATATATGTAATTAAAATTTGAAATATATAAATAGAATAAATGAATTATAATAAACTTACATGCAAACATAACAAATAAATACAAAAACAAGAAACATGAAGGTTATATGCAAATACAACAACAACAACACTAGCAATGAATTCCATATAAAAACAACACAAAATAACACAAATTGAACACAAATAACACAACAGGTTTATTTATTACGTGTTAAAGACCACCTTGTTCACCAAATGTTACAATTAAATTGAAGCGCCAGGCGAAAGAGGGACTTCAAAGACACCCACTGACAGGTGTAGGTAAACACAAAAACATAAACATTGAAATTCAATTTATAATTTACCATAAGGATAATGAGAGAAAAAAGACAATAAAAAGGATTGAAATGGAAAGAAATGATACTATAAATTCAAAATTTATTCGTTGATACTGCAGCAATTTAATGTCCCAAAGGGAAATGTTTAGTACAGGATAAAATTTGAAGGAAATTTATCGAAGAAATATTAAACAGCGAAAAAATAATGAGAATTATGATAAATAAAAATATTAGAAAAATATATAAAATCAAATAAAATAATAAAAAAGAGATATTAATAAATTTTTAAAACTAAGAAATAAATTTCCCAAATTTCCCATAGGACGAAAATGCAGTTCAAACAAGGAAAAACTGTTGACTTCGGCCTATATAAATCCGGGTTCAGAAGCAATCGGCCTTTCTGTTTACCAGAAAGTCCTAAGAGGTAAGCCAAATACTACTATATCCATTTACATGACAATTTGTAATCGGGTATTACATGCTTGGTACTGGTAAAAATTCTAATATCAATTTCTGCAAGTAATAAGTGTAATACATGCCAGACATATCCTCATGTCCTGGTAATCGTTGACACTATATGATTGTAATTTTCAGATAGTCAATGAGGAAAATCTTGGGTCAACACTAGCAACAACATTTTGATATTTAATAAATTTTAACATTTTTACAAGTGTAACATAGTGTTTAAGTGTCATAATTTTCAAAGCAAACACTAACTAAATAAAAATTTGAATGTTAACTGACACGGTAGCGTCTTTTAATTAATCTTTACAATCACTGGTATTGCATTAAACAAGGGTTTTTGCATTTATCCGCATTTATTTGGTTTTAGTCGGATTTGACCTTAAGCCTGCCGAACTACTTTCTGTTGCCAAATTGTTTAACATTTTTTTGAGGTCCTGGTCTCTGTGGGCCAGCCAACCGATATCATTCGCGGCGTCGCGTTCCTTAAGGCGGTCTAACAATCCCCATTGTATGCCACCTGTTCTACTATCCAGAGCGCTGACAAGGATGTCATTTATTACTATAAGAAATAGTAATGGCGAAAGTAGGCATCCTTGTCGTACTCCTGAGCTCACTTCAAAGCTGTCGGATAATTTTCAATTGTGGAGAACTCTGCATCTGGAATTGTTGTATAGAGCTTTTATCAATTCTATTATTTTGTCCGGCAGCCCATGTTGCCGTAGAGCTCGCCTTATAAAGCTCCTATTAACCGAGTCGAACGCTTTCTCATAGTCTACGAAAGCAAGGTAAAGGGGGGATCGGAATTCTGTAGACTGCTCCACAATGATTCTCAAGGTGTTGATTAACACTATGCAGGAGCGGCCTTTTCTGAATCCGTCTTCTGTCTTCTAAGCGTTCGATCTACTGCCTCTCTTATCCTTGATAACAATATGTGGGACAAGATTTTGCCCACAGTAGATAGTAGACAGATGCCTCTCCAGTTGTCACATATTGTTAGGTTCCCTCTTTTTTGGTATTTTGACTATGATACCTTCCGTGCAATCCTCCGGGAAGGTACAGATGTTCCATGCTATTTCCAGGATTGACTGTAACGCATCTGCTATGAGGCTTGCAACAATTCTGGCGGGATGCCATCTTTTCCATTGTCGATTGCATGAATTGCGGTTACTATTTCAGTCTACGATAGGGCACGAGTGGTGATTCTTATTGGCTGTGCATTGTTGTTATGCATATGAACCATTCAGGGCGGCGAAGAAGTAATCTCTCTATCTTTGGAGTTGCTGCTCGTCGCTGCACAGCAGCCTTCCATCCGCACTCTTTACGGCATGCTTTTTAGTATAGTGCTTTCCCGAGAGCTGTTTAGTAATTTGGTACAGCACTTTACTGTTGACTGTGTTTGCGGCGTTTTCCGCTTTCTCTACGAGCTCATTTATCTGCCGCCTTTCATCACGCCGGACACTTCTCTTTACCTTCCGGTGTTATTGGGAGTATCAGTGGCGTAGATAGGGGGGGGGATCAAGGGGATCAACCCCCCCCCCCATGAGCCTACCAAAATTATAATAGAATTGAATAAAAGTCTTCGTATCTACGTATTTAAGTATACATGAAATTTCTTAAGCACCAGACACCAGCACCTCTTTTGCATTATGTAAAGTGCAATTTTGTTTTTGCGCAATTATATAAAAATCATCTAGATATGTTTTTGTGACGGCTGTGCATTTAAGTATTGTATAATTTCCGCGCTTCGAGCAGGCCGACCAATCAAGAGCCACGAAAAGGACGCTCACTATAATTGTGGACACATCGAGCACATGTAAAGTAAATACAATGAGCCAATAGTGGCCCCTCGGCTCCTAAATACTCAAAATTTTAACGTTATAATAAATCAAGTTTAATCGTTTTTCCAATTTTGGGTGAAATAACTATAGTTGCTATGAGCATATTTTATTCAATATTTAATATTTAGAATATTTTTTAATATACATAGTAGAGTATCAGAATATAAGCTTCCTAAAAAATAGGACTAACTTTTGGCTTTGATTGTCAATTTAATTTCTCCTTAATATTTTGAAGTTTATAAAAATTGCCAAGTCAGTAAAAATATTAAAGTTCAAGAAAAGATTCTACGGGAAAAATTATGATAAACTTTAAGTTATAAGTTCGGGGAAGCTTTGCACTTCATAGATTGTTCTAACTCGATACAATTTTATCGAGCACAATACATAGTACACTCATTGTCTCTGGCGAATCAACAATTCGAAGACGTTCCTTGGAGTGTTAACATTAATTTACTCTAGTTTATAATTGAGGAGTGTCTGTTCGAAAGGGCATATTTCCGTTTTCAACTTTTCTTTATTTTAAAATTATTTTGGAAATATGGCATAAAAGTCCATCGATTGAGCCTAAAAACTTATTCAAATGGAGCGTACTTTCCATATAAAAAATTCCATAAAATTAGGATTCCAATCAAAAGGGCGCATTTCTGCATCTTGTGAAGGAAACGGTAATCCGCCATTTTTTTGGTTGTCATATTGGATCTATTGAGTATACTATATTATATTGTCATCAAAACTAAAGGTGTGTGCAAAATTTCAGTATGATCGGATAACTGGAACCCCCTCAGCAAAAGAAGGTTCACTTCAAAATACGATCTGAATTTTCGTTTCATATAATTGTGGGACTGTGAGCGAAAGGAAGGCCCTGCTCAACAGCAATACTGTTGCATGGAATATTTTTCTTACATCATTCTAAACAAATTTTTGACGGCTGATTTCAAATATATTATCAGTTTTTTTTTATCAGCTTTAGTTAATGAATTATAAGGCAGTGTGTTTTTTTAGAAAAAATACTCTCACCGTACTAAAATATTTTATTTAAAAAAACTATCTAAAAAAAACCTATCCTAAAATGTAAAAGTGAAGGTTCTACCCTACCACCTTCCAGAGTAATGAGTCATCAAATTCAAAATTTTGTTTTTTTAACAAAATTATCAACTTCAAATACCTTTTTCCCCAAAAATACGTAGTTAGTCAATATTTTTTTTCCAAAATTGGAAAGCACGGACAATTTCCTATAAATAATGTCCAACAATTTTTGTATTGCGGCCTTTATTTTTGAAGATATGTATTAGCAAATTTTGATCTTAATGTTGGCTTTATTTGGTAGTTTGGTACTTTGGTATTAGAGCCTAAACACAATAGAAAATTTAATTTTAGCTCAAAGTTATACTAAGAGCCGTATTTCACCACACCATGATGGCGCAACCAGCGTGGCAGCGCGACCAGTAATATTCTGTGCACCTGTCTTTGCTGGTCGCGCCGCCAAATTGGTTGCGCAAGCTGTATACATTTTGTTGGTGGAGGCGACTGGTTGCGCCGCCATGGTGTCCCGGTGAAATACGGCTCTAAGGGTGGATAGGTGGACATAAAAATCTTGCTAAAAGGATTTTTGCTTTTGGCAGAACCCCAAAAAACTTCAATTCAAAAAGGCTTATTTCTTGAAGTGACTAATCAAAAGGTCGTATTTCTTACAATCCCGATCAAAAAGGCCTATTTCTAAACAAATTAAAAAAAATATAGTTTTAATGTGTATTTTTTTAAATAAAAAACCCATTTCATATTGTAGTCTTAACCTTCACATGAATGTGCATTTAAGTATATTTTAGCATTTTATTTATAGAAACAGGATTTTTTTTCGATTTCTGTAAAGTTTGTTTATGATGGAAATACGCCCTTTTGAACAGACACTCCTCAATTGTCAAATTTATTCTAGGTTATACATAATTGCAAAAGTGTGTTAAAATTATTTTGTTTATTATCTCGGAATGAAGAAATTTTTATTGTCAATAAAACCATTCGGCAAGTCTTGAGACGGTGAAAACCATAGAAATGCAGAATCATCTGCAGAAACAACCGCGAAAACACCCCGTTCGGATGCATTAAATTCTGAAAATCCGATCAATCAAAATATACTAAGTCATATCCCCTCCCATCGCAAAAAGCTACCTACGCCACTGGGGAGTATTCCTGTTCAAGTTGTTGGCTTTTTTTCCGGGTCGCTTGTAGAGTTCACGTTATTTTTGAGAGCCCTTCTGCGTTCATTTTTTTGCCAGGTTGTGTCCGAGATCCAGTGTTGCTGGTTTCTTTGGACATAAGCGATGCTTGTTTCCGCTGCTGCTATAGCGCCCTTTGTGGTGCTCCATAGCTCTTCAATATTTGTCTCGTCATAAACGGTTTGCTGGTTTAAGATTTGTTGCAGTTTCTCAGCAAATGCTCGCCTTTTAATGCTCTCCCGCAGAAGATCTACGTTAAAGCGTCTACGGTGTACGGCATCGCTTTGGACGTTTCTGATTGCGACGATTTCGGATAGTTGCTACTACCAAATGGTGTAAGTCAGTCTTGATTGCCATACGGATGCCTAACATGACGATGGGCAAGTTTTCACTCCAATGAATAGTGTTGTCCCTTGCAATTAAGGCTGCTTCTAGTTGCCGAAGAAACAGCTCGATCATCGCGTTTGCCTGCGGGTGGTTGTCCTGAATCTCGTTGGTAGAGTTGAACATGCTCACGATCTACAAGATAGCTTGTCTAATATTCTGGAATGCGTAAGAGTAACGCAGAGTACCGTCATCTGCGAAAGTGTGAAGTGGGTTCAGGGGGAATTGAGTGTAGTTAAATTTATAAGAATTGAGCACTGGCGGATAACGACAGTGGTTGTGTGGGATGGAGATTCGCACCATCCAGTACTAGCAGAAAGAAAACTCACAATCCAGTTCTTTTGAAGTAAGGCGATACTAGTAGCTTGGAGTTTAGTCAACAAACCAGGGTGCCATACTCTGGCAAAAACTGTTGGAATATGTACAGTTTTGGTGGAATGGAATAGCTATGAGGACTTAAGAATTTTGTATTGATGAAACGATTCCGATTACGATTAATCGTAATCGATAATTATCAGTATTTAGCGATTAATCGTAATCGTCGATTATCATTGGGATTATTTGACTATTATCTGCCACCAATATTTTCAAATAAATGTTGTTTAATTCTCGTTAACAACCTTTATAAACGCGTCTTATAGATTACACCTTTACATGATGTATGCGAACGCTAATTTTGGGAACTCCTCTTTGACGTCTTAGGGAGTTCCCCGCCCCGGTCGCAACTAAATGCAGGGGCTTATTCTCTATTACAATTCTCAATAGCTTTTTACTCGAACCTTAATTGCCATTGATATCGGGGCAGTTAAAAGTAAACAACAAAATTCTTTGATTCTTCATCTACGTCATGGTGTATTTCTGTTTTCGCGATAAACAATAGTTTTTGAGCTGCTCAAAAGTGTATGCCATAATTTTATTATCATCGGTTTTTTGTCATGGAAGGAAACTTACAGACATATTCACGTCAAAACAATCATGGTAGTCACATAAGGGTTAAACACTAGGCAACCGAGGCTAACAACAGTAGAAAGTTCTGAAATAAAACTATCGCACATTCTGAACTACACATCTTAACCGAGCACAGCTTCGACGAGATCTTTTAATTTTGTTTTATTAACAGCAGCTGGCTCGATCTGTTTAGAAAATTTGCATAGTATTAAACCGATAAATCTGCACACCCTAAATGCTCATCATGCACAACTATGCAAAAGGGCTCCGGCAACACAATTCTGACATAATTCATCCCATCAACATCCATTTTGCGCATATGCATAATGATAAGTCTCCATACTTTATGCTCTAGACAAAACTTTTAATATAAACAAGACTCGGTTCTAATTTAAGCCAAGAGATATTATGAAATTTACCACTAGCGAAACTTTAGCTACGGGACATAATTTAATGCAGACGAGGGCTAAAGGTGACATATCCAGCAGATAAATTGTTTTATACGAGTACGAAACTTTTCAGGCTTGCAGCACCCACTTTAGTTTCACACAATTAATTTGCATGCAAAAGTTAACTTCACCTGAAAATATTGTTGGCTTTGTGAATGGTTATTATGCAAATTTTCTCTTTAGCTTTTGAATGAATGTAAAGATTTAATTATTACAGTATACAAGTTTTAGTTTTCTTTCTTTAATTATGTTCACACCACCATCATAATTCACATACAGGTAGATTCGGCTGCACCTGGTGATGATTATTTAACATTTTTTAATATTTTTTTTACTTTTAAAATTTTTAATCTGCTTAGTGAAAACTTTAACTCTTAACAAGTAAACGAGATGAACTTCAGGATAAGTAAAACAAATTTCCGAACAAATTGGCTGCCTAAAGGGCTTAAGTAATAATTAAAATGGAAGAAGTTAAATGTTGGAAATTTATAATGCCTCAAGGGCAAGAAACTTTTAATGTATTTGATGAAGTCTTTCGTTGTATCTTATAAACATTTCTTGTTTTATAGTTTTTAACTTTCAAGGGGATTTGCGATTTTAATCTTTTTGTGTAACTGTGACAAATTGTGCTTATAGAACGCATACAAATCAACGAGAGAAGAAAGTAAGCCAACAAAGAAAATACTGTTTTTGAAATATTTTGTGCCTGTAAATGATGACAGGAAATCTTCTACGTTGTTGTTAAGACTAAAATATCTTTATAATATTAATTACGACAGACTAAAAGACAGAAGAAAAGTTATACAGTTCACTCAAGAACAAAAGTTTACATCCATGGATAAAGGAGTATCGTTGCTGGTACCTCTACGAAGTTTATGGGAACGTAAACATAAAACTTTTTAGGATAAATTTGGAAATTTTATGGAATTAAGTTTATTTTTTTTATTCTACGTTCATACAATTTTAATAAAATAAAATGCGTTCTTCTTCTTTAAAAGAAACTGACAACATTTTGCTTTTCACACACTCTTTTTAACAATTCACCGTGGGGCAAATTTTCATCTACTCATATATTTTGGATACTCATCGAACGTCTTCTTAATTGGGGTCGCAATGTGTCATCTACTTTAATAGCTCTGACACAAACTATTAATTGACTAGCTAGAAAAAATTCTTTACTTGTCCCTTAATATCCTAGGCATATCCTCGACTTAGGATCAATGATGAAATGATCAAATTGTATAAATCGCCTTCGAAGTGTTGTACTAATGCATTGAGACTAGAATTCCAAAATATATGATCATTTCCAAAAGTGTATCTTCGAACTTTTCGGGAATGACAGTGTTAAGTCCAACCTAGGACCACTGATTAATGTATGAAAATAATGTAGGAACGACAGCAATGTTCTATCTCGATACAAATGGCGAATAGTCCGGGGAAATTAGCAAAAAAAACGCACGAAAGGAGACAAAATTCGGAAATGTCTGAAAATTGGTCCACAGCTTCCGATTTTCGGAATCACAAAAAAAACATGGCCGCCGGAAATATAGCGGTTTTCCGGTGTTTTCCTTGTATCTCGGCTTCTATAGGTCGTACAACCCCGTGCAAAGACCTAAATGTTGACAATGAAATTCTCTACAACTTTAGTTCTTACAAAGATGTTGACCCGATTAACCCTTTCAAAATTATTATTATAGTTTATAACCGTCCTGGACGTTAGTAAACGAATTTTGAGAGCCTTAAACGAGATTTAAATTTTCCATCATATCTGAAAATTGTTTTACATGCGAGAAGCCCCTGGCGTCCGGTGCAACAGTTACAGTAACCGCCGGCATGAAAACTCTTAGGCGTCCATTACACGATAGGTTTTGCTGCCAGTTTTGCCACAGTTTTGCCTACAACAGCCAGAAAACCTAACGTCTAAGGTGATGATTGACGTAATCCTCCATATATTTTGATTTCCATTAATCATGACTGTTGGAATTGATTGCCGCTTGCATGAACGTGTAATGGCCACACTAGAAGTGCTAGTGAAAATTGGAGTGATGGTAACGTCGAATTTTTAAACAGTGTTCAGTTAATGAAAGTGCATATAGCCTGTAGAAAAGAATATACCAACACGGGCAGTATTTCTGCAGGAAGCGAAGGGGGTTCATCTGGGATTAGCGCAGTGGTCGGCAAACTTATTAGCCAAAGAGCCAAATATGAACATTAAAACAATTTTAGAAAAAAATTGGGAGCCAAATCTGCTTATTTAGTAAACTTTTACTACACTAAATAAGTAAGTAGTACACCAAATAAAACTAAATGTCAAACTTAATAAATATTTATTAATGCGAACAATGTGCTTGCATCTCCTTGGAAAGTTGGAATAAGTCAGGTTTGTATGGTGTTGTTTTTAATTTTAGGCATGATTCCAAGTTCTCATCAATAAAGACGACTTCTCAGTTTACTCTTGATAATGTTCATGCTTGAAAAAGATTGTTCGCATATATATGTAGAACCGAAAAAGGAAAGAAGACCAAACGCAAGCTTTTTCAGCTGATCGTAAAAGTCAGGAATACTATTCCAAGCGTTGAAAATGGTCATGTCTTCCTTCTCCAGGTCATTCAGAGCAGACTACTTGTGCTGTGAACTAAGATCACATTTTTTTCTTCTCCAATATTTCCAATTCAACACAAAGACGTTCGAATTTAGAGCGCCATATCTCCTTGTTTTTTAAATCAAGCAATTGTATTTCAAAGCTACCAATGTCAATATCAAAAGGTGAAAATTTCAACACGGTTATCGTAGCATTTTTGACAAATGCTAAAGTTGCTCTGCTGTTTTTAAATTCCTGAAACCTGCTGAGAAATGCTTCCCTCATATTTAAAATTATTGTTTTAAAATGGTGTTGATCAATAGAGGAATTATTTTCTTGGCGATTCTTCAGCAGACTCGGAAAGTGAAACAATGTACATATAAAGATAACTTAACTTTATTCATTCGGCATGCGCGCATCCCTTCCCAAATTATTTTGATAAGTTATTTCTGCGTTTGTTGCATTTTTAAATGAAAAGAGGGGAAGTGATAGAACAAAATTTATAAAATTTGGCAACGAGGTGCGCAGAACTGTAAATTATATCTGTTCTCGATTTATAGAAGAATTTTAATTTATCAAAATAAGATGTAATTTTTTTTTTACCAAGTTTTTTTTTAAATGAAAATATTATTGCGCCTTCCGTGGATATTTGTGCCAGAGCCGCACTTAAGGTGTCAAAGAGCCACATGCGGCTCTGGAGCCGCACTTTGCCGACCACTGGATTAGCGCATCCAATTTTGATTACGAAAAGCTCTGCATTTTTTGTGGCACAGATGCCACACACAAGCCTCTGAAAAAAAGCTGGAAGTTGTCAAACGGCGTAAAATTTGTGAGGCTGCTTTTTCCAACTATAAAAATTTTGTTTCATTTTTCAATTTTGTTTAATTGTTCTCGAAAAATTTTGTTATTGAAGACTTCTAGATAGCACCTAAGTTGTTCCGAACAAAAAAAATTTCGCAACAATTAGTTACCGAGTCATTTTTTGACCGAAAAATGATTGTTGGAAACTTTGACCTTGAATAATTCGAAAAGGTCAAGGTTTTCGAAAAAATGACAACGAGGGCTATTTTACAGGCAATAAAGTATAAGTAGATGAAACAAAATTTCGAAAAAACAGTTTTTGAGTGATGTTTTGGCCAAAAAGTGATTTTTGGAAGCTTTGACCTTGAATAACTTTGAAAGGGTTAAGTTTTCGAAAAAATGATAGGAGGGCTTTTTGTAGGCAATAGCTTTTCGTATTGACTGATCAAAAACAAATTTCGAAAAAAACAAGTTTTTGAGTGATTTTTTGGCCAAAAAGTGATTTTTGATAACTTTGACCTTGAATAATTTTGAGAGGGTTAATCGGGTCAACATCTTCGTAAGAACTAAAGTTGTAGAGACTTTCATTGTCAACATTTAGGGTCTTTGTACGGGGCTGTTCGACCTATAGAAACCGAGATACAAGGAACACACCGGAAAACCGCTATATTTCCAGCGGCCAGGTTTTTTTTGTGATTCCGAAATTGTTTTCTTAAAAAGTGCCAAGGAAGCTGTGGACCAATTTTCAGCCATTTCCGAATTTTGTCGCCTTTAAGTGCTAATTTCGCCGGACTAGAAAGAATATCAACTAAAATTCTAGCGATTACGATTATTAGCCATAATAACCGACGATTACGATTAAGGCTCGATTACAGAGCGAGTTTACAAGCTAGTAGCCGGCGAGTTTTGAACCCTGCGAGTCAGCTAGTGCGATAGTCACGATGACACACAAAACCAGTGTTGCCAAATTGGGGTTTTTTTCCCCCAAAACTGGGGAAAATATGCCCATGCGAAAAATTTCGGAAACAAATTTAGTGGGGAAAATATTGGGAAAATTGATTCAGAGGTTTTAAATACATTTTTGCTTATTATGCTCTGCGCTGATACAATTCGAATCAAGAAATATATATTTAAAAATAAAGAATGCAATTATTTGCATAAAGAAACATGACATTCTCAAATTTAATACATTTTTAATACAAAACCAGTAGAAGTTTTTCGAGAGCTAAAAAACGACAGACCAGAATTGTTGTTATTACCGACCGAACTTGTGTTTTTCGAAATTGTGTTTACGATTTCATAGAACTGGATTCGTTAGTTTTTTCGCAGAAACACTTTTTAATTCAGTGTGAGCCTATCCAGCCAGTAAAGCCCGGGCCACACATATCCGCACCGCATGACGGCCGTGTGTTGGGCAACACACGGAGGAAAATTAAACAAGTAAAATATGACGTGGTGCGGACACGGAGGCGCGGAAAAGTGGGGTCTAACTGGTAAGATCCCTGCAAACATTTCGATTCGGAAACGATTCGAGAACGATTTGCTAAAAGCGAAAGCTTGCTTCGATCTCGGACTCGTTAACAACTCGTAAACGAATTCGAAAAAACAACCAGGAAAGCTTTCATTTTGCGTTTTGATCTTTTTCTCGTACTCTTCGCAAGAATTTTTCGAATCGAGAATGGTCCAAATGTCAAGTAGGAAATGTAGAAAAGCTTGGGAGTCCGAAACAGAATTTTCAGGTAAAATTTTGTATTCAAATCATCCAAAATTGAGGCGAGGCGCACCGGGTCCCAGCTAGTTTATAATAATATTCATTGTAATTTATAATTGCAGTCATATTTTAAAAATGGGGAAAATTTGTTGGAAAAGTATAGTATAATGTTGGGGAATTTTCACACAAAGGTTGGGGAAATCACTTTCAGTGGGTCTGGCAACAGTGCACAAAACTTTCCACTCGCTCAGTAGCCAACTAGCTAGGGAATGGGAATTTAATAATTTTATTAGTTTATATTGTTAATAACAAATTATTCAATATTGTTAATAACAAATATGTATATCAATATTACTAAATCTACTGTTAGTATTGATATAGTTCTTTGGTAATAACAAGCAAATTTTTCTAAAAAAAAACACTTGAGAACCACTGGCTTCGGCCGGTACTTCAGCCGCTAGCTTCACCTTCATACCCACGTCTTGTTTTGTTTTTCCTTTGTTAAACTTTTCTTTCTTTAACCTTTTTAACTACTTTTTGATAGCATGAGATGAAATGACGACTCCTGCGCGAACAGTGTTTACAATCTGCCAGTTAGCTAGTGAACATGATGACACTGGGCTAGTTTATTAGTAGCTAGGGAATTCGCCGGTTAGTAGCTTGTAAACTCGCTCAATGTCATCGAGCCCTTAAGATTACAATTATCGCAACATTTTGTATATTTTAAATAAAACATATTTTAAAGTTAACATACATGACGTTCCTTTAATCCCTCATGGGACATAGGGCTGAAACAGTTGCACTCCTGCTCCAGTTGTTGCGGCCTCTGTTAATAGGTATGTTAGTAAGATAACAAATTTTGTAATTAAAAATTTAAAAAAAATTCTATCGGGTGAATTTTGATTTATGAAATGTTAAACATTCAAATTGCGTTTTCTCGAAATGATGTCAATGGCGTTTGGAATAAAACTTCTTTTCAAAATGCTGCCAAATATCACTAGTCAACTTGCGTTTTGATGTCATTAGAATCCCTAAATAACTCAAAACACCAAAGAAAAACACCAAAGTTATCAATTTTCTCACAAAACAGATTTGCACCCGCGGTATTCAATTTTGTTAATGTCTATCTCCTGAGGCTTATTCTCTATTACAATATTGGGAAGATATCTGTATTTTTGATTCCAAATAACAAAATGTGAAACTATTAAGGATCTGATATTTTGATCGATCCAATAAAACAATTAATAGAAATTATGAAAAGAACAGATTCACGACTTTATTTATATCAAATAGCTATTTATTGTAATGCTCTATGGTAAACAACATTTTTAGTTTTTCCATTTTCTTGACAATTGGTTTCTCGAATATGTCTCTTGAATAGTAAATTTGGCCCTTTGACCTTGACTAGCGCCAAAGTGATTGATAGAAACTTGCAGTATTTATTTGGTAATGGTATTCTTAAGGTTTAGGCGAACCTGCTGCGATTCCTGCAAAGTATCTTAAAGGGCCCATCCTGCACAGAAATTGCCTTTCGGAAATAGGTATCTTTATGGGCGATTGGTGGAATACTCCATACGTATTCCTTCTAAAATATCTAATTTTTCATCCAGACACATTTTGGTTTTTTATTAAAAATTTCGTTCTTCTGGGAAATTTTTTTTGGATGGTTTCATAAATTATATTATATGTATAAAGAGCCATAACTTCCTTGTTTGTCAACCATTTTTTTTTAAATTTGGCTTGGTGGAAAGGTCTATAAAATAAGTATTGATATTTGGAGGGTCAGGGATGGATAATATATTTCAGGGTGGGTAAAAGGGAAAAAATGCCAAAACATCACATTTTTCGAAATTTTGACCGCCGTGAGCGACCTTTAAATATCTTCGGATTTGTCTCAAACTTCACATTTCCTCGTTTTTCATCCATTCGAATATTCGGCGCCTTGAAAAAATCGAAAAAGTTGAAAATAAGGCCACCCTGCTGTACATGTACACATTCGTAAGTTGAATATATTCGAATGATGGTGAAAACTGACTGTACAGCAGTATCTATAAATTCACACTGAATTTTATTCCTTGCAATATTCACAAGAACATTTTCGCTATATGTAAACGCTTCTGCAATTTTTACATAGAATTTTATTTATAATGTAAACTATTCTGAATTATATTCAGTGAATTTATTCACGAATATTTTTGAGCTCTTGTTCTAGGAATAAATGTACGTAATTTTGTGTCGAGATGTAAACGCTTTTGAACTAAGAAAGATTTATTCCAGTAATAAATTCGGCGAATAAATTGCAGATGTAAACCCCGCCTAAAGCGATCAAGAATCGGGACACCTCCTCAATCATTGAGCTATGATTCAGTGATCTAGCGAGCCACTTTTCGTCATCCCAAACGAGCCAATGTTGTGGGCAAAGCCAATGTTGTGGGAGAAAAGTCCGGGAACGGTTAAGGGAAGAAATGCGGATAAATGCAAACACTCTTGAACGGACAGCGCTAAATAACCGTGACAAGGAACTGGTGGAAAAATTCCGGTACTTCGGTAGTATTATTACCGAAAAGGCTGTGTATCAGAAGGCGTCAGTTCCAGAAGAAATAAAGCAAGAAGCTTATATTCATGCCTGTATCACACATGGAGATCGACAGATATCTCAATTAACACCAAATTGCGTCTGTTCAACTCCAACGTTATTTGGTATGGTTATGAAACATGGAAAGTCACCCAATTCATCACGGGACGCCTACAAGTTTTCATCGTCGTATCCTAAAAATCCGCTGGCAAGACAGAATTACAAATGAGAACCTATGGCCCGTGCCGGCCAAGACAGGATAGACAACCAAATCAGGCGAAGGAAATGGAATTGGATTGGCCACACCTTGCCACGCGAAAACGAGAATCTAGCCAAACAGGTCCGTGATTGGAATCCGCAAGGATCCCGTCGAATTGGAAGATTTAGAACAACATGGAAGAGAACCTTACACGGGGGCTACACTTACCATTTTTGCTGTCATAACATCATGTGACAATCAAGTTGATATTTGTCAAAAAATATGCAAATTATGTTTTAACATTTCATTTCGAAGAATGTCTTTAAGGCGGCAACAACGGTTTGCTATAGCAAAAATACTTTCTTTGCGGTGCCTTGAAGAAATGGAACGAGAAGATATTTAAAAAACCCGAAAAAAGCGTGAAATGTGGGTAAATCCGTTTTTATTATTAAGAGATAAATTTCATATTGAATCAAATTTATTAAAGGATTTATTGTGGGGCGAACATGAAAATTATTGAAATTTTTGCCTAATGAATATTACACAATTTGAAGAAGTCCTTGGTCTAGTAAGTATTTCTTGGTGATTTGTGTCATTAAACAAGTACATGGAATATTTTAGGTTGAAAATTCATAGCAAAAAAAAATACAACTATGAGATATGCGATCACTCCAAGAGCACGACTAGCAGTAACGCTTAGGTTCATTGCTTCTGGAGATTCCTACCGATCGTTGGAATTTCTTACCAGAATATCTCGTAAAAGTATAAGCCAGTTTGTTCCAGAGGTACTATCAGCTATTTATCAATCTTTACAATCGATATACTTAGAGGTAAGCAGGAAATATTTGAAATTCTTGGCATTTATTGATTTTTATTTTAATAGTTTCCAGAATCCGAAACTCAGTGGAAGGAAATAGCCGATGATTTTGAAAAAGTTTGGGATTTCCCACATGCTTTAGGCTCATTAGATGGAAAGCATATCCGAATAAAATCCGCCGTTCATAGTGGATCATCCTTTTATAATTATAATGGTGGGTCCACACTACGCGGACTTGGGTCGTACGCGCTTTTGCCTTTTTTTCATATAGAGTTTTATGACTTTTTTACGACTTTGTCCATGGTAAACTGGCAACATGGCAAACCTACGCGGACAAAAGGATGTGCTTAAAAAGGTACATTGTACGTCCACACAATATGAGCTTTTCAGAAGCGCGTACGGCGTTTCAAATGAGAATTGATTGTTTTCTCACTCATGATTCAGAAAATTAAAACATCACGCGCGCTTTTGTGTGGCCGTCCGGCCAAAAGCGCGTGGGATCTAAGTCCGCGTAGTGAGGACGGGTCTTAAGGGGGTTTTTTAGTATAGTGCTCCTTGCTGTGGTGAATGCTCATTCCAGATTCATTTTTATTGATGTAAGAGTGAATGGAAAGGCTGCTGACAGCGCTATATGCCAGAATAGCAGTTTGTACAAAGCTTTGAAAAATAACAAATTCCAAATCCCTTCCAGTAAACCATTACCAGATCAAATTACAAATACGCCTTTTTTTCATTGGTGACGATGCTTTTGCCCTGGATTCTCACCTTATGAAGCCATTTAACAGAAATTTAGAGCTTAATACAGCTAAACAGGCCTACAACTATAGACTATGCCGTACAAGGATGACTGTTGAAATGGCATTTGGTCGTTATGCTAGCAGATTTTCCCACCACCCCATTGAAGTCGCACCTTGTGTATGTGACTTAATTGTGAAGGCTTGTTGCGTACTACATAACTTTCTTACAAAGAAAATTGTTGTATCACCACAAATAGATGAAGATAACGATTTACCAGATTCTTTTACATTCTTGGTTACCCAATCTTAACAGACATACAAATTTTCATGTAAAATACGTGAAAATGTAGCCCGTTATTGCATAACAGATGGAGATGTTTCCTATCAGTGGAACAAACTAAATAAATAAGTTGTATTAATAATTATGTCAAATAAAAGTTTTGAACTATATTATAGAAATAAAGGCATTTAACAAAAAAGGCACTTTTGATTTTACCTACTTCATTTAGAAAGAAATCATTTTGAAGAATACCAATCGGAATGGGGTACAGTAAATCAAACAGAGAAGAATATTTTTATAAACTTTATTGGAATTCGTTACATCAATAAATGTTTGAATTTAAATAAGCTGCCTCTAAAATATCGCAAGACTTACCCGAGTTACTTGCCTCACCATCAGTGGCGTAGCTATCGGAGGGTTAGGCGGTGCTATGCACCGGGGCCCCAAGCTAAGGAGCCTTTCGGCCCCTCCCCTGGCCAGCAAACCTCGAACTGACCTAGCAAACAATTTCAAGAAAATTTTTTACAATTTATTTATTTCTCTTTATTTAAAATGTCTATTTTAGGACTTTGAAAAAAGTAAAAAATTTCAATTTTCAATTTTTTGCCTTTTGCCAACTATGAAAAGCTACTTGCCAACTATAAAAAAAAAATTAAAACATTGAAATTTTTTACTTTTTTCAAAGTCCTAAAGTGAGCATTTTAAATAAAGTAACGAAGTATTGCGTATGCTCACAAGAAAGTACATAAAAAAACCTACAATTTAAAAATTAATATTTTACCATACGATGATTTGGCATAAAATGGCTGCAATTTTAAAATTTTTCGAAAACTGCCAATTGTTGCCGTAAAAATCTAAATTTTTTTTTAAATTTCAACCACGTATTTATAGCATCAAAATACATATTTTCTCCAATTTTTATCAAAATCCGTCTATTTTCCCGTTATTTATTGCATTTTTAGTAAAATAAAACAAAATTTCGTACATTTTGGTTTTTTGAAGTTAGGATTCATTTTTAAAGTATTCATACCGAATCAGTTCGATAGTCGATTCATTCACGAGAATTTTCCAATTTTTTTTATTTTTCTACGACCAACAGAACTGAAGAAATTAAAAAAGTAGTGTAGCAATGCACTCAAAATGCATCAAAAATTGACATTTATGCAATTTTCTCGTGCATCACAAGACCGATTTTGCAGAATTTTTTTTTGCTTTTTCTTAAGGTATGTAAAGAAAAAAAACAAAAAAATCCAAATTCCCAACTACATCACTATCATATGGCAATTTCCCTCTACTAGAACGGGACAGCAATATACGATACCCAAGTGTGCGACAAGTTAAGTTGCACGACCACGTGCCTTGGTCACAGTAGCGTCAGCAAAGTAAGCCTTCGGCTAAGTCATTGATACTTTCGCGAAAACTAAAGCTAGGAAAAGATTATAAACTATAAACTAAATTGTTATTTTCAATAGTCAGTCAGTTACGTCGAAGGTTTGAACTCCGACCTCAATATATGAGGAACTGCATTCGTTTTTATAACAAAGTGCCAGAGGATATCCTGAATGGCCACAGGATATTTTGAATTTAAATACGCAGATTACTCCCACCTATCTAAAACTGTAAAACAATTTTTATGCTACGGTCTTTTGGCTCTATTTCGTACTTTTTTAGTCTTTTCCACCTGAGCTTATGTCGAATAGTACCAAATAAAGCCAATTTTAACATCAAAATTGCTTATAACTTCAAAAAAATAAAGGCCGTAGCATAAAAATTGTCCAGACATTATTCAAAGTAAATAGTCCAAGCTCTCCAATTTTGGAAAACAATATTAGTTAACTACGTATTTTTTTGAGTAAAAGGTAGTTGAAGTTCAAATTTTAGTGAAAAAAAACCAAGATGTTGACTCATAAATCTGGAAGTTGGCAGGGTGAAATCTTGACTTGTTTTAGATAGGTGGGAGTATTCTGCGTACATTGCTACCTTAGTCATGAAAATAGGTCATAGGGTTACAAAAATACAGAGTGCACTGTAAACCGCTACCAAAAAAAATTCAAAACGCCCTAGCGGCGAAACCGTTCCGATTCCCCCTCCGCTACCATACGATTTTCTGTTCGTCTATAACCTATCCTCAGCCGGCCGCTTTGTAAACTTAACGCATAGACCCTGTATGTATTTATGTTTTTTACTTGATAAAATAAATCCTAAACAGTTTGGAAAGGGCCCCAACTTTTTCTTCGCACCGGGGCCCCTGATTACGTACAGGCGCGGATCTAGAATTTTGTTTTGGGGGGGTCACGGAATTAAAAATGACGGAAAAAAATGTCTACTCCTAAAAAAACAAAAACAAAATTAACAAAAGGAACAAAACTAACAGAATTTTCGGGTGCCCTACGAAAACGTGCCCTAATGTGTTTTTGAGGAAGACGCGCCCTTTATTGTGAGTGCAGCTAACTTCAGAGTTTACAAATTAAAACATATAGAAAGAGTATAGATCAATCTGTTGTTGACCTTGAAGGTCATTTTTTTAATTTGCAAAAAAGTTGGGTCGGTTTTGGGCGTTTGGTTATTTTTTGTTTTTTGAGTTGGGTCAATTTTGTTTTTTAAACAGCGAGCGTTTTTGGGCAGTGCCGTTGCTGGTATATGTGCAAGGTGTGCAATTTCACAGGGACCCGCGTTTTTGAGGCCTCGCGAGTGAAAAATTGCTTTGGCAACAAAAATCATTTGAATTCATTATTTGCATTTTTACTTCATCGAATGGGCCACATTAATGAGTATGAGCCACACAAATCAGCATATGGGCCATAATTGTGTGATGGGCAATGGTCTCTGTACAGGAGAACCAGTGGCGGATTTAAGCTCGACTGCGCTCTAGGCCCCGTCCGACATGGCGCCTTTTTTGCTTTGTAGTGATACTTTTCACCTTCACTTGTACAGTTTTAAATAGGTGCGAGTGTTCTGCGTACACTGAAACCTTATTCATGAAAAAAGGGCATAGGGTTACAAAAATACAGAATGATTTGCAAAACTCTAAAAAAAACTTCAAAACGCCTAAACCATTACGATTTCCCACTCCCATACGATTTTTTTGTTCGTCTATCCAAAGCCTATCCACAGCCGGCCGCTTTGTAAACTTAACGGATACACCCTGTATATATACTAAACAGCAGAGGGCCTAAAATAGATCCTTGGGGAACGCCAGCAAAAAGCTTGGCAGGAGAGGAAATTTAATATGAAATTGCAATCACATTTCCCAACTCAAATGCAAAATAAAGTCTTATTAAATTTCCTGCCGCGACAGGATGTTCAATATCGTTCACAATAGATAGTAGAGGAAATGATAGTGATGTAGTTGCGAAGTTGGATTTTTTATTTTTTTTTCTTTACATATGTTAAGATAAAGCGAAAAAAAATGTCTGCAAAATCGGGCCTGTGCTGCTTTTTTGATGCATTTAGAGTGCATTGCTACACTATTTTTTCAATTTCTCCAGTTTTGTTGGTCGTAGAAAAATATTGAAAATTGGGCGAACACATCACAATTTTTTGCACCAATTTTGCTCCAATAGACAATAATGCAAGTTGCCATTGGCTTGGCCCATACTTGCACGCAAATAGTTTTTCACTCACAATCAGAAAAGGATCTCTCTCCAGAACAGCAAACAAGTTAAATCGATTTTTAAAATTTCACTGGTTCTTTAAATTTTGCAGCCTCTAAAATTTTGCCGCTCCTAAAATTTTGCCGCCCTAGGCCCGGGCCTCACGGGCCTAAGCGTAAATCCATCACTGAGGAGAACCCGTGAGCGAAGCGAGCGAAAATTGTTTTTGGACTCTCAATTGCACAGGGCCTTTCAATTGTCTGGCCGCGGCATTGCTTTTGGGGGGGGGGTCATGACTTCCGTGACCCCCCCCCCCTTGAATCCGCGCCTGATTACGTAGCTACGCCACTGCTCACCATATTTTGTTAACGGTGTGGAGCACCTTCAATCTGAAGAAGAACATCCAGTAAATGAAAAACAGTTGGACCCGCTGCTGCTGGTTTGACTCTGAAGATGGCTTAATTGTTGAAATACTTAAAATTTTTATTGGTTTTGAAACTAGCAGTGGTTGTTTCAAAATATCTGTTCCTTTTTGCATTTGGGGGCCTCGGTAGTCTAGGGAGTAAGGCGCCTGGCTACTATCCCAGAGGTCCCGGGTTCGAGTCCCGGCAGAGCCCACGGTCCTTCGCCTTTCCCACCTTCCCTCCTGTCATAGCCTTCCGCTAGCACTGCCCCGCTCCACCAAGCGTATGTCATCGGTTGGCTGACGGGATTCAACTTTTTTCAGGAGGCATAACACTCCAGCGAGTTGTTTCTCATTGCCCCGATGCCAGAGTAGCGATAGAAATGGTTGGGGTTAGGTGGTTGTGGCAGTTCCTTCCTACTTCTCTCTTCCCCTTCACTATCTATCGACTAGAGCTTGCTGTTCGACATTGCACTCTATACGAAGAAAATAGATTGTCGACAGTACAAAGGGCTTTCCCTGAGCTCTAGTCTTCCACATAAAAAAAAAACTATATTTTTGGTGTTTCGCTGTTGTATGTTAGTGCTTCTATTGTGTGTTTCGTCAAAATTGTTTGAATTTCTTGCATGGCTGTTGTTGCGGCTGAAAATGGTAGATTTTGTAATTGTAACCCAACACTTTTTCCAAAACCTTCAAACATATCCCTTTCTTCATGAATGGGCTGTGCTAAAATGGGGTGAATTCAAAAACTCAACACTGCCGCAACACTGCAGAATTCAGCAATTAGAAGTCTGTAGCTGAATTCTGCAGTGTTGCGGCAGTGTTGAGTTTTTGAATTCACCCATGTTTTCTATGGCTTTTGTGTACTCCTGTCCTATGGATTCTGAGGAATTAGTTCTCTTCTTTTTTGCAGAATTATTTTCAGAAGAAGTGATATCCCCGTTCTCAAAAGAAAGCGTTATATCTCCATTTTCGTAATAAACACTATTGTCGTTTATTTGGACTTCAACTGCTTCCTGTACTTTCTCAACTTCAGCTTCTTCTACTATTAAAAATTTACAACAACAAATAACAAGTTTTGTTATATTTACATCGTTAATGTCAAATGTCAAAACTTTCCCTGTGAATTATGCTTCCATCTAAAAATTTCATATTTTCGAAGTAAAATAAATTTGAAACGAAAATATCTCCACCAGCTCCTGAAGTCTTCGACCTTTCTATTTTTTTGAGTTCTTGCAAATATCGTCGGTCCAATGGTAAACTAACCTATCTGACATTTTGGAATTTTTGACTTAACTAGAGAAATTTTTATTTTATTTTGATTTATATTGTGATTATTTAAAGTGTGATCCAAAAGACCATAGTCGAAGACTAATACAACTGATTTATTTGAATATTTACGGAAAAAAGCCTGATTTTCAGTCATTAATTATATTTTGTTTTGCGTCTCCCAAAATTAAGGAATTTTCAGATAGACTAGTTTACTATTGTACCGACGATATGTTGAACGCAAAGCTTTCATCTTTTTTTTTTATACATCCACGGAAATTTCCAGCTCCTTCGCTATTTCCTCCCAAGCCTTTTTTTTAAGATCCACCCGTTTATAAATTTTGGAATGCAGATTCCATAAACATTCTTTTTGTTGATAACTATTTAATAATTTCAAAATATTCTCACGCGTTAATTTAACTTGGGCCATTTTGTATTAAACAATGACATTTAAATGCTTCTTCCACTGTCTGCTTCGCTGTCTTAAAAAAAGCTTAGACAGTGCACAGTGCTGCCATAACATCAAAAATGTCTAAACAGTTTGCATCTACACTGTCCAATTTCTTAACAGGACAGATGTTAGGACAGCTCGTGTAGACCCTAGTTATTAACAGAGGCCGCAAGGACGGGGAGATCCAGGTGAGAGCTGAGAGCTATCGCACAAAATAGAGTCCGCTGGAGGGCAACTGTTTCCGCCCTATGTCCCATGAGGGATTAAAGGAGCAATTAGTAGTAAGTTAGGTATTCGTGAAAAAAGTTTCGAATAAAAGTTGCTCAACTTGGAGGGTGAAATCGTTTGCATACAAAACTCACCCGGCCCCTCACCCTCCCGTAAGGGTGGGGGTGAATCTAAAATTTCAAATATGTACAGACATAGTACAGTACATATTATGAATATACCAAAGTTCCAACTGTTATTAGTTTATTTATTTGTGCGATGTTAAATGTGTAAATACAGGAGACAGTCATAATATGGATTAAATGTAAACTCTTTGCCAGATGCAATATCAGTTAATGTGGATTGATGTGGCTCAGATTGTTGAAATAAATGGTTAATTTCTCGCATACAAACAAAATTTATGGCTAAGAATAAATAAACATACCCCCACCCCCCTTGAACTTAACTCAAACTCATGACTGCTTGTTTGTACATACTTGGCGGATATTTTCCAAATAAACAATCCTAAAGTAGTTTCACTCCGCACCATAAAAACTTATATTAGCAAGTTGTAAGGAAAACTTTTCACCTTGCTTGCAAACGACACTAGAAGACGTCTTCAAATCTTCTTTCATAAAAGCCCTGGGGTTATCGGTGACACCATTAATCAACAAATCTCCGAGGATCAAGCCACCATCATAAGATGGATGTCCTCAACAAACAACGTATCTGTGTCGAGGATATCTTATGAGTATACTGTAACCGAGAAGCCTTTGGCAAACAAGCCCAATTCCGCAATTCGCTCCCAAGGACGAAAAGACAGAGGAAGCGAACCTAATAAAGTTAAATGAAAAGCTCGGAAAATTGAAAAGGAAAACACTAAAAGGAAATTTCATCAAGGGCGGTGAAAATATTTGCCAAAATACCGAAATGGTGGAGAGAATATGGCGACAAGTTTCGAAATATTTTTTTCGGTTGGCGTTGTTGTTGATGTACTTTGAATGATGACGTCGATGTATATCGGAGCGGTGAAATTCAAATGAGCATTGCGCTTTTCATGTTTTTCCGACGCTTTGCTGTTTACTCATGGGGGAGTTGAAAAATTGCCAGATGAAGGGTAACGTTCGTATGATAGAATTTTAAGGTGCGAAGGGGCTGCAGGGCGGTTCCAGGGAGAATAAGACTGCGAGTTGCTGTGATTTTGCCGCATTATTGATGTTCAAATAAGTGGGATGAAATCGAGTTATACGATTTACCATGACTTTCCTTCTGGAAATGTATTCAACGGAAATTTTAAAGGTTAAGCTGAGCGATATGATATCTTGAAATGGTAAGCAGCTGTGTACCGCTCTGATATGTTAAAGTACGACGAGGGAATCAGTCTTGATAGGGCTAAACTGTTTGTTTTTATCGTAAATTCATTCGAATGGTTCTTTAAATATAATTCATGTTTACTCATTAGTGTTAATTAGTATAATCCCATTTTATTCAGAAAAAATATCAAGTCGAGGAAAAACTAGAATTATTTCGAGTCAATTTCACCTAAAGAAATCGGACAAAAATGTGCGTTGTAAGCTCAGGAATCACCCTTTCTACAATGTCTAGTAGTAACCTAGTACGCGTATAATAGGTTTAGATTTATGGGGGCTCGGAAGTATATTGAAGGAGGTGGCGATGAACCCTGCATTTTCAACTCATACTCATGTATATCAGCATTTTGTAATGTATATCCCATAACTCGTTCAGGAGTAGGATCTGATGTTGAACATGAGGGTCCACGTTCTTCAATATCCACATCCATATGATCTGTTCGATTTTTTTAGTGCACAATTTTTACACAGAAATGTAAAAATTTCTGTTTTTGCATTTGCTTGCAATATTGCCGCTAGTCAAATGCCTTGTTTTATACGTGGATCAATTAGAGAGTGGCAATCGACAACTGTAGGGTTGTGGCATAAGCACATCTCCTGTTAACAGACTCACACAACCGACTTTTCAGTAGTTTTATATCCCCAGAGTCCTCATCCCTCTGAGCAAGATTTGAATTACACATCGCAATCAACAGTATGATTAAAGATATCGATGAAAAATCGCTACAAATATCAATTGAGTCGCTCAGAAGCCAAAACGGCTAAGTCCATGGGCGGGCATGGGCATCGACTTAACCGCATTGGCTTCTGAGCGACTCAATTGCCACTTTTTTTGCGCGACAGCTCTCAGCTCTGATCAGGATCTCCCAGTTGTTGCGGCCTCTGCTAATAGGGTTCTCATCCATATTGTTCTGGGTCTTCCGACTCGACGGGTTCCTTGCGGATTCCAGTCAAGGGCCAGTTTGGCTAGATTCTCGTTTTCGCGTCACAAGGTGTGGCCAACCCAATTCCATTTCCTTCGCCTGATTTGATCGTACGGTTATACAAGTTTTTATTTGTACCCATTCTTGTGCAGCTAAAACTTCTATTCCACTGCGTTCCACCATTCTGCTGATTTATTGCTGATGTACTCAGTGTTTTCCACCTTTTTCATTTAGTGGCACACCCCTGACCAGCGGCTGATCTAGAATCTGAATAAGGTGGGTGTGGGGGGGGGGGGGTTGCATGGGAAAATGGGACTGATGAATTTTTTGCGAAAACCAATATCACGCCAACGCTGTGGTGGAGTCCGCGAAGGGGACTGCCTCCTTTTCATCCTATGAAAATACTGTAATATTTTCTGATTGAAAAAGTACAATCCAACGCTTTTTACACGACTGCCCAAAAAAAAGGAGTGTAATATGTTTAGGTTTGTTGTGTGTATGCACGTTGGTTTGTACCACCATCTTGATCACACAACTATCGTACAAATGTTACAGAATAACTAATTAAAACGATACCCCGACTACAAAAATACAGATTATACATATACGATAGTTGTGTGACACTTAACAAAATGACTATTTGAAGTTAATTTTTTCTACAGTAGTTAGACAATATCTTATATATTTATTATACACACATTGACTATACTAAGAGAAAAATGTCTTCTATATCTTGTTTCTGTCCTACATTAGTACTTAAAACTTGTTTTTGACTTTTTACCCGGCAATTACACGAGTCAGTTCTGCTGACTGCCAGTACTGACTCTGTTTGTCAAATCCACTGACTCTGCCTTGATTACGTTCGGTCAACTGATAAGTTAGTTCATTTCAAAAATGTCGTCGACCAGTGCACATGCTTCCTTGACAGCATTATTATTAACACAAATTATTGAAGACATGAAAAGGGAAGAGAAAAGGAAGTCTATAAAAAGAAAATATTGGGTCAATCCTTTGTTAAATCCCATAAACAAGGATTTTCCTCGTACTTTTCAATTAGGTTGATGATTTGCAAACGATTAAATTTTTTTCTGCCATTTTTTCCTAAATAACCGAATTTTGAGATTTTTTAATTACTTATTCTGAAGACATACGTATCGCATTCGTACTCCGCCATTTCAAAATAAGAATTTGGCATTTCCCTGACTAGTCAGCACTGACTCGAAAACTGTCTCGCCAGTGCTGACTTGTCAGTAAAAACGACGCGTCAGTGAGTATTTACACGAGTCAGTGTCAGCGCCAGTGTCAGTAGAAGTTTTTTAATTTTTTAATTATTTTGTTTTTTTACTTATTACCAGAGGAGGTTTTAAAGCCTTTTTGAAGAAGTTTACTTCCTTTTTTTATGTGAAAGACGAGCTCAGGGAAAGCCCTTTGTACTGTCGACAATCTATTTTTTTCATATAGAGTGCAATGCCGAACAGCAAGCTCTAGTCGAAAGATAAGGGGAGAGAGAGAAGTGAAGGTAGGAACTGCCACAACCAAGCCGCGATATTTTTAGTCCACCTACTCGCGACTCGTGCATCGGGGCATCGAGAAACAACTCTCTGGAGTGTTATGCCTCCTGAAATGAGTTGAATCCCATCAATCAACCGATGAGATGCGCTGGTGGAGCGAGGAAGGGCCAGCGGAAGGCTATGACAGGAGGAATCAGGAATGTAAAGAGGGAAGAAGAAAGAAGGAAAGTTATGTAGGTGGGAAAGTTGGGAAGCGAACGACCGTGCTGCTGCCGGGATTCGAACCCGGTACCTCTGGGATGGTAGCCAGGCGCTTTATTCCCTAGACTACCGAGGCCCCACTTGTATATTCCCGTGTTTTATTAAGTGCAAATTTTAATTCCTATTCACAATTCGTACCTCTACAGGATCTTACTTGGAGGATACTGGAAGCTGCCCTTCTATCTATCAGTATATGGTCTAGTTGATTGCAGTATCTTTCGCTAGGAAAATGCCATGTGTGCTTGTAAATGTCCTTTCTTTGGAAATATGTTAAACTGACGGTCATATTTTGGTTCATTGCAAATTCGATAGCACGTTGTCCGCTATTGTTTGATGACTTGATTTTCCTATCCGATGCCGGTCCGTCCGTGCCAGTTTTCTCTTCCAATTTTGGAGTTCAGGTCAATCTACTAAAGGGTTAATAAATGTTAATTTTAAAATTGTTGATAATTAATTTACTAAGTTAATCAAGGGAAGATCTATGAACGCTCTAATCAAGCATTGGCTCTCTAATATCTCTTTTAAACAGTAATTACGCTATCCACAGATTGTTTCTTAATGACCTTCTGATCGCATACATTTCGGAATTGATATCGAAATTCATAAAATAAAATATTGAATCTAAAATCAATAACAGTATAAATTCAACATTTTATGCAAAGCAATATATACTTTAACTGCGACCCGTCACACTCGCCGAAAATCTCAAGCATTTATGTTTCGAAATAAACTCTACAATTCACCAGTAGCACAGCGCAGCGTAATCTCACCTCCTGACAACAGCAATTTTGGCAGCAAATTTCATAGCACAATGAAATATTGCGAAACCCAACAAAATCCGAAAAGGGACGACCAATAAAAAACCTTTTCTCAGACACTTTACTGCAATCGAAATTCACGAGGTTTATTGCACGAAATTCTTGTGGCAAGAAAGTAAAAATCAATTAAGACAACGCCATAAATTCTTGAGCAGTTTTGCAGCTAGTTAAAAAGTGTTCGTTTTGCAGAAACATTTTTTAGCGCCAACTTTATATGGAGGTTTTTGAATTTTTTATTGAAAATTTACATGTTTTCACACCATTAATGGCGTGAAAATTTATGCTAGAAAGTTGGAGAATTACGAGTTTCTTGAAAAGGAAAAACGACGATGTGAGGCAGTTTCAGAAAAGTTTCGCTTAATAAATAAATCAGTTCAGATTAATGCCACTCAAAGTAGAAAATGGTGGGTTAAGGCTGATGAAAAAATAATTAGGAGACAACCGCCATAGAATGACATTGAAAAAGACTTGAAACAAACATGAGTTTGCTAAATTAAACTATCGACGATGCAAGTTCTTTTTTTTTATTGAAATCTTTTCTGTAATATTAACATTTTGTAGCAAACATGGCTTTTAAACTGATTTGAGATTAACTTGAAGTTAATTCATTTCAAGCGATAACAAAATGCAATTTTTGTTTGATTAGTTACGTGTCGAAGCTGTTGGCTGCTGTTTCATAATTCTTGGCTCCTGCTTGAAGGCTCATCCATATTTATAAAGCTCCAAGTCAACAATTCTGCACTGTTCCGTTGGTGCCATTCTTTGTCAGGTATGCCTCAAACGTGTAGTGTTTAAAGAGAAACCCCTGAGGGGCTTGCAGCAAACATTGCAGCTATTCCTCATTTTGCTCAGCAAGAGGCCAAACATAGCATGATGGAAGGAAATTAAAAATAAAACTTGCAATTAAAACGCAATCAAATATGAAACCCTTGCTAGGAAATCTACCTGAAAATCGAAGTATGTTCCAATAGAGAAAAAAGGAGTGCAACGTTGAACTGAATACTGCTGCGGAATTTTTATAGGGATTAATAAATAAAAGTTATATTCTTGGTAAAGAATAAAAGTTTAGCGTTTACGTTAGGTTAGTGGTGTGGGCCTGCCTTCACTGTGACCGGAAGCCCAATTAGCGCTGTGTTCATGGCCAGGATCGTGCAGGCGGCCAAAATAAAAGGCGGCTAAATCGTCAAGGAAAGTACGTCGAATACGGATATGTATACTACTCTGTAAAAAAATATGTAAATTCAGAGTGCAAATGTATATAGTAAAATTACAAATCGCAGTATGAAATACTAATTTACTACACAATTATTGTAATTTTACTATAAATTTTGTAACTTCACATAATGAAATTGTGAATCTCCAATACTGATTAACGTAAATGTTGATTACATGAATGTGAGTCCAGTGGCGTGGCGTCTTTGGAAGCAAGGGATGCATCCCTTACAATTTCTTAAGAAATAAAAATAAAAATTCAAATTTTGGCAATAATTATTCTTTTCTTTTACAAAACTTTTCTTTTTTATTTTATCAGTCTGAGATTAACTTTATATTATTGCTCCTTTTTCTAGCCTCCACTGTTAAGATATAAAATCATTCTCTCCAAATGAAAGCAATAGTTTTGAATTTGTATAATAGGCGCGTTTCATTTTCATTGGAGTACGTACTCCGGAGTAGTTCAGCGCACATTCAGCTGTGGCAGCATCTACTCCGATGTGCGCCCAACTACGCTGGCGTAAGTATTCCAATGAAAATGAAACGCGCCTATACTCGTTTGAAATTAATGACTTAATTGAATATGCAATTTCGAAAAGGTCACATCTCGCATATAAAAATATGGGAGATGTGCCCTTTTCGAAATTGCATATTCAATTGTAGAAAATAGTAAAAAGCAGTATTAATTGATTAATTAATTAAAATAAATAAAAAATTGTTTTGCCTGCAATTTGGTTGGTGCGATTTGTTTTGTGAGTTAAAAATAGTGCAAGTAGTTTTAAAAAGTAAGTTTGAAAAGAAAATTGGAGATATTGAAAGATATTTATATATTATTTATGTTAGTTTTTTTTAATTTGTTTTTGCTTTATTAAATATCATGGGTGATGTTGATGGTAAGCATTTTTGCATAATGGACGATTTTTTGCAGCAATCCTTTGGCTCGCGTTCATTTACGGAAAGTAAATCCATAATTGAAAATGGTAGACCGAAACCAATATTACATATTTTAAGTGAAAATAAAACTTGCATTAGGTATTTGTCTATTAAATTATTATTATTGGCTTTTACCGGTTGTCAAGATTAACAAAATTTTTTTTGTTGGCCTTGCATTTTATTTTCAACTGAAAATGCCGTTGATAGGCATGTCCAAAAATCCTCCGAGCATTTAAAATCGGTTTTTGCTCTTTCTCAATTCGGTACAGGCCAAAGGATTGAAAATCTAGTAGACACTCATTATAAATCCTCAATTATGAGAACAATGAGTTATTTAAAAAGAACCGGGAAATTATTAAAATTTTTACATATGTTCTTTGCATGTCAGGAGGTTCAAGATTCTATTAATCGGGAAGGTCATGTTGAATTAATTTCACTTTTGGCCAAACATAATCCAGAACTTAAAAATCAGCTTCAGTATTTTCTGGATTATCAAACAATATTCAAAATGATTTAATAATGGCTATTTCCTGCACTCTTATTAAAAATTAAAGTTACTTCTGAAACCCACAATTCTGAGTTTGTCGCAATTATTTGTGATGAAACCTCGGATATTTCCTGTAGATCTATGTTGTCAACCACTCTGAGATACATTTCTTCTTCGGGCAATACCAAAGGAATATTCATTAGTTTTAAAAATATTTCCGATGATGAAAGAGCAGTTCGTTTGCATGAACATATAGTTCATGTTATAGAGAATTTCGCATGTGGTTCCAATTTACAATTACTATGACGGAGCTTCAGTTATGGTGGGTGAAGTTAGCGGCCTTCAAACCCGGGTTAAAGAAACTTCCAAATGCTCTTTTTGTATAGTGATTTGCTCATCGCTTAAATATTGTTTTATAGAAATCATGTGACAAGATTCGTGAGTGCCGAATTTTCTTTCAGTCAATCGCAGGTTCCTCAAATAGCTTTAGTCACTCAACTAAACGAAGCACTGTCCTCGACTTGTTTTTAAAGCAAAAACTTCCAAAAGTAGCTCACACTCTCTGGAATTTCAATGGAAGATTTTATCTTTCATGATAATATAGATAATCTTAATATTCGTTTTGAATATATAACGTGCATCCGCGAAACGGAGTTTGTCCACACCAATTTTGCCAGATTGCATCCCCTACAATTCAAAGCACTCCACGCCACTGAATGTGACCTATATTTTACACAATGTTGTGTATCTTTCTAAATCGTTTATGTAGGAAAATTACAATATTTCTTAGTGTATTTATCAATGTTATGTGCTAAAAAATCTTTATACTTTATACACTTTATACTGAGGCGTAATTTTAGAATATAAATTTTCAGTAAAATTACAAATTGGTTATTGGAATGTAAGGTTTAAATTTTTCCTGTCATTTATATAATTCACAGGCAACAATGGAATACTAAGCATATATACCCAATTGTTTTTAAGTTAAGGCTAGACCTTTGACTTTGATCAGGGTCTGGGCATTTCTTTTAACGACCAAGATAGATAGACCTTGCCTCAGATACATGCTTAGGTCCACAATGAAAGCTTCAAGCTGCAAGCTTCAAGCTCCAAAATTAGGATAACAGGGTTTATGTACAACGATTCACATTCACAGTGCAGTGCTCAAATGAAGCAAAACGCAGCTGAAGCTTGAAGCCTTAAGGTGAAACTCCAATGTAGGCTTGGCTTGCTTTAGTGCTTTGCTTTGCTTTGACATATCTAATAAACCATGCTTTGTTATGGGAAAAAACCAAATAACAAAGCGGCAAAGCTAAAGCAAAGCTCGAAAGGCCCAATGTTCAATTTTTTGATGCTTTGTATGCTTTCGCGTTCGTTTAATATTTATTTTGCTTAGAGAAATAAATGTATGTAGAGGTTTGAGAAAATTTATTTCATAAAGAAATTATTTTTTTGGGAATAACATTAACTATAAATATTTAAGAGTTGAAAATTAATCTCAGACAACTATTTCTATATCGAATTTTAACAAATTTCTCGTAAATGTTTGAACAGTTAATGCCATAAACCATTTGTGCTTCTTTATCACTCTACACAATAATAGATATTTACATTCGATCCTTTGTTCTTTTTATGAAACAATAATATCCTTTCCAAAGGAAAAATCCCGCAAAATGCGTACCTCTTACCTCTTTCGTGTACTATTTCTATTTCCTGTGCTCATGAAAAGCAAAACTGTAAAGTAGCTAAAGCAAAGCGTGTATTTGGGTTTGTTTTGCTTTGGCACGTGGTACCTGAAAAGCTCACCAAGTTCAAGCAAACCAAGCCTACATTGGGGTTTCACCTTTAGTTTGAAGCTTGCAGCTTGAAGCTTGCCTTGCGAATCGGTCCTTAACAAGGCATGGTGAGCAAAATGCTATTTTTATGTATAGGGAGAGGGCATACACAAAAGTTTTGGAAATTTACAAAACTATGAAGTGAAAGCTCCAATACAGATTGTTTTTTTACATCCCAGAGATATTGTGCATTTACTACACAGTTGGTAAAAATACGTAAAGTAGATTAGGAATATTCTATATTGCAAATTTACAAAACTGCTTGTGAGTAAAACTTCCAGTATTTTTTTTGTAAAACTACCACAGAAATTTTTTACAGTGTATCTATAATATATTAAACTTTATTTTTTTGTGTTTGCGAAGTTTTCAGGGTCGACAGTTCCTCCGTTTGTAAAATAGTACCGTGCCCCAGAAGATGACAGGATAGTAAACTGTTGGTGCACCACTGCCTCGACGCCCTATGTTGCTTTGGAACGTTCGGTGAACATCCTGCCTATTCCCTGAAGTTTCGGCGAAGTATACACTGCAAATCCAAGTGTTTAGCAAGGGTTTAGAAATAAAACACTCTAGTGTTTTATTTCTAAACGATAAAGTATTTAATGGTGGGAAGTGCTTACTTTTAAAACAGAAAAAGGGTGTAATGCACAAAATCTAAACGCTAAAGTGTTTGATACTTAAACACTTAAAGCGTTTAACAGAAATTGAACGCGTAAGGTGTTTACCAAAAAATTCTAACCTAAGCACAAATGTTTGAAAGTAAAACACTTATTCGCCAATTAAACACTTGGGAAGGTAAACACTTAGTTATGATAAAACACTTATGGGGAACTAAACGCTCTAGCTTTATTTTTAAACGGTAAAGTGTTTAGGGGTGGGAAGTGTCTCTAATACTGGGTGATCGATTTAGAGGTACCTACTTTTTACAGAAATAAAAAAAATAAAAACATTTAATTTTATAGGCTAATTTTTATCATACAAAAGAACTAGAATTTTAAGAAACAAAAAAGTTATTGAATTTTGCATCTAGGCTTTATAAAAAACCAAAAAAAATCACTCAATTAACAATACTTACACTCTAATGCTTGAAAATAAGCTTCTATTGAACTTAAAAATTTTTTGAATTTATCACATGAAATGAATAGATTTCAAAATGATACAGTCCAAATTATAGTTCAAAATATGCATTTGTTAATTAACAATTAGCCAAAATAAAAAAGTTAAATATTTCGAGCTCACGTTAACAAAAATTAACTTTCTTTTTTTAAATTAAATATCCCAAAACTCTCTACGAGATCTGATAAAAAAATTTAATTTGTTTTTTTTTTAAAATGGCCAAAAAATGCAATTGTTGTTATTTGAGTACTAAAAAGAAGTAAAAAAAGTAACCAAAATTACATTCAAAATTATTTTAGAATATACCTATTCTTAATTTTTTGGCCTTTTTTTATTTCATTTGTTATTTTCATTTATTTAACCTCGTTTATCCTGTATTTTTTTAATATGAAAATGAAACCATAAAGCAGCTTATATATTAAGAATTTAAAATTATTAGTGATACTGCAAATCTGAGGTTTTAGAAGTGTTTTATTTCAAAACCCTTAAAATGTTTTATTTTGACGTCACCCATTTGATTAACATTGTCGACACTTTGAAAACACTTAAATAGTAATCAAATTTGTGACGTCAAAATAAAACGTTTGAAGCGTTTTGAGATAAAGCACTTTCAAAAGCTGAGATTTGCTTTGTTAAGACGAAAAAAATATGAGCGACCCATATTTCACGCAATTATGATAATGCCTGCCAAGGGTACCATTTAGCATATTCAGTAAAGCGCATCTCGTGCTATCACGAAGGTCAAGCAATATTGGAAGGGGTTTGTACTTAGTCGGAGGACCGTTGGGAAAAACCGCCACTCGGGTTGGATTTTTTTTGTTTTTTTTATTTATTTTCACTTTTTGCAATGATAGTGCTATCACGAAGGTCAAGCAATATTGGAAGGGGTTTGTACTTAGTCGGGGGACCGTTGGGAAAAACCGCCACTCGGGTTGGATTTTTTTTTTGTTTTTTTTTATTTATTTTCACTTTTTGCAATGATAGTGTTATGTTTTAATATGATATTGATTAGTAATTCTATCAACAAATTATTTATTATTCATAACCAAAAACACGCTACAAACGTTTACTAATTAAACACTTAAGTGTTTACTCATTAAACGCCGCTAAGTGCTTAAAATTTGTCTACAACCGTTTAAACGCTTTAAGTGTTTAGAAAATAAATACTTGAGTTTACAGTGTATCTTCATTAGAAGCTTTAGGAACTCCGCCTACGATTGTGCCCAAACTTCACCCCCTTTTTTTGTCAAGATTGGACTTGAGTGTTCTTTGGAGAGAATCGGCATAGTCTGGCAGAGCCTCCTAAGCTCTCGATAAAGTGGATTGTTGCCCTCAATATTACAAGTTGGACTTGCCTAGGGTGTCGTTTTTGATAATCGCGAGCAGTCTATCGCCTTCTCTCTCCACTCCTTGGACTACTGGAAATCGTCCAATCTGTTTGCGTTATACTTTTCAAAGTCATACTACTAACTAAAAACCTAGGTAAAAAAAACATTAGTCAAGGACGATCCTGAATTGTCAACTAGCGCTGTCTGGGCTTGCTTAAATTCTTAACAAATGCAATATAGTTTAAGATCCACAACTTGTCCATGAAAGAAAGTGATACTACTAACGGTAATATATTATTTCTTAAGAAAGAAACAATATTAAGAATTTGAAGAAGTGTGGATTTAAACAACCAATACAAGTTCAAATAATTAATTATTTTTGAAATTTTCATGGGACCTTATTACAAGACTTTTGTTTAACAATGTTCCATATATAGATCTAACAAGTTCATCCACCAATTAGACGCTGCAGTTTTTGATGAGCAACTATTTTGAAACATCACAATTTTACAAAAGTGATCTCCGAAAACAAGCAGGAGAGTGATCTCCACCATTTTTAACGTTCAACGAAGATTTGTTAAATTTATAATATTAAAAAAAACATTTATTAAAGTGTGTAAATTGTTTATTTTCTTTACTTTTCAATTTCAATGTAAACAAGCCTCCAACTGTGAATATAGAAGATTACTAGGAAATCTATCTGGTATGCAAACATCTAAGTCCACAGCTGCCCTTTTCTTCTGCAGAATGTACATTAGAAGCTCCTTCAATTTCAAATCAAGACCCTGAAAATCTTTGCCAAAATTCTTAACAAACCTGCAACCAAATTCATAGGTGTTAAATCTTAAGCAATTTTCTATTCTCTCAATCTTAAACGCTAGACTTTTTATGATATAAATAAATTCCTGCTTAGCCACCGCGAATATATCGTAAAATGACGGCATCACGTCCTGGATGCATCTAAAAAGTTTCTTAATCGATTCCAATTTAAATTTTGAAAAATTAACAGAACAAAATTGAAGAACTATCGAAGAAGAATTTTGAGGTAGACGGATATCCGCGAAATTTTGCTCTGCCGTTTTCACCTTAACATCCAAGTACGCTAAGCTGTCGTTCAGGTAGTTTCCAGTGTAATCAACGTATCCCACCAGGATTGAATTGAAGTATTCCAGATCATCAGCGTAGTCTAAGATTTCACTCTCAATGTGGCCATTCACAGCTCGGGAAGAAATGTTTCTCAAGTGATCCAAAATATTTGAACTTTTCGATTTGACACTTTCGAAGAATTCAAACGAGGCAATGTTGAGCATGGCGGCGCCTCTTGAAGTCTCCTCAACATATCGAGTCAATACTTGGGTGACATTTCGTTTTTCTGTCAAGCTATTGATGACGTTAATCAATATATTATCGAACACCTTGTGGCTTTCATCTTTTAGTTTATCGACATTCTCAGAGAGTAGGAAAAAATCCGTATAATCGACACCTTTCACTGATATAACCGAACAGAATAGAACAGCGACAAAAAGGCCCACACTTGCCATTGGAACGAACTTTGCGAAACTGATTCAAGACGCCGAAATTATTTATAGGCTGCGTCGCGGCGTTTTGTTTGGAATTTTTGGATTCTCGTTTTATTTTGAAAATGCTTGAAAGTGTAAACATTATGAGTGTAAAAGAAATTTAATTCTGTCAAAATCAACAAACATGCGGTAATGAGGTGAAATTTCTCTGGAGTCATATTTTTTTTAAGACCGAAATAAATTAATTTTACGTAAAATGGAATTTAAGAATGTTATTTCCTGCTTTATTTTACATTTTTCATAACTTCTTCGTAAATTAGTGCAATACTGCATTCTTGAAGGTACGAAAAAATTGTCGATCCGTTGAACAAAAGTTACCAGTTTAGTCCTAGTTTTTTAAAGCATTTATTAAGGGGCCCCTAGACTATCAATGATATTGTGCAATATTTAGATTTACTCAATATTATTGACGGTCTGTGGGTGATATTGAAAGATTGTACAATATATTGAGCGGATCAAAATGGATTTGTTATTTTTTGTGCAATATAACAGTGCTGCAGTCTGTAGTTAATATTGCGCACTATTTCTCATTTTTAATTAGATGTCGGCGCGTAAACATCGTTGTTCGATATATAAAAAAATCGAACTCGTATTGTTATGGCAAGAATTAAAACATCTAAATTAAAATTCTTGAATTAAAACTTTTGAATTGAAATTATGTAACTAATTTATATTGTTGAATTTAAATTATGTACATAACTTTAATTTGTAAATTTTTCTTCTTTAATAAGAATTAGATTTATTGCACAATTATATTGATAGTCTGGGGCGAAGAAGGAAACCTTCAATATTTTGCTCAATATTATTTACACTTTACCACTTTAGATTTATGGGGGCCTAGCCTATCAATAATATTGTGCAATATTCTAATTTGAGTAATATTATTGCCGGTTTGTGGGTGATATTGAAAGATTGTCTGGGGCAAAGAAGAAAACCGTCAATATTTTGCTCAATATTATTGCACAATATTTTGAGATGGCCCTAACTATCCTAATATGAATTTAACTAAATGCTTAAAGTTCATTCCAATCTATCTAACTTACTTGCCCTCAGTAGACACTCTAAATTAGTTATAGCTTAATTTAGCCAGTGGTGGATCGTTTCAAGGGGGAAGTGAGAAAAAAAGTGTTACACGCTTAGACTTTCATATAAATTAAAAATTCGTGACTTGTATACGTCATCAGACGTTCATTAAAGTCCTTTCTTTGTTGGACTTAGGTGAATGCTATTCAGCTCTCCAATTTTCGGTCGAATGCTTCGCGAGTTTAAAAGACAGGTTTTGAAACCTGAATATTTCGAGCTAAAAATTTTGACTAGCGTTCTCACCTTGTCCTCGAAACTAAAACTGGATGGCATTTAAAAAGAATAACAACACGAAACAATGAACATTGACAAGAAACGAAGGTCGGCAGCGAAAAAGGACGAAAATTTAACCGTGTAAAAGCATGAATACATAACGAACAGTGTAACTAGAAAATTGATAGACTACAGTAAAAATTAAACCAATATAAAAATATTTAAAGCTAAAAAAAAACAATAAATAAATAAATATGCTATAAACACCCTCCAACTTTAGACGCTTGATGGTAGGACGCATCGTGTAGCCGATTTTCGAATTACGAGTGTCCAATGTCAAGTGTCCAACGTTCGTATTTGGATCGGGCTGATGTCGGTATTGACTCAGTCGTTGGAAGCCAACATTCGAATGAAACGTTCACCGCATCCTGCAGAGCCGGCTTTAGCGGGAGACAGCCTAGTAGGAATGTTATGACTCCTCCAGACACAAGTGAATCCTGCGAACTAGCCAGGCTGTGACGCAAGCAGTACCAGACTACTAGGTAAACACGGAAGTACACCGTCCGCTAGGTGAAGACCCCACCTAAGCGGAATTTCGGTACCCTAACATTATTAAGGCCGATTCACACACATCAGTCACGTCACGTCTCAGTTACGTCAGTTCCGAGAAATCTGATCAAATGAGGCGATGAGCTTGACTTGACTGATTCGGAACGGCGGCGGCTCAGTGTAGACAGTGTCATAAACTTTCAAAGAAAGCATATTTTTTGTGATTGCGCTTCTCGGAACTGACGTAACTGAGACGTCACGTGACTGGTGTGTGTGTGTGTGAATCGGCCTTTAACCGGTTAAGCCGGCTTTTTGTGCCCAATTGAACTCAAGCAATTAAGTTAGCTGCTTACATACTTTAAGGTTATAACCGAATCGGTTGTACGGTTTTGTAACAAGCTTCGAAAAAACTCACTGAGCAAAATGTTTTGCGATGTGTTGATATTCAGTGCAGTGGTGTAGTATCCGTGAAAGAGAGTGGTGCTCAAAGAATTAATAATAATTTATGTTGCTTCTTTGGTGTTAAAATGCGCTTAATTTTAGAAGTACAAAAAATCCATTATTTCTTAAACCTTCATAAATGCACTGGAATTATCCACGTGATGGCCTTAGTCTATTTAATGGGTGGACTGAAAATCCACACCGCAATTATTTTCCTCTTTCTTTTTCATATTCCATTAAAAGCAACATAATTATAAGTTCTAAATGACTCCGAGACATTATGTTTACACCTTCAAAATTAATCAAACGATACCACTGACTTGCAACATACACTGCTCGGGAAAACCTTGTCGTATGTCGTGTAATCACGGCGACGCACGGGAAAAATCGGAGGGGGTTAGCCATACGGGAAAAACCTAATCGTATGTCGCTACGGCTACCGAGTTACTCTATTTAGAAGATAGATGTAGGTTCCAAGAATAAGAAAAATCTCAATCTTCGTTTTTTTTAGTATTTTGCGGTTTACAATGTTTTTTTTCTTGTGAATTATTTTATATTTATGGTGGCTCCACACGACACAGGCTTTTTTCCATCGTGCTTTCGTGTCGGCTTCAGTACAGACTGTGAATTTTGAATGAAACGGCCGAAGGAATGTCGACGGAATGTTTGGGCGCACTTTCTCCCGCGGCTTATAGTGGAACTACATGGGGACGCGACGTTACGCTACGCGAAGTTAGTAATGTCAAAAAAACATTGAAATTTATGAAAATCTATTATGGTGAGTACAATGTAACGCGACGCGACGCAACGCCAACCTTTCGACGCGAAAAGTTGACCAACTTTGAACTTTTTGCGCTTTCGACGCGAAAATAAAACGTCAAAAAAATAACTTTATTGTTGGAAAGAATTGAATTGAGAAAAGTAAATAAATTTCCGTTAATATCTCAGAACCAATTCACCTGCCGGACCCACCAGCGCCTTATATTACGCTTGTATAATTTTTCATATTGTTTATAGAATATGAATAACATTGTAAATAACATGAATTGTTCCATGACTTCATTTTCATGAATACAAAATCCTTTATTCCAATAATAACAATATAATATACATGTTTTTACTGTTAAAACAAATTTTAACGCCAAAAAATCCCGCTTCATTGTTTTTGGTTGAAAAAATTCGGCGTCTCGTCTCGTCGCGTCCCTATGGCCCTTCGCAGACTTGTCCATAATTTCAAATCGGTTTTAATATGAGTTCAATAGTACACTCGGAACTCACTTTTCTCCATCATTTTCGTGTAACGATTGTAATGCCTATGGAGTAGTGTGGGGTGCAAGCACAGCGAAGCAGCTTTGCCGAGAACGAAAACATGCTTGTGTTGGGTGTAATGGACGGTGAAACCAGAAAATGTTTGGGTGAACAAATGATTGAAAATTATGGAAGAAAAACTGTCTTCCCTGCGACCTCTTGCCTATAAAACCGGTTTTTGTTTTGATGTTATGGACAAGTGTGCGGAAGGCCTATGTACATACTTCCACTATTAAGCCGGTTCTACACGATGCGGTGTACGTTTGATTCGAATGTTGGTTTCCAACGTTGGAGTGATGCCCATCACAGCTGGAACATGTCCCAGCTCAACCGTTGCAAGCTTGACATTGGACGCTTGTAGCTCTAGCATCTGCCATACGATACGTCTTACCATCAAGCGTCCAACGTTGGAGCGAGTTGATAGCACCGTTTAGAACCGGCTATAGCAGCAGCTTTGCTTTGTTTCACAGATAAAATTCAATTAGAAAAAAGTTCGCGCGAACAAAGTTTATGTTGTGTGGACGGCCCATTAGGGGTACTACAATTTTTAACTATACACCGAATACTATATAAGATAACATCTATCGCAATAGAAAATTTTGATCGTTCAATATTTTTCTCAAACGATTTGAAATATTTAACAAAGGAAACCCTTCTCCAATATTAACAACTACATCACTTGTGTAGCTCTTAAATGCCCCACATCTATTTCCGTAATTAAACTCCATCCACCGACATACATACCTCTGTTATAACAAACAGCACATTACCACGTTAACCATCCTTTTGTGTTTATATATGGCTGTGTTTAAGGCAAAACCTTTAATTAATGCATCAACAAATGAGCTTTGGTTTTCTTATGTGGCGATGAGAGATTTCTCGTATAATTACAAGGTAATCAGCGACCTGAATATAATTTGAATCTGATTACTACACATCAATCTTAATACTCCATTTCAGACTAGAATGCATTTCAAAGCCTCTTTAAAAATTACATTAAAGATTAGTTTAAACTTATTTTATTGATTGAATAGACACTATCTTATTACTTGTTTAACGATATATAAAAAATTTAATATTTGTTTCTTTCTGGTTTTACCTTGTTGAGAACCTCATATAGCAGTAATTATTTACTGACTTAGTCAGTCAAATTTTTGATCTTAATATCAAATAAAATAATACACATTTACCTATAAGATGAATCTAATTTTGTTACTTTACGATAATTAGTCTAGGAGTAATTGAAGTTTAAGTAAAATTTAAAAAAATAAATTTTTGTTTTCGTAAACACCCTGTATTTTAGTGGATGGTGGGGATAGCCCTCCTCTCTAGAACAATTTTTTTCTACAAACACATCCAGGAATTACCCCTGAAAATATTAGCCGCTTAAGCTGCTGACAGAAACAGGGGCAAACGCCGTGCGGGCAATGACAGAGAGAATAGAAGTAGTGTATTCAAATGCGCACTAACGAAATGCTGATTTACGCTACGCACACACCGCGCAAGTTGCTTTACTTTCTACTTTCTGCGCGTTGCCGCCGCGTGTGTCAAGCAGGGCTGCCGAAGGTACTCCGATCGGAGTATTTGTGCTCCTCTCGAGCCGTCTATACTCCCATACTCCTCATAGCGAAATTTTACTCCCTTTAGTAAATTTTATTTCAATATTTCAAAACTTACCAAAAAAGGTAGATTTTTGGACCGTTATTACTTTTTTGTACTAGCGGATGAGTTTTGTGGTGGGATCTATCACTGCTTAAGTTTACTTTCAATTCAATTACCAATGTCAACGATTAGTGGTTTGATCTAGAGTTGGCAGTACATTTGTCCATTAAGCCCGGTATGCTAAGCTCAAGAAATTTCTTTTGCCTATTTTTTTTTAAATCCTATGCAAACAAAATTTTCGTTACCGTTATGCTAGAGAAAAGAAATTACACTAGAAATATCGCTTTTGTTAATGACGCGCAGATGTCGCTTTTGATAAAATTTTAGTTTTTACTCCAGAAATAACTGTCGATACATTTATTTCTTGGAGAAATTTTAATGGTTCATGAGTAGATGACATGTCAGGTGGGTTTTGAAATTAAAAGAAGCCTTCCGCAATGGTAAAAATGACATACTGTTGGGTTTTATTCATATTTTTTTAATTCTTTACTAATTAAAACAATTTAATTAATTCCAAACAATCATAAAACAATTTATATAATGTTTGCAATGAAAAAAAGTAAGAGTCAAAATTTCTGTACAGTTGTCATTTTTCCTTAGGGAAATAAATGCAAAAATTTTCTTGAGCAAATTTCTTGAGCCTAGCATATGGGGCTTTACACGATAGCAAATTTTACTGGGGCCTCAATTTTTTGAAACGTCCCGTTTCAAAAATAATGTTCTACTGGTATAGAAGCGTGTATCGAGATAAATGAGGTGAGGAGAGATTCCAAACTCGAACTGGAGAGTAGTGTTGAGCCGGACTTACACGAGGCGGTACATTTGTCCCGTACACGATGTAAATCGTACTGAGGCCTCAGTTTTTTTAAATGTCCCGGTTCAAAAATAATGTCCTACTGGTATATGAGCGTGTATCGAGATAAATGAAGCGCGGTCTGATGGTAAATTACTTAGTGGATATATATTTCTTCTTTCTTTTGCGGCAGTAAAATATCCAATTGGAACTGCGGCTAGGTGAGATTGTAAACACAAACCTGAGAGACATTTCTCACTTCTTTTGCGGCAGTAAAATATCCAATTTAAACAGCCGTGGTGAGATTGTAAATACGAACTGGATGGAGACACATTTTTTACATTTTTCGAGGGAGTGAGGCTTTTTTATGTCCTGAAGAGAAAATTCTTACATTTTTCGAGGGAGTGAGGTTTTGTCCTGAAGAGACGATTCTTACATTTTTCGAGTGAGTGAAGTTTTTTACTTTTTTACTTAATCTGCTTGTTTTTGTCATTTTGGCATTGCAATAGCACCTCACCTCATTTGATGTATGACATTGTACTGGCTCAAAAGAAAAAAGAGGCACCTCTTACAAACTCATTTTATAATCGTGTCCTACCCAATACTAGTTTGATCTAATCGGGAAAAGAGTAAGACGCGAACTAAGCTTTAGTTAGCTAAGTTAATGTAGTGTTTTTAATTGAGTTGAGATTCTTGAGAATTTTATAAACAGATGCTTCAATGTAAAATGTTTTCAGTACTCCCTTGAAGACTTAAATACTCCCCCGAAAAGACAAATTGTACTCCCCTCAGAAATAACAAAACGGCAGCACTGGTGTCAAGAGATGTTTGTGTTTTGAGTCGTGTTTTGGTGGTGGTGGGCATATGTTTGGAGTCGTGTGTTGGTGTTGGCTGTGATAGCAAATTTGTTGATTTTTATATTTTTTAATGAAAATCTTTATTTTTCCAAATTGGGGTAATTAAATTAGCACCTAAAAAAAAGACAAACCCTGTAGGATGTACCGGGCACAATGGAGCTCCTTGCTGGTGACAGCAAGGCTACTGCCATCGTGCTTGGGTAAACATAAAAAATTTAGAAGACTACATCCTCCCTAGTTTCCTAAATGTTTTTAGGGGATGCTAAACCGGCCACACGGTTTACGCTAGCTCGCCGGTGGGGGCGTGGGGTTGTGTGACCGGGACACTACACCTATGATTCACCACTTACCTATTGTTTAAAAGGGATATCTCTTCATGTCATTCTTTTCCTAGGTTAGCCAAAGCGATTCATCGCTGGACGTTTCCATCGACCTGGTGGACCTGTAAATGTTCAACGCGACTTTGAGAGGACCCTGGAGAGAAAGCACAACCCAACCATCCTGGACAATTTATCCCCTTAGGCTGACATGCCCAATAATACTAGAGGAGTTAAAGAAATTATCCACAACTATATTATTTAACAATTTACTAATCAATACAATATTAATCGAACAATACAATGACGGTAGGTTTACATTAATAGTATATGAAAACCAATCAACAAATACTCCTACCACATAGGTACTGTGGACACAGCCAACTATTACCACAAAATAACAAATAATACGTTGATACAACAACGGAAGGAAACAAATCAATCGTCGCGCTGGTACCAGTCGAGGATTATTTTCTTTCGTACAACACCAAACTAATCGATAAAATTTATAAATAAGGGCGTGTACCCAAAGTAAACTTGTAAATAAATTATATAAAAATGGTTACATATAAGACTATGGTAATTAGTGCATGAACGTATAAGTAATCGACAAATAGTGTACTGTATGTAAATAGTGGATATTACAATTCCCTTTTGCGTATTAACTAACCGGGGTATATGAGTAAAATATTTGGAGGGGAATATATTTTTAGTTAAATATGTGGATATACGTTAAATAATTCCTAAAGGTAATGTACAATACTCAAATCAAGACAAACGTCCTTACTAATTTAGTTGGTAATATTGTAGATATCTATTTGCTGTGATAAAATGCAATGTAATTATTAAAAAAAACTGGTTATGTCAGTTAACATAGGTGAAAATGTGTTTAGAGGTAAGCAATGTATATTGCCCAAGTGGATATATATGTATATATATATAATGTTATCAATAAAAACAAAGTGTCGATATATCTTTAAGAGGAATAATATAGTAATAATATAGTATAAGGTAAATTAAGGATAAAACAAATAAAACACCAACCAAAATGTAATATTTAGACGAAAGAAACCGTGTAAGATTCCTCCGTGGTCCACATATAAGTATCCTCACTTACTTAGCACAGATGATCATCCAATCCGGTGTAATAATAGATAAGCTTCTGAAAAATAGTTTCGAAGCATACGGCCCTTTTGGGGAACAAATGCGACCCAATTTTGCTGAAGGAAAGATCCAGTGTTCCTGCACAGGTATGCCGTCGTATGCCTCAATGGTTACACTTATTTCTTCCTCACTCTCCTTCCCGAATTTGATCCAGAGTTTTACAGAACAACACTATCAAGTTAATTTGACGAATGTCGCCAAGAATTTCACCAGCCTGGTAATAGCCGTCAAGTAATTATGGACAATATATATTGCCGGAATTCCGCTATGTTAAGCAGAAAAAATTTTCACAACACAAAATAAAAATGACATTTTAAGTCCTAAATAAACCAAAGTTTTTTAAAATGTGAAAAATTCAACAAGTTCCCTTTGTTAGCTCTCCGTCTTCGAACTGAACAAAAGTTCTAGGTCAATGGAGAAAAGGTCTGGAGCTTCCTGACGATCAGCTGTTGAAATTTGCCTGGAGCTCCTCCTACTGCAACTCATCCAAACAGCATCCGCTATTAATCACCAAGCTGCAATCGGGCTGAACTTCACTTAGCTGAACAACACAAGGTACTGGTGCTAATTTTGCGTTAGCGACTGCCTTAGCAATTAGAGGTTGCCCAATTAATCCCTTGCCAGATTGCTTCAATTCTAGATAGATTTGTCTTCTTCACTAACACACAGCGAGCGTAAGTTGATTCTATCTGTATTCTAACCACGGTATCATTCACGCGTCCGGCTTTCTCAAATGTTTTAACCCGAATATGAAGGTTAAAAATACTTCTAAAATTAATGCAGGAAAATAAGTTCTCCACCCGTGAACAGAACAAGTACGGACACGACAATTATTTCGACAAAAAAACTACGCCAGGCACCGTGGGCACAGCAGACTTTCTTCCCAATTCGAAAAAAAACTCACTCCTCTGGTCGCGACTGAATCCAGACTCCTGAAAAAAACTATTTTTTCCTATTCTCCGAAAAATTTTGTTTTTCTGACCTACGTGATGCAAAAATTTTCAAAGATTTAAGCTTCCCAAGTGATTACTAATACTTTTTGAATTTTCCGTGAGATGGGGGAATATTTTGTAAGGAGAATTCTTTTATGGGATTAACCGACCGTTACAAGGATAGAAAAATTATATGTAAATCATTCAGGTTTTTCAATTTTTTTTCCAATCACGTCCACTTGTCACTTTGATTTCGTTGTTGTGTTCAAAGTCGGAGCGCGCCGCCGACACCGCAACATCATGTCAGGGAAAAGTCGCCACACACCGCGAAGCCAATGTCCGCACGGCGTTTGCGCCTGATTCTGTCAGTAGCTTTATGCTATGGACACACATGTGGTTTCGATACCATGGTATCGATACCAAGCTTGTTTTATACTACATAGTATACTAACCCCTGACACATATCTTTTTGTGGTATACTTTTGACAGCTCTCAACTGACTGTTATTTGTAAAGCTTTTAAAAATGGAAAACGAATCAGTTTGTGCTCTTTTACGTCAATAAATATGCTTGAAATCGAAAGTAAAACTTTTCACTTAAAAAAATTTATTTTTTTTTTCAACAAAAACACAGCTAAATTTTTATTTACTCAAAAATTTAATTTTTAAAATGGAAAAATTAGGTGTTTTTATTTTCCGCTTGTATATAATGGCGTTGTTAGCAGTTAAAAGGCCTCTATACCAGGTTTGTGCATAAGGAAACCAAGAAAAATTGGCTCATTTCGATACCACGTCGAATGATAGTATACCAAGTTTTTGGAATGGTATTGACCTGGTATTAGGTGACACACATCTGGTATACTACGTGGTATTTGAATACTATGGTATCGAAACCACATGTGTGTCCATAGCATTAGGGAAACAAACGATTTATTGAACGTGATGACCTTTGCAAGTCGCGAATGAGTGCATTTGAGTATTTTAAATCTTTGAAACGGCGTTATTTCATTAATGGCAATTCGTATGGGAAAATATATAATCTTTTTTTGTAGATAATCGCTTAATCTACAAACTTTGTGAATACTATTTTATGATAAGACTTACCGTTTAATAGTGGAGTCGGACAAGCATCAAAATTGAGTGAAAAAGGAATTGTTTCCAGTCTCAAATTTTTTTTTTAATATGTTAGTTACATCGAATACTATACGAAATTGAAATTTTCTGCCTCTCGCAACCGCCGCTACGTAAATTATGGGCCATTTTGTGAAAAAAACTACCATTTTGGTCGTTCTTTCTAAATATAGATAAGAATTTCTCGGAATGTGTAGGCCCAAAAACAGCGAAAAAAATTGAGGCTATTTGTTATGATATGTATTGGCTCTCAGCGGTTACACAATTCAATTTTAATCTGCACACATAACCTCAAAAAAAATTAAAAACTGGGGAAACTGCTAAATTTTGGTTTTTTAGTTCTAACTTCGGATGTTTTAAGTAAAATTTGGTGAAATTTTTAGAACTTATACTTTAGAACGTGAAGAATGCCTGGTTAAAATTTCAACTCAAAATATCTAATACAAGACTCAAAAATTAACCTCAAATTTTAAAATTGATTGGCCAATAACTTTTGTGCATCACTTCGAATGAGTTTCCTTTTTATTTGAAATGTAGGTTTTTTAAGCAGTTTATGATGGTGAACAAGAAAAAATTTTAATAGAATCGAAAATCGGGAATTTTTGTATTTTTTCGTCAATTTTGCTAGAAAAATTCCACTTTTTTTTGATAAAACTCTTTTTTTTGTATTAGTAATTCATCTTTAATATATGACAAAAAAAATTTAGTTTTATCAAAAAAAAGTGGAATTTTTCTAGCAAAATTGACGAAAAAATATAAAAATTCACGATTTTCGATTCGATTTTTTCCACTTTTTTCAAGTTTAAAAATTTTTTTTTGTTCACCATCATAAAGTGCATAAAAAACCTACACTTGAAATAAAAAGGAATCTCATACGATGCGATGCAAAAATTTTTGAGTCTTGTATTAGATATTTTGACTTGAAATTTTAACCAGGCATTGCTCACGTTCTAAAGTATAAGTTCTAAAAATTTCATCAAATTTCACTTAAAACATCCGAAGTTAGAACTAAAAAACCAAAATTTAGCAGTTTCCCCAGTTTTTAATTTTTTTTGAGGTTATGTGTGCAGATTAAAATTGAATTTTGTAAGCGATGATAGGTAATATCATTATGAACACCCTTAATTTTTTTCGCTTTCTTTGGACCTACACATACCGAGAAATTCTCATATATATTTAGAAAGAACGACCAAAATGGTAGTTTTTTTACAAAATGGCCCATAATTTACGTAGCGGCGGTTGCGAGAGGCAGAAAATTTCCATTTCGTATAGTATTCGATGTCACTAACATATTAAAAAAAAATTGAGACTGGAAACAATTCCTTACGTTTTGCTTGTCCGACTCCACGAGAGATTTGCAAAAAATTCGACATTGGACTCGATGATAAAATTGTCAGCAGGAAAAGGGGTTCTACCTCTGAGCTCTTGTGTTTCTCATAATAAAAATAAGGCTGCGCGCCTCCATCTCCGCAAATAAAATATTCTCGTCAAAATATCCGTTGACACAAAAAACAGTGATTCTGAACACATACATAGTTACTAAGTTTATGACTCTGGCAACTTTGTTTCCAAAACGATTGAATAGAAAAAAATTTTAATTGAATTTTAAACATATTTTGTTTTTTTTTTCAGGTATGAATTTTCTGCAATCCTAGTGCAGTGCATATCCTTGTAAGTAAAAATTAAGGAATATTTAAAAATCAAATTCTTGCAACAAATAAAAGACGTTATAGCTTTTATATTTCAAATATATTTTGCGATTGCTTTATCATGAAATTGAAAAATCACTCTAAATTTATTGCACGGTGTAACTGTATGACTACTAAATAACAAAATATGCATGTACAATAAACCCGTCCTGACTTCAAGTATTCTTGAGTCAAGCAAATCACAAATTTTTTTTTATTGACTTAAAAAAGCTCATGTAAACGCTACTTGAATACTTGAAATTTTGCGCTGTGTATTTTTTCTTAAAACAAGAAGAAGATAAAAACTGTAGTGAGAGTTATTTATATTATAATATGGAGTTATGCCGGATTCATCGTTGCGGATGAGTCGCGCCGCACAAATTTCCCAAAAAGAGAATCGGCTGAACTACGATTCATTGTTACGGATAAAGTGTGCCGCGGATTTTGGATAATTTGACAAAATTTGTATAAGTTGTCAAAGTTTTGTTAGCAAAATCAATGTTGCTTGCAGTTGTGTATATAAATTTTAATTATTTTCCAAATAAATACAAACTAGAAAATATTACCTACCTTTTCCCCATATATTTTCCATTTTTTTTCTATACAAATTTTTTATACAAGCATTAAATCGCATTCATTGACATAAAACATATGATTTTCTCGACAATTTTAAAAAAACCGCCGCACAAAAGTTGAAGTTGGTTCAACTTTTTTTCAGAGAGGAAATAAAATCCCAAAAATATCCCAAAATTGAGAAAAGCTCAATTTTTCATACAAAAAGTATGCGCGCGCATAAGTGCGGCACAACTCATCCGCAACGATGAATCCGGCATTAGTTTCTGTAATAGGAATAGGAAAAGTCAAATGTCAGCTCAAGAAAATTTCAAGATATTTTGAAGTCAAGTAAGTGAACCGAAAACGCAACTTGTGTTTCAAATAATTTTCAAGCCAAGAACTCAAGTAAATCATGTATACGTAATATATGCGTTATGAGGTCAGAATAGTGTTGGGTAGAACATAATTATAAAAAGAGTTGGTAATGGGTGCTTCTACCAGGCGGGCAAGTTCACTGAGACAGCACTGCACAATCTGGTGCTCAAACTGGAATGCGCAGCATTAAACAAAGGAGTTGCGTTGGCGGCCGTCGTCGATATCGAGGGAGCCTTCGACAATACATTTGTTGATAATAGATAGGGCTCTAAGTAGACGAACTCTATTTGGCACTTTCTGGACTGGATCGAATCTATGCTAAGAACTCGCAAACTAATAGTCTCTTATTTTGAGAGGTCTCTGAAGGGCACTATCGTAAATGGATGTCCACAGGAAGGAGTTCTATCTCCACTTCTGTGGTGTCTTGTTGTAGATGAGCTGGTAGAGATACTCAACGGCCAAACTTGTTCGCCCAAGCTTACGCAGACGACGTTATCATCGAGGTAACCGGTGAAACAGAAGGTACCTTGTCAAGGCGTCTGCAGCAGGCACTTTATTTGGTCCCCATCTGGTAGCCTAGCGTAGACTACATGTCAATCCCGACAAAACGATACGTATACCATAAGACGAACACTGCCTTGCAGAACCCACCCTAGGAGGCAGAGCTATAGAATTTTGACATCAAGGCAAATACTTAGAAGTGACGCTCAACTGGAACCGTGACATATATGTATACTCTGACGAGCAGGACAACCAGGGCTAGCCATAGAGCTTGGTGTCTACAACCGAGAGCCATGTACTGGATATACCCCCATCATTAAGCTCATGGTAACTTACGGGGTTTTAGTTTGGTGGAACAGAACACGCCTAAAAGTTTCATAACTAATTTTTAAACAAAATTCAAAAAATCCCTTTATCCGGGGCCATCCCCACTTTCGTAATAGTAGCGGTGAAGACTCTCCTCCATCTGGTACCACTCCACCTTGAGGTAGAGAAATCCGCCATAAACGTCTGCGAGCCCTTTAACATCTCAAAATTTGAGCCACCTTCTTTGCACTTACAAGATAGTGGAGCGATAAGCCTAGATACCCTAGCAACTCTTTCAAGCAGAGATGTACGCTATACTGGCATGAGAACTTAAGAAAGGCTTACCAAAACAAACGGATCTTTGTTTTCTCTGATAGTCAAGCGCAAATCCGGGGATAAAGTTCCGTAGGACCTAATCTTTATTGGTTTGAGACTACCAACGTGCTTTTGGTGAGCTAGGTGTTCTCAATCAAGTTACCCTTGTCTGGGTCCCAGGTCACCGGAGCTTCAAAAGCCATGAAAAGGCGAATACCCTTGCTAAGCAGGGATCTGACATTGCATTCATAGGTCCCGACCCGGCTATTGAGGCACACAACACTTGATGAAGAGCACTTTAATGAACTTGGACTGGCCAACTCTAAGCGATTCCTTTTTGTGCCGCTGCCAACAATTTGTAGAAATTATATCAGGACACTTGTTGATTACCGCACACTGTGACCTAAATTACCACTTATGGGGCACAGAAATGCGGAGGAATCCTTCTGCAGCATTTGCCTTGACGAGGATGAGTCCATTCTCTGTTGGTGCGATAGCGAGGAACTGGATCTCGTTATTCGATGAGACCCTGCTCCAGATTAATAACGCTCAAGCGGCCTAGCCTAAAAAAATGGGGTATAGGGGTGTAGTACAATAGGCCAGGCGAGTGGTCGCAGTACCTTTGGACCCAGTACCTCACCAAAAGAAAAAAAAAGAAGAAGCCTAAGGTGTTTTTTATGTGTAAGCCTCGTTCACACGGTGACGCTAATTCCGTGGCATTTATCATCATGAAAGTGTTCGACATTTGCTATGAAGGCACTGTTCACATGATCCACGCATAGTGTTGCGACACTCGTGTAAAAAAATGGGCGAACTTGTATCGCAGTAGCGGAAGTGCCGCGGCATCAGGTGTCAAATATCAAAAAATTTTGATATGCGGCATTAGTGTCACGACGTCGAGACGTCGCGACATTCAATAGTTCAGACGATGAAGGTTAATTTACATATCCGACGTTTTTCTGTCGCGCCGCTCTTTTTTAAGATTTCAGCCAATCAGAAACAATTTCGGTCACCTCATATTGTTTTTGATTGGTTCAAATCTTAAAAAAGAGCGGCGCGACATAAAAATGTCGAATATGTAAATTCACCTTGACACTTTTGCGACATTCACGTTGCGACATTAAATGCGACGGCATCAGTGTCACCGTGTGAACGAGGCTTTAACTTGAAAACTTCGACAAATTCACTTTGTTTTGTGTTGGCTACGTTGTCGCTTATACTATCCACAACTGTCAAAAATTAACTGACAAATTACAGCAAAACCAAAATGACATGAACAAAATCGTCCTGGAGCACAAAACACTTGGTGTATATTATGTCTTTCTAATATTAGCAAATGCATATCACTTTTTCTGAATGAATTTAATAGTGCACATAATATAGGACATTCTCTTGACTGCAATATAAGGTCAAAAAGCAGCTAGATAACATTGTTGATTACAATTATTTTATACTGAGACGTATCTGAAATTTTGTTTTATTATTGTACCTTTGAATATACTATACATTGCTAAGTCTCAGGGGCGGCGGAGGCGTGGGGATGGAAGGAAAAGTGGGGAAATCCACACCCTAAATATTTTATGAACACCTAATAACCCAGAACCTTGGAGGGCCGTCGTGGTCGAAAGACCGCATACAAGCAAGGCTTTTCATACGAAAACTAGTTATATTAAATTGGAGCTATTAAGAACTTGTAACTGTCAAGCCTAAGTTTTTAAACCCCATTCGACTAGCATTTAAAAAGGGGATTCCGCCAGAGGCATACCGAAAAAAGGCTTTCCCCTTAGTTTCCTCATGAACACAAAAAAAAATCAGCGATATTGAAGTGAGGTATGCCTTATCAGCTTCTCGTAAGGGCCTTATGAGGCAAACCTCGTTACAAATGAAATAAGGCCATCCCAACACCTGCCTTACGTATTCTGAAAGCTTTTTAAAAAGCTTTAAGGCCTCATTCACTTACAAGCCGCGCGCAGGCCGTAGCCTTACATTACTCAGTCTGACTGAAGTGGACTTGAGGCAATCGCCTGACAGGCCGTGGACTGTAGGTCACCTCATGATCACTCAGGCACACTGACGAAGAGGCAGTTTAGCGTAGCAGGTTGTTAATTCAAGTGTAAAAATGCTCCCGGCCTCAAGGAAAACTTCAGACTGAACAGAAGTATAGTTCTTCAGGCCCGGAATGACGATGAATACTCAGACGCATAAAGATTTTTCTCAGTTTTCCTGTACTACAAGCCACGGCCTGCCGGCGCACAGTGGTTCCAAATGCCGAAAAGGTGGCCAAAAGTCTCTAAAATCGATCTTTGGTTTGGGGACTTTTTAGGTCCAGTTATGCAGGTTGGTACCTAAGGTATTGGAAACAGCGTTTTATAACGGTCAAACTTGCAGGGGGGGGGGGGGTATTGGGAGCCATTGTTAGGTGAACGCCTAGCACACGAGGGCCTCGGTGCGGTACATAGTGAAACGTGTTTTTTGTGTTAACAGTGACCTAGAATCGTTTGAAATGATTTCTGCTAACGAAAGTAAGTACTTTTAAACGTTATTTCATATTGACAATAAATTTTTTTAATTTTTTTAGTAATGTACCATTCAAAACAAGTTTTTTTTATAACTTCGTGTTGTAAACGTCAATGTTTAAAATTACATTACTCAAAAGTCCCACGACATCCCACTCTCTAACAAGTTTTGTCGCATTGTCGAGATCTTTCTCTATAATTTGGAAGTTTCAAAAATTGCCCCAGTTTGCCCCGATTTGTTTAATTTAAATAAAAATTCATGAAATTCCGGCACTTTATAAGAACTTTGTCCGCCTTATTTTTTCCGCCATTTTGTTTTTTTAAATTTTGAGTAGCTATTGAATGCGTCAATTGCCAAATCGATTAACCCCACTTTTGAATTTTATTAAATCTTGATGTCAAAATATTTTATTGACTCGTAACTGTACATATTCAAAACAAATTGTGCTGATAATAAGAAGTATTAACACTTCTAAATTACTATTATCAGAGCAATTTGTTTTGAATATATACAGTTAAGAGTCTAGAAATTATTTTGCCATGAAGATTTCATAAAATTCAAAAGTGGAGTTAATCGATTTGGCAATTGAAGCGTCCAATTCGTAATGAGCAGACTCGAAATACTCGTCATACGAAATTTCATAAAAATCTGACCACTTTATAAAAACTTTGTCCGCCATATTGGTTCCGCCATTTTGTTTTATTTATTTTGAGTGAAGATTCGTAATCAGCGACCTCAAAATACTAATTGTACGTGATTTCATAAAATTTGGATAACGTCTATATATTTTGGCCACCTTTTCGGCATTTGGAACCACTTTGCGGCGGTCGGTGAGGGTGTGGTGAGAAACCTTCAGGGCATGGCCTGGCGGCGGCCTGTGTATGAATGGGGCCTTTACAGAAATACCCTTAAGCTTTACTTTAACTCATACAAAGCTTTAGTTTTTGTTGTTACATTGCTATTTCAGGCAATTATGTTAGGGATCGTGAAGGATGTATTTGGCATACTCAATAGATTCAATTCTGGTTCGATTACAGAGGGGCCGCATTGACGAATGAGGCAAGGCTTTAGATGCCCTGTATGGGCCTTATTAGGCAGTGGGATTAGCCTCACAGTCCCCCCCCCCAAAAGCTATTCGGGCATAACCCCATAACAAAAGAATTTAAAACCGTAAAACTCAATAGACAGCTGCTAAATAAATTCACCGATTGACTTTTTACATAAGATTTATCTGTTCACGTGCTCCCCACCCACAATGATTATGCTCCGCCGCCCTTGCTAAGTCTGCATTTACATTTGCCTGCATGTAGAGTTATAGAAACTCTACTCGCCTATCACACGTATGACCTTATATTTCCTCTCCCACATCACAATTTTGCAACCTCTCCCTCATTGTTGGTTGTGCCTCCACCATCCTTATCTTTCCTCTAGGCATAAATTAGACCAAGCAAACCTTTAAGGTAAAATGTAATTTTGTCGTATGTTTGTCAAATTAAATGTTGTCTTCATCTATTGAAAAACTCCAGCAAAACGGAGATGCACCTGTGGCAAGTCGTAATTGAAAATACTCCATGTCAAAACCACGATTTAAGCCCTGTGACAGATAGTCTAAAGGAACAATATATGAACACAAATCCTTTTTCAGCATACCTACAAATCAGTACCTCTTGGAAAAATGTCCATGGATTTCAATTCTTTTTAAAGTCTTTCAGATGAAAGTGTTTTTTATTGCAGAAAGCTTTAACTTCGCCACAATAAGTTTTTCCTGGGAATTTTTAAGAGTGTGCAGCAAAGTCAAGAAAGGAGTAGTTCGTTATCGTTGTCAAAGCGAAAACTTTTCTTTTATTGCGTTTCTGCAGGGAGAACTTCCTTTGTTGACTGTACTTTAAGTGCTTGCTTTACGTTAGTAAAATAGTTTCCCTGTATGGCCTTATTGGTATTAAAGAACTTTATTTTCCTTGGTACATTTGTGTGATGAACATCGATTTTTACAGTTTCCAAAATGAGATAATCTACTGATTTCTAGAGGTAAGTAATTACTTAGTACTTTAGATTAGATGTTTGCTTTGCGTATACATTTCGTGGGTAACATTTAAACCTACAATTGACAGAGTTATGTAAGAGATCCCAGAAGTAGAATGCTAATAGATTGAATGCATGTGAAGATATAAGATCTAAAGTTTTAGCCTCCTGCCATGAACATAAAAGATAGTCTATCCTGGGCTTTGCCTAGGATACCAGAGAGTAGACCAGTATAGTACAAGCATAAATCCGAGATAGAGACCCGTGTGGGTGCGACAATCAGAGCAAAAAAGTCCGAGTCCGAGTCCAAATTAGTTTGAGAACGCCAATATGTCCTTGATGTCCTAAGTATCGGGTCACCTCTATGTAGGATAAGATTTCCTTGTTAGCATACACATTTCTTAAGTTTTCATAGATGCATGCCATTCCAGCGGAATGGTGTTGTAATATGCACTATATACTTACATACATATGTAAAGGCGCCATTCCATTGAGGCAACACTGTACGACATGTGGCACGATACTTGTTTCCTGCTGTTGCCTTATTACAGGTGTGCAACTATGTGCCACAAAATTTAATAATGTTGCATGCGGAATTTGTCTCCACTTATCGAATTCGTTTTGTCGTCGATACTTGTAACATGCTGATTCCATTTAGGCAACTTCAGTTTGGTGTATCATGTGTTAACAACGCAAATTATAATTTCATATACCCTAGTGTTGACTCAGGGCCGTCCTAAGATATTCAAGATACAAGGGATGTCTGGGGGAGGGCAAAGTTATACAAAAGTGTCAGAATAGAAAAAGTCAATTTATTACCATTACACTAAATAAAAACTTAATTCCTTTAGTTTTCTGGGTCCCAAAGAAGTTCGTAAATATTTTTTTATCTTTTTCCGTGATTCGCCGGCGCAATTTCTTGTGGCAAAATGTACTTAAAAAAATGCGTAGGGTTATAGCCACGTTAGTATAAAGACCCAATTTTCGAGTCAATTATTGTTCTTAAACTAAGTTCCGCAGAAGATATATTTTGTTTATTTTCCAATAAGTATAAGTGTTTAAAATGAAGGAATTCTTCAATAAAATTATTTTCTAAATCGTCCATATACTTTTCGCACAAATTTGTAGCATTCTTACTAATAGTGTGGGCATTTAAATTTTTTAAATTGAACAGAAACCCAAATTTTAAGCAAATGGTATCATAGGCACACTTTCACTTTTGTAGATTATTATCAATAATAGCATAATATGTATTTGTAGGCTATTGATTATGTCATATAGAAAGGAACTAAGACGTTCACGAGTTTTTAATGCAGGAATCGGTCAATGGGTTATTTAAGAATAAAAAACCGTGGAGTGTTACTAAATTAGGGGGTGGAAATTGGAGATAGGGGTGAAAATGGACCCTTTTCAGTTTTTTTAATATACATCGCAAACGAAAAAAAATTTTGATATACATACTTCATATGAAACTTTTTTTAGAGAATTGAATTTGCCATCGAAATGGGTAATTTAAAAAATTTTGAAACATTTTTTTTATGCCAAAAACGTTGAAACAAAAAGAAAAAAAAACCAAAATTTTTATTTTTTTTTGCTTTTTAGCCTATAACTTTTTTGGGTCAGAGATAGGTATAGGCATTGCTTTATAGGAAAAAAATAAGATAAAATTTCCTTTAAGATGCTGGGTGGAAAAATTTTATTTGGTTGAAAATTTACCGAAATCTAGCCACTCGAACATAGATTTTTTCCGATTTTTATCGCTTTTATACAGAAAATTACAAATTACTTGTTCTATATTGTGCATAGAATGTATCGGGATCAATTGTGATAATGTGCAAGTAGGCGATATTTCAGAAGATGATATTATTGAAGATATACAGGGTGTTCCAAACCACACGTGCCACCCAATTATCTCGGAAAGTTTCGATTGAAAAAAACATGTATTCAAAATTTTTTTAAAATCTATCTGTCCATATAGAAATTCACCCACCCCCCATGGCAACCCCCATTTTTTTAACGGATTCTGATTCTCCGAAGAGAAATATGGAACTTTTGTCTGAACAATTTTTTTATCCGAAGCCCCCCTGCACCCCCAAAAATCATCAAAAATCAAAGTTATCCCCAAAAAACATTCATTTGGGGGTGCAATGCAGGTATGATAATTGTGACTAGGTGGTTTGGAGCTATAAATTTTTGTTTGAGATAAGTGATTTTGAATGCCCAATTAGAAACCATTGTAAACCTTTATTTGAATTTAACTTTAAGGACATAACTTGAAAAATGATGATCCTACGAGCCGAGCCCACTAAAATTCTTTGATTTGTAGAACTGCCCATTTATTCGGAATTCGTTATTGGCATCAAATTTAACTTCCTTCGACGTACTTATTTTCCTCGCACTGTTTTTTTTCTTTTGCGCATTCGTTTGCGCTCATCACATCCGGACAATTTTGTACCTTTCGATTTGTAAAGGTTAAATGATTCTGTATATCGTTTTGACTGACCAGATTTTTCTAAAGAAGCATATAATCAATGCTTTCAGTTGTGGTAGCAACTTTTTTAATTGATATATTAGTTGTATCTATGATTTAGAATATATCGCTCCAGAATGCTACCATAATAGCAGTTTTCAGTAAATTGAACTCTTTTCACAACCCCTCAGCTTCAACTTTTGTTGCAAGCCCAACAAAAATTGCCGCCCAATTAGCCCATTTAGCCCTGTGGTTAGGGTGGCCCTGTGTTGACTGCGGAGCAAGGAGTCATCGCCTTATGCAACTTCGACGAATGATGCATTCCTTCTACAGGAACGCATCATGAAACCCTTTAGCCGTCACCATACAAAGGTACTTGCCAAGTACACAATTGTAGGCATTCATGAGCTCGTAGACTAGTGGAAAATACCTTTGGGTTGCTAGCAAGTGTGTTGCGTGTATTTCGAAAACCACTAATGATTAATTTGGAAAACGCTGAAATTGTTGCAAACATATGCATTCTTCTTCATACATAACTTCTTGAGAAGAAGTAAAACATCGCGATCACTACACTGTCCTCAAGGAACTTTAGATAATGAAACGCAAGATGGAAATATTATTCCTGGATCATGGAGGTTTACGAGATATTTTCAGATGAAGGATGTGTGCTTTGGCAGGGCTTTAACGCCTAACTTTTATTGTAACACTCGAGTATATATTTCAATATCTTCTTCTTCTTCTTTACGCTCCTTTAATCCCTCGTGGCACATAGGGCGGAAACAGTTGCCCTCCAGCGGTCTCTGTTTTGCGCGACTGTCGCTTGAGGTATTAAGTCCTCATTTTTTTATTACTTACAATAGGAAAGATTAGAACAATAGACCAATGTCATATACAGTAATGGTATTCTTTCTTCTCGTATTTAATAGTCAATGTTCAAGAGAGGAATATTATTTCCATGAGACGATTTCTAAAGACCACCGGCAGGCCATGGACTGAAGGTATCTCGCCTAGAGGACAATTATAACCACACACTCACTCACCCACACCATCAACTGGATGTGGCCTGCAGTACTGACCAAAATCTTTATGTGTGTGGGTATTTATCGTCAATCCCTGCCTAAAGATCTGAACTTCTATTCAGTCTGAATTTTCGTTGAGGCGATGAACATTTTTGCACTTGAATTAACATTAACAGCCTGCTACGCTAAACTGTCGTCTTCGCCTGTGTGTATGTAGGGAATTATGAGATCGCCTGCAGTCCATGGCCTGTCAGACGTATTCCTCAAATCCTCATATATCAGCCAGACTGAGTAATTTCTGGCTTTCATCGGGCGGTACCCGCTGACCTGGCCTAAAAGGCTACGGCCTGTTGTGAATGGGGGTATTAAGGGGCTCATATATGTATAAGGCCGGCTGCACTGAACAATTGCTCATTCGGAACGCTTGCTCTCAGATATTGGCGAGCCAAATCTGTTAATTTGTCGTATTTAATTTTTGTTTTCTACGAGACACGACACGACCTACACACATTCGCATTCGCAAAACATTCACATTACTTGATGTGAATGCGAATGTCGATGCGAATGTTTAAAATGATGCGAATCATTCGCATAAGCCATAGGTTCTCAACCTTATTTTGCCCACCGCCCACTTTGAGAACATTTTTTTTTCTAGAGCCCCCTATTTTGCTTACTTACGTTCTGTTGCGAATCTGAAACAGCTATTGCCTGTATTGCCTACTGTAAACAAGCAGCTGTTTACACCCTTCAACGTTGGGCGCTTGATGGCAGGACGCATCGTGTGGCGGATGCTCGAACTACGTGTGTCCAATGTCAAGCGTCCAACGTTCATATTTTACTCGTTCGGGCTGATGTGGGTATTGACTCAATCGTTGGAAACCCATATTCGAATGAAACGTTCACCGCATCGTGTAGGCTGGCCGGCTTTATATTAGATGCAGTCGTAAGATAAAGCCGGCTCTATTCGATGCGGTGAACGTTTGATTCGAAAGTTGGCTTCCAACGTTGGGGTGATACCCATCACAGCTGGAACATGTCCAAGCACAAAAGTTGGACGCTTGGCATTGGACGCTCGTAGCTCGAGCGTCTGCCACACAATACATCGAACCATCAAGCGTCCAACGTTGGAGGGTGTTCATAGCATCGTGTAGAGCCGGCTTAAGATTTGACTCCTATCCTATTTCTGAGTTTAAAGAAGAATGTTTCAATGAGAACAATTAAAACGCATACTATTCAAAAATAAGGGTCACTCACTGATCTGTTTTTAGTATTTTGAAACATTAAAAACAGTAAAAACAGGTCAGTGAATTATACTATGTTTTTCATGGTAAATAGCAAAAATATCAAGGCATCTGGAGTTTTGGAGTGTTTCACGATATTTTTAAGAGACTTTTGAAGATGTTAAAAATATTCAGAAAAAAGGACCTTAACGATCTACTTTTTGAATTAGAGTGAAAAAAGTAGGAAAAATTGTTGAATACTAAAAAGTGATACCTATTTTTAAATGGCAAATAGCAAAAAAACCAAGCCAGCTGGAGTCTTGGAGTGTTCCAAGAAATTTTTAGGTAAGTATTGGGGATGCTAAAAAAGTTCAGGAAAAACGACCTTAAAGATCTACTTTTTGAGTTACATGAGTAAAAATTGTTTTTTTTTTCATATTTTTTTTACAAATAAACCCTCTTATTTCTATTTTTTCCATCGTACACTATTGTTTTTATTAATGAAATAAAAGTCGCATTCCTTACGATTACAAAGATACCCTATATGTGGAAATCGACCGTTGTTTCATTACATTGTCATTCGAAATCATTAAACTATATTTTTTCCCCAAAACCAAAATTCAAAACGCCTTATCTCGAAAGCGGGCAGAGATAGCTCCCCTTTTTGTGTTTTTCGATCATTTTTTGTCTACTATGGCTGAATTTACACAACCGTACACCGAACAGGCAAAACTTAGCTGTAATCGTCAATTCTCTTTTGAAATCCGATGGAGTGTCGCATGGGCTTTCGCATGGGCGAACACCAACGAAAGAACGAAATATTCAAAGCTTATTAGCTCTTTTTGTTGTTGCTTTTTGAAATTTCTCTTTTGCATTCTTGTCCTACGAACAACAATAACGCAGGAACTGTCAAAATGTGCGTTTAAAAGTCCGCTGGGAGTGTCCATTCAAATTGTGTGCCTTCCTAATCGTCCTCTCTCACCCTCTTCCCAATAAACCCAGCTCGTTCGTTCGTTTTGTCTGTGCGGTGTCCGGTCATGTAAAAGGGAACTTTATTTTATTAGTACGTGATTAGGGTGTCTCTTTTAGACTACATTTTTTTAACCTGCCCATGCCTTCACTGTGCCGTCTCAGCGCCCCCTAAATTTCTCTGGGTCTTCTACTGCCCCCAGAAAGTCTCAAACGCCCACAAGGGGGCGTTATCGCTCACGTTGAGAATCTATGGCGTATGAACGTGTGGTTCCAGTGCATGTTGCTTGTTTCGTAATAGAATTTTTTTCCATGAAAGGGCCAGACCGATCATGTTAGCCTATCCTCTCCATAGTTACCAGGCTATGATCGCACTTCCATTAGTCCGGAATAGTTGCGGCACTTGCATTTTTTCATATACATACTACGTTATTCCCCCCATTCCGCTAATGTCCAACAAATGCTATGAGTATTAATAATAGAATTGCTCTGAAGATTTTATTTTACTTTGTTCGTGTCACATTGACAAACTTAGAGCTGTTTTAGACGGTGCGCTTCAGCGCATGTGCCTCACAAACGTTTGGTGATGAAGGGAGGAGTGGGAATGAAGAGAGGTACCACCCCACTTCTCCCTTTATCCACAAAGCTCGTGAGGCACATGCGCTGGAGCGCACCGTCTAAACCGGCTCATATATTTAGTTTACTTGGCGAGTATAGGTTGGTAAGTTATGACAGGTTTCCTTAATACCGCCCTTTTGGAATGAGACTTGTTTCTTGTTATTAAAAAAATTAGTGAAATGGATCACGAAAGCATGTGTTCACCCATGATAGTATAGAAATAATTTCCTAAGTGGTACCATAAAACAAATCCCTTTAATCGTGTTCTTAGGCTAAACAAAAACATGACATGTTCAAAATAAAAAGGGAAAAGGATAAGGAAAAACAGCCAGCCACGCACACCATAATCAAATTAATAATTTTGTTAACGCTTAGTTGACGACATCAAAAGGCACGCAAAAAGGTAATAGCCAACGCAAAGCGATAGAACCTGCTTATCAGAAATTCAATCTAAATTGTTTATGCTCGCTTTCAAACGCCCATCTACGAAAACTAAATATGCTGTGCGATCTCAATATGCTACGGTAAAAGGTATGACGTTCCCCTTTAGTTCCATACTAGAGCACGGAGCCAATGGAGCCAATAAATCACCCCCCGAACATGTGATTAATTTAGTTACTGGACATGGCAGCCCTAGTTAGGTACCGAAGTGCAAATTCCGCCATTGCATGTCAACTTGAATTATTTCCATAAAATTTTTCCTGATAAATAATAAATTTTGAAGTCTTTTATTATCGCCTAACAAATCGCGCGCTCACCTGAGATGTGTATGCGCCTGCAGCAAGGTGAGCCAATAGTTCCTAGAAGCGTTATCGGTGAGATTTTCTTGGATCTCTTATAAATAGCAAAATCGACGTGGATTGAAAGTCGGCCGTAAAATGGCTCTGGTTCTGATTTTAATTGGATGACGCCTACTCAATTACACCAAATTAGATCTGATGCGGCTTTTACGATAAATTCAAAAGGCATTCACCTGTAACCTATTTATACAGGTGGGCAAATGCCTACACTTTTTTCCATTTACTCAGTTCAATTAGTGGCTTTATACCAAAAAAAACGAAGGTTTAAAACTCATTAAAGGCAAACTCTGCTGCTGTTTGCGCTTTTGTGGAGTAAAGTTATCGTAAACGGCATAATTTGGAAAATTGCATTTGAAGAGTTTTCAACAATTTTACTACTTACGTACTTGAATTTTAATAGCGGCGTAATGGCCAGAGAAAGGAGAACGCGAATTTAATTGATTTGGAAAGGCATGTCCATTGCGATGGAAAAGTGGTAAAACTTCTATACCCGATGTGGGCAAAGTCTCGTCGGTATCAAATGCATGCTGAATCAGAATTGCATGGAAGTTCCACACATGGTTTGATGTCCTTCAGTTAATGAGTACAAAAAGCTATGGTTGGTTTACAATATGAATTCAATGCACAAAGACGAGAATCGATAATTATTAATGAGTGAATATCATTGACTTTATTGATTTCTAAGCTTTAGTTCGTCTATTGATATGATTGATAAAGTCGTGAATATAGGCCGAAGAACTTAATCCAGGTGAAAAAAAATTAACGAATGTGAATCATTTATCGTTCAAATTTAGGGTGAGCCCATATTTCTTATTATTTTAGATTTATTTACTTAAGCTAAAACTCGAACACCTCCTCAAATTAGGGATTAATTCCATATCAACCCTCATTTGAACATATTTTAAATTTCTCTCTGTCTAATACCAATGGCCTCAAATGTTATTGATTACTTTGAAGCTCAACATTTGCCCTCTCTACGTGATCTCAAATGGACGAAAGTGATAGCGATATTTTGTGTTTTGACACCGGAAAATGAAAGGCAATCTGAACGTCGTTGGAGGCTCATTATAGCCCATTTTAAAGATAAATTATTCCGACCGGATCTCACACTAAGTGTCAAAATGAGCTGATTCTATAGACCAGGATGTAATCAAAATGATTTAAACCAAGAACGTCTCAGATAAAATGAAACCAAGTAAACCGCAGATATTTGCGAAATATGAAAAGCTGTGAATCGTCAAGATAATTAATGTCGTTGGAGATTTAAGAGCTTATTATAAATTAATTTAAAGATGAATTTTGAGGAATCCATCAGTTGGAGACTTCTTACAGCCTGAATGGTAAATAAGTGCTAAGAAAGGAGAAACCACTAAAATTATTTGAGTTAGTTGAAAAAGTTTTACGCTCATTATTTAATACCTTATTAACCTTCACTCTGTGCATTGGGGTCAAATAGACTCCAGTCCATTTAAAATGCGATTTAAAAAAATTGCGGCAACTAAAAGAAACCGCCAACTAGGATTGCCTTAGGGGCGGATCCAGCCCACAAAAAAGGTTGTGGTCACAGCGACCCGAAAATCGGCCAAGTGCGAGTCGGAGTATGAACTCGCTCATGATCGATATAGTGCATTCCTACAAAGGAGATGTTTACAAAATATATGACGTCCTGACCAAGAGTTTGTATAGTGTATAATTCCACGTGGGCAAAGCCGTGGGGCAAACACTAGTAGGTAACTTAATTAACCTGTAAAATGTTAATTTGGAAATGTGTGTTTGTTTGTATATCACAATGTCATATTTAGACTCTAAACTACTGAACCGATTTTGATGAAATTTTTACAACTTCAAAGGATATCAAATTAAATTAACCGCAACTATACATGGTTCATTAAATAATTTTATGTAGGTGCTTACTTCAATTACAAATTCAAGCTTACGTTTCTTTTTCGCGAAAACGTTTATAATTTCATCGATATCCAGGTTCACATCTTTGTGTATATTTAGGAGAGCTACCCCGGATAATCTTTCCTGTGCCATTGAGGCAAGCAACCAACATTTTACTCTGAGAAGAGTAGAAAACGCTCTCTTTGCGGTACGGTAGCTACTCTGACCGGGAGAGTTGCCAGTATTTGTAAGAACAGAAAAAACCCTTCAGGGAGTAAAACTACCCTAGATCAGAGTTGAATTTTTTTTGCATTTCATTTTGCTCCCTTTAAAATTGGAGCTTTAAAAAATTGAATAGGACGAAGAAAACGGGCAATTACCTTCGCGACCATAAAGGGTACCAATAGCATACTTAGAAGACCGGTTCTCGTTCGATTGCATAGGTGAATCGGCATTGGACGTCGTTAGTGCTTAGTTGGGGACTCCTTTGTAAAACAACACCCGCGTTTGGAATCGTCTACGTCGATGCGGATGCATTTATAAATGTTTATGCATGTAGCGGGAGCGTGTATACCCGTGTGGCATTCGCATTTTTTTATGTGGTAAAATCAAGCTTAGGAATCACCCTTTGTACTACTAGTCCGTCATGTCGTTCAAGTCATGGTGCAATTTCTAGTAGTAAGCTTGATTTGAAGGATAGGTTAGGGATACATTAGGGGTTTGCGAACGTACAAGATTTAGATGACGAAGTTGTAAAAAAAATTAATGTATTACTTTTATCAAAAAATTGGATGAAAAATGAAGAATATGATGAGGACTCCGCATCCGTTTTAACATCTCATACAGATATTCAAAAACGCTATCGCTTTGTCACGATAAATCACCATGAAATGTGTGTAGACAGATCTATGGCAGAAAAACAGACAGATGAATTTGATGGTAGTTATTTATGTATCGCGGCATAAAACTTTACGCAAAATAATGTAATTAATACATGAAAATCTCCACTTCTGAAGGTTCATTTTTACTAGGTCAAAACTTCAACGAAATCCCCAAGATTTTGAGTGGCAGTTTCAATATTATTTATACCAGGTCCGAACTTTGTGGATGAGGGGAAAGTGGGGATGATGAGAGGTACCACTCTTTTCTCCCTTCATCCACAAAGTTCTTGGGAGTGAAGCGTCTAAACAGACCCAATATTGACAAAAGTACCACGACATATGGAACCTCACTTGATGCAGTTTTACCGCGATTTTTAGATCAGTTTCAATCGAAAATATTCCAGTTATCATAAAACCTTTGCTTTGCTTTTTAGGTTTTAATGTAAATATAGATATTTTGAAATTGTACTTGCATCAAGTCCCTCGGTAAGCTCGTCACTATACTTCATGCATATGTCGTTGGCCTTACTTTTCTGAAAGCGCACTAAATATCCGACAGACCTCCACCATATCAATTGCATATTGTTAGCTGGTTAATATTTTAATAATTGCGCCATTTGTTGGGTAAAAAAGTTTTACTTTAAAGTGTGGTTTTAAGCACACTCATATTTTTTTTATCTTATTAAGGCCTAGAATATGATATCATCAGCCTACCAATCTCAATAGACCGTGAAAGTGTGACGTCACAAGTCTTTTAGCGTTGTGGCCATGCCCATCGTGCCCACAACGGTGGATCCGCGCTTGGATTGCCTCAACTAATATCTTTTACACACAATACAAAATATCCGAATCAAAAGCATTTCGGTGCACTGGGGTCCAGCTAACCCCATATTTTTTTGTAAGCATTTTGTATGTAACATCAGCTTTTTAGATAATAATTTTGAAATTCCAAGGTATCAAGGTAAGGTGGTTTATGCAAAAATTTACACTTCATGAGGAAATGCGCCAAATATCTACAAAGGAATGCAGATCGAAGTTATAGGGCAGTCAAGGCAAAGGAGCTTCGCATCTATTGCTTTTGAACGAGCCATCGTGTGTCCAATGTAGAGAAGAAATATATCAGAGAATCAGACCAATGCAACGCCAGGATCGACACCTCGAATCCACCATGTTTAAATAAAGAAGCACTGAACGCCCAAACACAGTGATATTTCATTCATGTATAGAGTTTGTGTCCCGGGAATTACCGTCCCGTGAATACCCGGACTTCAGCTTGTCTCGATGTCGGGAAATATAGCTAGAAACATCGAGAAATAATTTAATTTTACAAATGTACCTGAATGGGCTGAACCTTGCCTATTCGGGACAAGGGCGGATCCACCGTTGTGGGCACGATGGGCATGCCCACAACCCTAATAGACTTGTGACGTCACACTTTCACGGTCTATTGAGATTGATAGGCTTATGATATTATATCCTATGCCTTAATAAAATAAAAAATATGATTCAGACCACACTTTAGAAGTACAACTTTTTTACCCAACAACTGCCACATTTATTAAAATATTAATCAGCTAGCAATATGCAATTGATATAGGAGGTCTGTCGGATATATAGTACGGTTTCAGAAAAGTAGGGCCAACGACAGATGCAGGAAGTATAGTGACGAGCCTACCGAGGGACTTGATACAAGTACAATTTCAGAATATCAATATTTATGAATTCCTATTTAAATTAAAACCTAAAAACGAAGCAAAGGTTTTAGGATAACTGAAATATTTTCGATTGAAACTGGTCTAAAAATCGTGAGGTTCCTTATGTCGTGGTTCTTTTGTCAATATTGGGTCTGTTTAGACCCTTCGCTTCCAAGAACGTTCTTCATGAACTTTGTGGATGAAGGGAGAAGTGGGGTTATACCTCTCATCATCCCCACTTTCCCCTTCATCCACAAAGTTCGAACCTAGTATCTGAGAAAAAATAATATTGAAAATCATGGGGATTTCGTTGAAGTTTTGACCTAGTGAAATTGAACCTTCAGAAGTGAAGATTGTCATGTATGAATTCAGGCAGAATGAAATCGGCAGAAGAGTACTTTCGGAAATCAATTTACATACCTTTATTAGATTCCATTATTAATGATTTAGGGCAGAGATTGTCTCCGGAAGTATAGATGTTTTCAAAAGAAGAAAATAGATTGTTGACAGTACAAAGGGCTTTCCCTCTAATCTTCCACATAAAAAAAAACTCCGTGACACAAAAAATTTGAACAGTTCTGCGCACCTCGTTGCCAAGTTTTATAAATTTTGTTCTATCATTTCCCCTCTTTTCATTTAAAAAGACTACAAATGCAGCAAAAACTCAACAAAATAATTTGGGAAGGGATGTGCCATAACCTTCTATATTTACAAGCCATTAACAAGGAAAATATTGAGAGCGAATTTCCGCTCAATCGGACTACAGCTCGGTGCAGTCACGTTATGTTGTTAGTGAAATTTGGAGAATTTGGGAGAATTTGGTAGTCCGATTCTCTCAATCTATTCTTGTTTATGGCTTGTAAATATAGAAGGTTATGGATGCGCGCATGCCGAATGAATAAAGTTAAGTTATCTTTATATGTATTGAGCAGAGCTCAACAAAGTAAATCTATTCATCATAATAAGTATAATTTTAATATAATTATGCGAAATATTTCTGATCTCTAAATTTAAAATAATTTAAAAACAATCCTGAATAATTTTTTTTAAATATACATGAGCGTTTTCATTCATAAGATGAAAGTTCTCCGCAGCCGCAAGCAGCACAATCTCCCCAGGCAGAAGCGCGCATGCGACTGACGAAAAACGTCACAATCCTAGTATCAAAGTATTAAAAACACAAATTTCGTATTTTTTAATTGAAATTGCTACAAATTATTTCTGTAGCAAATATGTAAAATACAAAGAAGAAAATTTATCTCAAGCTTTTAAACATTTTTAAGAGCTTTTTACCCCAACATGCGCTAAATGTCACGGAGTTTGAAAAGAAGGGCCAAGTCAATAATGCACGTTGCGCGAGCAAAAGACTTCTTCAGCAATTGGAAGTCTGTAGCTGAATAAGTCATTTGCTCGCGCAACGTGCATTATTGACTTGGCCCGATCTATACTCGACCTGTTTCAGTTTGGAGTTTTTCTACCTAAACCAAATGTTAGTGTCAGCGACTGGAATATCGATATCGAAACAGTTAAAAAAGTTTTCCAGATGTACCTACCGGCTATTCATTAACGATAATGAATCAACTGTTATAAATGAATACCGACTCTGGATGGCCAAATGGAAAAGAGAATGTGAAAACAATTTCGCTATACCAGAGACAGTAGCTTATCTCATTGAAGCGACCAAGATTTGTACCCTAACATAAAAATTTTCTTACAAATACTGGCAACTTTCCCGGTCAGCGTAGCTACCGCAGAGAGATCGTTTTCTACTCTGTGAAGCGTAAAATCTTGGTTTCGTGCCTCAATGGCACAGGAAAGATTGTCCGGGCTCTCCTAAATATACACAAAGATGTGAACCTGAATATCGATGAAATTACCAACGCTTCCGCGAAAAAGAAACGTAAGCTTGAATTTGTAATTTAAGTAAGCACCTAAATAAAATTATTTAATGTAAAATGTATACTAGCGTTTAATTTAATTTGATATCCATTAAAGCTGTAAAAATTTCATCAAAATCGGTTCAGTAGTTTAGAGTCTAAATGTGACATTGTGATGTGTAAACAAACACTCATTTACTTTTGTAATTTTCGTGAGCGAACAAACTAACATTTTACAGGGTAATTAATTTACCTACTAGTGTTTGCCCACGTGGAGTTATACACTGTACAAAATCTTGGTCAGGGCGTCATATATTTTGTAAACATCTCCTTTGTAGGAATGAACTATATCGATCATGAGCGAGTTCATACTCCGACTCGCACTTGTCCGATTTTCGGGTGGCTGTGCCCACAACCTTTTTTGAGGGCTGGATCCGCCCCTGATTCGGGATGCTCAGTGGATGGCTACAACGTGATATTTCAGAAAAAGAGTCACCTTCAATCAATTTCAATATTTATTTCAAAATAATTACAAATATAATTTCCTATTTCCAAATAACTTTCACGTAAAAATATCAATTTTAATTTAAAAGAAAAACAATCCAAATTCAAATATATCTTCTTCTTCTTTTCCCTAAAAGTAACTCTTGGGTAAAGTAAATCCAATCTCAAAGTTTAATTCCCGCGTAACTGAATCCAATTTTTGCAGACTTTCCTTTGTACCTTGATTTGGACGTTTAATCTGTAATTCAAAATGATTAAGTAACTTGTATTTAATTTTGGAAGGAAATCCAGAAATTCTGAATCATAACCTTCAGAATTTGTTTGGGATATGTGGGAAGGCGTCAAGACCGACCTTCGGTATGGGATAGGGAAGTATAATATTTATCAGAAAAATCCTGAGTCAAAGAACCTGCAGGATTTTCGAAAAGGCGTCAAATAACCGACCTTTTTGGGTGGAGATCACTAGCCTCAGCTTGTTTCTTCTAGCTCATAACACTTAGACGATCAAATTGTGATCTGGATTTTCTGCGCAACGCGCTGCGATATTTATTTGCTGCATCAGAATAGATCAGTAGAAACTGGTGGGGAATTTAGAATCCGTGCTTGCTATTGTGAATAGAGTTTGTCTGTGTATTAGTGTTGACGATCGGCTGTCAGTTCTGTCAGCTGAATTTAGAGGTAAGATATAAGTTTTTGTATTTTGGTTTTAGTTTATATTTTAATTTATATTTTATATGTTTTTTAGGATGGAGGGGCTGGATGGAATTGATATGGAAATGTTTGGTGTTGTCAGATAAGTATAAATTTATATGGAATTTATTTACTTTGTGATTTTTTGGTTTGTTTATGTTTTTAGGAACTTGTTGCAGCTGAGATATTCGTGTTTTCTGATGGAATTATTAGGTGCTGTTGTTGGAGAGAGGCTTTTAGAAAATAGATAGATGTTCTGAAAGTGTAATGGTTTTTCTTCTTTTTCCAGGTTTTAGATTTTCAGTGTTGAGACTGAACAGTACCATACCAAGTAAAAATGAAACTCGCCCGCACCTGGCATGCAGCAGGTACGTACTAACCTACACGGTACCCGCGACTAGCACACATGAAATTGCCTGAATGTCAGCAAAGCACGGCAGAGTACTTATAGTTTATAACTGCCGACAGTCTCCTGTTTGGACCTTATATTGGACTTGAACCCACTAATACCACCTCTTGGTCTTCCACTCTCCCGGCAGAACTGGCTTCGTCGCAATGCATCCCGGATTTGACTCAGCTGCTGATGCTGCTGGCATTTCCTTGCTTTCCTCTCGGCTTCTTTCAGGCTCAACTTATACTGTTTTTTCTTTAGGTGTCTCAACTTACTTCCACAAAACTTTGGATCTTAGCACTTGGCTTTTGATGTTCTACGGTGACAGTCGCATCTCGGGCATCGCTTCCAGCTCCGCTCTATACTCGGAGAAACTTGGACATTTAAAAAGGCACGTTCTGCATCCTCTTGCACGCCTGGCCTTTCCGTACCCACCAGTGGGTCATCGTTCCCAAAACTGTGGAGGTATTGTCTATAATAGCCACCATATTCCCTCAAGAACTCCATGAGGCTGAAGTTCATTTCCCCACGCTCTCGAGTATCCCATTTCTCCACATTTGAGATAAGTCTGTGCGTCCATCGGTCTTTGTAGACTCGTTACACTTCCTTTGCTATTATATTAAAGGCTTACAGCGCAATATCCGCCCCGTTTTTGGCTCCTCTCTAATATACGCTGGGTCATAGAGACGCATCTTTTCTTTCGACAGTATTCCGATGGTGATTATCTTAGCTGCACGCTGCAATCATCGGTTGTGATCCTGTAGGTTTATCACGCGCGGAGAATGCATAGCGTGTATGCGGTCCTCTATTTTCAACTGTAACCTGTTCTGCCCAACGTCGCTGATCACACTTACGCTGCCTATAGTAGGACTGAGCTAAGCACCCTCGCCATCAGAAAGCGACAACTCGCATTTATTCTCGCAAGTTTTGTACAAATAGCGGACGGTTTATCCTACACCACTATACCTCATATTTGTAGGCCAGACCCCTAAAACGAAGCTAAAAAACGAAGAAAATTGTGATTTTGTTTATACTTTGAACTTACATATCTTCTTAATAGTCACTCAAGTTTCTGTTCTTTACACCAAATAAAAGAATACACATTTACCTGAAAGATGAACCTAATTATGTTGTTCTACAATAATTAGTCTAGGGGTTAGGTAAATTTTAAAAAGATACAAATTGTTATTCGTAAGCACGCTATTTTAGTGGATAGTGGGGAGAGACCTCCTCTCTAGAACAATTATTTTCTCCAAATACATTCAGAAATCACCCCTGAAAATATTAGCCACGTAGTCCAACAACGGACTTATTGAACATATACAAGTCGCGAGTGAGTGCATATGATTTTTTTAAATCTTTAAAACGGCGATATCTCATGAATGGCAATTCGTACGGGAAAATGTGTAATATCTTTTTTTGTAGATAATCGCATAATATACAAACTTTGTACACACTATTTTATGATAACACTTACCGTTTAAGATGTATTTGCAAAAAACTGATATTTTAACCCTAAAACTCCCCAAAAAGTGGGGTTCCCGGGGTAGAAAATGGGTAGACTTTATAGCCCCTTATTAAGAACCCTAAAAGGAAGCTCGCTGCCAAATTTCAGCCTGTACCCAATCATTTCCGCTATATTTACTATTTTACCTGTACTATTATTTATTCGCGAAGAGTTGCCTACAACCCCATTTCCATAAAATGTATGTCAGTTTCCAGCCTTTTTGTCCAAGTTCGACCGAAATTGCCCAAAGCATATTCATATAACTCCGACGATTTTTCTCTTAGTTATAGTGTTAGAAATCCGCAGGGTAAGTGTATTTTAAACAGAAACTATCGCTCACAATCAGAATAGGTCTGTAATTGATATTTGCGATTTGATTTTTCCAAATGATTTGACTTTATTTAAAGGTATGAGTAAAACATATGTTCCATTAGTGTATCACGAGCGCATTGAATTTTATGGGTAAAAAGTACAATAAATTAGAGTAAAAACAATTATAAGAGTTTCCATATTTATCGTATTAGGGTATTTATTCATTTCTGTTTTCATCTCCTCATCAAAGCTATCTAAATAGTAGAGGGAAATTGTCATATGCTAGTGATGTAGTTGGGAAGTTGGATTTTTTTTTACATGTTTAGGGGGCATCCATAAATTACGTGAGGTGATTTTGGCGAAGACCCCCCCTCCCCCTTGGTGAGATGTCGTGAGATTTGGTGTTACAGTAAAGCCTATCATATGATTTCCCATTTAAAATCTCCCAACATCCCATCCATTTTTTTATCCAAAATTAATATTCTTATTTGTACCTAAAATTCCATTTAAAGTTCATTTTTCAATCCTCATATTCACTTAATGTTATTTAGAGCGATTTCCCAATTTCCCATGCCGCGCTAGACATGCAGTAAGCATATTTTGCACGAGCATCCGGTGGAACATACAATTCCTAAGAATTTTCTGTCCTCACCGTGAGAATAGATAGCAAACACATCCCAACAGAAAACTTTACCTTTTCACATAAAGTCAGTTCAGAGTTTTATTCCAAACGGCGCGGTCCGATTCTTAAACAATTATTAAAGTAATATTAAGTTGATTTAAATTAATAAAGTTAAAACTAAGTTGATCTACTATATAATAAAGTGATTGAGAAAAAGTTGATTTTTTATTTGATGTTTATTTTTTTTGCCAAATTAAACGCTCGATTATTTAAATGGCGCAGTCGGTAGGATCGCGCGTAGTGTCGATTTAAAACGGTCCTTAAGATAGAAGCTACGACGCGTGTATTTTAATACTTTAACGTGCGATAAACTATTTTATTTTTCTTACGAAAAGATTCGTGGAAAAAATTAACTCGAGTGTTTGTGACTAACAAAAAAGATACAAGAAGCCGTGAATTATCAGCCAGCCAAATTGTAGCTGATAGCCAAAGGAAATCGCAACTGTTAACCAAAGAAGATTACAGTTGTAACCAAAGATTGCAGTTGATAGCCAAAGAAGACATCATTGCAGCTTATAGAGGAAGAAGACATCGTTGCAGATTATTGAATAAAACCAATCATCGTTGGAATCACCTCCTGTTAAAGAAGACATCACCGGAGTTGCCAACTAGCAACCTAACAAAGAATCACCGTTGGAATCATCGCCACATCCCGTCAAAGAAGACATCAGTGGAACTCTGAAACTCACTAGTTAAGAACAAGTAGGATTATTTTATTACATTTTTTTTTTTGCCAATTATTCATATTAAGTGGAGAAAATATCGTTAAAAATATTATCTAAATAATTATCATTTTAGTTTTAAGTTGAATTTTTTATTTTTTTTATCACCAATATTACATTTATTTTTTATTATTAACATTTACAATTTTTTTTTTCTTTCGATTATCTTACCATTATTTTTATCGTGAAAATATATTATTGTCCCCACACCAGTTGTGGAAAGTGCTTAAGAGTGTAAACGTATATGTGTTGAGCCTGCGGGAATCTTCTGTTTTAAAATTAAATTAAAGTGCGCAAGTTGTCTCAAATCTCTTTTTAAATTTCAATTCTATATTTCATAATGGCGAACGAAGAACCTAATGCCAGCGAATTAGGTAACAACCTTAGAGCCACATTAGAGGGCATGAGAAACCGCCTTAATGCTATTAACCCCGAAAACGTACACTTACCTAACCCTACTCCCTCAATAGCTATAGACCCTATTAAATATCTTTCAAAATTACCGGAATTCGACGGCAACCCCTTCTATTTACAAAATTTCATCGATCTTAATGATAGAATTCACCCAACATTACAAAGATACGATGAAATTTCGCAATTAGTTTTTTCCGATACAATTAAATCAAAATTAAAAGGCAGAGCGCGCGAAGTAATTGAAATTAATTATCATATTAAATCATGGGGGGAAACAAAATCGTTATTAGTTAACAATTTTGGAGATCGCAAATCCGCAGAACAACTCTTCGACGATCTTAGAAGCGTAAATTTCAAAACCAATAGCCAGGATTTCTACAACGAAATTAGAACGATATTGAGACGGTTAAATATTAAAACAGCCCAAGAAAATAACTTCGATAACGATACTTTAGGACTAGCTTTGAGAGCCAACATAAACTCAGCCTTAAATATATTTAAAAGCAAAATCCCAGAGCCTATGAAATCCATACTCTATTGTAGAGCACCAAGCGATCTAGAGAGCGCAATGAATATTTTATATGAGTCAAAGCATGCATTTTATAATCCCTTTGGTCAGAACAACGGACATAAAAATAAAACTGAAAACAGACAACGACAATACCGAGACAATAGACCAGAAAATAATAACCGGCGAAGTCAGCCAACTTTTCAAGATCGTAACATAAGACCACCAGACGTTTAGGCAAAATTCATTTAATTCTCGAAACCTTCCTCAAGAGAGTCAAGTTTCCAACCGAAACAATTATAATCCCCAATATAGTCGTACCAATAATTTTAACCAAAACAATAATTCTCGTTACAACCAAAATAGTAACAATAATTCCCGTTACAACCAAAATAGTAACAATAATAACTACCGCTACAACCAAAATCACAATAATAATAACTTCCGATCTAACCAAGATGACAGGAATAGACCTGAACCTATGGAAGTGGATCTAGCAGTTGCACCTGCTGTAGAGTTAAATCCACAAGACGTTTATCCAAATTTTCAATCTCATGCCTCAAACCCATGCTTCCCTATATAGTAGTAGAATCTAAGACAATTCCTCTAAAATTTATTATCGATTCAGGAGCTACACATTCAATCATAAACCCAAATCTCTGTCACCCGAAATGGATGAGAAAACTCGCCGAACCTTTTAAAGTTAGGACAATTAACGGTATCGTTGAAATAAGAGAAATGGTCAAAATTCCATTATTTAAAGAGTTAGGTGATCCCTCGAATATAGTCGAGATGTTCGTGTCTCCTTTCCACACCGATTATCACGGGCTAATCGGAAATAATATCCTTAAACCACTACAAACTAAAATAGATTATGAGTATGATCTATTAATTTCCGGCAAAAATAAATTAAAATTATACTTCGAATTAGACGAAGATATAAAAGATAGTGAAGATACTATCGAAATGTCCATACCCGTACCTCAGAAGGAAGGGTTAGGATATATTAAGGAACATATGGCTAACGATAACTCAGTTATTATCAGGGAAGGTATTTACAATATAGAAAACCACAAAATTTGTGCGCAAATTAAAGTATTAGATAAAAGCTCCGAGATAAAAATTCCTGAATCAATCGAAGTAGAAAGAATAGACGAGGAAAATTTTAACATTATTGAAGATAAAGAAAGCAAACCCCTGTCTGACCAATTACGGGTCAACCACCTAAATCACGAAGAGAAAGAAATGCTCTTACGATTGGTAAAAAGGTATTCCAATATATTTTACAGGGAAGACTCCGACCTAACCTTCACTAACGCGATAAAACATGAAATTCGAACCCCAAATTCAACACCAATTTTCGCCAAAACCTACAGATACCCGTACATTCACAAGAGTGAAGTACAATCGCAAATAAAAGAGATGCTAGAAAAAAATATAATCAGGCCTAGCAACTCTCCCTATTCGGCACCAGTTTTGATAGTTCCAAAAAAACTGGACGCCAGCGGAAAACGCAAATGGAGGTTGGTCATCGACTATAGGAAGTTGAATGAAGCCACCACCGACGACAAATATCCTCTGCCAAACATAGATGAGATATTAGAAAAACTTGGCAGATGTCAATACTTTTCCACCTTAGACTTAGCTAAGGGCTTCTACCAAATAGAGGTAGCAGAGGCAGATATACACAAGACAGCGTTCAGCGTTGAAGGAGGACATTACGAGTTCCTTCGTATGCCATTTGGACTGAAGACAGCCCCGGCAACCTTCCAACGCCTTATGAACAACGTCCTGTCCGACTATATCAATAAAATCTGCTTCGTCTATTTGGACGACATAATTATATTTTCAACCTCTTTGTAAGAGCATCTAGAGTCGTTGAGGAAAATTTTCGATAGATTGAGAGAAGTCAATCTAAAAGTCCAACTAGACAAGTCGGAATTCCTAAAACGCGAAGCCGAATTCCTCGGACATATAGTTACACAAGATGGTATTAAGCCTAATCCTCGAAAGATCGAGTGTGTACTAAAATTCCCTTTACCCAAAACGCCAAAGGAAATCAAACAATTCCTAGGTCTTACGGGCTATTATCGTAAATTCATCAGGGATTATTCTAAAATAGCAAAGCCTATGACTAGATACCTGAAAAAAGATGTAAAGATGAATATGAAAGACTCCGATTATATAGAAAGTTTCGAAACCCTCAAGAAACTCCTGGTCAGTGATCCAATTTTAAGGTACCCTGACTTCACTAAAACCTTTACGGTTACAACCGATGCAAGCCAGTTTGCAGTAGGAGCGGTTTTGTCTCAAGACAATCATCCTATTTGCTATGCGAGCCGCACGCTCAATGAACACGAGGAGAATTACAGCACAATAGAAAAGGAATTGCTGGCAATAGTATGGGCCACAAAGTATTTCCGGCCATACATTTTTGGACGAAAATTTATCATCGAAACCGATCATAAACCACTAACATGGCTTTTTTCTATCAAAGAACCAAACTCTAAATTGATACGGTGGAGATTGAAATTATCTGAATTTGATTATGAGATCAAATATAAAAAAGGGACAAAGAACAGTAATGCCGATGCACTATCTAGAATACCACCTGAAGCATTAAACTTTTTAGCCGAAAACCTTTCGATACCTACTAGTAATTCCGTCTTAAATGTCTTTAAAAACCAAATTGTAATCAACAAGTCTACTACAGGATCTTTGAGAATTATCAGGAAACAAATATTTAACAATAATCGCACAACAATCCACACAAAATCGTTTGATGAACAATTTGCAATCACGCTACTGAAGACACGTTTCAACCCTAAATCCCTTAATGCTGTCTTAATTGAAGATGAAAATTTCTTTAAAACTCTAGAGACTACGTACCAAACGCACTTTTCAAACAATAAAAACTTTAGAATCATACGCTGTAACAAGCTACTAGAAGACATACTGGACGAAGGAAAGTTGTTCGAGGTGATTAAAAGCGAACACTTGAGAAATAACCATCGCGGAATTGACGAAGTATTTAAAGAATTAAAATTGCAAATATATAGTCCAAAATTAAAACTTAGAGTCACTCAATTAATAAATAATTGCGAAGTATGCTCCATAGAGAAATATGAAAGGAACCCACCGAAGATCAAGTACCAGATCACGGAAACGCCACTGAAACCTAACGAAATTATTCATGTAGACGTATTTTATAGCTTAAAGGGCGAACTCTTTCTGACTATAATTGATAAATTCAGCAAGTTTGCGCAAGCCATAAAAATTAACGGTCGCACTTGGACCGAATTCAGACGCGCACTTCTCCAATATTTCAGTGCCCAGGGTGACGTAAAGAAAATAATAGTCGACAACGAACTAGGATTTAAAGCTTTACCCATAATAGAATTCCTCAATACCCGACACATAGAAATTCATTACGCCTCAAATAGTAATCACACATCTAACGCAGATATTGAACGCTTGCATAATACGATTAACGAACATCTTCGTCTCCTCAGACATAGCAACAGTAACGAATTAGAAACAGTAGAAGAAAAGATTCTTAAAATAATAGGGTTTTATAATAACACCATACACAGTACAACTGACAAAAAGCCAATTGACTTTGTAACAGGTAGAGTAATACAGGAAGAGTATGGTGCGATACACGATAAGATTCTTAAGAAAAAAGAGAAGATTATTAATAAGATTAACCAAAATAGGGTAGATGTAGATTTAGAAGAAGGCCCAAATTTTATTAAAGAAATTAGAGGTGGCAAAAACCACGCAAAATATAGAAAAATCCGTGCCGAAAAATTAGATGATAATCATATAGTAGATGTAAACAATAATCTAAAATATTATAAAATACATGTGAGGAAATCTAAAAACCTTCAAGATAAAAACAATCCAGTAATCAAGAGAAAGGTTAGACGACGATAACTCAATTCCATTAACATAATAATTCTCACAATAAGTATAGGCATATTAGATATTATAATAACGTAGGAAATTTAGTTTCAGGACTACGATGGAAAACTGGCAACTGATTATCCGACTGATTTTGACTACCATGACAATAACACCATACAGAACGCAGGAAATACACCTACAAGACTTAAATAACAACAACGGTTATATAACACTCCACATAGGGAACGAAAGAATAATTAAAAATTACAACAAAGTCCTACATATAATAAACATGACGGAAATTTCCCTGACAAAGGATCACATAAAAGATAATGTTTTAAATCTTAAACCTAAATCCGAATTAATAGGACCCATGTATAGTACGTTAAATCGCAGCCTCATTCTTTTAGAAGCAAAAATAGAAAACATGAAACCTCATTATAGAACAAAACGAGGACTTATTGACGTCTTAGGTACAGGACTGAAATACTTAGCAGGTACTATGGACCATTCTGACGAAATCGAGATCAAGGGAAAATTAGATGCACTCCTTGAAGGCAATAATAAACTCGTAAAAGAAAATAATAAACAAGTGCTCATCAATAAGCAAATTTCCGATCAAATTCTAAACATAACCTCCCATATTAAAAACCAACAACGAACAATAGAGCAGTTCTTAAACAACCATAACAATGTAATAGTAGGAAGATTAACTACACTAGAAGATGAAATGAGGTTGATGCAATATGCATACCACGTCAACCATGATATTCTCCTCTTAAGAAACCATGTAGACGACATAGAGCAAGTCCTATTCTCTAGTAAATTAGGGCTACTTTCAAGAAACATCTTAACTGAGAAAGAACTATCACTAATTCAAGATTTAGACAGTTACCAGAACATAAAGGTTACCGTAGCTTACTATAAAGATCAAATTATAATCATTCTTTTAATTCCTCAACTCTCCGATCTCACCTTCTCCAGGACACTTGTCGAACCAATGCCTGATATAAATAGAAAATCGTTGCATGTAAATTATAGCGAGATCCTCGTAGACCAACACAATACGGCTTTCGAGTTCCCAGTTAAAGATAATCTTAAGAAAAACCTCATACCAATAAAAAGTTCCTGCATAGCAGACATAATAAACTCTAAAGAAACATATTGTAAGAAACAAATACTAAATTTAGAAGAAATCAAATCAGTAACAGAAGGTATCATTATAACCAAGAATTTAAATAACACAATCTTGAAACAAAATTGCAACAGTTTGAACCTTAGTATTAGTGGGAACTATCTGATTAAATTTAGTAACTGTAAAATAGAGTTAAGAAATACAACGTATGAAAATAAAGAAACTAAAATTTATGATAAAATTATATTGCCAAATTTTGTTACAAAAATTAAAGAAGAAAACCTAACGGAAAACATAAAATTAGAAGAATTATACTTAAAACATATTACCAATAGAGAATTAATAGAAGAAGTATCTTTCAAAAATAAAACAATCGGAACCGCATCATTAGGAATAAATATGATAATAATAATGATTATAGCTATATTATTTTTTGCAAAAATTATAAGAAAAGTAAAAAACCGGACTGTAGTTAAAGTAATTTCGGCGGAGCCTCAATCAAACGGTGGGGGTGTTACAGTAAAGCCTATCATATGATTTCCCATTTAAAATCTCCCAACATCCCATCCATTTTTTTATCCAAAATTAATATTCTTATTTGTACCTAAAATTCCATTTAAAGTTCATTTTTCAATCCTCATATTCACTTAATGTTATTTAGAGCGATTTCCCAATTTCCCATGCCGCGCTAGACATGCAGTAAGCATATTTTGCACGAGCATCCGGTGGAACATACAATTCCTAAGAATTTTCTGTCCTCACCGTGAGAATAGATAGCAAACACATCCCAACAGAAAACTTTACCTTTTCACATAAAGTCAGTTCAGAGTTTTATTCCAAACGGCGCGGTCCGATTCTTAAACAATTATTAAAGTAATATTAAGTTGATTTAAATTAATAAAGTTAAAACTAAGTTGATCTACTATATAATAAAGTGATTGAGAAAAAGTTGATTTTTTATTTGATGTTTATTTTTTTTGCCAAATTAAACGCTCGATTATTTAAATATTTGGCTCGACCCCCTCCCCCCCGTCAATCTCACGTGAGATTTTTAAAATTTTAAAAAATTAGTAAGATTTACACTATTATGCGTATTTTTAGTGTAAATACCTTAATCTGTGCTTTATTGCGTTGGATTTATTTAAAAAAACATAATTTGTGTTAAAGAACAGTACCACAAAATCATAACAGCACCAACTCGGCATGCACCCAATATAAACTACAATACCTGTGGATTACCATTTAGCAGGTGATTCTGCCTATTTTTTGGAAACCAACCTTATGATGCCTTACAGGGATAATGATTTCTTAACAAGAGAACAGAAAAGTTTCAATTCTAGTTTGAGCTCAACTCGTGTAGCAAGCATATGGATATAAAAAAAAATTAGAATTTTACAATATATTGACATACGAAGGTTGACTTTGGCATATACTGATTCGTTTTTAGAGAGTAACGACTTTACTGTTTGAGTAGTAATGGTAGAGCCATTTATGTCTCTGGAGATATACAAACTTCGCAGCATTCTTCTATAGATGTCATCTTTGGGCAAAAAACCTGTGACTGAATGACCCGGGGGGTTATCATGGAATGCGATTCGAAAGTCATGAAATTCGGAAATAGGAAAATGTTATCCTCCACCAATGCGAATTCGAATTAAATTTGTCCGCCTGTTATCGGATTTCAGTCCGCGAGTAAAGCCATTGCCGCATGCGCTGCATTTATTTGTTTGTTTTAAAATATTCTAAAAACTTTTTAAATATTCTTGAAACAATTTATTGTTCGCATCAAAATGTCAAAGTTAATAAATGAATAAATGAAGTTGGTTGGCTGAAAATAATTTCTTTTCGAAGATTTATCAGGCATCGCTACTAGCTTCCGTTTGCTTCCTACTTTCGTATCGCCTTAGAAAAGCGGAGTCTGAAGTCACAGCCAGCTTCTCAAATTGACGTTTGAGCCGCCTGTACATCAGGATACAGATTCAAGAAGTGCGGATCTGTTAGACTTCCATTCTTCACTACTCTCGATAATGATAACAAAAGGTTTTCAAAATCTATCTTGGCCTCTAGTAGGTATGTCAGAGCAGATGGTCGTCGATTCAAAATTCGAGTTCTGTAAGATGCTTAGATAGCTAATTATGTCGCCTGGTGCAATTGTCTGCTTTTTGTAGTGACAATGCATCGCCGATAGCATGTATTCTGTCTGATGTGAAAAGAGCCGATTCTTAATATAATCTCTACATTGCAAAAACAATTACAGAAAAATCGAAAAATACCCATTTTGAGGGCTAAAACCCCCTAAAAAGTGGGCTTCCCGGGGTAGAAAATCTGTAGACTTTATAATCCCTTATTAAGAAGCCTAAAAAGAAGCTCTCTGCCAATTTTCACCCTGTACCTAATTATTTCCGCTATATCGCTTTTTTCGGCTTAATTTACCTGTACTATTAATTTAACCCAGTTTTCTCGCGATTTTACACTGTTTCTTGCGGAAAAAAAATTACGTGATATTTGCGAAGACCCCCTCCCTCCCCCACGTGAGATTTGGTGAGATTCGGCTCGACCAATACCCCCCCTAAACACCTCACGTAATTTATGGACGCCCCCTTAAGATAAAGCGAGAAAAAAATGTCTGCAAAATCGGGCCTGTGCTGCACCAGAAAATTGCATAAATGTGGATTTTTTTATGCATTTTCAGTGCATTGCTACCCTATTTTTTAATTTCTCCAGTTCGGTTGGTCGGAGAAAAATAAAAAAAGTTGAAAAATATTCATTTATGCAATTTTTTCGTGCAGCCCAGTCCCGATTTTGTTGAATTTTTTTTTCTTAACATATGTAAAGAAAAAGAAAAGAAAATATCCAACTTCCCAACTACATCATAACTTTGTTTTTTTGTGTTTAATTTCCCTCTACTAAAATTATTCTACACACCAAAAAGTGTGTTGTATTTTCATAGCTCAAAAGTGTGTTGTTACTCCAAAAGTGTGTTAATAAAATAATGTGAGTGGTTTCAACACACTTAAGTGTGTTGTTTAGATTTCAGGTCATAATTCGCGACTTATTTTTAACACAGTAAAAAGTGTGTTATAATTTTAACACGGAAGACGAGTGTCAATTGCAAGATAAACTGTGTTAAAACAACAGACTTTCTCTTGACAATACAATTAGGTGTGTTGAATAATACACTTGGGTGCGTTAAACAACAGATTTTGTGTGTTAAAAAACACACTTCAGTGTGTTACACCTTTAACAGTGTACTCCATCGTCGACACCCATACTTAGCTACTGTACGTATGATCGTTTTGTAGATTCTTATTTTCGTTTTTCTGTGGATGTCTCTGGATTTAATTACTGGCAGTAGTGAGAAGAATGTTCCATTTGCGCTGTTTATTCTTCTTTGCACGTCGATCGTCTCATCGTTGTCTTCGCCCTCCTGTGGACTCCAGGTAGTTAAATTGGTTTACCCGTTCTCCGCAGGTGGTGTTGTGGTTTCTTCTTCTTCTTTCCACCGTCGCGTCGACTGAATTAGAATCTTACTCTTGTCTGCATTTATTTGCAGCCCTATATGTTTAGCTTCATCTTCTAATTCTGTGAAGATTTCTCTAAGGTATGACAGTGATCTGGCAAGGCAGTTTATGTCATCGGCATATCCTGCCAACTGCTTTGATTTGTTAAGCAGGGTTGCCTTCGCATCAATGTTTACTTTGCGAATTACTCCTTCTAGGCAGAGATTAAATAGCAAATAGCAGAAGAGATATACCCTCAACACATAATTGCACATTGGATTTGTAGTATATATTTTTCGATCTCCCTTCAGTGCACGATCAATTACCTGCTCTTTGACATCTCGTGATCAGCCTCGTTTTCCGAGCTCCCTCGTGATTCAGGATCTTGCTTAGCAGTACTTTCATGGCTTTAGTAGTAGTACAGTACAGATGTAATATTGATGCGCCAAAAATTCTTGGATGGATGATTTTTCATAAATCGTTAATGGAGCATAAAAGAAGCTTAACTTTAAATTTGAGGGAAATTTCGAGTGGACGTTTTTTGGAAAACTCAAAAAGTTTTTGAAAAGCGTTTTTCTCTGAATCTACGCATTTTAGAGAAAAGTTGTTTAAACAAAAAATGTAGAGTACATTGTTACCTACAATTTGTTTCATAGAGGTCAGGCTGTACAACTTCAAATACAGAAGCTAGGTGGCGCCAAAGTTTCCAAAAAAGTGTTTTTTCGGTTTTTGTCCCAGAAAAAATGGTTTTTTTACAAAAGTGTAAATCAGTAAATTGTTCCTCTTAAAAATGTCTACAACATTTATTTAAACTTCTCTGATGCCTCTTGTTTTTGCAGCTCCTCTAAGTCTTAGATCTTCTTTAATTCAGGCGAGGATTCAAGGGGGTCACGGGGGTCATGACCCCCTCCAAGCGCTCGCTGTTTAAAAAAGAAAATTAACCCAACAAAAACAAAAAATAACCAAACGACCAAAACCGACCCAACTTTTTTGCAAATTAAAAAAACCACCTTTAGCTAGTGCTCGGATTTTGATAATGGTATCATGACATTGGCTTGTTTTCATACTAGTTTTTCAACTAGCTAGCTACTTAGAAAGAAACAAATAGAATTACATACAGAAATTCAGTGCACAAGAAGAGCTCCGCACTAATGTCAACAAGTGGCCGAAAGCATAAATTTTCGGACAGTTAAGTGGAACTTGGAATTGGAACAGTGGAAAAGCTCACAAAAAGCTAGAAAAATTGGCCAATTTTTTGACAGTTTTGGATTTTACGGGGTATTTTGACATTTATTTGGTTTGGTTTGAAATGTTCGTGCCTGTGAATTTGTATCAAAGGATATCTTTTTTTTAAATAAAATGTGGAATGAAGGTGAATGAAAAATTAAAATTATTAGTTCTTGCTAATGACAATCTGATGATGACATCAATTGCATTAATTTTGCATTGTCAGAAAAGCAGTAATAAAAAAAAGTATTTTTGTATGATAAATTAGGTGCGTTCCAACTAAATTAATTTTTTTTAACTTTATTTATAAGAAAATGAATCCCTTCGTCACTCCACATAATTTGTGCCATTAAAAGAAATTCATAATATTGTATTTTAAACTGTCAAACTGACCGAAATTTCCAACAGCTACTATAGCTTCCTTTCTCTCCCTATTTGCTGTCTATTTTACACATGCTTGACAATTCGGGCACTTGCGCTAGCTTAAAAACTAGCCAGTATCATAATACCATAAGTGATGTATTGTTGGGAAACTGTCGCTCTGCTGAATCCGGAAAAGGTAACTTCATTTGGAACGAGTTTCATTCCAACAAGTTTATTAGATATCAGAAAAACTAATCAATTGTAGGTGCTTGTGACCCTTAGCCGAAGTCTTTTTATTTGAACAAAAAAAAGGGCTTGACCGAATGTTATGAAATTTTTTTCAGAGCATGTTTTCGTTAATAGGCACCTCAACGAAGTCGGTATCATATTTGGTTCGCACGATATTGGCCAGGTACAAAAATCACGAACTTCGTTCAAACAAAAAACGGCTCGACCGATTTTTATAAAAATCTTCAGATTATAACTTCGGTAATATGCGTCGATCGCCAGCTCAATGAAGTCAATATCATTTTTGGTTCGCGCGATATCGTGCAGGTACAAAAATCACTTACGTCGTTAAACAAAAAAACGACTCGACCGAATTTTATGAAAATCTTTTCAGATCATATTTAGGTTAATACGCTTCGATCGGCACCTCAACGAAGACGATATCTTTTTTGGTTCGTGCGAGATCGTGTAGGAAAAAATGACCGCATACGTACGCACACGCACACACACATACTTATTCTCAAATTTTTGCTATTGGGACCTTGAAAAATTAAAATACGTTGAAAATTACGATTCCGATTGTCGGACCGATTACAATAACTTCCCTATATACTGGGAAGTTATAAAGATACCTTCAAGGTCAACAACAGATTGATCTATACAATACTCTTTATATATGTTTTTATTTGCAAACTCTGAAGCTAGCTGCACTCATAAGAAAAGGCGCGTCTTCATCAAAAGCAAATTAGGGCACGCTTGCTTTTAATCTACCAGAAAATTCGCTTGGTTTTGTTAATTTTGTTTTTGTTTTTTTAGGAGTAGAAATTTTTTCCGCCATTTCTATTTTCGTGACCCCCCCCCCCTCAAACAAAATTCTAGATCCGCGCCTGCTTTAATTATTGTTGATTTAAAATACTAGTTGTTTAGTTCTTTTGGAACTTACTTATGTTATGACTGAAATTCTCTGTGGGTCATTGGCACCAGCCACCAGAACAAGAGGCTAAAGCCGATGAAATAATGTGGACAGCAAAATAAATATCAAAATATAAAATTGAAGTACGAAGAAATCACTCTTTATTTTACTGTCGCATCTACAATCCACCAGAAGAATTGGGTTTTTCTTTATCATGTAATTTGACATGTCATTGTATTGCTCAGTAAATGCACTCTACAACTCATCTTCTACGTAAATGAAGCTTTTTTTTCGATGATTGTTTTTGTATCTTTAATTTCACTTAAAGACCCACAAACAATTTATGTTTAGAGTAAAAATTATTAAGCTGTTGCCTTTAAAAAGTTATTAAGAAGTCGACGCCTGAGTATTTACACGAATTTATATTGTTTTATGACAAAATAAGAAATAAAACGAAGCTTTTCGGCAAAATACACGCGCTCTCAAAGCCTCTATCAATTGAAATTTGTTTTTAATGCAAGCTGAATAATTCTTATTGAATTCGGCTCTTTCAAAAATCGTTTTTGGGAAGCCACGTTACTTTGCACGCTGTTGTCCTTGTAAATATAAGCAAATGGTAAATTGCTTTCATAATAGCCCAAAAACCCAGGTGATATGAAGTTCATTAACAAATTACATACAAAGTGAATCTAAAGAAACGGTTTTTGTCTTTATGTTTTTCGTATACTCAAGTGTGGCTTTAGGGAAGTAAAAATTTGACTATAAATATTTTCCAAATTGACACGAAATTTCCAGTTTGGCTCCATCCGATTCCGGGGTAGTTTCTGATCTGATCTATTATGAAGGTAGTTTCAATAATATTCGTGGCATTTTTAGCCGTTCACGTAAGTGCTAGTGAAAGAGGGGTTTTTGGTACATTTGTGGACACTGTTAAAGACACAGCAAACACGTTCCTATCGCCATTTGCGGGAGGCAGAAGTAGCAGCAGAGCAACCAAAAAGGAGCCTAAATCAAATAGTCCTGGAGTTTTTGATTCACTTGCGGACACCGTTAAGGATACAGCCAATACCTTCTTCGGATCAAAAAAGCCAAGTGAGAATGCACCTAGAATTGAAAAGCAAAGGAGGGATGCACCTACAAATGGTAACGGCGGCTTCCTTAGTAATACTATTGGTCAAATTGGTGAGGTAGGTAATGCTTTCACGCAAGTTGTACAGAACACAGAAAACGCTGTGAAAGGAGCAGCGGGCACTCTGAAGCAAGTCGCTGATCTTACTACCAACACAGTGACCCAATTTACGTCGCTAACAGACAAACTTAACGAAATGATAGGAAACGCCGAAAACTTAAGTCAGAACAAACCAATGTTGCAGCAGATTGAACAAGTCAAACTATTCGTTACTGATGTCCATAAAGGTGTAAATGAACTTCTTGAAGGTATCAAAAACAAATTATCGGAAGTTACAGATGAGAATGTCAGAATAATAGTAGCAGAAACCAGCAATCTACGCGATTGGTCAGAACGTATTGGAAAAAAGTGCGGCAATGCCAGTCCAGATGTCCGGAATAAGTGCACGGCGATGATAAAAGATTTCGTTGATCGAAGTGCGCAGAAAGTTGAGCAATGTGCGAAAGAAGCGATTAAACCTGTACAGGATACGTATAATATGGTTAAGTCAATTGTTGATGACTCAGCAGGTGTTGCCCAGCAAGCGGTTGAAAGTGCCTCAATTTGTGTTAAAAGTATTGGAATTAATATTTTCCAGATGATTAACTGTGCCAACAATATTGTCCAAACTATATCACAATACACAGTTTTGATCAATACCAGGATCAATCCGTTGCAGATTCAAATTGTCGGTCTTGGAATTAAAGGTGTTGTCGATATGTCCTGTATTGTCACAAGTAAAATGTCAATTGAATTCGAGAGGCCATTTGTAGAAAATAAAGTTAAAAATTTGGTTTATTAAATAATTTAGAAATTGATTTAAACAATAACATAGTTATTGTGTAAGAAATAAAGTCTAGAAAAATAAATATGCTTTCTTATCAAACCACGCTTTTTTTTGTTTATTTTTTAATCTTCCATTATTGCTGCTTTATTCATGAAAACAATGATGTCTCCTCTTGGAATAGAAGGAATTTACCTAATTCGGTCCAATATAAAACTCGCCCTTGATGTCATCGTCTGCGTCTTCAGTTGCAGCGTAAAATTAAACTGGAAACAGATTGCAGCGGTCACAACAGTTTGTCAGCGCTGATAAATGTCAAAAGGAATAAAACGCTTTGCCGTGTATTCTGTTCTGCATAATCAGGTTGTATATACATACATAAGTCCCAGGAGAGATTGTTTTTTTGTAAATAAATTTACCCTGCATTTTTTTAACGCTATAATTAAGAGAACAATCGTAGGAATTCAATGAATTAGTTTTGGATAAAATCGGTCCAGGGGAACAGGTGAAAAAAAGTTAATAATAGTATCGAAAACAGGTTTTTTCACGATTTAGGTGCGAAACAACCTAAAACGAAAGTAGAACCTAGTAGCGCTTAAAAGGGCGAAAAGGGGAGTTTTGGACAATTGAAGTCTGTCAACAGGTTTTTGTAAAAAGAAAAGATTTCAGCGCTTAAATTATGGCTTCTGTTAGTGCCCACCTAAAATAAAAATTTCATGTAAAAATAATAACTACCTTTCGCGAAAATCGCAAAAATGCTGTTTCTGGAAAAAGGTTTGAGCAAAGCTCACAATAACAGTTGCTCTACAAAGCCATTTTCATGAAATGTATGTAAGGTTTGATTAAATACATTAAAAACTCGTTTGAAGACCGCATTTTTTTCCAGGTGCGATATTTTTTTCCATAAAAAGCTTTTTGTATTTGAGCTTTTTCTTGAAAACTAGTTTTCGTCAGTTTTATTAATTTTTTTTCACCTGTTCTACAGGTCCGATTTTATCCAAAACATATTTATATAAATCCTACGATTTTTCTGCTAATTATAGCGTTGCAAAATCCCAGTTTTTTTTGTTTTTAAGAAAAAGCTTTACACGAAAAAAAAACTCAAAAGAAAAGCTTTTCATTCTCACTCTTTTTGTTTACTACACTCCGTAATGGCAACCGTTCGCACCACATCATCTGATGATCTGTATCCCGGTATTGTTTGAATGGCCAAATGTCTTTTTCAATGGTGGGTTTCTGGAGTCATACAGGGGGTATGCTGAGCAGAAAATAATCATGCTCCTAATTACTTACTTTAACAGCTCTACAACCAGGATCCGGTCCTAGCCTCTCACAACTGTTTTCTTTTCTCCGGTCCGGTTATGAGCCGATGTCATTCAGTTTGGCATCCCTACGCTAGGGGTAGGGTTGCCACATATTGAGATGGTCAAAGTAGGACCATCACAAAAAAAAATAGTGTTGAAATAAAAAAATTCAGTATATTAGTAAATTAAAGATTTTTATTAATTCATTTTGCACAAATGGTGTGATAGTTTATAATGATTTGATAATTAATAATATAAACATAGTATTAGTATTTATTTATTATGTCTGAACTTATATTTAATATCTTTTTTTGCACATTTTAATAATTCAAGATCATTTTGAATAGTCTCAAAAAATTGTACGCAACTGCATTTAGAATTGACACTCTGACACAGTTCTGATTTAATAAGCTCAGCGGAACACCTATTTCTTTCATCAGTCCACTTATTGTTCATTATAGAAAATACACGCTTAAATTATGCTTAAAATATATGATAAAATTTTAAATAAATTATCATTATATGATGTGCTTTTAAAAATAATATTCCATTTATCGGTGGTACTACATGCCGTTTGCCAATCAGATGATTTTATAACATAGTTTAAATGTTCATTAACAAACACAAGCTCTTCAAAAACCTTGTCCATGTTGCTATTACAAATATTTAATAGTTCAACTATTTCAGCAAATATTTCGAAATTTGGCAATTTTGTTATTGAATTATCAATTTTTAATTTTGATAACTTAACCATTACAGAATTTTCATCGAAATCAAATCTTGCTTCTACATAAGATAAAGCTTTTATATAAACATTTAGAAATTCCTTTTCAAACTGTTGTTTTTCATTTAGAGATAAATCCTGCATTTTTCGCATAGTTTCATATCCGAAAAATTTATTCTTAATTCTAGAAGTGAGTTGTTGTTTAAAATCATTTAGAATCGGGTACAACTCGATAACTGTGGCACTGTTTTTTTCTAGTAGTTTTATCGATTTTCCAAAACTTGCAAGTATGTGATTGGCGACCAATAAATTTATTTCGATTTTAATTGATATTTCTTCATCTTTAACATGCAAAGCTTTTTTTAAAGCTACCGATAAATCACTAATATTACTATGAAAATATGATAATAATGCCGGCCATTCACGTAATAACCTTTCTACACAGACCTGTAACGATAACCATCGAGTTACAACATGACGTGAAAAATCAGTAAACGCAACATTTGAGGAGCTGGGGAACATAACCGGACTTGTCCCAATAATTGATTTTTACACTAGAGCAAAAATACTGAATTCGATAGTTACACATTAGCTGAAATTTGGGCGTTTCAATATAATTATAGCTTATTATATAAATAACCAATAGCCCACTTTTTGGTCACTAAAATACATATTTTCTATATATTTTTTTCGTTTTTGTAATGGACAAGTCCGGTTTTGTTTGGCAACGATGGATATGTATGGGACATCTCCGGTTTTGATTGAAAACTGTCATGGACAAGTCTAGTTATGAAACAATTTCCTTTGAATTTTTTTCATTTTTTAATAGGAAAAGTCCATTATGAACGAAATCAGTATTTTTAAAAAATGTTTTCTATGGGTTTGAACCATTTTTGGATGAAAATATTCCAGGGGTCCCTAGACATAGGCTTAGAGAGTACAAAAAAATTTTAAAAAAAAATTCGGTTATTGTGGACAAGTCCGGTTATGTTCCCCAGCTCCTCATTTAAAAACTCACAGAATTCTTGAAATTGATTTCGACGTTTTGATGACAGACTAAAATGATGATTTTTAAAACGATATTTTCAATGTCTATGGACAACTCTTCTAATGCATGTCTCAACGAGCTGTGCAAAATATGTGCATGGAAATTAGCTTTGAGGATATTTTGATTTCGATTATGTAGATTTACGAAAAGGGAATGATTACGACCACAATTGTATTTGGTATCTGCGCTTAAAGCTGTAATCTTTGACATATCTAAACTTAAATTTTGTACAGATTCATGAATGCAAGCAAACATGCCATTCGCAGATTCATCGCAATTTTCATATAAATCAATTAACTTTTGCTGTAGGCCATTATTTTTTGAAAAATATTGAATCACTAACGGAAAAACTTCCTATTCTTTTTGTTTGATGCATCTGTCATTATAGAAAAATTTAAATCCTCAGTTTTTACTAAAATTTTTTGGCTCAAAACGTTTACTACAATTGCTTGTGCTTTAGTTTTTCCACAAGATATTTTGCATGAGTTATTATGATTCGGTAACGTCTTTGGCATAAGTTTCATCAAGCAATCTAAAGAATTATAAGATAAATTGTGTTTCACTGTATGGTATATATGTGGATGTGCTAGCTCAATATCAAGAATTTTAAGCTCCTCTGGAGTGTTCTTTTTAATAATAAATTTGTCCATCAATTGAGAACTGGAGGATGCTTTCAATTTCGAAAGATGATTTGCACTCATTTCATGTTGTTTTACAGCAGTAATACCTTTAAGTTCTATTGAAAATGTATTTAAGGGGTAACACCACTGTAGGATTTTGAAAAAATGAGATTTTTTTTTGGCTTGAAATATACTTCAGGATCACAAAAACAATGTGCAGTTGGTCCTATAACAGAAAAATAATTTTGAAGGATTTAATTTTCGATTTTCCCCCGGCGCCTCGGAGCACGCGTTGGTCCGACTTATTGCTTGTATATTGCTTTTACCTGTCGAAATAATAAGTGCTGCTATAGCAAAAAGGTTATTTGGGTTCCCCAGGTGTCCACCAGGGTGCACTACACAATAATAAACGTGTTTTACATTACATCGCACAGCGAAGGTAAAATACAATTTTCAAAGATTAGAGTACTTTCAAAACTTTAAGCGCGATTATCTGGAAACCATGTTTTTCGAACTGGGTGGACGGATTACTCGGAGAGTATTGCATGGATCGGTTTGAAATTTTGACATTAGCTTCACAATTGCATTCTTTACAAAAGTACGTAGCCGTTTTTTGATTCGTTGTAAAAAAATTTTATAAACAATTTACTGCTCTTTTTTTTGCCGAAAATCACTTTATTTTCATAAGTACGCCATTTTTACAAAAATCAGTTTAAAAAAAAATCCTACGTACTTTTATGGGCAAGGTCAAATAGATTAGGAAACTATTTGGATTTTGTTCCAGGTCTTCAACTTTCAGAGACATCCGTCCACCCGTGGAGGCCCTTAACAAAAAGACGATTTCGAAAAACGACTGTGGCGCCACCATTTTGTAACAAAATGTCAATAACAATTTTTTTTTACACTTGAATACATGTTTGATCAATCGCCTGAAAAGAATTTCGATCCCTTTTTCCATACTTTATAAATTATTTCCCAAAATTTGGCCTTTTTTCGCACCTCTACAGTGGTGTTACCCCTTAAACAGTATTCGCATTGTCCTTGAGAGGCATTAACTTTTTTGAGCCATTTATACTCTTGTAACCAGCTATCATTAAAATAACATTTCCGTTTTTTAGTTGTTGAGCTCATTTTAGCAGTATAATGGTTTCAAAAATTTACTTTTTAGTTTTTAATCAATTGCTAGTAATATATACAATAATCAATCATTGATTTAATACATATTAAAATCACACTTACCTATTCTGCGAACAAATAAATGTTGTTTTTTATTCATCAAGTATTTATTTATAAGATTTTCTTTATTAAAACTTTAGATAACCTAAACTAAAGAAAAGCGTTATGCAAACTAATTTTTCAATTGCTCCCGATTGAATCGGAACCAAATCAGTTAGGTTTTCTTCGCGCATGAGGGGAAATGAAAATTACACACAAATAGACATTGCGCACATCGGGATAAGCGCTTATGTATTTTCAAATTTCCCCTTCGACTGCTACTTTTGAGAAACCTCATCTCTTTTGGTTCGGACTCTTCTCTATTAATTTGCTCCCTATTTGTGAGACTGATTGAACCCTCTATAACTCTATACAACACGAAATTTTTGTGAATTTGGCCGTTCGATGTGATCAACGAAAATGTTCCATGAGATTCGTGGGTTGGGTTTTGGGTGGGTGTTAGGGCCGCAGCCACTTGTTGTTTGCTATGTCCACGCTATGGCCACATACAAATTATGTTTACAACATTAGCTGCATCATTCAGCAATTCTGAAAGTTGAAAGAAAAGACAGAAATATCGAGTATTTTATCTCTCTCACTCATTTTGATAAGTAGAATAGGGGTGTCAATGTAACTCCTTTGCTATGAAATTTTCTCGATAATTTTTTTTTTAATTCTTTTAGTTAAAAAAATGTTGATTTGAATTTCTCTGGTTAAAAAATGTTTTGTTTCAAAGTTGGACAATTCAGCTTTAATGTAGGACGTAGAACAAATTTCGTAATTGTAGGACTGTCCTACCGAAAGTAGGACGGGTGGCAACCCTAGCTAGGGGTCCTGGTTTACGCCATCCTTCCAGCAGCGGGTGGTGGGTCTCCTCGCGGTCGCACACCATAAATCTATCTACGACTTATTTAATCGCTAGTAGTCCGGGGAAATTTGCAAAAAAAAAGCACGAAAGGAGACAAAATTCCAAAATGGCTTAAAATTGGTCCACAGCTTCCTTGGGACTTTTTAAGAAAACAATTTCGGAATCACAAAAAATAAAACATGGCCGCCGGAGATATCGCGTTTTCCCGTGTTTTCGTTGTACCTCGATTTCAGTAGGTCGTACAACCGCGTACAATGGCCCAAAATGTTTACAATGAAGTTCTCTACAAGTTTAGTTCTTACAAACATGTTGACCCGAGTAACACTTTTAAAGTTATCCAAGGTCAAATTTATCAAAAATCACGTTTTGGCCAAAATATCACTTAAAAACTGTTTTTTTCGAAAAAAATTTATGATCAGTCAATAGGAAACGTTATTGCATACAAAAAAGTCCTCAAGTCATTTTTTTAGAAAACTTAACCCTTTCGAAGTTATTCAAGGTCAAAGATTCAAAATATCAGTTTTTGGTCAAAAAATGACTCAACGATTGATTTTTGCGACTGCTGTGGACCAATTTTCAGCCATTTTGGAATTTTGTCTCCTTAAAATGCTAATTTCGCCGGACTATAGCTTTACCGTTGATATCTAGAATTTTTGTCTACCTGAGTTAATACTTTTCTCGCCAGCGATAAACTTTCCAGAGTCACTTGCAGATTTTCGACCTCAGTCAAAAGGAGTTCGCAAAGTTACTAGGACCACGACCATAATGTTCCCAGCTAGCTTGTCCTGTCAGGAGGTTCTTGCGGTTGTTTTTTTCTATTGTGGGATACCAGATGTTCTCAAAACAAAGCTGTTGCGCCTAGAGAATATGGAAGCTAATGTTGCCATTTCCTTTGTAGAGACAGGACCCTTGGCCGAGGTAACATGGCTGTTCATCCTTGGAGCTAACTGGGTTCCTAACTACCGTCCTGCCATTTGTCTCTAGGGAGGATTCCTGGGCACTCCGATTTATGTTCCGCTTCTCTTTCGCTGACCCATCCTCTTTTGGCAGCATCAAATGGCGGCATGGCGCGCAAGTTAAAACCTTTGTGTTGGCCGAGGTATCACCGTTCAGATCCTTTACCAACTCTCAGCCAATGTTTATGGCATCATATTCACAAACTCCCTTCTTCGACCTTATGTTTTTGCTTTGTTGGTTCAAAAAATCCTACGAGTGTATCAGAAAAAGAAGATCGAAGCCAGTACAGGTACATAGCACAAACCGGCGCGGCGCAGCGTTCTTCTCATTGTCGTAATAATATTGCAAAATATACCGCAACGTTTCATTATTTTTCCAAACAACATTCCTATTTCAATGCACCAATTTCGATGTTTGTGCAATCAAAGAAACTCTCGAACTGTCACTTTTTAAACGAGAGTTTAGTAGTGTCGCTGCATTCAGTGGCTAGTGACCTATTTGCATGCAATTGACGGTCAAAACTTACCGTTTTGGGGGAAATTGTACCCATAAGTCCATTCAAAACGCGCATTTGGGTGTCGAAACATAACACCGTTTTGAAGCTCTTTCCCTATATGTTTTGGGTCGCTGATTACGAAAATCAGCACACTAAAATATAGACGTCACCATTACAAATGAAAAAACACCCCTTTTTAGGGGGTTTTTCGCGATAATTTCAATAATCATCCAAAATAATCCAATGAAATTCATTTTTTTCAATATTTATTTGCGAAGGTGGTTGATTTATACCAAATAAAACCAAATTTTATTATGAGGAATAGTCCTTGCGAAAGGTTAAAACCGCCCCTAAATCGCCTGAAATTTAAAAAAAAAATTGTAAATAAATGTCTTTCCAACTTTATGCTTCAAATTCGATTGAATGCGTATTGTCAGGCAAAAATAAATTATTTTGAACCGTTAAGGGGTTAAAACTACCCCTGCAATTTTAAAAATCAATTTAAATAAAAAAAAAATTGCAAAAACTATGTAAATATTTTTTCTGCTTTTTGCTTGAAAGGTTGAATAGATATTATCAACCAAAAATAAATTATTATCAACTTTTGAGGGAGTAAAACTACCCCTAGATTAAAGTTGAATTTGAAAAAAGAATAAATTTTTTTTTTGAATCTAAAGGAGAATACCCACCTTCAATAGCCATAGTAACTTTTAGCTCAAAAAGAGCTATCCAATAGCCATATTAGATTTAAAATGACGTCACACAGCGCAAGCGAATGTTAATTATAAATGATAAAAATTAATTTTCAAGCTTCAAATAATGAATGAACTTATTTTTCACTTCTACAGGTATTTATATTTATGAATGCAAACATAATAATAACAAAGTAATAACAAGTAAATAACAAAAAAAAACATACTTGAAATAAAAACGAAATCCAAAAGGTTTAAACTTAACTGCTGCGTAATCAATAAGTACAAATGTTTCCCTCAAAATTGCTATCTTGGCAAAATGGTTTCACAAATTTCAATGTGTTCTAACTATCGAACGGAAGAGGCATCAAATTACGTCTGGATTATTTTTAATATTTTTGGCATTGATGGTTGTTGTATGGAAATGATGATTTTAGCATTTCTTAACAGTTATATTTTACAACTTTGACAGTTACATTTTCTAACTTCGACCATTTTGTGTTGACCACCATTTTGAATTTGGAATGACCCCACCCAGCTAATTGTAATCGACCTGTCATACGGGGGCTCGAGAAACACAATCGCAAAAATCGGCCGCCATTTTGGAACCGCTTCCTCGATTTTTTTACAAAATGGTCAGATTGCATTGCCACGTGAGCAACGCATGTGTGTGAAATTTGAAGTTGATCGGTTATGCTTTCTACTTTTGACTCTATTAGGTCTTCCGCTATTTTGTGTTGGCCGCCATTTTGAATTTGGAATGCCGTCACACAGTTAATTGTATTCTAACTGTCATGCTCTTTCATTTGATACTCATGCCGTGGTGTCAGGGAACACAATTGCAAAAATCGGTTGTCATCTTGGAACCGCAATCTTAATGTGCATGTGAAACTAACAAATATTGCAAGTTAAATAAAAGCTTCTAAAAACCCCTAAAAAAGGACCTCCTACGGCTTTTATTTTTGGAGTTATAAGCAATTTTAATGCTAAAATTGGCTCTATTTCGTATTTTTTAGTACTTTTTCACCTAAGCTTGGCAATTTTAAAAAATAAAAGCCGTAGGATAAAAATTCTCTGGACATTATTCATAGGAAATTGTCCAAGCTTTCCAATTTTGCAAAAAAATCCTTCTTGTTTTCTTTTTGTAAATATCTTTTGTACCCACCCATTTTTTTCTTTTTTGTTGCTAAACTTACACTGTAAAAAATTTCTGTGTTAATTTTACAAAAAAAATACTGGAAGTTTTATTCACAAGCAGTTTTGTAAATTTGCAATATATATTATTAGAAATATTCCAATTCTACTTGACGTATTTTTACCAACTGTGTAGAAAATATAAATTATTTATGGGATGTAAAAATACAATCATTATTGGAGCTTTCTCTTCATAGTTTTGTAAATTTCCAAAATTCTTGTTGCAACTTTTTACCAGAGAGAGACGAAAAGGGAGAAACCCAAAGCTGAAGATTACCGCCTGTGCCAATGTGCTTGGCCCTGCCTGAAATATTTCCAAGGGCCAAATTTTATTCTTAGTCAATGCCCACTCCCTATACATAAAAAAATTAGCATTTTGCTCACAATGCCTTGTTAAGCATGTACATGAGGCAATGCCTATCAAAATTTCTGGGCTGTTACAAGAACTGCCTAGACTCTGACAAAGTCAAAGGTCTGGCCTTAACTTAAAAGCAATTGGGTTTATATGCTTAGTTAGAGTGACCATTTTTATCGTAACATAATGCGGGATAGATACTATGTATACATGGCAAGTTCAATAGTAGAATCGAAGTTGAGCTGATCCTTCGATTCGCCATTCAAAAAATTTAAAAAGCAGCAATTTTATAATTTAATATTGCAAACTGAGTCTTAAAGAATACGTAAAAAAATCAGAACCAAAGTGGGAGCTTTTTTTTGGCGCTGCAACAAATTTAATTTTTTAAAATCACTTAATTGCAAAATCCATTACGCAAAAACCATTTGACCGACAGTGATAGGGTTTTAGATATAAGTTAAACATACCTTAAACTACCTAATTCCAGAATTACATTAAAAAATAATGGTGTTTTCTTTTGTTGGTATAACTTTAAAGTGAGGGTACAGTTTTTCGCAGTTTTCGGCTATTTTGCAATGCAAATGCAATGCAATGCAAAAATGCAAATTTCAAAAATCAAACTTACGCTAAGTTTTAGGAAACCCAATAACGAACAAAACATGTCCAACAAACTTTTCGCCTAGAAGGCTTCGTTAAGAAATATTTATCAAGAAAGGTCAAAAAACAGGGAATTTTTCGTGAATTTTTCAGTTTTTGGGCTCCCATAAATTTTCCAGGCGTTTTCATGTTTGCGCACCGCACCCCCTAGATATTGTTGGGATGCCATTCCTGACCATTTCCACCAAAAAAGTCGGTTACATCACCCCAAAATCAAAATTTATATGTCTCACTGCTCTAGCGCCTGGACTATAAACGCGCTTCTGAAGCTTGTGAAATGGATGTAGCGGGAAGCACTTGCGATTATTGTTCTCTCTGGATATACGAAGCTTTTAAGCTTTTGCTTTAATTGAAGGGCAAAGGAAGAGAGCTAGAGAGAGAAAATATTTCATACTTAAACAGAAAGTGTCCTTCACTAATCACTTGCGCAGACCGACGAAAACTGATCGAAATCCACAGCGAATTGCCATGTATACAGAGAACAAAGATGAATTCGCCGATTTGAAATGCTCTGGAAGCGCATGACTAAAGCTTGCAGTGGAAGCACTTGCTTTATTTCCCGCTGGGCTATTAGTCCGGGTAAATTAGCATTTTAAGGAGACAAAATTCCAAAATGGCTGGAAATTGGTCCACAGCTCCCTTGGGACTTTCTAAGAAAACAAATTTGGAACCACAAAAAAAAGATATGGCCGCCGGAGATATCACTTTTTGGCAAAAAAATCACTCAAAAAATGTTTTTTTTAATTTTGTCTCCTTTCGTGCGTTTTTTTGCTAATTTCCCAGGACTATATATGAGCAACAAGATTGAAGAGTCGATTCGAAATAGAGTTGAACTGACAGCATTAATCTGTCACCTGTGACATGATAAAATTCTTTTGGTTTTTGTTTCGTCGTACCGCCAAACATTTCTCAATAATAAACAAACACAACATAAACCCGCTAAAGGCAATAAAAAATACAATATAGACGTAAATTCGCGCACGTGGAAATATGTTTGGCAAAAATCCAGTATATACATTCATTTTATCTTTATATAGGGTAATTGTGGGTGAGATGCCGCGTGGGGAGAGATGCCGCAATAGTAATATTTTATGTTCATTCAATAGGCAGAGCGAACTATTCTGGCACATTCGATGCCCCTTCCGTCACATGTTCTAAACGCAAGTGCCCGTGCGGCTGTCGCCTGCGGTGGACCTGTGTTGACTGTTTAAGTGAAAAAAAACGAAAAAATTTGCTCGAAACTTTCGATGAACTTGTTTATATATGAAAATTGGCTATTGGTACACACGATAATCAAGGTAAGAACCATTTTTATAGTCGAGGATGCTATTTTTCTTCATGTTTTTAGAATATTTTGATATGATTTTTTATTTTTACCCAGGGCACTACAGTGCGGCGTCTATCCCACAAAAAATGGAGAGATGCCGCACTTCATGTTGTATACGTTACTTGTATACTTATATATACTAATTTGTGATATATATGGGTACTTAAATAGTTCTATATGTATATGCAATAGTTATATATGTCGTTCGACAACACCTCTTGCAGGACTTCCGACATCACCTTTAATTCTCACTTCTGATCCCACAAAAACTTTGGAAAATGTAACCCCTATACAAGAGACTCCTACGAAATTTTCAGAAAATACAAACCCCAACTCAGAAAGCATAAATCCATTAGAAGATACTCCAACTAAACTTTTGGAACACATAGTACCAATACCTTAACTACCGGCCTCAACTGCTAAAAGGAAACAAACGGCAAGCGATTTAACGTCTCCTGAAAATATAGATTTTAAGAATACCAAAAATTCATCTCTGATCAAAGGTACTAAAAAAATATTAAGGCGGCCAGATCAGAGAAGAAAGTAGAAAAGAAAGCAGAGAAGAAAAAAGAAGGAAACAAAGAGAAGGCAGAAGGTGTGCAAGAAGGGAAGAAAGAAAAATAATATGCACCTGATTCTATAGAAGATGACTCCAATAATTGTGTTGAGTGTTGGAAAAATTATTTCCACACAGAGAGCAAAACAGACTAGATTAAATGTCCAGAATGCCGCAAATGGCTACATGAAACATGCCCGCTTTATAAAAATATGTGCAATATATGTGGCCGGGATGAAATAAGAAAAAAAAATTTAAATAAAAAGAAATAGGCCAATAAGGCATATCTCCCATATGGTGCGGCAACTATCCCACAGATTGTGGGATAGACGCCTTTTTGACAGTGATTCAATTTTGGTTTTTTATTTTTATAATGATTAAAAATTAATTTTTTTTGTGTAATTTTGAAGATTAATATCATTCCTTTTGATTAAAACTGTTTTTTATTTATATGCACTATTAGGTTTTTTTACAATAGAGTTTAACCAAAATGTGCGGCATCTCACCCACAATTACCCTAATACTTTTTTAAATAGTGAATATTGATAAATATGAACAAAACAAAACTAATATTTACCCACAGAGTGTGTGTTAGTGTGTTACCCAAGAGTTGTTCTACTTCTTTTTTAAAATCTTCATATTTTACTCAAAATTGCACTTCGTTATAATCATTGCTTTTACTGTATCTACATGCAATTGTGATTTTTCCAATGTCGAAAAATTATTAATAATAGAAAGAACACGCTCTGTAGCGGCGTTTGTTCCAGGTAAACAAAGCGCAAATTCCACGATCATTTGTAATTCTTGGAAGGGAACGTGATAAATAATTCAGATAAATGATTCAAAATTTCGTCCCATTTCAAATCAGTTAATAGCGCGGCTTACCCGGCCGAACTGCGCAAGTTCGAGCAAATTAGTGAAGTGATCTTTAAAACAACCTCAGTTCGCATACAATTTGTACATATTGAACTGACGATAAAACAGACCTCAGCTCACCCAACTGGACTGGAATTGAAGCTAAATGTAAAAGCTAGCTCAAAAGAGAGTAATCAACGGGAATAATGGAATTCTATTCTAGTGATCTTTTGCATTTCTAACTTCTGGCGAAAAAGCAACAACAATTTCAAAAAGGAACTGAACTTTAGCCGGTGAAGCCATTTATGTGGATTGAGCTGAACATTACTGAGGTCGGTCTGTGAAGCCGTGGCATTACATGGATTCATGGATAAAATATAATCGAATATTATAATATTCACATGATATGATGAATTATGTAATTCGGGACATTTTCCGGGACAAATATTAATACGGGACATGGGGCTTTAATCCGGGACTGTTCCGGAAAATTCGGGACGAATGGTCACCCTATGCTTAGTATTCCATTGTTACCTGTGAATTATATCCACGAGAGGAAAAATTTAAACCTTACATTCCAATAACCGATTTGTAAATTTACTGAAAATTTATGTTCTAAAATTACGCCTCTTTAGTACAATTACAGTACAAAGTGTTAGGATTTTTTCAGTACATAACATTAATAAATATATAAGAAATATTGTAATTTTCCTGGGGGTAAAATCGTACCGTCACCTCCACGCTGGTGCCTCCTGGAGAACCAACCGACGACGGACGTACCCAGTGCCCGGGGGTATAGCTGGGCCACCCTGTCCGATGGGGTATAATTCATGGATCCGGTCCCCCAGGTTCGGGGGTTGGGCGAAAGGTTGACAACCTCTCCTCGGAAAACAATTCTTGTTATGGAATCGAGAAATCAGCCTCGGAACAGTCAGGATTTACGGCAAAGACCCCAGCAACGTCCCAGGACTAATGATTTAAGGACTAACGATATAAAATTTGCAACATGGAATGTGAGAACATTATATAGACCTGGAGCAATGGCAGAAATGATAGATGAGCTTAGACGATATAGAATACTCATTGCAGGATTACAGGAGCTAAGATGGACTGGCAAAGGAGTCCTAGAACGAAGAGACGCTACGATATTCTACAGTGGCAATAATGACTCCAGAAGAAACTTTGGGGTAGGTTTCTGTGTACTTAAACCTCTACTCAACAATGTAATAGACTTCACCCCGCTTAACGATCGGATCGCGACCCTAAGAATCAAATCCAGATTTCATAATATAACATTCATCACGGTGCACGCGCCTACAGAAGAAAAACCAGAACAAGAAAAGGATGACTTCTATGAAACTCTTAGAGTGACTTATGACCAAGTCCCTTCTTACGACATGAAAATCGTATTAGGCGACTTTAACGCTAAAGTGGGTAAGGAACCATATTATTACCCCTACGCTGGCAAATTCTCGTTGCACGAAGAATCAAACGATAACGGGAACAGAATGGCCGAATTCGCTATAGCAAGAAGTTTGACAATAGCTAGCACCTGGTTTAACCATAAAAATATACACAAAAGGACATGGACATCACCAGATGGCAGGCACCATAACCAAATCGACCATGTTCTAGTTAACACTAGGCATGGAAGTAGCATACTGGATGTAAGGAGTTTCCGAGGAGCGAATGTAGACACCGATCATTACCTAGTTGTTGGGAAAATGAGGGCGAAAAAACTAGCGACAAGACATAGAACAAACAATGATAGACAAACAAAGTGGAACATAGAAAAATTAAAAAATGAAGAAACAAAATAACAGTATGAAAGAATGTTAACAGGAAAGCTAGAGGAAATAGTAAGGAGTCTGGAAATGGAAAATGATCTGAACGTGATGTGGAACTCCATAAAAGAAAAAATCACAGAGACAAATAACAGTGTATTAGGCACACAAAACCAAGAGAGAAGGAGGCACTGGTTTGATGATCAATGCAAGAGAAGCATTGAAATAAAAAACCAAGCAAGACAGGTGTACCTAGAAAGAATGACCAGAGGAAACCACGAGAAATATGTAGCAGCACGAAGAGACACGAAAAAGTTATTAAGGAAGAAAAAACGTGACTACTTTAGAAATAGAATAAGTGCGATTAAGCAAAGCTACACTAATAAAGACGCTAGGAGTTTCTACAAAGAAGTCAACATGATTAAGAAAGGATACAAACCCACCTGCACCATGATAAGAAGAGAAGATGGTACTATAGCTAGTAGTATCGAAGACATACTCGAGGTGTGGGAGAAATACTTTAGAGACTTCTTTAAAGAGAACATAAACCTAACACAGGGAGAAGCAGACAACCGGAGTACAGATGACCCAGAAAACGATACGCCAGATCCTACAATAGAAGAAGTTGCAAATGCCATAGCGAAACTAAAAAATCATAAGGCTCCAGGTCCAGATGGCATACCCCCGGAAATCTTAAAAAATGGTGGGGAGAAGTTATGCCATGTCTTACATAGCCTCATCGTAAAACTATGGAGAAGTAGCAAGTTGCCAGAAGAATGGTTTTTAGGTACAATAGTCCCAGTCCATAAAAAAGGTGAATTGATGAACTGCAAAAACTACAGACCAATATCTTTGTTGAACACAGCTTACAAAGTGCTTTCACATATTTTATTGAATAGACTGAAACCACATTTGGAGGATAAAGTAGGCGATTACCAAGCAGGATTTAGAACAAATAGATCGACAACAGACCAGATTTTCATAATGAGACAAATACTTGAAAAATGCTGGGAAGAAAGCATTGATATTCATCTTCTTTTTGTTGACTATAGAAATGCTTACGACCTGCTTAATAAAATAGAGTTGTGGAAGAAGATGAGTGAAATGGGTTTCCCGAAGAAATTAATAGGCCTATGCAGAATGACGACCAAAAATTGTAAAACACAAGTGAGAATACGAGGATGCAACTCGATCAACTTCCCTCAAGAATCAGGCCTGCGACAAGGAGATGCGATCTCACCAATACTTTTTAACATTGCTCTGGAAGCAATAATGAGGGAAACACAGCTTAATGGAGCAAATAGCATCTTCACAAGGAACATTCAGGTACTAGCCTTCGCAGATGACATAGTCATAATTGGACGCAAGGCGCAAGATGTAAAAGAAACCTTTTCCAAAATTGTCCAAAGTTCAGCAAAGTTCAATCTACGAGTAAATGACACAAAAACAAAGTATATGATCGTATCAAAACGAGGACAACGATTAGGGCGTAGTATCAGCCTTGATGATCATAGTGTGGAAATTGTAGAAAACTTTATCTATTTAGGGACAATGCTTACTGCAGAAAATAAGATAAAGGACGACATCCATAGACGCATCGTAGCCGCAAATAAAACCTATTTCGCACTAGTCCCGGTCCTAAAAAACAAAGAAATTTCAAGACAGTGCAAGGTCAGACTATATAAAACATTAATGCGCCCAGTTCTATGCTATGGGTCTGAGGCTTGGACATTGACCCAACAAACAGAAAATCAACTTAAAATCTTCGAAAGGAAGATCTTAAGAAGAATATTTGGTCCTGTAAGGGTTAACCAGAACGAATGGCGCATTAGGACAAACGAAGAACTTCAAGAAATGTATGACGAAATTAATATAGCTACATACATAAGACTGAATAGACTGCGATGGCTCGGACACGTTGTACGAGCTTCAGAAGATAGAATGCTAGCCAGGATTTTTAATGGTAGACCATCAGGAACAAGAAGAGTAGGACGACCAAGAAATAGGTGGATAGATGACGTGCTAGCAGATATACGGAAATTTCGTATAACAAATTGGAGAGAGCTAGCAAGACGTAGAGATGACTGGAAGAGGAGACTTCGAGAGGCCCGAGTCCTGCAAGGACTGTAGCGCCATCCAAGAAGAAGATTGTAATTTTCCTACATAAACGATTTAGAAAAATACACAACATTGTGTAAAATATACGTCACATTCATGTAATCAACATTTACGTTATGCAGTATTGAAGATTTCCAATTTCATTTTGTGAAGTTACAAAATTTATAGTAAAATTACAATAATTGTGTAGTAAATTAGTATTTCATATCGCGATTTGTAATTTTACTGTACATTTGCACTGTGAATTTACATATTTTTTTTACAGTGTAAATTCTCTTCTTCCTCATCCAAAATTAATGCAAACATTGCTAACTTTTTATTATTAAATTTTGGCATTCGAAATTACAATGTAAATTAGCAATACGGAATACGACAATACTCTATCTAATTTTTTTAGACTGAACGGCAAAATTCACGTGACGTTGACGTTTAAGTGAGAATCGACAGAAAATTGGCGTGTCGTTGCCGTTCCTTGACGTGACGCTGACGTTCCGTATAGTGCGAATCGACCTTTATATGGCAGGCACTACGGCAACGGGGATTGCCTGACAAAATAATAGAATTAATAAAAGCTCTATACAACAATGCCAGATGCAGAGGTCTCCACAATGGAAAATTATCCGACAGCTTGGAAGTGAGTCCGGGAGTACGACAAGGATGCCTACTTCCGCCATTACTATTTCTTATAATAATAAATGACATCCTTGTCAACGCTCTAGATACTAGAACAGGTGGGATACAATGGGGATTGCTAGACCGTCTTAAAGATCTCGACTACGCGGATGATATTTGTTTGCTGGCCCACAGACCCCAGGACCTCAAAAACATGTTAAACAATTTGGCAACAGAAAGTAGTTCAGCAGGCTTAAGGTTAAATCCGACTAAAACCAAAGAAATGCAGATAAATGCAAACACCATTGTGCCTTTCCACACTTGTATTCTTTCGGCAGTATGCAAACCGGATTAACAACTACCGCGATTTCCACACCCGTATTCTTGCAGCGGCGCAAGCATTCATATTCCGATTCAGCACTTGAATGTGTGCGTGTGCTTTTCTGATCATATCGAATTGATTTCTGACCCCCCCAACTGTTTTTCTTTTTGTGTTAGTGAGTTGAAGCCCGAGAAATAGGTTTAAAATGTGCTGCACATTTCTCTCCACGCTCATCACTTTGTGTAGAGAATTCTCTTTGATTCTCTTACCCCTTTCCTAAAAACTCGGTTTGAATACTGCAGCAAAAATACTAGTGTGGAAAGGCCCATTGAACGCACAGCGCTGAATAACCGTGACGTGGAACTGGTAGATAAATTCTGCTACCTCGGTAGTATCATTACCGAAAATGGCGGTGCAGAAGAAGACGTCAGTTCCAGAATAAATAAAGCACGAAGCGCATATGCATGCCTGTTTCACATAGTATGGAGATCAACGGAGATCTCAATTAACACCAAATTGCGGCTGTTCAACTCCAACGTTAAGGCAGTTCTTTTGTACGGTTGCGAAACATGGAAAGTCACCCAATTCATCGCCTCGGGCGCCTACAAGTTTTCATCAACAGATGCCTACGTCGTATACTAAAAATCCGCTGGCATGATAGAATTACAAATGAGGAACTATGGCGCCGTGCCGGCCAAGAAAGGATAGACGACCAAATCAGGCGAAGGAAATGGAATTGGCTTGGCCACACCTTGCGACGCGAAAACGAGAATGTAACGAAACAGGTCCTTGATTGGAATCCGCAAGGATCCCGTCGAGCCGGAAGACCTACGACAACGTGGAGGAGAACCCTATTATCAGAGGCCGCAACAACTAGGATATCCTGGTCCTGGTCAGACCTCAAAACAGAGTCCGCTGGAGGGCAACTGTTTCCGCCCTATGTCCCATGAGGGATTAAAGGAGCAATTAGTAGTAGTAGTTAGTGGAGAATAGTTAGTAAATTTTGTCAAACTCCTGCAAAAGTAAACTGTTCTCCACTTAAACTACCTGCCTAAAAATATTCTGCATATCAGATTATTTATAAGACCTTACACCAAACGTCTGGTTTTTATCTTCAGCTTTATTCTTGCGTATTCATCCATTGAGGCTATAAAGAAATGAAAGACGTGCAAAGATTATATCAACAAATAAAATGGAAGGACAAAGACTTGCGATAATAAAGAAGCTAATTTGAGTTAACATGAATTCAGTTCTTAATATTTAATTCATGCTCATGTTATATTCAAAAAATTATTAAAGCCTCAGACGGAAACAAGTTCAGAATAAAAGCTTATTAAATATTAACCATTTCCAATTCCGAGATATAAAAATTCTCCAAAATCTCTCTAAAAGGTTGCGTTGAATCTTTTATAAGAAATGTTAAATAATGATTCAATTTATCCCTCGGAAAGATTTTAAGAAGCCTTTCTAGAAACAAAGCGGAAAGTAGCTGGCCATAACAAAGAACATGTCCATCACACGTCACAATGTCCCTCCAGAGTAGGTCTAGGAAAAAACATCTATGGCTATGAAAACAAGTCCTTATTCTGTTGGACAGATTCAGAGAAGGTCTCAACATTTTGACTCATGTGAAATTTATGAGCTCCAGATGCCCAGGAAGCAAGGCCCTTGACCATTGTGATATGCTTTTTACTTCGTTTCTAAGAAGAGGTAATCTGGCTATCACGAAGTAAAATTGTAGTCCTTAGAGCCTTTGGTAATAGAAATGTACGAGGTCCTTTGCCGCTCCTTTTTACACTCTCTTAGGGAGTTTTTTTTTTCTTTTACATACGTTCGGGGAAGGATATGCTACTGAAAGGAGAGTGCCCGAATAGTGATGGTAATTTGTTCAATCCCTTCCATATTCTTAGGTGCTCAATTTGGATAATGATTACGCTTAAAATGAAGGAAAAAAGGATGTGTGTAGGTGCCTTTTTCGGGTTCTTAACTGAAAAATTTATTTCCATTAACTTTAAGATTTGATAACAGGATTGGATAAAAACTTTTAAAATTTCCGTAGATGAAAGCTAGCTGTTCTCGACGAAAAGGATTTCTAGGGTTTGATTTTAGCAGAAATACCTTTACTGATAAATATCAATGAGGTACAAAATCAGGATTTTCCTCTGAATGGTTTGCCATAAGGATGTACAACATATGTAAGAGCCAATTCACTAGCTACATGAATGGGGCCTGCAGACTGGAAGGATTATGTAGAAAAAATTTGTTTACGTGATTTTGGATTACTCATAAGATTGATCGCATACAAATAAGAAACTTAAAAAAAGAGGCTCTTTGAAAATATCCTGTTAAAAACAAGTGAAAACTTACGGCAAATTTGAGAAGTTGTATTTAACTGGTTTTTTTCTGCATACTTTTAGGATAAAATATTTTAAAAATTGTCATATTTATAGTTTTATACTATTGAATTCCACATACTTTATAGGTATTTTTTTTACTTGTTTTCATAAAGAGGCGGGAAATTTTACTATTAAACTACATATCGGTAGGTCTAACCTTTAGATAGTTTGTGTTTAAAATCCATCTTGGACGGCATGAACTCTTTTCTAATTAAATGTGATATTTTTTTATTCAGATTATATTCTACTTAACGGGCTTCAAAGAATTTCTAAGAATTTTCGTCTTTCATCTTTAAAGACATTTTCGTTTATCTTTAAACAATTCAATTAAGCCGATTGTCTTAGAAAGTTTGTATTCAACAAGATTAATCGAAAGCTAAGTATGACGTTTTAGATGTGAATTATAAAATTTGATATCAATATTCAATCAGTACACAAATTGATTGATTCAGTCGTTGTACTTTGAGTTATTGCGGGTAGGCAACCACGATTATTATCTTTTTGGCTTTAATGTGATACAGTCATACTCCTACGACACTGAAGGTACTGTAGGGTCATTCCACATCAAATCAACCAATGCTTTGGACCTCAACACCTCCGCTTATAATTTTTTTTATATTTGTTCTTCTGGAAGAAACTAAGAACAACCAGTTATAAATTTTCAAAAAATTGCAAAATTTTGAATTCTTCTTGCTCTAGTTCAAAAACTATTTGGTCTATAAAATGAATCAATATTAGTACTGCTGTGCTGTATTACCATCATTGCTACTTCTACCACCTTTTTTTGGTTGGTCTACAACAAGACTCATTTCGCTGTAAAAGTCCTGTGCTATTTTATTTTTTCTTCGTTTTAATTTCTCTTGCGCTTCCTTGCCGCTGGACTGCCATTGTTTTGTGTCCAATTTATATGCGATATGCAACAGATATTCATAACATCTCAGGTAAGCGTGCAAAGCAGAAATACCGAATTTGTATGTACTTTCATCACTTTATGGATTTTTTGAAATCACTAATAGCCCAGTCGTCAGAGCCAAAATTAGACCGAAAGCTCGCACAAAATGTGATCTCGCTGAAAATTGGAATTTAGGTACTTTTTTGGGTGTAGAAAACAATAAAAAAATCTTTGCTGCGCTAAAGTGTATGCTAAGTTCACAATTTCGAAAACAAACTCGAAAATTTGGTTTTTGCTTTATATATCGAAAAATAAAAAAATTTTTGAAAAACTAATAGCGCCACGTGAAAGATCGAAAAATTTCACTAAAATTTGTATTATAACTTATTTTAAAAAAAATTGTTTTATTATTATAAAAAATTAATAAAAATAAGAAGAAAATTCGAAAAATCTAAGCGCGCCAAAAAGCTGAATTAAAATATTCTAGCGAGGCGTTCGGGGAAAAACTAAAGTATCCTTGCCTAAAATGTACGCAAAAATAAAAATGAAAAAAGCATTTTAAAGAGGACACTAAGCATTCATTCAACGCCATTTTTATATACAAAAACAGACGGCACACAAAATATGATGAAGAAGAAAGAAAGAATTTTTGAAAATAAAAATGGCGTCGAATGAATGCTGTTAGAAAAACTGAGTATTTTGAAACATACATTTTATTAAACAGAGACAATGTTTATCATTTTAATTTTTTTTACATCAAAAGTAAATGTCTAATGATGATAAATGTACTAGGATTGTATGTATAAACATCAGTGAGAATTTTACAAATTATAACTTCCGGTCAAGTTTTCTATGAGAAAACAAACAAAAGTTTTTCGAATTTTTTTTTATTTTTCGATATATAATAGCCCAGTTGTCAGAGACTTTGACCTCGCACAATATGTGATCTCGCTGAAAATTGGAACTTAGGTACTTTTTTGGGTGTAGAAAACGATAAAAAAATCTTTGCTGCGGTAAAGTGTATGCTAAGTTCACAATATCGAAAACAGACTCGAAAATTTGGCTTTTGCTTTATATATCGAAAAATAAAAAAAATTTTGAAAAACTAATAGCGCCACGTGAAAGAGCGGAAAATTTCACTAAAGTTTATATTATAACTTATTTTAAAAAAAATTGTTTTATGATTATAAAAAATTATTAAAAATAAGAAGAAAATTCGAAAAATCTAAGCGCGCCAAAAAGCTGAATTCAAATATTCTAGCGAGGCGTTCGGGGAAAAACTAAAGTATCCTTGCCTAAAATGTACGCAAAAATAAAAATAAAAAAAGCATTTTAAAGAGGACACTCTAAGCTTTCTAAAAAAAGCCATCACATTTACTTTTGATGTAAAAGAAATTAAAATGATAAACATTGTCTCTGTTTAATAAAATTTATGTTTTAAAATATTCATTTTTTCTTACAGCATTCATTCGATGCCATTTTTATTTTCAAAAACAGACGGCACACAGAATATGATGAAGAAGAAAGACGCGCCCGGGTCGCCGCCAGTCTTTCACTTCTATCCTCTGGTGCCGGTTGTTTTTGAAAATAAAAATGGCGTCGAATGAATGCTGTAAGAAAAAATGAACATTTTAAAAAAAATTACCTAAGTTCCAATTTTCAGCGAGATCACATTTTGTGCGAGGTCAAAGTCTCTGACAACTGGGCTATAATGTTTATTGCGTCTAAAAAAATTTAATTTCAAATGTAACTATTAGACCAGTGCCGATAATTTTTGAGAAAAAAAAATTCTTAGCAGTATATGGATGGTGGAAAAATTTAGGATAAATTGTACATAAACGGGGAAAAATCGTTAACCCGCCCAACAGATGACCGGAAGGGTGGTGGGGGTGCCAAAATGTGTGTTTTTAAGGGTGAAACGCGGTTTTTTACGATTTCTGGCCAAAGTAGACCTCCTATCGAAAAAAGTTGAAGGTAAAAGTTGTAAATAATTAAAAAATCTATAACTTTCATTCAAACCATTTTTCGCCATAACCTCAAAAAAATGGAGAAAAACGATACGATAAATAACATTAAAAACCAATTCTTTCATTTATCATTTTTCTCTTTCACAAAAATAATTCTATTTTAATGAAATTTGGTGAAAATGTTCATTTTTATGTTTTGTAAAAGCTGCAATTTTTTTAAAGCGATGGATACTTTTGTTTCTTTTTTAACGAATTTAATTTAAAAAAAGGGTCCAATTTTCAATCAAAAAAGTTGACAAACAAAATTTTGATTTTTAAACTTTTCAGGACAACTTTTTTTTCGTTGAAACCTCTAATTTCAGCTGGTGTAAAAAAATTGTAGTGTCACAATAGAAAAACATCGATAAAAATTCGAAAAACCAAAATCTTCCTTTTTCAAATATCGAATTTTCCGTAAACTTCACTGATTTCTTATCTCTCTTTGAAATAAAGTTCTGTAAACTGTAAATTTAATGTAGCATATTATAACGGAACTTCTTGTAACAGTTTCAGGTTCGGACTGCTGAAAAAATATTGTTTAAACAACTATTTCACAAACCGAAATCGAGAAAAAAATCACCTTTGACACACTGGAAAAACGAATGAGCATTCTTCCAACGTCATTAACTTCCAATGATCATTCGTTTTAGTAGTGACACCCTGCATTTCTCAATGTTCATTGCAACTGTCAAAATACAAACTCTAAAAAAACTGGCAAATATATGAACTGAAAGTGATACATTTGTACTTTTAAATTTAATAAAAATTATTAATTGAGGCCCAACAACAGTTATATACAATGGACGGTACTATTTTTTTTAAAAATTCTAAGATCTGAATGACAGTTTGACAGTTACATATATATTTCAGATGGAAATTTTACTGGAAATTTCATGGAAAGTTGTTCTAAAATTTCCCAATTTCACTTCAATCCTCATTGATTGAAGCTTTTATTACTTCATTCAATTGAATGACCAATGACACACTGGGCACAAATGATCATTCATAGCCGAATGATACTTCAATGTTCATTCGATGCTGTAGTGTGTCAAGGGTATAATACCCTTGCTACGCGTGCTTCATCCAATGAAGTGAAATCTGCTTCATTTATGAGAAATGAAAATGGAAGTGGGGAAATTTCCGTCAACTTTCCATGAAATTTCCATTCCGGCCTTTACACGGGACAGTGATACTGGCGGACAGTTTTTTCTGGAACTGTCAAATACTGTCCAGCTGGTCGATTAGCGTTCGATCAACTGCCAAACAGTTCAGTTTAAAAATGTTTTCACGCGTTGCGGGTGTTGCAGTAACCTTCTTTAATGTGCAATGAAGAAAAACTAAGACGCAGAAAAAGAAAATATTGGGTAAATCCGTTCCGTTCAAAGCGGATTGATTTTGAGAATAAAGAGAATTTTGTTCTGAAAATAAATTTTTATTTATTAAGCTGAAATAATAAAATAAAACAATCAATGAGCATTTTAAAGCAAACCTGGCGGAGATCTGGCATATGTTTACCACTTCAAAATCACTTTTCGCTGTTTTGATTTTACAAGCTGTCAAATTACTTCCTAGACAGTATTGTCGAGATTGCAATCTTGCCAGCTGTTGCATCTTCAACAACCGACGACCTGAAAACCTACAAAAATTACCACAAAGAAAATTATTCGTAAATTTATATGTGTTTACTTATCTGAAAATGTCGGTTATCCATCCAGATACTAGTCTTTGCATCAAATCATCTGTAAAATAGAATAACAAAATTATAAAATTGTAAATATACACGAATTTGAATTGTAAAAATAACCTTAAAATGTAAATATAAGATACCAAACGATTTCACAATTCCATAAAGGATTCATGCAAATTCACTCATATTTAATTTCAAAGCAATAACAAAAATAAACTTATTTAGATTATTACCCAAAATATTATAAATTGTATACTCACCTCGTAAAGTAAACAATCACCGTCCACACCGCATAACACTTGGCAATGCCAGTCCCAATTTGCTATTTCCTATTCTTCGTTTAGTTACGGGATCAGCTGGTTTATAAACTTAACGAAAGGGGAATTGCTCCACTCTGTCAACCAGCTGATCAAATATTGAGTATTACCATATTTGGTCATGCTTCCCGGATTTTAAGAAAAACGGTGAAAAACGCTAAATAGTATTAAATTTTTAAAGGATGAGAAAGAGTCAAAGATTAGGCTTAGTCACTTCTAAGATAGACGTGGACCCGATCGAGTGTGTGAATTCAGAAATGCGTGAGGTCCAAATTAAACTTAGTTTTCCTTTCTATAATAAAAATAGATTTACAAAATTGTGAAATCGAGTATAAAATATCGAATTTAAAATTGAAATTAAGATTAGAAACTGTTTGTGAATAATTAACTTTATAATAAACTTCATATTAAATTGTGAAAAAAGTGAAGATGTGTTAATCATTATACAACAGTAAAAAAGACGGGATTGTAGACGTTTACACGATACAATGGCAGCGACAGTAACAGTAAAGGCTGGATTACAATACTGTCGCTGTCGCGGTCGCTGTCGTTGTCGCACCAACTGTCAAAAGTTAAAATGTATGAAATTCTTTAATCGCAAATACAATTTGTCGCTGTCGCGTGTCGCGTCGCTTAAAGTTCCCAACATTTCAACTTTGGTCGCGCGACACTAGCAACCGTAAACTTTTTGAATGTTAATATTTGTGTAAATTACTTTTTAATTTTATTAAAGCCACTTTTTTCTATTTTATTAATTTTACTCTTTATTTTAATACAAAAAACACGGCACCTTACTGTGAACAATTGGGTCGAGTAAATGAATCTTTAATTAAAGAGTTTCCAGCAATTGAGGGGGTTCTACACGATACAACGTTTGGTGCGATATCGGCGTAATATGATGGTCGCATGCTATGATTGTCTCGTCTATTTGAACTGAAACAACGGTTGTGCCGACATCGCTCGGTTGTAAGTCGCTAACTAAAAACCGGCGTCGTACGTACAACCATTGCATCGTGTAGGTAAAATTTCACAACAGTTGCATCAATTTCATGTTAGTACTCCTCCGCAAATTATTATTAGTATTTGAAATGTCTAAACCAGAGTGTGCACCCACCGCACGCAGGCGGCACTTTCAGGGGGACGGCAAACACAACAATCTCCTCATCGAACTCATTTTCATCATTTCTTTTTATAATGCCATCTATTGACCTCCTTAAAAAATAAACCTATGAACCAAAAACGTGTGCAGTTTTACTTAAAAAGGATCGATCTCTGAAAATAGTATAGTATAAGGACAGAGAAATTAAAATTAAATTCGCAAGATAAAAGTCAAATTTATTCTGTAAATAAAAATTGACATTCTAATCTGATTATTCACAAAATTTTAAAGCATTTTTATGTGCAATCAATTCCCACGTTTAATTTCTTTTTTACTCGACCTTTACTTGAATTTTGAATATTAATTACTCGAATGCAAGACGCCGAATGTTTTTTAAAAAATTTTATTGCATGTAGGAGATATCAATAAATAACGAATTCAAGCGCCGGTCCACCGTTGTGGGCACGATGGGCGTGCCCTGGCTGTGGCGTAACCCCTGGCAGACCAGAATTTATATAATTTTTTTGTATGAAAAATGATTAAAATCACGATATCTCCCGAACGGTCACTCGTAGAGAAAAAAGTGTAAAGAGCTTTTTTGTATAGAATCACATGATCTATATTTCTTGCATTGACTAATTTGCAATAGCACTTACGATTAACGAAGTATTTGCGAAAAACCATTTTCGCGACCTTTGACTTTGAATAACTTTTTTGGGTCAACGACAAGAAGGATTTTTTTTTAAATTGAAGTGTAAACCTTATATTTACTAAAACTGCCAGGGTTTTTATATAATTTTTTTGTATGGGAAATTATTAAAATCGCGATATCAAAAAAGAAAAAAGGCGCAAAACGGCCGCTAGCGGAATTCTAAAAAAACTATGCGGAATTCGAAAAAACGGTGAAGACAAAATTTGTAGAAAATTTTATGCTCTTTGATATTTTCAGCAAAATGCATAGTTTCTCATCAAAATATATAAAATGGCAGAAAATGGCGAAAAACCCTCTATTAAATATAGCCTTGAACATATTTCGTTAGGCAACCCATCACCGTTACTTTTGTTAGCATATTATTTATCATGAAAAAAAATTTCATTCGATTACTCGATCGGTGAAGGTCGTTGTTCTACGGATCCTGTACTATAATATTGAAACCGCCACTCAAAATCTTGGGTATTTCGTTGAAGTTTTGACCTAGTAAAATTTAACCTTCATTAGTGGAGATTGTCATGTATGAACTCCATTATTTCGCGTAGAGTTTTATGCGGCGATAAATAAATAACTACCATCAAATTCATCTGTCTTTTTCTGCCATAGAATCTGCCTACACACATTTCATGGTGATTTATTGTAACTAAGCGATATCGTTTTTGTATTACTGTATGAGATGTTAAAACATTAGCGGAGTCCTCATCATATTCTTCATTTTTCATCCAAGTTTTTGATAAAAGTAATACATTAATTTTTTTACAACTTCATCATCTAAATCTTGTACGTTCTCAAACCCCTAACCTATCCTTCAAATCAAGCTTACTACTAGAAATTGCACCATGCCTTGAACGACATGACGGACTAGTAGTACAAAGGGTGATTCCTAAGCTTGATTTTACCATATAAAAAAATGCTAATGCCACACGGGTATGCACTAGGGTGGGTCACTCTAGTATGGAGAAAAAAAATGTTTTTCCTTTGACTTCTAATAGTAATAAAAATGTGTCACAGGGTTATAGGGACTAATACAGAAAATTTCATGACAATAGAATATTACCTTCTGCCTCCGGATTGACCTTGAAATTCTGAAAATTTGATTATTGTACCTACATATGTATGTATATCTTAAAACTCTTTTAGCTATTTATTAGTTAGTGTAGGATAGATGTAAGGAAACGTAATTTATTAGGCAGGCTATATTTTATTAAATAATAAAGTTTTAAGTTTAAGTAGGTTTTTTTCAGCTAAGAGGTATTTTATGCCTAATCTCCAATGGGAGAACCAACCACGAACCAACCACGTACCAGTTGGCTGAATTAGCTGACAAAATGCGTTCACACACATTTCTATCAATGTAGATGTGAAATGTCAAAAATTTCTGTCTTGTTTTGATCGGGAATGCCGCGAAAAATTCTATATTAAATAAATAATTTACAAACATTAGCTAATCTAGTAGCACTCCAATTAAATTTCATTTTCACTTTTTGTGTTGACATATTTTTTGGCGCGATATTCAAATTAAACTTAACGTCATTTTTGCCTTCATATTTGACATTTCTCTGTACAAAATTGTTTAGAACCACTGAAAAAACACGCTGAATTGCATGTGGCAACTCAAATGGTTTAACTAACACATACGGAAAGTTACACAAGTCGACAAAAACACGAGCGATACGGGTTAATCAATTTACAATGAGAAGGAGTAGGAAGCAGCGTTTTGGTTGGTTGGTTCGTGGTTGGTTCTCCCATTGGATATTAGGCATTACTCTACACGAAAATCCTTTTTACTATCAAATTTCGGCATAAGTTTACTAGACTCAATCTTTACTTTAATGAAACCTTCACGCGCTGATTTTGTGCACAGACTTCCTGAAGCTTCAGCTACAGTTTTGACGAACCTCTCGACTGCCTGAGTAAGGCGCCCATCACACGATAGTTTTTGCTGACAGTTTTGCCTACGAGTGACGGAAAACCTAACGTCTAAGGTGATGGCTGTCGTAATCCTCCGTATATTTTGATTTCCATTAACCTTCACTCTGTGAATTGGGGTCAAATGGACCCCAGTCCATTTAAAATGCGATTTAAAAAAAATTGCGGCAACTAAAATAAACCGCCAACTAGGATTGCCTCAACTAATATCTTTTACACACAATACAAAAAATCCGAATCAAAAACTATTGTTTATAAATTGCTCACGACGGTTTAAAATAAAGTAAACGCATTTCGGTGCACTGGGGTCCAGCTGACCCCATATTTTTTTGAAAGCATTTTGTATGTAGCATCAGCTTTTTAGTTAATAATTTTGAAATTTCAAAGTATCAAGGAGCTCAAAACAAACGAATATAAAGCCTGAACTACATTGAAAAGCAGTGCTGTGCTGTGCAGTGCAGTGAAGTTTAGACTTCTTGTAACTGAATGCGTTAATTCACATTATTTTCACAGCACTGCACTGCACTGCACAGCACTGCTTTGCTTAGGCTAATTTCTAAAAAACTGCTTCGCACTGCTTCTGTTCACACATGAAGTTAGGTTTTCATTCAAAATGGATGAGGAGAAACTCATAGAATTAGTGCGAAGCAAAGAATTTTTATACAATACAATTGTAAAAACGTTGTATTAATAAATACTTATAAAAGATGACGAAATGTCTTTATCAAATGTCAAAACACTGCTCTTGCAATGTGTTTCACCTTCCGTTCCACAGCGACGCACTGCACTGCACAGCACTGCACTGCTTTTCAATGTATTTCTGGCTTAATTCTACAGGGAATTGGGATGCAATCCTGATTCACTTACTCGTCTAGAAGCTACCTTCAGAAACACATGAACTATCGGAGCCATCACAGAGCGCAAAATCAAGAGGAGAATACCAACATGGTCGGAATTACGCGAATTTCTGGAGACCAGATTCAGGGCCTTAGAGGCCGTCAGCAAGCCAACAAACAAGAGTGACCACTATGAGAGCAATTCAAAGGGTGAAGATGAAGAACTAGAATATTCCACGTATCCAAAAACAATGTACATATGTGGTTTATTCAAAAATTTACACTTCATGAGGAAATGCGCCAAATAACTACAAAGGAATACGGATCGAAGTTATAGGGCAGTCAAGGTAAAGGAGCTTCGCATCAATTGTTTGGGAACGAGCCATCGTGTGTCCAACGTAGAGAACAAATCTATCAGAGAATCAGACCAATGCAACACCAAGATCGGCACTTCGAATCCACCATGTTTAAATAAAGAAGCACTGAACCCCCAAACACAGTCATATTTCTCTCAGGTATCCCCTGACGAACCCCAAAAGTGTTACTGGGCACTGCATTATTCATCGTGGTATCCCCATCAGGACTACAACAGATATGTAGGGCTCTCATCGGTCCTGAATCCCAATCAACGTTTGTACGAGAAGCAGTAGTCTAGAACCTACCACTCAGAAGGGAATCAGTACAAACTGCTGTATCAGGACTAGATAGAATGCCAGCCGGAGCAATCACGAATAGGGTCACGTTGCTGCTGAAGGCACGAAACCAACAATCAAAGATTATTCAGACATAGGCACTCGTGTTGAACAAAATCACGAACCCATTACCAAGTATCGAATGCTCGATTAAAGAGTGGGCCCATCTAAGAGGACTCGAATTGGAGGATGCAACGTTCCACAAGCCAGGACAAGCAGGCATCCTCTTGAGATCAGACATTTTCTCCACAATCATCACGAATGGCGTAAAGAAAGGCGCGGTTAGAACCTTAGTAGCTCAAAACACCTTATTTAGGTGAACCACACTGTAAAAAAAATTTTTAAATTCACAGTCCAAATGTACAGTAAAATTACAAATCGCGGTATGAAATACTAATTTACTACACAATTATTGTAATTTTACTATAAATTTTGTAATTTCACATAAAGAAATTGAGAATCTCCAATACTGCATGACGTAAATGTTGATTACATGAATGTGACCTATATTTTACACAATGTTGTGTATTTTTCTAAATCGTTCATGTAGGAAAATTACAATATTTCTTAGCATTATTTATCAATGTTATGTACTGAACTTTGTATTGTAATTTTACAGTAAGACGCGTAATTTTAGAACTTATATTTTCAGTAAAATTACAAATTGTTCATTGGAATGTAAGGTTTAAATTTTCCCTCTCATAGATATAATTCACAGGTAACAATGGAATACTAAGCATATATACCCGATTTTTCTTAAGTTAAGGTCAGACCTTTGACTTAGGTCAGGGTCTGGGCAGTTCTTGTAACAGCCAAGAAATTTTTGATAATTTTTGATGCTTAGGGCCGATTCACAAGTAAAGCTTCAAGCTGCAAGCTTCAAGCTTCAAAAATTAGCATAAAAGGGTTTGTACAATGATTCACATTCACAGCTTCAAGCTGCAGTGCTGAAATAAAGCAAAACTCAGATGAGGCTTGTAGTTTGAAGCTTGCAGCTAGACGCTTGAAGCTTTCATCGCGAATCGGTCTTTGCATGGTGAGCAAAATGCTATTTTGATGTATAGGGAGAGGGCATACACAAAAGTTTTGGAAATTTACAAAACTCTGAAGTGAAAGCTCCAATCATCATCATAAATAGCTCCACAGCCTGTTATTGGCCTTGGCTTCCTTCAACATCCTCCCCCAGAACTGTCTGTCCCTGGCTTGGGGTCTCCAAATTCTTATACCTAGGGTTCGTAGATCCTCCTCTACGCTATCTGTATATCTCTTTTTTGGACGTCCTGTGCCTCTGTGTCCGTCTGGTCTCTTGTTCATAATAATTTTTGTTATGCTGTCATCACTGCTACGTTCAACATGTCCTGCCCATCGAATTCTGCTAATTTTTATAGTTTTTATGATGTTCGGATCTTTATACAACTGATACAATTCGTGATTGTATCTTCTCCTCCAAACACCATTTTCGTTTACTCCTCCATATATTGTGCGCAGGATTTTTCTTTCAAAGCACCCCAGGAGGTGTTCTTCATTACTTCTTAGTGTCCAGGTTTCGGATCCATACAGTAGTATTGGCCTTATAAGGGTTCTGTATAGTTTAACTTTAGTCCTCCTTGATATGTTCGTTGTTAAGAAGTGTTTACGTAGCCCAAAATAGCATCTATTTCCCAGCGCCAATCTCCTTATGACTTCTGCCGTCGTGTCGTTATTTTTTGAGATTAGCGTCCCTAAGTATATAAATTCTTTTACACTTTCGATGTTATATGTATCAATGGTCATATTCTGGTGATCATTCCGTCTTTTAGAGATGCACATATATTTCGTTTTCTCTTCATTAATTGCTAGTCCGAATTTCTTTGCTGCTCTTTCTAGCAATATGAAGGCTTCTTTCATTGCAATGCTGGATCTGGCTAGTATTACGATGTCGTCAGGGTATGCCAATAGTTGTACCGACTTGTTGAAAATACTGCCCGCGGTGTTAATTCCTGCGTCTCTTATCACTTTTTCCATAGCTACGTTAAATAGTAAGCACGACAAGGCATCTCCTTGTCTTAGTCCTACTGTGGCGTTGAATGGTTCTGACAGCTCTCCTTCAATTCTTATTCTGCATATGACCTCTTTCATTGTCATTTTGGTCAAATCTACGAGTTGTTTGGGAAATCTTAAATACTCCATAGCTTTATATAATTCTTCACGTTTTTTTTTATCATACGCGTTTCTGAAGTCTATGAATAGCGAATGTATGGTAATATTAAATTCATTTGCCTTTTCCAGGACCTGCCTAAGGGTGAAAATATGGTTTGTGGTGGATCTTCCGGGGCGGAAACCGCTTTGATAGTTTCCCAGAGCTGCTTCTGCGTAAGGCTGCAGTTTAACGTATAAAATATTTGATAATACTTTATATGCTACGTTCAACAGCGTGATACCTCTATAATTACGGCAGTTTAGCTGATCTCCTTTTTTGTGTATAGGGCACACAATGGCCTCGCTCCATTCCGATGGTATTCGTTTCTGGGTCCATATTAGTGTTACGATTTCATGCAGGCTTAATATTACGTTTTCACCTCCTTGTTTCAATAGCTCTGCTACGATGTTATCTTTGCCCGGAGATTTGTTGTTTTTTAGCTTTTTCACTGCATCTTGTACGTCTTCTAATGTATGCATGTCTCCCGCTAGTTCTTCTGCTAGTTCCATTTTTTCTGTAAGGGGTTGCTCCTCATCTCGAGCTAGCAGTTCTTGAAAGTGTTCACGCCATCTAATTAGAACTGATTCTTTGGTACTTAAGATCTCTCCATCCTTATTTTTGCACATGGTTATTTTGCTTGGGCTTGAAACCGACTCGTTGCTCCTTTACTTTTTTATATAGTTTCCTGACATCGTTTCGGTTGTTCGCTTCTTCTATTTTCAACATTTCATTTTCCCAGTACTCCTTTTTCTTCGCTTTGTGCACTCTTTTCTCCTGTCTCTTTTTTTCTTTGTATGTCTCAACTGCATTTCTCGTTCTGTGTTTCTGTATCATTACTTGATATGCTATATTCTTTTCCTGTGTTACACGGGTACACTGGGAAAATAGAAATAAGGACTACTCTCGCGAACTTCTTCGCCCAAGTAAACTCTGCTGCCGACCTAAAACGGTTTGGGGAGTTGAAAGAACCTCCCTCAAGACCTCCATGGACCAAATAAGAGGCACGGTGCAAACATCACAGCGCCGACAACTACCCCAGGAGCAAGGATGGACCACATCAAGCTCGGCATCCATCCACGACCAAAAAAGACGAAGTCCAATCAGGCGAATTGAAAAAGATATCCATCAGAAGTTCAAAACAAATAGAAAAACGTTTCGTAAAAGATCCCTTTTCTGAAGACTAAATACGTCAAACAGGAAAATAAACCGTGAAATTTTTATTAAATCTGAATTTTCGTTAGTTATTTTTATGTATTAAACGCGAATTATATTTTGCTTATTTCATTTTACAGTATTTATAACTATGCTATTATAATTAGTAAAAATAAAAATAAGATTTTGTTTGTTTTCCTTACAAAATATATCAAAATTTATATGGGGTCTGATTGACCCCTATGCACAGACGCCGGAAAATTTTCAATTCACAGAGTGAAGGTTAATAATCATGACTGGTGGAATTGATTGCCGCTTGCATGAACGTGTAATGGCCGCCTAAGACAAGGTCAACGCAAAATAGCTATTTTGTTGCCCTCTCCTCGAGCAATTTAAGTTCTTCGTTAGAGATTTGTTTTAGGATCGGTGGTTCTGAAACATTAGTCGTCAATTAATCGTAACAAACTTTTGCATCCATGTTTACGTCTGGAACCAGATATAGCCTTAAGTTTTGTATTTTTTCACTGCGTGCTTTTAGAATACGGCTCAGAGCCAATTGCTTTTCAGGATTATCAGGATGAACGAAGTGACTGTTGCGTTGTACTACCGGATCAATAGGCGCCTTCAGCTCTCTTGATAAGTAACGAAACCTCTAATTGCCACAAATCTTTGCAACTTGGGTGGCTTTTAATTTCAAACCATGTTGGAGCGTATACTTTGACAACATAAATTGCTAAACTAACAAGCTTATCAGATGGATCTGACGTTGCATTGTAGAGACGAAGAATTCTGATAGCACGCCATCTGGCATGAGACATTTTCCTAGGCGATGTGTGCACTAAAGGCCCTTTTACATCCCAAGCGCAAAGTGGAAACGCAAATTGGAGCTCTTTTGAGGCACAGAAATTTGTACGCTTTTTTCTCTGTCTGGAATCCACGTTCGTGCAACAGAGAGAAAAACATGCACATTTCTGTGCGATAAAAGAGCTCCAATTTGCGTTTCTACTTTGCGTTTGGGATGTAAAAGGACCTTAAATTTCCAGGATATTCCCCAGATATAAAGGCTGATACTATTCTGTACGAACACAGTTGGAGGGAGCTTTTACTTCATTCTGCCTGCAATAAGCGTTGTACTGTGCGAGAGAGGAATATCAAAAGGAGCACGAGAAGAAGCTTAAATTTACTGTGCTCCATTCCAGCATTGGAAACGTTATCTAAATAAAACCGTGTTTGCATTGTAGTTAGCTCCAAGTTAAGTTAACGCACACAACCAAATGTTGCATACAATTGTTTTTCTAAAAACACGCATACACTTGCATACATTTGCGTGTGTCATAATTTACACGATCCATCATTTTTTCCTTCATCACTTCCAATACTTCTAGTAGTAGTTTTTTAAGGCAAAGGGTCCCACGGGAAAAATGTGTTATTTCCTCACTTGTGGACCACAACATTTTTGCTCTCAAGTCCATCACACTAACCCAACCATAAATTCGTTCGGGTTCCGCGAAAATGAACAGGAATTAATACAGCTACACTGAAATAAAATATGCGTTAATTTATTAAAAATTTCGAAACTTTAAACGTGATCCGGAGGCAGTTATCCTATACCAATTGCAATAATATTTGAAACACGTCCTATCAGTCCCAAATGACAACATAAATTAAAAAAAAAGTTTTTTGACCCACCCTAGTATGCACGCTCCCGCTACAGGCATGGCATGCATCCTCCCGCTACATTCATAAAGACTTATAAATGCATCCGCATCGGCATACACGATTCCAAACGCGGGTGTTGTTTTACCAAGGAGTCCCCAACTAAGCACTAACGACGTTCAATGCCGCTTGACCTATGCAATCGAACGAGAACCGGTCTACTGAGTATGATATGCGAAGATAATTGCCCGTTCTCTTCGTCCTATACATTTTTTTAAAGCCCCAATTTTAAAGGGAGCAAAAAGAAATGCAAAAAAAATTCAACTCTGATCTAGGGGAAGTTTTACTCCCTTAAGGTTTTTTTCTGTTCTTACAAAAACTGGCAACTGCCCGGTCAGGGTAGCTACCGTAGAGAGATCGTTTTCTACTATTCCCGAGTAAAATGTTGGTTGCTTTCCTTAATGGCATAGAAAGGATTATCCGGGGTAGCTCTCCTAAATATACACAAAGATGTGAACGTGGATATCGATGAAATTCGCGAAAAAGAAACGTAAGCTTGAATTTGTAATTTAAGTAAGCACCTACATAAAATTATTTAATGAACCATGTATACTAGCGGTTAATTTAATTTGATATCCTGTGAAGTTTTAAAAATTACATCAAAATCGGTTCAGTAGTTTAGAGTCTAAACATGACATTGTGATGTGCAAACAAACACACATTTACAAACTAACATTTTACAGGTTAATTAATTTACCTACTAGTGTTAGCCCCACGGCTTTGCCCACGTGAAACTATACACTGTAGAAAATCTTGGCCAGGACCTCATATATTTTGTAAAAATCTCCTTTGTAGGAATGCACTATATCGATCATGAGCGAGTTCATACTCGCACTTGGCCGATTTTCGGGTCGCTGTGACCACAACCTTATTTGAGGGCTGGATCCGCCCCTGAACGAATTTAAATTTCAGATTTTTATTTTGGAATACGCTCCTTCAATCGATCTTCCTTAAGATAATCTTAAAGAGAATTTCCCGTTGTTCCATGTAGAGGAAAAACCAACAAAGAAGAAAACGAGTTTCGCATTCGCTTTGGTTGTATAAAAGCGCAGCTTTTTCACTCATGCTGTGCGCTCCGTTTTCTTCTTAGTTGGTTTTTCCTCTAGCCGGGCGATAGTCCGACGTACAGCGTACTGGGTAAACTCGGACAATAAATTGTTTGACTATAAAAGTTGTTTTTTTATATACTCCTATAAGTAACCACACTAAAACACCTTCCAACAAGCTCAGTAAGAAAAAACAAGATAAGGGAGGGGGCGGCATTGTCTGTTTTGCCCACGGGGGCTGAAACGGCTAGCGGCGGACCTGTGTAAAAGCCCCTATTCGGCATCAGGATAATAAAAGACCGAACTGCGCAAGATGAACCCTGGACATCACAATCGCCCGGCACAGCGTGGCCAACACCGAAATTTTTCCCCCTAAAAGTGAGTCAAAAATCCCCTAAAATCAAACATATACCCCCTAAAATTAATATTATGACATTTTGTAGAATAGTAAGAATGTACCTATACATAGTAAGTAAGTATGTAACTTTTATTCTGATAATTTCTAGGAGTTACACGGGTTATACGTAAAAATTTTATATTAGACCAATGCCGTGTTTCACGCTCAGTCACGCAGCGCCACCTTGTAATGCAAAATCCGTCATTGCCAATACAGTGGATTTTACATTTTCATCTAAATAATAATATTGCATGACACTTACAACATATACGCATTGCGCAGTAAAGCTGGTGACATATCCAAGCGTACATGCGTTGCATTCGTTGACAGATAAAATAGAAGTGTGTGTATTCAAATGCGACCTGACGAAATATTCCGTGAATGTTCCGCATGCCACGCAAATGTCGGGGTACTTTCAACTTTTTCTGCATTGCCGCATTCGACATAGGACACACAAGCATACACAACAAACACATGCGACTCGTTACTAAGATTTTTGGGCTATCTGTGAGAGCCGGGACGGAACGCAACCATGCAATTTTGTGTCAGTGGAAAATTTCCGCATATCAGGGAGTCGCTGAATGCAATGCATGAACGCTTGTATATGTCACCAGCTTAAAAACTGAAACGCGTACACGAAGTAGTTAAGTTGTTTCTGATTCTGTTTGATATTTGAATTTGAATCTAGATTGTGGAGCTTAAGCTTACAACCGCTTTATAATAGTAGGGGAGCTGGCACTTGAAAAAATCGTGTCGTCCCAACCTTCTGCCGTTTGGTATATAAGCTTTTCAAGTAATTTCAAGCATTTTTATATGCTTTATATTAGCTTCACCTGTATGTATGTATGTATGTATGTATGTATGTATGTACAGTATTGGCCAATACTAAATCACCCCTCTTAAATATTTCATAAATTTTTCATTATTTTGATAAAAACTTAATAAAAACAACTATCCAATATTACAAAATTTATATCTAAATATTTATTTATATATTTAAAATATAAAAAAATTCAAAAATTATAACATAAATACTCCAGTCTTACAATTCAAACTATAAAATGAAATGATAAACTATTGTACCAGTGGACAAAACTAAAGCACCCCCTCCATTCAATGGATAATTTCCCATAGCGACTGCCTAAACTTAAGGCTCTAAATGATTAACGGTCAGTAATATCGTGAATGACAACAAAGTACGAGGCAACGGGACGGGTTTCACCTTTTCATTCTGGCGGAAGATCGAACAAAACATATAATAGGAAGGACTCTTTGCTAAAAGGAACCATCTTTAAATCCTGACACAACTCCTCAGCACAACTTCCTAAAGATTTCGGCTTTGGAATAATTCAGAGAACAATCCGACGAAGACCCGTAGAAGCGGGATTAAATCGACGACCCGCTAAAAAACAACTAATATCTGGAAAATATATGAAATATTGATGGGGGTGCTTTAGTATTGGCCAATACTGTATCATCATCATCAGGAGCTCCACAGCCTATTGTTGGCCTTGGCTTCCTCCAGCATTCGCCTCCATGATTCTCGATCTCTGGCCGGACTTTTCCAGTTTCTTATTCCCAACTGCCTCAAGTCTTCTTCGACGTCATCTATATATCTTTTCTTAGGCCGGCCGGGTCTGCGTTTTCCTGACGGTACTTTCCCCAGCACTATCTTTGTCGGGTTCCGTTCCGCACCTCGTTGGACGTGACCAATCCATCGCAGTCTGTTTATTTTGATCACTTTGACAATGTTTGGAATCTTGCTGATTTCATACAACTCTGAGTTGTATCTTCTTCTCCAAATGCCATCAACCTGTATTCCTTTGTAGATCGAACGAAGAATTCTCCTTTCAAATCTTCCTACCAATGCTTCGTCTGCGTTTTTCAATGTCCACACTTCCGAACCATATAGTAGGACAGGCCTTATTAGTGTCGTATAAAGTGCCAGTTTCGTCTTCCTTGATATAAAGGGTGTTTTTTTAGGAGGTTTGTTTTTTCAATAGGGATTACTCTATTATCTGACAATTGTTTTGACAGTTCAAAGTGACGTCTCTACTCAGTATTGTTTGGCAAATCATCATGAGTAGGTTAACTCCAGAACAACGCTTCCAAATCGTGGAAATTTATTTTCAAAATCATTGGTCCATATTTCTTTAAAAATGAGGAAGGACGACGCGTTACCGTGAATGGAAATCGATACAGAACCATGATCAATGAGTTTTTGTTGCCAAATCTTGAAGATATGGATATGGACGAAATGTGGTTTCAACAAGACGGTGCCACTTGCCATACAGCACGTGAAACAATGGACTTATTGAAAGAAACTTTCAACGACAACATTATTTCGAGAAATGCTCCGGTGAATTGGCCTCCGCGTTCGTGCGATTTAACGCCGCTCGATTACTTTTTGTGGGGATACGTCAAGTCATTGGTTTATGTGGATAAACCTCAATCGATTGACGCTCTAACCAATATTAAACGTGTCATTGCTGATATACGCCCTCAAATGCTTGAAAAAGTGGTCGAAAATTGGACCTCCAGAATGACCTTTGTGATGAGTAGTCGTGGTGGCCATTTGCCCGAAATCATATTTAAATGTTAAATGCCATAAAATTATCTTTTGAATAAAAAAAAAATTTGTCATTTCATAATTTGCACATGTGTTTTATTTAAAATTTAAATCGGCAACCTCTTAAAAAAACACCCATTATTTCTAGACGTCAGGTGCCTGCGTAGACCAAAGTAGCATTTATTAGCCAGTGCTATTCGTCTTCTGATTTCGGCCGATGTATCATTACCTTTTGTTATAATCGTGCCGAGGTACACAAACTCATCTACTGCTTCTATATTGTAGGTTCTATGGTTATGTTCTGTCTGCTACTTCTAGCGTTTTTTGTGTACATATACTTTGTTTTGTGCTCGTTTATTTCCAACCCGATTTTTTTTGCGGCTTGCTCAAGTGCTACAAAGGTCTCCTTCATGCTCTCAAATGATCTTCCAAGGATAACATAAACGTCGGCAAAGGCTAATATTTGCACTGACCTATCGAAGATGCACCCTGATGTGTTAATCGATACATCTCTTACTGCTTTTTCTAGGGCCACGTTGAATAACAAGCAGGATAGTGCGTCGCCTTGCCTTAATCCTCTATTTGTTCTGAGGGGTGGGGATAGTTCACCATCTATTCTGACTCTACACCTTGCATCTTTCATCGAAATTTTCGTCAGTTCTACTAGGTGATTAGGTATTCCGAGCTGCTCCATAGCATCAAATAACTCATTACGGTTCACACTATCGTAAGCATATTTGTAGTCGATGAATAACATGTGGATGTTTATGTTAAATTCAACAGCTTTTTCTAGGGTTTCTCTGAGTACAAATAGCTGGTCGGTTGTGGATCTTCCAGGACGAAAACCGCATTGATACTCTCCTAATATTCTTTCCACGTATGGTCGTAGTCTAATATAGAGTACACGTGAAAATACTTTGTACGTTGTGTTCAATAGCGTTATTCCTCTATAGTTGTTGCAAGATAGAGGGTCTCCTTTTTTGTGTAAGGGACACACAATGCCCTCGTTCCACTCATCAGGCATTTCTTTCCGTCTCCAGATTTCCACTATTACTTCATGTAGTTTTTGGATAGTTTCCTCTCCGCCTTGCTTAATGAGTTCTGCAGGTATGCTGTCAGACCCTGATGCCTTATTATTTTTTAGTGCTCGCAATGCCAGGCGTACTTCCTCTATGGTGGGGGCTGCTGTGCTGTCATTCTCATCGTCCGCGTTCATGTTCTGCACATTTCGGGTACCAATGTGCTCCTGCTCTGGGTTCATTAGTAGTAGTTCCTCGAAATGCTCTGCCCATCTAGCCAATACTTCGTCCTTATTACTTAATATCTCCCCACTTTTATCCTTGCACATTGTCACTCTAGGCTTAAATTCTTTCCGTTGTTGGTTTACCTTTTTGTAGAAGTTTCTTGCATCATTTAAGCTTGCTGATTCTTCTAATACTGTATGTATGTAGACAAATCTTGCAACTTGATTTTCACCCACTTGCATATAACCGATCAACTTCAAATTTTGCACATATGTATAGTTCGCGTGACAATGCAATCTGACCATTTTGTGAAATAATCAAGATTGCGGTTCCAAGATGGCGGCCGAATTTTGCTATTGTGCTCCCCGACCCCCGACATGGGTATCAAATGAAAGGGTATGACAAATAGAATACAATTAGCGTCATTCCAAATTCAAAATGGCGGCCATCACAAAATGGCGGATTAGCTTTTTCTTTCAACACCCTCGATATGGGCATCAAATGAAAGAGTATGACGAGTAGAATACATTAAGCCGTGTGACGTCATTTTAAACCTAATATGGCGACTACCAAAAAACGGAAGCAGACGTAAGGCTAAAAAGTAAAAAATTAAAAATGTACAGTTTAGCAAAACTAAAAAATACTTTTTTATTTTAAAATAATCTGAAAAATATTGCACATATCTACAGTAAAAAACCAGAAATGTTTAAATGCAAAGTCGATGATTTTGAGTTTATTGCATTTCGTATTCCGTATTCCGTATTTCCTTCTTTATCGTTGCTTTCTTGTCTTAAACTGAGCTGTGCTTGCTAAGTTAACGGACCGGCAAAAGTAATATGGCGGCCACAACAAAATGGCGGAAGATATATGGTAGACTAAAAAGTAAAAAATAAAAATGTATAGCTTAAAAAAACTAAAAAATACGCTTTTATTTTAAAATAAACTAAAAAGAAAAAAATAATTTTGAAGATTTAATTGCTCCAGCCAGTATAGGGAACAACCTACCTTTCGAAATCAGGCAAATAAGTAAATTAATGAAGTTATTGGTAGAAATTATAAATATAACTTACTTAAATGTAAAAAAAGCGTGGGCTGCTAACGAAAAGCTCCAGTGTTAATGAAATAATAATATATGTAGGTAAAGAAGCCCACGCTAAATAACGGTTAAATACTAGTGTCAGAAATTTTTGACCATTTGCACCCTCCCAAGCCACCCCCGCTGAAGTTGCCATTTCACCTCCAACACCCCAGCAAACGGTCAACAATTTCTGCCACTAATAATTAACGGTTATTTAGCCATAACAGAACCTACATACGCAGCGGCAGAAATTTTTGTTCAATTTTAACCCCTTTTTCACCCCCAACCCCCTAACCCCAGATGGGTCCACTTTCCGCAAAAATGTCATATTATAAAAAATGCTTGAAATTACTTGAAAAGCTTATATACCTAAGCTACAATCGTCTGTGTGACAAAAAAGTTTAAAATTTGGATGTTTGGATGTTATCTAAAATGCCATCCAGATGCCCCCTCCAGATATAACAAACCAAATGTTTCTCTGCAAACACTTAAAACTGCTCACTATAAAAACAATTTTCCCTATGCTGCCAATTTCTATAAACTGCAATTAAAAATTGTCAGGTTCCCTCGTTTGAATTTACAATCTAAATTGAACCACAATTTATAATTAATTCCGAGGATTTCGCATTGACTAACGATACACCCATAACTAGTTTATAATTAATCCAGAAATAATTTCAAATCGCTACCGTAGTATGTGCACGACCAATGAAAAGAAATCCATCTAAATCCACCTCCTCCCATTTATGTGGACCGCAAATTCGAACCCATTTGACAGGTAGTTACTTAGGTAGCAGCACACAATTTATTTCATCCACGAAATGTCCTCCTGGAGCGCCCACAAAAGGAATCGAAATCGTTTATCACAAGGGCATTTGTGGGTTGAATGTTCCGGTAGCCTTTTCTGATTACAGCAAATCAATTTTTAACTGTGATCCCAGCGGAGTGTGTAGCTGCGGTCGGTCCAGCTTCATTACTTCCAATCGTGTCCTCCCTGGGGTATACTGACTGCAGTCATCTCAAATTTCACATCTCATCCCCAAGATGGCTCCCCAGTGTTGTGGCACCACTGTGTCAGTAATTTAATTTATTAACTTCTCCAGCTTACTGGTTGGGTGCTCCAGTGACATCCAGCTGGGGCTCCGCGAATGGGCGACCATTCAATTAATTTGCGGCGGTCGTTGCATGTCTGCGGCAGTCTATGATTTCCCTATCAAAATTCTCGCTGGATGCTCATGACTTACCTTTTATCCGATCGCGAATGATCACTTCAATATCTGCCGAACCTGATGTGCCAACTGACCAGGTAATATCGTGCTAGGAGAATTTTAATTTCTGCACAAGAAAATTGCTTCCAAAACGACTAAAGCAAAATTGAGTTATGTATAAAGTCGTGCTAAATTGCTGAACGGTGGCCGTAATTGATTAATGTGGGAATGGAATGCTTATCAGGATATTATTTAATCAGGTGTTTCTTATGCAAATACTATACTTGGACCAGTATCGTTAAGATAATTATAATTAAGGAGGCCTGTGAAAGGTAATAATTTTACTACGCCTCATCAAGAATGTGGAATGCTATTATCTTGGAACGAGTGACAGTAATTGGATGGTAATAGGTTCACAGAGTTCAATGTATCGACAGAAATTTAAATGCTAATAAATTACGGAAGTGAAAAGTAACAACTAATAAGAAACGCCAGCGAACATATTTCCAGTTTCCGAAACACTAAACGAGACTAACAAGCTTCCGGCTGTAATTAAGAATATTTTACTCTTTATCTTTTTTATTTGCATGTAAATCCAATCTCGTTAAAGATTTCCATAAATAACTATAAGGGGAATGAGTAGTAACAAGTGCCGCCGGGGAATTGTGTATCACCAGACGCAATTTCGTTAACGTCTTAACATTCATCTGGTGATTCTGTTGGAATACTCTAATTGAAATATGGCATGGGAGTGAAACTAAACAACAAAACGTAAAGTTTTAGCCCAGAGAAACTGTGAGGCAAAGATATGATATTTAAATTAGATATACTGCGCCAAGTTATATGTTATTCCCCTATTTCGAGTACCAACAGTGGGAACAGACTGTTTAGACAACTTCTAGGAATATACTCGTATAATGTAGTTCTTCGTTATTTGTATGGATGTATCTCTTGTATAAATGATGTTTTTGGGGGTGTTTAATTGAGATCCATATAATAATAAAATCTAGGCCTACAGCGCACCGCTAAAAAGTACTTTAGAAATGAAAAAAGTGATGAAGTTGAGATAACCTGTTGAAAGCAATGGCAATCGATGGAGGATGCAAAAATGCATCTATAGGTTATTTTGGCCGAAGTTTGAACAATGCCAAAATATGCGCGGTTTGAACGGAATTTACAATTGAGGAGCTTATTATCAAAAGGTGACATGTCCTCCATTCATTTTTTTACAGCAATGAGAAAAAACTGTACATAAACTTAGTCCTAAAAGATATTTATTTTTAAAAAATATGACGACACACATCAAGTATTTTATTATGTTATTGTGCAAAAATCATAGAAATACATTAACTGGTTGTTGTGAAAAAAACAAAAACAAAATGGACATGTACCTTTTTGTAATATACCATAATGGACATGTCACTTTCTGATTTAATAGTATGGTGGACATGTACCTTTTTGAAATCATAGATACCATTTTAATATTTTGAATTATAAAATAAAATTAACATTTCATTTTAAACTAAAATATATTTCTTATGAACTTAATTTAACATTGACAATCTACACATGTATCCCGATGTCTTCTTCCAAACAATCGCACCCATTTTCATCATTTCCTTCAATTTCTTCGTTTACATGATTTTCGAAAATAATCTTCTTGTACCAACTTAAATCATCATTATGTATCCAATCTGGTCCAAATTGCTTGTTCAAAAGATTGATAACATCTTTTTTCTTGTTTGCATTTATCATTCTGTTGAGTGGTAACTCCTTCAAATTCCTCGAACAACTCTGGCCCCTTTTCAAGAGATTCTCAAATTTTTCCGCGGATTCAAACATATAATTTTCAAATCCTTTTACTAAGCACTGGGTGCCACTTCTTCCAGGTGCTTTCTTTATATGAATTCGTTTTAAATTCTGGATTCCAACCACCTTTTTAAAGTTTTTCTCTAAATTTTTAATATCTAATAACGGGAATCTATCTTCTCCTAATGTTATAACTTCTCCATGTTCTGAATAAATTTGGTGGTATTCCTCTTTATTAGTAATAATTTCATGTTTTCTTAAACTTTTCTCCACCCTGCCGAACACCCTATCACAAGGGAGAAATGAGTGGCCTCGTACAGGAAAGACTATTTTAATTTGTTGGAGTGATGTCGGGGATTTCTTAGATAGCCAATAAATTAGAGCGTGTACGATGAAAGAATTCTTGTTTTGCCCCCCACACCCATCACAAAATAACCTTATTGTTTTGATGGATTCAGGTATATCTAATGAGCTAAGAAAAGACAACAATGCAGACCCTATTTCTGTAGCACCCCTACCAGCTTGGTCCTCCGTCCAGGTGTAAAATATAGGATTCTTTGAGTCCGGACGAACCACACAAAAATTATAGAAGCTAATCTGTCTGGCGTAAAACGATTCCTGTATTGGGGTCTTTGGTAGGTGTTGCATTTGCTGCAGATCAAATGCATAAGTTATACTGTTTGGCTCGTTTTCTTTTAATGCTTTATAGAAAGCATTGCTTCTCAATTTATGGATCCGTTTCTTGGAAATGAGCTTCTGCTTTTCTTGCGCATTTTGCTCTTTTCGAATTTTATTTGCTAGTAAGGTGCAAAGTTGGCATATATCTGATGCTGGAGAACTGAATCCAATATTAAAATTAGTGACAAAAGTATGTCGAAACATGCCTTCTTTAACCTGCAATTCCTGTGATACTGAGTTATTGTATATTTTGTGTAATTTGGCAATATTTAATTCACAGGAAAGATAGATCCGCTTAGATTTCATGCGGCTATAATGACTCTCTTTTGCTGGCAATCTTCCAATAAACTCAATAACCGATGTCCTCTTTAATTCAAATTTTTGTTTTTTCCTATCGCCTCCTCTCTTTTCTTTTGGGACTTTCCCCTCAAATAGAGTTTCTGCTAATGTTAAAAGGTGCTTTCTGCCGATTGAGAGGGCCTTCATAAAAAATAATTTGCACACCTGAATCCTTTTTTTCTTACCAGCAATCAAAAAGTAAGAAACGCTGAACTTTTTCGGTTTCGGCTTTTCGGCTTGGTTCCTAGGTCTGCGGCGTTGCGGTAAATACGGTGCAATCAAGCGACTTAGGTACATATTTTGTTTCACATAATCTTTATACGTGTATAGATATTTCCGATTTCTTATGATGTCGTTTTCTGAAAATTTCAAACAATGCAGTTTATTTGACTGGTGGCTACAAGGTGGCTGGAAGTCTAGACATACTGGGTCCTGGTCAATGTACTGTCTATGAAATATAAATTAAATGTTATAATTTTGTTACAAAAGTTATAATAAGATAGCAAAGTTGTGAATACATACTGTCTTTGTCGTTTTTGAACAAGACTTATTCTCTTTCGAGATCCACTATTCAAACCACTAACTATTGCTTCATTCATATTGCATTTGTCAAGTCACAAATCGCCAAACAAACGAACCTTACAATGACTTTGGCTTTTTCAAACTGGTGAATTCATCGCGCGATTTGGCCACAGTTTTATTGCTTTTCTTGGTAAGCGGGGAAGAAAATTTAGCGAGAAAATAGGTTGTTTGGACATGCGTCGAATTTGAAAAAAATATACGAATTTACGATATACGGGATATGGTGCGATTAAACTAGTTTTCAAACAAAAATTGTGAATTTTACCAAGGTTAATCGATCCTTCTTAAAAAAAATTCGATTTGGCTTCAGTTTCATTGCTTTTCTTGGTAAGCGGGGAAGAAAATTTAGAGAAGAAAATCGGTTGTTTGGACATGTGTCGAATTTGAAAAAAATATACGAATTTATGGTCTATTACATACGGGATATGGTGCGATTTTAAACTTGTTTTCAAACAAAAACTATGTATTTTACCAAGGTTAATCGATCCTTGTTAAAAAAAAAAAACTTGATGTATGGACATGTCACCTTTTGATAATAACCTCCTCACTTTATCTCGCCATAAAGACATTCTTACGCAGATGGGACATTCTTTTACAAACCGTACAGATTTTGGCAAAAATTGACCGACACATTTTTGATTTGGCTGCAACCTTTTTACGCCCAACTAGCATTTTTTGTATCCCACAACGTGGCTGCTACCAAGAATGGTCAGTATAAAGTAGCAGTTACCAGCGACGGAAACGTGTCAGGTACGCTCCAAAAACGATTTCGTCACTGAAATGGGGAAAGAATGGGTACGTTTTTGTTTCGTAATTGGGACGATATACGGACACGTGGCACGAACGTTGCGAAATGGTAAAAAACACCACCCAAAATCGTATCTGGAACTTAAATGCCACCCTCATACTAATACCATAAAACAATCCCTGTTGAAACATACTTTACTCTTATAAATACTTTGGCATTAATTTAACAATACATATAAAATGGATTCTTGTAGAACTTTGTGATTATTTAAGTGTGAATATATTTTTCAAGAGGAATAAGACATAAGAGTATTTTAAATTTGAAACCTTTATATGTTCAGAACATTGTTCCTCATAAATTAAACTTGTTGCGAACAAAATTATGTCGTAAATATGGATATTATACTTCGAAAAAGTACAATGCGCCTTAAAAATATATAAAAAAGGGAACATTTTTCCTAAATTCTAAATTTTTTCATTTTCGCAAAAAATGTTTTTTTTCCATTTTTAGAAAGTTTTTGATTTCTAGATTGATAAACATTTAATTGCGTATTGGTTTTCATTCGAAAAACATTGTTTTATACTTTTTTATAAAGCATTTTCGCTCATTTTAAAAAATTCTTCCGATTAATTGTAAAAGAAATGGCGGGTATATGGTACTGCCACCATAAAGTTTTTGTCACTTTGAAATGGTACTGCATGGTTGCAGTTACCTGAAGCAAAGTTATTGCCACGTAGCAACTGGATCTGTATAGAATCTAAAACTATAAAATTCTGAAAATGCCTGTTTATAGTTCCTAAAACCACTCTATAATTCGGAAAACCACTGTATAGTTCCAAGAACCACTGTATAGTTACAAAGCCACTGTATAGTTCCAAGAATTTACCATAAAGTTAAAAACGGGGCTTCATGCACCCAACTGCCACTTTGGAGAGACAACCGGCACGTTAAGTTCGCTTTATCGTTATTAGAGCAAACAAGTTGCAGGTATAAGGTGCGTATTTAAAATTTGTGTTGGCAAAGTAGCAATTAATGAGTTTTAAAGTTGTGGTAACGCGGGAAAGAGGTAGAATACTCTTTACCGCTGTCCCAAGTACTTGGGAGAACAATAATATTTTAAAATGGCCTGATGACATCCTTCACTCTGCAAGAGAATCTCTTAGAAGTAATTCTCGGAGCGTCCCAGAAGACTCTTGGGCCAGCTACGACTGTGTAGTTAAATTATTAAATATTAAATCTTTTGAGGAAGCCCTAAAATTAGAAAAAATGTTTTCAAAGTGCGCGGATAGTGACGCGGAAGAACTGTGAGTTTTTGTTTTTATTTAAATTAGCAATAAGTATGTTGTCGTTCCGAAAATTAACTCAGCGGGAATGGAAGAACACTCCAGCTCCCATAATATTTTTGTACGAACTTGGCGAAACCTGTCTATGGTTTAATTTTTAATACCTTGAATTTTATAAAAAAGAAAAATTTCGGACTGCCAGCATACCCACCTTTAAAGCGAAATTTTAGTTTGCAAATATGTCGTTTTTGCATTTCGTTTTCAAATTATTTGCAACAAAAGCAAAAAACGGGGGCCCAGAATATTGTAGTCCTAGATAGAAATGTTATTCTGGAGAAGGAAGCAATTATTCGAAATAATATACGCGATCAACTTCCGGCGGAATACTTAGAGTTGTTCCGCCTTCCATCTATGCAATCAAGGAACGATAACAAAGATTCTACCGCTAACGAAATCGTTAACTATACGGTAAATGAAACAGATAACTTCGACGTTGACGAAAGAGTTAACGACACCGTTGAGGACATCGTCGTAACGGATTCGTTTATTAATTACGATTATGTTGAAAAAAGTCACAACGGAAACGTTAATCCTACAATAGCTATTCCGGCAAGTCAACTACAAAAACTACTGGACTCCAACGCAGCAATGCAGCAAGACATCCAATTTTTGAAGACAGAGTTGGTGAAAATTAATGTGCATTTGGACAATATTTATAAACTGTTAAGATCAAATAGTGGAAGCCAAAATCAAAAAGAAAAGGAAACAGGAAAAGAATTCTTTGATCAAAAGTTCCCGTTGATTACATGCGACGAAATTAATTCGTTTGATGATAAAATCAAACATGACGGCGACTTTAAAATAAAACTGGTAAGTAGTCATGCAACAACAGAAATAAGCACGTACTTATGTGTATATTATTTATATTATTTTCTTTTTTAAATTTGCAGACTAGCGAACTATCGAGAATTGCCGGGACTACAGGGGAAGAAATTGGCAGCCAAGTGTCATATAAAATAATAGACCATATATTCACCAAAGAAGTACTTACAAATTACTCCTGGACAGGGATATCGAAGGACAAAAGTTTGGAAAAGAAGCCATTCAATTCATTCCAGGGAATTATCGACGTCCTGTTCAGAGTTGTCCAAATGGCCGACAACCATTGGACCCTGAACAAAATGGAAAAAAATTTAAAGGACCATGTTTTAAAACAAGCCAAGAAAAGGCTCTCACGGCATCAGTAAGTTTCTTATTCTTCTTATATTATTCGAACAGTTGTAATCAACCTAATCATTTTTTAGAGAGAAAGTATTAAGAAAACGTAAAGCAGTAGATGACAAGGGAGCTGAAAGTCAGGGCCAGGAGGAAGCAGAAAACATAAATCCAAACATAATGCCAGAAACGGAGATTCAGGACTAAGAAACCTAAATTATAAAACAGTATGAGAATAATAATAATAATAAAAAAATAATAAATATAAAAATAAAGGTTTATTTCAAACTTTTGCATTTAGAGTAAAGTATATTAATTTTCTTATAAGAATAACAGCCACAGCTTTCTAACGCCTTCTGGATTGTGAAGATCAACACAAACGACTAAGTTATCAACTTTCAAAATTTCTCTTTATTGAATTGTGATTAGCAGCTTTAAAAAATTATCATTCATCCTGTGAAATTTTCCCACTCAAGTTATAAATCGCTCAATAAAAAAGTAAAGCAAACAAGTATTTTGCCTTCCATTATTTCTTTTTTTTACCCGTGTTGGAGGAATTTTGAGCGTAGAAGATTAGTTGTCTGTTATTTTTGTTTTTATCCTTAACATCTAAAAAGCTACAAGTGTTGTCCCTCACCGTACAAAGAAAATTTTGTGGACGCACACACAAGATTTTCAAATGAAATTTAGAAATGGATCAAAGATGATTTTTTCTCAAGATATTTAAGGGATTGTGAAATATTTTTTTATATACTTGATTCCGGGACATCCGACATGAGATTCTTCTTTTTTATTTAACTGTATGCAGCAAGGGAACGAAAACAAATTCATCATGGTACTTTAGACAAAATAATTTACACTTTACTTCACCAGCTGGAATTAATTTGGGCATACTTTGTTCTCTGTTTGATTGAGATATATCCAAATAAGAAGACTTGATCGGTAATCTGAAAAAGTCAGTTTTTTCCTTGACGGGTAAACCGAAAATATGTAATGTTTCTTTATAATAAGTTGCGTCTACCATCTCTATTATTTCATTTGTTGTAGTCATGAACCATTTGTCTCTTTGACTGTTTGAAAGAACAAACTTATCTCCGAAATATACTTTCTTAAAAACTTTTCGACAGTTAAGATATCGGTGCTGAAGGTTTTTAATTTCACTATCTGGTTTAATTTCGTCAGAAGTCGGTTCCAGTTTTTGTTTTAAATTAGATAACTCAATCACTCTCTTTGCCATTTGTTGTAATGGTTTATTTCCTGATCGCAGAAGCGACTTCAAATACTGAAGAAGATTCTCGAAAGGATACGTACTAATATCCGGCAAACATCCGAATTTTTTCACATCATCTGTCATGTGACACAAATTATGTACGTTACTAAAAACAGAATCTCGTCCATATAGTTTAATGAATCCTTCGATGTAATCCTTAATCAACACATCTGCTAAATGGATGTATTTCAGGTAGGTAGTGGAAGATAAAATACGAACAATACAAAAAATTATGATGAAGTGATTATAAATATCTGGCTGAAGAAAATCTTTTAAAATTATTGGTCCTAGATATAAAATAAAAGTCCGATACTCTGTCCCTTTCCATAATTTTAAAACATTTAGCTTCCTTATGCCACGGTGTATTTCTGTAGGTCTAGAATTATTACTTTCCTCAAGTCTCTGAGAAATAAAATCTATTTGCTTTCCAGATAATTTTGTCCGAAAATTGAAAGAACCACTGACCCAACCGTAGAGGCATTTTCTCATAATACCTATAAAACAATTCAAGACACTTACCAAGATCAATCAGATGAAGGGAATCAGCAACGATTATGTCTTCGACCATGTCAATGGGGAGATTTACTAAAGGTGTCCTTTCTTTGTGATGTTCAATGTGAGTTTGATTGCGGAAAGAAGAATCCGTCCTTTTTGGACAATCGATGTATGGAAAACTCATGTGTCTTCCATCTTTGTCATACTCTCCTTCTACAGTACATTTAAGACAACCATAAGTAGAGTTGAATCCCATTGTTCCTTAGTTTGGATTTTGTTATTTTATAATGAATTGAATATTTTAATAAAGTTAACAAATAACTCACCTTTAATGTAACTTCTGGCAGGAGTATCGCATACAAAAAATTTGATTTTTATCTGAACATGTTTATTGTTTATGAATAGCCCGTTGTCCAAAATTTTGGTGAGTTCTTCGATATAACATGATAAATATTGCTGAAGTGGAGGTTTCCCTGTGCCACAGTACAGAGCAATAACCATGGGTTTAACTTCTTTTAATTCGAAAATTTTGAATAAAATAGGCCAAAATTCAACATTGGAGCTCCTGAACGGAGGTAAACCGTCAACATTAAAGACGAGGCTTACTAAGCTCATAGGTTCTACTTCACTAAATAACAATTTCAAATTATTTTCAATTCCATGGTACCAGTAATGACCTGTTCCCATAGGTACAATATTGATTAGATTTGGTGTTCTCAGTAATGTTCTACTGTCAGATGGCATGTTAGCTCCATTAGATTTTAAAATTTTCAATAATTGATTCATTGAAGAATGAGGAATTCGATATTCCAGTGCCCATTTTCTTAGATTTTCCACAAAAAGTATACTTTTTTCAATCGAACTTCCATTGTCGTCACATGCCTCGTCTTTTTCAGTAAACAGCAATTCATTTTCACAGGGATTGTATTCTTCCTCATCCAGCGCAACATATCCATAATCTAAAGTAACTTCAGCTGAATTAAGTTCATCAATAACATAGCTTCCATTAGTTCCAATAAAAAACAAATCTGGATCATTTGTTTTCAATTTACTTGAAACACCTTTTTCCAATTCTTTTTTTACTTTCCGATAGAATGTCGTTGAATGTTTATATAATTTTGACTTTACACTTTTCATTTTTCCAAAATTAAAAATCTTAGGCACTTTGAATTACTTTCATTAAAACAGGCACTTGAACTAAATCACTAAAGACTCTAGAGAGAAATGTAAGTCAAGAACATGAACAACAAAGAATGAGACTTTCAGAGACAGGAACGTAGTATCTACTTTATAGAAACAATGGATACTCGTAGTTGAAGTGTCAAAAACTTTATAGTCGCACTTACAAGTAATTGCCACTTAACCAATTTGAAGTAGGACTTTTCATACTACGTAGGTAGTGTCTTGAATATGGTTTCCGAAACGTATTCGCTACTAAAACAAATACTTTAATGTTACCACTTCGTAGTGTCATAATCTAGTAGCAAAAACGTGCCAAACTGAGGTGTGTAACGACGACGACTTTCCGCAACGGTTTTGTTACTATTCTGGTACTTCGATTGGAACTTTAAAATTAAGATGCATATAATTCCCATAGGCACGTTTCATATGCGTTCCGAAAGAAACTTTAAAGTGATGGCCAACATTATAGTGGCAAAAAAAGTAAGGAAAACGTGCCCTTAACTACATTTTGGTGGCGATTCACTAAGGCTTGGAATCTGCCACTTAAAATGCTAGTTGGGCGGGTTCTAGGTATATTGAAAAAAAGAGACACGTATTTTTTTATTTTTTTTCACAATATTTTGGACGCTAGAAAGGATTGAAATTTCGCGATTTTGGTGATTTTGGGCTTGAGGAGTAATTTTCAAAAATTCACAACTCCGGTTTTATTTGTGCTACAGGCTGCTTTTTGTTATCATTTTAAATATAAAAGAACAAGCTTTAAGAAAAAAATACTTTCGAAAAAAATTATTATTAATTTAAGATTGTTATTAACAATTGAAATGTTTAAATTGGTTTTTAACCATTGCCCCCACCTCGTAGCGAATTTTAAGTATTACCATTGTATTCTACGTCAAATTTCCTTTCAAAGACACTTTTTTAATCGATGGACAAGTTATTATTACTATCGGAAAAAAATAAATTAACTTAGCTCGCTACGTCGCAACGGCGCACGGATTCCACTGCGCGCCCTTCTTGTCTCACAACGGTTTTCTTTGAAATATACATTAATATTATATATTTTTAGTTAAATACTTTTATTTGTTCATCGAGAAGGCTTTATAACAAATTGAAAAAATAATATCAATAATAAGTGCATAAATAAAATACAGTGAACGTCACAAGTGAGTCAACACCTAAAAATTTTATATTTCAACACCAGACGCTCCCAAGCACCCCCAAACCATGACAGAACCATGACAGATGGTAGAGTTCCTCCAAAGAAACCCTTTATTTCAAAAGTAAATAAAACAAAACATTTGCAATTCGCCAAAAAATACAAAAAATTTGGTGTGTCATTTTGGAAATTTTTAGGTGTTGACTCACTTTTGACGCTCACTGTACATCATTGTTTAAAGAAAAAATTACTTGATTAATATCTCAATACCATATACCATATTAAAAGTATCTCGTTCAGAATTACAACACAAATAGTAGTAGTAAACGTAGTCGTAAAATATTAACATTAGTTATTTAAAAATTTTCACTGTGATATTTTTTTCGGACGATGAAAATTGCTTCGCTGCCAATTTTTGAAGAGAAATGGGAATCATACTATGAAATTTTAAAGTTCCCTTTATTGTCAATGCTTTTCGAAAACGTGGTTTCAGTATTTCTTCTTCTTCTTCGTATTCAGCATTAAAGGAGTATCCACACACATCAGGGCTGTGACCGGGACGTCACAGGGCCGAGTTCTGTCATGTGTGAACGAGCCCCTGCCCGGACACGGACATGTGTGAACGAGTAAAGTAGTATCCACACATATTAGTGTTCCGTCAGGGGTTCAAAAAATATCGGTGCGTACATTTTATACGAACTCGTTCACACATGTTCGTGTCCCGGCCGGAGCAAAAATCGAACGTTCCGGGCACATTCCTGATATGTGTGGATACTCCTTAAGCCTGAACCAGATATGACGTGCCGGACCGTCAGAAAACTGTACGAATTTGAGCTTAGTTACGGCACTTTGACAGATAGCCCTAAATGAAAATGTAAAGTAACCGATGACAAGTGGAAAATGGATAGAATAAATAAAGATTTAAGTGATTTAATTGATTTATTTAAGTTGTGGACGGAGTACAAAAAACTTAGAAGTGCTCGGCAAAAAAACAAGAAAAAAAATTGCGAAATAAGCAAAATGAGAAACAGCCGCGGATATTACCGTGTTACATTTGTAAAAATAAAGAAATTGGATTTAGCACAATTTTTTATTCACACAAGAATGAATAAAAATAACTTGAATTTTTATTGTCCATATGTCATAGTTTCTTGGTTAAACATTCTAGAAGGCCTTCAATATCTCCTTTATCTGTTTTATGTCATTTACTGCTCCAAATTTATTAAAGAATTGTTAAAATGTGAACAGATTTTTTCAATAGCTAACGGATGCTAAGGTTTTGTGCCATTCTTACGGCACCCGTACGTACCATTTGAGAATTTAACGAACATTCGGCAAGTTAGGGTACGTACGGTTACGGTCCGGCACGTCATATCTGGTTCAGGCTTTACTCGAACAGCGACACGTTATGTTTGGCAGAGCTTCTGTCGCCCGGTCAAATAATTCTTTTGGAGAACGTATTGGATCGTTCACCCTTTGAAGACTAGCTCTAGCAGCGTCTTTTGATTCACCTATTCCGTCACATGGTCCTTTCCCACGGGAAATTGGGAAAAAGTAATTTTTTTTAAACAATGATGTATTTTATTTATGGACATTTTATTGATATTATTTTTTCAATTTGTTATAATGCCTTGTCGATGAACAAATACAAGTATTTAACTAAAAATATATAATATTAATGTATATTTCAAAGAAAACCGTTGTGAGACAAGAAAGAAGGGCGCGCAAACCCGCGCGCCGTTGCGACGTAGCGAGCTAAGTTAATTAATTTTTTTTCCGGTAGTAATAATAATTTGTCCATCGATTAAAAAAGTGTTTTTGAAAGGAAATTTGACGTAGAATACGATGGTAATACTTAAAACTCGCTACGAGGTGGGGGCAATGGTTAAAAACCAATTTAAACATTTCAATTGTTAATTACAATCTTAAATTGTTAATAATTTTTTTTGAAAGTATTTTTTTTAAAGCTTGTTTTTTGCATTTTGACTGTAGATAAGTGTGAAAAACCATTGATGTAATTTCACATATCAATTTCTTCATTCTCTAAAAATTTACATTTATAGTTTCGAAAAAGAAACATTTGTATCATTTGTAAAAGGCGCCGTTTGAACTTGTTTGAACATGCGTCGCTTGGGTATACGTGGGGTAACGGCTCTATAATCAATGATAAAATCAATACACAAAAGCTTGAATTTTTGTTCAAAAAAAAACCTACGTATTCCATTTTTCTCAAAATAGAAAAAAAACGATAGCAAATTTCCGATTACATTCGCATATCTCTTCCATTCATTATTTTCTTCATTGTAAAATTTCAGCCACCGACCAAGAAATCGTATTTTACAACAACAACAAAACAAAAGGAATACGCGCACAGGAATCTATTTTTAGATCCGAAACTTCTGGCTTTTCTTCCAACATGCTTGAAGGGCTTTGTAATGCTTTTTTAAATTCAGGCGCAAACCTGCTTTTTACTAAAAATTAATAAAATTGAAAATTTTGTTATGTTATGATTATTATGCACGTAGAACGAAATAATACATATTATAAAATTAATGTTGAAAACCCACCCCCGTTGATTTTAGAGGTTTACAACAGAAATTAGAAGCCCAACAATTCAAATCAGTGTAACTATCGCCATATAGCGTCGTAGTCGGACAAATGTTTGTCCATATCTACTTAGTATATAATCAATGTGTAATTTCATTGGTCACAATGTAAACTAGCTGAGTTATACAAATGGCGCCAGTGTTTCTGCAAAGGCATCTAGCTCTTTGCGGATATCAATAATCTACATCAAATTGATTATCCCGGAGAGTATCTGATGTTGTTGGTCACAGAGCCTACCTCCGTGAGCTATTTCTTACTATTTCTTACTTTTCAACCAATGCGACAGTCGAAATTGATTCATCTCTCGACAATGGGCCTTTCCACACTAGTATTCTTGCTGCAGTATTCAAATCGGGTTTTTAGGAAAGGAACTTTTTGTAGAGAATTCTCTTTGATTCTCTTACCCTTTTCCTAAAAACCCGGGTTAAATACTGCAGCAAGAATACTATTGTGGAAAGGCCCAATACCAATCACTGCCTAGTCATCTCCAGTAGAAATTTCCCACGCCACCCAAAAACCAGCTAAGAGAACTGTGCGGCATGGCCTTATGGTAAGTTGACTGGCACTTGTGTTTCCGAAACAAAAACGTCAATTAACTTCTTCGACATTTTCATATTGCTGAAGAAATCGGTAGAGTTCTTCTATTATATCCTTATGCTCATCCAACAATACATTAGTAGAGTATTCATTGAGATGTTGTGGTATACTCAGCCGGAATATTTAGAAATTACGATTGTTTGGAGCCTAATAACAGCTCATCACCGCAGATGAAGTATAATAGCAGGCCCGCCACATAGGGGAGGGGCAACTGGGACGAATTGCCCCGGGCCCCGTGCTAGAGGGGGCCCCGAGAGTAGATTGAAACCGAAAAAGTGAAACCCCATATCCCAGTGTTCTAATTGTGAAGCAAGCACTAATCTAGAGCCGGAAACACAAGGATGCAGCCCTTAAGTACCCTCTTTACTACCACTGAAGTAGTATAAGCTCGAATTGAGTATTAAACGGGGTTTCCACTTAGCTACCAGCGCTGGTGGCATAGCCTCCTCAAAAAGTCAAAATCTTTAGTAAAAAATACCCAATATATAAATCGGGAGTTTTCGGGGTCGCTGATTACGAATCCGTTATCAGAATTGAGATTTTCAAAATTGCGGACTCAATATGGTGGACATAGCCTCCTCAAAAAGTCAAAATCTTTAGTAAAAAATACCCAAATATATAAATGGGGAGTTTTCGGGGTCGCTGATTACGAATCCGTTATCAGAATTGAGATTTTCAAAATGGCGGACTCAATATGGTGGACATTACCTCTCCAAAAAGTCAAAATCTTCGGCGCTGATTACGATTCGTTATCAGAAATTCAATTTTAAAAATTGCGGAGTTAATATGGCTACATGAGAAGTTTGGAAGGCTTCAAAAAGGACTAAAATATGTTTTCCTTATAATGTTGTCATTGTTTTGTATCTAAAATGTTATTAATATTATTTGAAACGTAAATTAAAAAAGTAATGTAAAGATTTAATGCTAATATTTACATTTCTTTGTAAATGAAGAAGGGTAGAAATTCCTGAAATCGATCACCAAAAATTGAAAATATTCAAATCAATTTGAAAACTAGTTCATTTGAAAGATTGGTTTGAATTGTGTAAATTCAGCAAATATCATGAAAAAATATTAATAATTAACAAAGTTATAAATAATTGAAATTTTGTGTAATTTTTTTTCCAAAATTCAATATCTCCGAGCGTAATTGACCGATTTTGAAAAAATTTAGTGCGATTGAAAGAGAATGAAATGAATTTTTTTAATGCTTGGTAAAAAACGAAAAAAAGTTATTTTTTTATAATTTTTACATAAAAAGTTAAATTAAAAATTAAAAAAAGTGAGAAAGGCAATAAGTGATAGTGATCTTATAAAAAACATCTGAAAGAGCATTTAATAAAGCTTCCATAGCCGTTGAGAAATTTTCAGGCACGCTATTAGTTCCTTCCTTTAGTGCTTTCTCTGAGTGAGTGGCTGCACAAAAAATATATGGAGCGGAATGCGAAAAGGAAGGAATTCTCGCCTTCCAAAAAAGGCTACCGTCATGCTTCTTGGTAGAGCCCGATCCAAAAGAGATGAGGTTTCTCAAAAATCACATTTTCCATGCGCAGAGAGAATAACAACAGAAAAGTGAGAATAAGCGCATGTCTTATCCCGACGTGCGCAATGTTTATTTGTGTGCAATTTTCATTTCCCCACATGCGCGAAGAAAACCTCAACTGATTTGGATCAGGCCATATGATCCCATTTCCCGCTGGGCACGTGCTTTCAGCTGAAGTGTATTTGTATGGTGTCATTTTTGAATTATTTATCGAATATTATGTTTTTCGTAAGTATAAACATTTAATGAAAACACATGCTGCAAAGAGGTTGTCAAAGCGGTTTGAAAACGCACATCGCATTTTAAACACTCGGAAATTTCATTCGTTCATACCGCACAATTTGAAATCGATGATCTGTAGAGAATTTTCTAGAGCTAAAAATTTCGAGACGGCAGTATGTCAGCATAATTCAATATTTTCGATACATTGTGTATATTGTATTGTAATAATAATTATAATAATAATAATACGTGATGTCATATGTTGTTATTTTTTTAATTGTTACTTTTCACCAAACAAGTAAGAGTTTGTACGCGCTGAGGTTCAGGCAACCCGCGGAGGCGCCGTTGACACGCCGAGCGCGTGTACTATTATAAACAAATGGCTGTAATTTGAAAACTAATAGCGTGCCTGACAATTTCTCAACGGCAATGGAAGCTTTATTAAATGCCCTTTCAGATGTTTTTATAAGATCACTATCACTAATTGCCTTTCTCACTTTTTTTAATTTTTAATTTAACTTTTTATGTAAAAATTATAAAAAAATAACTTTTTTTCGTTTTTTACCAAGCATTAAAAAAATTCATTTCATTCTCTTTCAATCGCACTAAATTTTTTCAAAATCGGTCAATTACGCTCGGAGATATTGAATTTTGAAAAAAAAATTACACAAAATTTCAAATATTTATAACTTTGTTAATTATTAATATTTTTTCATGATATTTGCTGAATTTACACAATTCAAACCAATCTTTCAAATGAACTAGTTTTCAAATTGGTTTGAATATTTTCAATTTTTGGTGATCGATTTCAGGAATTTCTACCCAGAAAATAGTCACAGATACAAAAAACCTATCCTGGGAATAATACAAATTTAAATGAACCAGTTGAAGAAAGTATAAGATACCTCTAATCCCGGATCCATACGTTTGTCAAGGTTTGGAAAGCGTTCGCAAATTAAAAACGCTTGCTTAAAACAAACGTGTGGACGCATCACAAACGCTTGCCACAAACTTCCTTTGCAAGCATTCGCAAATTGAAAACGTTTGCTTTGGTTTGGGGAGCATCCACACTCGACCGGATCGGCCACAAGCGTCGCCAAGCTTACACAAGCCAAGCCAAACGCCTTCTCCACACGTTTGAATTTGCGAATGCTTGCCAAGCCTTGACAAACGTGTGGATCCGGCATAAAAATCATCGAAATAATGTACGTACATAAACTACGAACAAATTTAATTTTCACAAAAAAAGTTTAAGTCAGTCGTTAGGATTCGACTTTCTAGAAATATAATTTTTTTCAATATAAAATATGTCAGTACATACACACATATCCATACATATATTTATCTTCAATGTATGCGTATATAGAGCTAGCTAAAGTATCCCTACAAACATTACGGCTCGAGAATGACTCGAAAACGAGTCGCCAAATCTTCGAGAAGACTTCGAGACGAGAGTCGTTATCGAAAAGATATCGATTTGTAAAAGACGAAAACGGAATGCTATAGCAAATCGCTTTGACGACTCGATAACGACTCATAGTAGCGACTTAAAATCGAAGAGCTCCTTATTCATTTTCTTTGACGGGGGCGCGGGGAGAAATTGTACAAAAAATATAAAAAAACAAGGGCTTATAATGGATATTATATATTAATTCTTTTTTATTTTTGCATATTAAGATTTTGGCGAGTGATTCTCGAATCGTTAAAGCGACGAATCGAGAAACAAGTTTTTGGCGAGCAATTCTCGACTCGTAAACGAATCGTTAAAGCGACGAGTCGAGAAACAAGTTTTTGGCGAGCAATTCTCGACTCGTAAACGAGTCGTTTAAGCGACAAGTCGAGAAAATGTTTGCAGGGATACGTGCCTTCACAGTTCAATATAAGCAAACGAGTTGACAAAATACCTTATTTTTATTTCATTGGGTTCTGGTCTCTTAACGATCAAACCAATTTTATTTAAAAAAATTAGTAAAAAAAGGCTAGGGGCAGCTATGGGCAGCTATTTTTTTATTCATTTTATAGCTTACATGTTTACCTAACACCTGATATGCGTTAAATCATCGAACACGACAGAACACCATAACTTTTTTACTATAAACCCTCTTTTTTTTTGTTATTTAATTTTTAAAAATCAGGAACAATCCATTTTTTTTAACAATAATTCATTCATGAAATTTATCTTTGATAACCATGGTTGTATTGCACTCACCTCCATTTCCATTTTGTCTGATCTCAATCGGTGATGTTTTCAGACTTCCACGCCTTTTTTTGCAATATACTTTTTTTTCAACTAACCGAACAAAGAAATGCACCTTAAGCAGAGGTGTATTGCAACTGAAATTTCAGAGCAGATAATAGGTTTACGATTATTCTGTATGTATTTTCTGACACTTAGGGTATTACTGTTGCCAAACAAATATAGAAAAAAGACAAGCTAAAACATTTTTTTTCGACTTTTGGCCAGCTTTTTTGGATTTGGCCCCACTGTGCAGCGCTAGTACCCAGCTAAGTGGAAACCCCGCTTTAAGGAAAAAGAGAAAACTTACCCAGCGGGAAATGGAGCTATAACTCTCCTTAAAAAGCTTGGGCGTTCCCCTTCCTCTCCAATTTTAACATTGCATGATTGCAGTGGGGGGCAGTCCTTTAACTGCTGCTTTTTTAGAAGCATTTTTGAAGCAGTCACAAAAGTAGAAAAAACTTTCTAATCCTCAAATTTATGTTACAGCGCCTGTGGATATGAGAAACACCTGCAGTATCGAAAAGCTTTATATTTTTGTTCATCTTGTGCAGTTGCCTTTTCGTCCTTCCAAACGCGAGTGTCGACAGCGGTTAACCAAGCGGTCCCCCAACTAAGTACCAATCGCGTTCAATATGGTGCTTGGCCACCGCATCCAACGGTTTATGTTTGCCGTTTTCTTCGTTCCATTCAATTCCTTAAAGATCCAATCGGAGCATATTAACAGCGCTCCAAATTCGCTTCCATTAGAAGTGCTTCGAATTTCGGGATAGCTTCTGGATTGATTCTGCCAAAAGAAAGACGAGTACTGAGCCCCAGAGCTAAGCACAAGGGCCTGTTCCTTTTTAGGTTGCACTATGTAACTTTAGGTTCATCCGCGAATAAAGAATCGACCATTCGGTATCTTAATTTAAACCCTTAATTTGATACCTATACCGAGTGGCTTGTACAGAAAAAGGTAATCCGCTATTTTGTGTTGGCCGCCATTTTCAATTTACAATGACACCACATAGCTAATTGTATTCTACTTGTCATACCCATTCATTTGGTACCCATATCGAGTGGGTTGTAAAGAAAAACGGTAATGCGCCATTTTGTGTTGGCCGCCATTTTTAATGACGCCACATAGCTAATTGTATTGCACTTGTCATACCCTTTCATTTGATATCTATGTTGGAGAACCCAATTGCAAAATTCACCCGCCATCTTGATTTTCTTACAAAATGGTCAGATTGCATTGTCACGCGAACTTTACATATGTGCAAAATTTGAAGTTGATCGGTTATATGGAAGTGGGTCAAAATCAAGTTGCAAGATTTGTTTACATGAAACATACAGGTCAAGCTAATATAAAGCGTATAAAAAAGTTCCTAGAGATAAGAAAATGCACTTTAATATGTCACAATTTCATGAGTTCTGTTATGATTCCCCTTATCATAACATTTGGCTTGATTTGGTATAAATCAACCACCTTCGGAAATAAATACTGAAAAAAGTGTATTTCATTGGATTATTTCTGATTATTATTGAAATTATCGCGAAAAAACCCTTAAAAAGGGGAGTTTTTTGCATATTTAAGGGTGACGCCCATATTTTAGGATCGTGCGACCCCGATTTTCGTGATCAGCGACCAAAAAACATATGGTGATCGATTTTCTTAACAGTGTTATGTTTCGACACCGCCCCCCCATCGGTTTTGAATGGGACTATTAGGGGTAGTTTTCACCCATAGAGAGTGAAAAAATAGGTCATTTTTGGGATCAGCGTTCACATAAAAAGGTGAAAAGAAATTCCAGGATTTTCCATCTTAATGTCAATTTAGGGGTGGTTTTCACCCTTTCTCTTTACCCGTTACCATACACTATGAGCTCAGTTTTTATAGACGCACTAAATTTGCCAATTTTTGGGACAATTTGCACATTCCAGAGCATTTTTGAGAAAAACCCCTACAAAATGGGAGCCTTTGGAGATTTTAGGAGTGTTTCGACCATTTTAGAGCCCTACATTTTCGTGATCCGAGCCCCAAAAAACATAAAGTACAAGTCGTCTCGATACGTGGGGCGGTCCGAGCGTCATGCCCCGCGTTTTAAATGGGCTACTTTGTTTAATATATCCACCTAAATTTTGAAAAGGACTTAAGTCCAGGTTTCAACCTGAGCTTTGTTTCTATTCCGGCTAATTTATATTTGTCATTAATATAACAGAATAATACTTTAAATAGGTGTCTATTGAATGGTAAATGAAGTGGTTATTAATGCCACCCTACAAGAAAATATACAGTTTTTTGTACCTACTGAAAAATTTATAAAAGTGGACTTAAGCCCTTTTCAAAATAACCGATTCAATTGGAACCCAGACCAAATCCCTCCAACGGATCCCGCATAAATGAAATATAAATCTTATTAGTAATATTTTTGAAAACTTTCAGCGGTCTTCAACTTTCCTACTCCCAGTTAGTTGCCCTGAGTTATTCACGACTCTCCGCTTCAGTAGAGGAGTCTATTAACCATAAAAAAATATTGGGAAAAAGCAGTAAGTTCAAAAATGAAAGACCTTAAAATTGGAAAGGAAGTACTATTTTTTTAAAAATAATTTGAAATAAATATGGTTCAAATATAATAAAAGCCAAGAATAGCTTACCACAAATACAACATTTCACATCGTATGAACCACCTGTGTATATATACTTCACTTTTCGATCTATGCACAATGCGGTATAAATATAATAAAACGAATGTATGTTTGTTTAGCCCACATAACGAGCAAGTATCGGATTTTCTCAGGCTTCATATAGCAGAAAATAACAAGGTAGAAATAGTCACACACAAAGTGCAGGTAAAGTTTGCTCTTACCTCAGGGTAGTCGTGTTCAAACTTTAAGATTCCAATTTCCACATACATACTGCATCATTCCGCACAGTGGTTCAATTTTACCGAGGTAATGAAACATAACGATATTGGTCTTCCTGTAGATTTTCAACAAGGATACATAAAATACAACTACCATACAGCATTGCCCTGTAGCAAAACGTTAACCTGCGGTACAGACACAATTCTGACATTCTATAATGAATGGTGAAACCTGCGCCCCATTTAATGGAGCTGGAAAGTTGGAATTTGCACGAATAATGATATCCTGCTGGGAACCTGCTTAACAGAACAGGAGTGTTTACAATTCTCATCCCTACGGATCAGCACAAAATGCGATGGGGTAGTGGAAAGATGTTTTAATAATATCCTACATCGCCATGTATTGTTACCCTAAGCTGTAGAAATTATGATATCGGTTGTTTCGTGATTGAATCCTAAATATCCAAAACATAAATCCACGACTATGGCTTTTGATATGCAATCAATCCAAAAATTATTGATTTTATTGAAGTTAGAAAATTAAAGGTCTATGATTACTCTTTATAATTAGAATCTGTTACTAACGAAGCTCACAAGGTTCTACAGAATTTTCTTTTTAAAAAATTGTTTAGCTAATTTTTATGTAAATTAATTCTCTGTCTTTTTTAATAAATTACATCTTAAACCTATTGGAAAAATTCCTGTTAGATAATAAACGAAAATTCATCTTTAGCTTTACTTTCTATAGTCTCATATGCAGACTCGACCGGTATTCCAGCATCGATAGCTTTTTGTTTGAAATAAATTAGTCTTGCGATTTCTTGACGCAATAATTAAGAGAAAAATCGTAGGACTTATATGAATATGTTTGGAATAAATTCGGTCCTGCGGAACAGGCGAAAAAAAGTTAATAATAGTGAAAACTAATTTTTAGGAAATTTACCTCTTATATAATCATAAAAATAATTAGTGTCTTTATTTTTAACGAAAAAAAAATCTTTAAAAAATGCCACCCAATTTTTAAATGTTGTAATTGTGTGCTTAGTTTGAAATGTTGTCGAATCAAAAGAGGTCTGCATCTGAAACTGTTGAATTTTGGAAAACGCGGCTTAAGAGAAAACTCATTTTAGAACCTACATCTAGCGACTATAGCAGTCAGCGGCATTAACCGAGAATTTCTGAATATTGGAACAGCCCTTAAAAGCATCATTATAAATGAAATGTTAAATTTCGCCAAATATCGGTCTGGACCAAAATTTTTTTTTCAAAAAGTCAAAAAGCAGTTTTTTTGCAAATATCTCTTTAATGTTAGGTCGTATCATAAAACAATGTTGACTAATACCGTTGACACACTACAGCATCGAATGAACATTGAAGTATCATTCGGCTATGAATGATCATTTTCGCCCAGTGTGTAATGTCCAATGTTCATTTAAAAACTTCATTGATCATTCAATCGAATGAAGTAAAAATAACTTCATTCAATGAAGATGGAAGTGAAATTGGGAAATTATCGAACAACTTTCCATGAACTTTCCAGTAAAATTTCCAATTGAAATACATAACTGTCAAACTGTCATTCAAATTTTAGAATTTTTAAAAAAAATAGTACCGTCCATTGTATATAACTGTTGTTGGGCCTCAATTAATCATTTTCATTAAATTTAAAAGTATAAATCACTATGTAATCACTTTCAGTTCATATATTTGGCAGTTTATTTATAGTTTGTATTTTGACAGTTCCAATGAACATTGAGAAATGCAGTGTGTCACTACTTAAACGAATGATCATTGAAAGCCAATGAAGTTGGAAGAATGTTCATTCGTTTTTGCAGTGTGTCAAGGGTATAAGTTTGTAGGTTATGCGCAGGGCCGGCCCTGCGGTAGAGCGAGTGGAGCGGTAGCTCTAGGCGCCACGTGGAAAGGGGCGCCAAAATGAATATGAAAGACAATTCCGAGCGAAAAACAAAATTTTGATTGCACCTTTTGTAATAAAAATTGATTGTAAAATTTTGTTATTATTTGTTGTTCAAACTAGCTTTTTTCTGTGCCAGGTAAATTTGGCGCCCTGTGCAGAACCCAAAAAAAGCACCAAAAAAGGCCATTCATTTTGCAAAATTTGGCGCCCCTTGTGCAGCTCAAAAATTCGCACTTTGGGGTCCTTAAAAAAATTGAATTAATATATTCCGGCAACATTAAAAATGTGTGTGCCATGTAACCGACAGGTGAGCCTGCTACATATAGCTTCCCGTGTCTAGAAGAACTCTTGTTACATTCTAAACCTGCTCTTCGTAAGGTTTGCCCTTGGGATTTTTTTGACACAGTGAAAAAGAAACCTACAATTGTCCAAGAAAATATTTCCCGTGAAAATCCCATCGAAATCGGATTAGCCGGTTAAGAGAATATCCCTTAAAAATAGACAGAAAGACAACGTACATCTTACAATCAATAAAAATCCTTCATAGCCGGAGCAGCGGCCGTCAAAAAATGGAAGTAGGTCTGCATTGTAAAAACCTAATCGGAAAAAGTATATTCCTGATAAAGTGAAAATTTTTTTTTAATTCTAATTGAAGTCCTCAAAGAGCTCTATCTAAATATCCTGGGTCTCCTAAGTAAATATTGATCGCACTACAGGTAACGCTATCCACAAAAACCTGACCAAAAGGAAAGAGTTGCCTATTATAGTACAATCACGATTCACTTAGGCAAACTTAGATATTTAGTTTGAGCTCGTTACAATTAGAATGATAAAAAAAGTTGTCATTCGCTCTCCATCGATTATCGGTTCAAGTTTTCGGTCTTATTCGATAGTCGGATCAGAGTGAAAAAGTAGCCTAAACACGCCTAATAGTCTAAGATACATAGAAGAACGACCTACACCGATCGAGTAACCGAATGAAATCTGCATAGTTTCCGCATAGTTTCGGCGCTAGCGGCCGTTTTGCGCCTTTTTTAAATTTTGAGGTAAAATTTTTATTTGTATAAAAAATTAAATGAAATCAAAGTAGTAGTTGCAGTTGTGGCTTTTCTTTGGATGCTTTGATTTATCAAAACGGCCGCTAGCGGCGAAACTATAGTCCAATCATTTTAGACATTAAAAATCTAACATTTAATAATAATTTCAAAAGTTTTATAACTTTGGTGAACCTCTTGGTACACCAAAAAAACAATAAATCTAAATTTGCAACCTTCTCAGAAGTCCGGACTTTGTTAAAATTGCAGATAAATGGAATTTGTCTGCATTTTCGCCAAAAAAATCCAAAAGTGCCGCAAACTTGGAGTAGAGCTAAATGTATTACGAGGTACGAGCAATGTTCCCTCTAAGCTGCGCAGGTGCGCGGCTGCGCACTAATTTTTAGAGTGTTGCGCACCCGTTTTTGTATTCTGCTCACAATAGGCTTGTTCACCATTTTTTATTTCATTTTATAAAAAAATTGCATCTTAAAATTGCAAAAATCCAAATTTCGCAAAAAAGCAAAACTTCGTTGGTTTGCTTTATGTTAAGAGAGGGAAGTTCGTTGTTGGGTGAATTTTGTATACAACATTTCGTGCGTGGTTGCAGTCACGTAGTTGGTAACGTCACCTATCGTAGCATATGACTAGCCTCTGTTTGTATACTCTTCGTGTTTATAGCTTGTCGTTCAAACAGTAGATCGTGCCCCTAATAAAGAAAGAATATGGAGTGCGCCATCTAGACCTTCGGTATTTCAATATTGAATAACTCTGACATTTTTTAGCCGATTTTGACAATTGAGCAAGATTTATTTACCATTTATTTCAAATCAGTTTACAGTGTCGATTAAATGCCCACCCCCATACGATACACAAAAGGCAGCTCTTTTCGAGCATCCTGCATAACATTGGCGAACATTTCGGGCATTATAGCAGCTATTTCGGCTCGTACGTTAGCTTTGAGTTCGTCAATGGTCTTCGGGTTGCTGGCATAAACTTTACTTTTTAAATAACCCCACAGAAAAAAGTCCAATGGCGTTAAATCCGGAGAACGAGGAGGCCACTCCAAATCACCATTTTTCGACACAAAATGTCTCGGGAACTTGCGCTGCAAAAACTACATCGAAGCGGCTGCGATATGGCAAGGTGCGCCCAAAGTCTAGAAATAACAAGTCTTTCATCTTCATACAACATTTTCACCCACAACATCACTGCTGAGCACAACTCAACGCATACATCGTGAACTCGGCGAGGCAAAGGCAGATTCTCTCTCTTCGATAGAGTATGCAGAACAGAAAAGGAAGGAAATTTGAATCCGCTGTTTTTTTCCATAAATCGAAATATGCACCAATCCATCAAGTTTATCCCCATATAAAATCATAAAATATTCCCCTGGATAGTTGTGTGCGAGCGTGTACAAAAATGTTGATTTCCCTCTCTGATAGCCTGACATAGTAATTTTAATAATTTGTGCATATAGCTGTTCGCCTTTCATGAAGATGAAAGACTTGTTAATTTCTAGACTTTAGGTGCAGAATCTTGTTGAAAATAGAAGTTTGTCAGACCTTTAACACGCATTTTCGGACACACACAGTCCAACGATAGCGTGCGCCGTCGACGGGTTTTCCAACTTTGAAGAAAAATGGTCCGGTGATGGTTTTTGGACTTCCTCACACGGTGCCATATTCATGGCAAGTAAAACTAGTTTTATAGATGAGAGGGAAGGCAACGGAAGAAATTTACGAATAAAACCGGTTTTACTCAACACACTTATGGCATCGTGTGAACTGGCTCTTTGGCACGCTCCGGCCCAAACAGTGACTTTCTCGTCGTGCAGTGGGGTTTCGGTTCTCTGTTCCCCAAATTCGACAGTTTTATTTATTGACTCCGCCACAGAGTGTAAAATGAGCTTTCGGTGTGTATTGACTCATAGCTGAAATGGTAGCGAATGACGTTTCAGAATCGTGTACATTTGTCGTAATCGGCTAAAAATAGTTATGCAATGTTGAAATACCGAAGGTCTAGATGGCGTACCCGTGTAAACCAAGATATGAACTATAATGTCAAAATCAATTTTCAAGAATATTTATTAAAAAAAATTCACTTAAAATGCAGGCCCAGGGACCTCCCCCCTTCTCCTTGCGCACTTTTACATACGTTTTGAATATTTTTGCTCCCATATACTTTATACCGCGCAGTCAGCGAAAAAATTAGAGGGAACATTGGGTACGAGGTATCCAGATTTGCAACCCGTTTAACTTTAAAGGTACGGAACATTGTTTTTTGTTCTGAGCATTTGCAACAAAAATTTAAAACTTTTGTTATTATTTCGAGGCCATTTTGTTCGAAAAAATGACAAACATTATAAATAAACATGTTCCGCACAACTCAAAAGGTTGCTAATTTATGCAATTGCTCGAGACATTGTGCCGATGCAGCTCTCGAGTTTGCAAGACTTTTGGAATTTTGTCTGTAAGTTTATTTGCAAAAAACGGCATTTAATAAATTTTTAATAAAAGAATGTTCCGTAGCTTTAAATTGGTTGCAAATCTACAACGTGATATGAAATAAAGCATTTAACACTACTGCAAGTTTGCGGAACTTTTGGAATTTTCTTCGCGACAATATTGCAAAATTTCATTTCTTGCAATTTTAACAATGTTCCGGATCTCGACAAGGCTGCAAAATTTTATAGTTTGTTTTTATGCTCTTCCCGACCTTATACCCTTGATACACGGGCTTCATCGGATGATCATTCTTTCAAGAATGTTCACTCGCGGCCCGTGTATCACCTTAAAATTAAGCTTGAATTATCATTTATAGCTTCATTCGTCATTTGAAAGAATGAAGTGAAATCGGCTTCATTTATGAGAAATGAAACTGAAAGTGGGGAAATTTCCATCAACTTTCCATGAAATTTCCATTACTCTCATAAAATTTCCATTCCTCTCATAAAATTTAAAAATAATCGAACTGTCAAAAAAAACTAAAAAAATTATAAAAAGAATCGGATTGTTTTATGTATGCAAATCGTTTTAATGTTTTAGATTTTCGTATTAATAAAAAAAAGTTTCACTTCAATATTCATAAAAAACGCTTTTGAATCCATTGTGCGAATAATTGTGACATTTAATAAATGAAGTGAAAATGAAATACCGTGTATCACCTTGAATTCGAATGTTCATTTAAGGCCAATGAAACTGGAAAAATGAGCATCAGATGAAGCCCGTGTATCAAGGGTATTACATGAAAGTTTCAAAACATTTGGAATTATTGTTAATTGATTGTCCACACTGATTGGCCTACTATGCGAAATTCGAAAAAACAGTAAAGGCAAAATATGTAGGAAATTTTATGCTCTACAACTTTGCTCTTTTGATATTTTCACCAATGCATAGTTTCTCCTCAAAATAGAGAAAGAGGCGGAAAATGGTTAAAAAACGCCTATTAAACATAGCCTTAAACATATTTCGTTAGGCAACCATTACTTTTGTTAGCATATTTTTTATCATAAAAAAAAAGATTTCATTCGGTTACTTGATCGGTGAAGGTCGTTCTTCTACGGATCCTGTACTATAAGAAAATATTGAATCTTCCCGTGAAAGTCTTAAAATCGGATTAGCGGCTCCAAAGCTTTAAGATCTACAATTGAAATGATAACAAATTTTCCACTCGTTTTCGTACGATGATCGGGTCAAGTTTGCGGTCTGAGCCGATAGTGGAATGCGTTAGCCGGACGAAAAAGCAGCTTAAAACACGTCCAATAAAATACTGAATCTTCCCGTGAAATCGGATTAGCCGTTTCCGAGATTAGCAAACAAACAGACAAAAATTAAAAAATAATTTGTTTTAATAACATGTAAATAATCATATGGCATTAGAAAATGGTAATTATTTTGAAATCACAGAAGACACTCCCATTATATTAGTACAGAAGATACAGTGAAATACAATTTATGTGATGTGAAAGCGTCGACCAAAGGGCGCCGAAAGACAATCTCGCTCTACCCTGATCAAGGGCTAGGGCCGGCGCTGGTTATGCGATTATCTACAAAAAAAGATATTATACATTTTCCGTACGAATTGTCATTCATAAGATATTGCAATTTTGATGATTTAAAATACTCATATGCCCTCAGAGGTAGCTCTAATAAAGGACCCCGATAACTTAGCAGGTTAATAATAGAGTACCAAAGTTCCGCTTAGGTCTGGTCTTCACCTAGCGGACGGTGCACCTCCTTGTTCACCTGGAGCGCGTTCAAAAACCTTACTATGGTTAACCATGGTTAACAATGGTAAACTTTTGTCGTTCAAAAACTCCGTGGTTTACTACACAAGCATAACTTTTTGACGTTCTAAAACTCCCGTAGTTAACCATGGTGTAGTTAAATTTTAACCCGGCTCGGAAGCATGGTTAGCGATAGTTAAGAGGAAGAAGAAGAAAAACAACTCTCTGGCAATTGTTTTAATGTTAAACACATGAACAAATCAAAGGGATTATTGCAAATAAAATTAATGAAATAATTGAAGCAATTAGCGGGGCCTATTTTATGGAAAATTTTGTTTTTATTTTTTTTCTTCTTCTTTAACCTGTAGTTAGTTCAAAAACTTTGATGGTTAAACATAAACTTTCGTGGTTAAGTGAAGGAATGCAGCATAACCACAGCTTACCTCTTGGTTTACCATAGTAAGGTTTTATGAACGCGCTCTTGTTGACTGGTTGGTGGGATTCACTTGTTTCAGGAAGCATAAAACCCCAACGAGACTGCCTCCCGTAAACCCGACGGTTGTGGCTCAGCCTGCTGCTTAAAAAAATGAAGTCATACAACATCCAAGAGTTCAACCGCGAAGCTCACTGCCTCATCCTCATGCACCACCCTCTAGACTACTCTTAACCTATCATTTCCTTTTTATACCTTTGAGCTAAGCTTATTACTAGACGTTGCACCGTGAGGTGAACGACATGACGGACTGGTAGAATAAAGGGTTATACCTAAGCTATAGACTTTAAAATAACAAATTTAGTTGCGGTCAGGGGTCCCTACCCCCGTCAGGAACGCTGGACAATTTCCTATGAATAATGTCTAGACAATTTTTATGCTACAGCCTTAACTTTTGATGTTACCAGCAAGTTTGATGTTAAAGTTAGCCTTATTTGGTGCTTATTTGGTAGTTTTTGGCAAAGCTTAGCTGAAAAAAAGTACTAAAAATGTACGAAATAGAGCCAATTTTAGCATTAAAATTGCTTATAACTTCAAAAATAAAAGCCGTAGGATAAAAATTGTCCAGACATATTCCCATATTGATAGGAAATTGTCCAAGCATTCCAATTTTGCAAAAAAAAAATTATTTTTTGGAGAAACCAACTAGTTGAAATTTTAGTTAAAAAAACCAAATTTTGACTTTGATGACTCATTACTCGGGAAGTTGATAGGGTAGAACCTCAGTTTTAGATAGGTGGGAGTATTCTGCGTATACTGATACCTTGTTTATGACAATAGGTCAAAGGGTTTCAATTGTTCGACTATCCATAACCTATCCACAGCCGGCCGCTTTGTTAGTCTTCGTAGTACACCCTGTATATGTATGTCTTCCACGTTTGTGTTTAGAATTTGGAATGACAGCACACAGCTAATTGTATTCCACCTGCCATACCCTTTCATTTGATACCCATGTCGGGGTCGGAGAATACAAAAGCAAAAATCGGCCGCCATCTCGGAACCGCCATCTTGATTTTTTTACAAAATGGTCAGATTGCATTGTCACACGTACTACGCATATTTGCAAAATGTGATGTTGACCGGTTGTATTTTCTACTTTTTAGTCTATTATATATGTAGATATCTTCCGCCATTTGTGTTTCCCCCATGTTGAATTTGGAATAACGGCACACAGCTGATTGTATTCTACCTGTCATACCCTTTTATTTGGCAACCAGGGGTCAGGGAACGCAATTACAAAAACCGGTCTCCTTCTCGGAACCAACATCTTGATTTTTTTACAAAATGTTCAGATTGCATTGTCATGCGAACTATACATATGTGCAAAATTTGAAGTTGATGGATTATATGAAAGTGGGTCAAAATCAAGTTGCAAGATTTGTTTACATACAAGATATACATAGGTGAAAGCTAATATAAAGCGTTTAAAAAAACAGAGAGAGAGTGAGAAATAGAGAGAGTTGCGCACGCGGCTGCGTACTCGCCTGCTCGTTTGTTGGGCTGCTCGAATGTCGATAGTCGCACGCACACACAGCACACTCGCCTGGTCGTACGTAGGCTGTCCGGATGCACCCCAGTAGGGAATAGAAACCTTCCAGAGTCGATTCCGTGCATTATCCTTCGAATGCGTAATGTCTACTTTCTAGATCGAAACATATTTTTAATTATCATTGCAAGGTCCTAAGGTCCAAGGCATAATGACAACCTTTTGCATTATAATTCCTAAAAAAAATTTCCTAGATGGGCGCTATCCCCACTATCCACAAAGATACAGGGTATTTACGAAAAACAGAAACTCCATTTAGAAGATACTTGTATGTAGAATCAAAGTTAGAGAAAAATCCCAATATTCTTCGTTTTTCAGCATTTGGCGATTTACAATGGTTTTTTTTCTTGTGAGTAATTTTATTGTTGGGGAGTAAATTGTTTACTATAATTTTAACTGCACACCGAATACTAGAGGAAAAACCATAAAAGAAGACCACGAGTTTCCATTAGCTCTGGTTGTTTAAGTAAAAAAGCTGCGCATTCAAACATCCAGAGCGAATGGGACACTCGTTGTTTCCTTTTATGGTTTTTACTCTATTTCAGATCACATTTTTTATGACATAAATAATGACAAAAATTATGACCGTTTAAATGGTAATGAGAATTATGCCCCAGTTACACGAATGACAAAAAATGACAATTGTCATAATCTCTGGTCATAATTAATGGCATTGTTGTTGTTTATTTTTTATGACAGAAATAATGACACAAATTATGACCGTGTATGACGATAATGACAAATTATGACAGAAAAAATGGCAAGTGTGTCATTCGTGTAACAGCACCATTAACGACTGTCTGTCATTCGTGTAAACTCACCATAAAACAGCACAATGACTTTCAACGCCATTTGCAAAAATTATGGCACATTCGCATTATGACATTACTTTTGCCCCACATTGTACAATGTTTTATTGCCTTATCTTAAGATAGATTTCGTGTTACTTTTACAAAAAAAAATTAAATATAAAAAAATATGTATACGCCTGTCACCAGGCTGAACCATCACATACAACACGTTTTCCTAAACTCATTAACAATTAATTTTAGTAAATATCTCCCAAAACATTAATTTATAATTGTTTATTTAGGTCAATGTTAAAACTATTCCTATTAAAAATTGTCCGTATACAAGTAGCACAAATTAATGACATAGAAATGAGCTTTGCAAAATGAATAGTAAACACGCTCCAACAAAACAAACAACTTTAACAGAACACTCATGTCTAAATCCTTGTCAAAATTTATTATTCCCAACGGTAACCAGGTTGTCTCTGTATGTTTTATTGAAGCTATAAATGACAAGGTCACTAGAAAAACTTTGATGCTTCCTGGAAATTTTCCGAATGGTCCATTTTGCCATATCAGAAGATCTAAACGTGAAAACTATTTTAAGAACATTTTCCCAGATAACATGAAACTCAACTAAACTTTCCAGGAAAATCGAAGACCAAAAACAGGATACACATAAATAAGTTTGTTTAATGCGAGATATAGATTAGGGTTCAGAGAAAAGGATGTCTTTTGAAATGTACAAAAATACCAACCCAGATAGAATCAAATCATGATTTCTATATTTCGTTCTACCTATAGTATACCTATAAACGTTGAATCCTTTTTCAAGTGCACTTATTTCCTCTTCGGATGTCACTTATAGTGGTTTTTTCTTGAAAGTCTGTCTTTAATTTCCTCCCGCAGATTAAACTTTGGTCATTTGAAGTAGCAATCACAAACATCCCAACATCAAGTCCATTCCAAAATCGTAATGGTATTAAATAAACAGAAAATGAACATCTCCCAAAGAATAGAAAGAAATTTAAAGAAAACTTTACCCAAAATGGGAAGAAAGGATTTTTTCTCTTCCTGTAGATCGTGCTATAAAAATCTGTTGAAAAAGAAAAGCTCCAGGCTAAAGTGGTTAAGACAAGGGTTGACAGGCCATTAAGGGCGCAAGAATTCTTTTTAAAGATTTCGTCTTTTTTTATTTTATTTTATTTTCATGTCCTTAAGGGGAAACAAATTTTTAAAGATGAGAGACATGATTTTGCGTTTCCTGCTTTATTCATAAATTTAAAGTACGCTTGAAAATTTGTGTAAGAAAATTAAAAAAATTTTTGGTTACATAATAGTTGTGAAGGGTTTGGATTTATCGTTTAGGACACGTTTTCATGTTTAACTCAAAAATTATCGATTAATACATAATATGATGTTTAATTGAAATATTTAGTACCACAAGTAAACGATTTTAAAAGCGATAATGTAAAGGTGCTATTTTTTAGAGGAAAGCTCTACTCATATTTTATAATGTTCAAACACATTTATAAGTCTGATTTTTTATTTTATGTGAAAGTCTAACCTCAGGTGTCACCCATTGTACTACCAGACCGTCATGTCCTTCATGTCATGGTGCTTCATCTATTTATTTATTTATTCGCCAAACAAGGCACACTTAAACTAAATACAACAAAAAATGAAACAAATCACTGGCGTATTTAAATTATTTAATTCTAAACAGTGTTAGTATTTAGGATGTCAGGAAGGATTTAAGTTTTTTTTTATAGGATGCTTTATTTATAGAAAGGGAGTAACATGATCTATAATTGTTAAAGATCACACCGCATCTGTTGACCGGCTCATTCGTTCCATACTCAGTCCGATGTGGGTATTCCTTTAGCAGTTTCGTATGTCTTGTAAGTGGGATGTCTTCATTGAACTTGATCATATCCGACAGAAACTGAACTTTAAGGTTGCCGTTAAGCACTTCTAAGGTGAGAGATGCGATAAGAAATTGTCTCCTAGCAGTGGCGGATTTAGGGGGGGGGGGCTATAGGGGCTTCAGCCCAGGGCGGCAAATTTTTAGGGGCGGCAAATTTTCAAAACATTTTTTTATATTTTAACCGGACAACGTATATATGAGAACGAATGATAATTTGAAACCACATGTCATAAAGAAGTTAGTAATCTATTTTTTTTTTGCAACAACACAATCATGCAATAGAGTTAACCCTTCTAATTCAGAAGGTTCACTTCTTAGCTGGGCCAAGAAAAATTTTCCAGCTCAGCACAAGTAGCACTGAGATAGGCTCAACTAAAGCATGCAACATATAAATTGAATATGCAATCCCGAAAGGGTCATACCTCACACATATGCGAGATATGACCCCGCAGGGATTGCACATTCGATTAAAACAGAAAGAAATGCAATACACAAACAAGCGTGCAAGAAAAGAGAAGAAACAGAGAAGCTTGCAAAGACAAAGAAAGAGTGGGACACGCAGGGAGTCACGCCACATTTAAAAGAGTCCTTTTAAGGACATCTTCACTAGCATGCATGCTAAAAACACTCCCATTATTGTTAACGTTTAACAGCATGCGATTAACCGGTTCGTATAACCCATAATTGGTGTTAGATGAATTAATGTACAAGAGAGGTTGACCTCTTAGGTTATAGTTATTCACTCTAAATGACGTGCGGCCTCGTAAGAAGTCTGAGTTAACCGATGAACGAATATAACGTCAGCGACCTCGCGACGCTTATGGAGAGAGCTTAAGTTGAGCAATTTAAGTCTGCTCTCATAAGGCGGAAGAATAAATGGGTCATCCCACGGGAGGTGGCTGAGCGCAAATCGGACGAACCTCCTTTGAACTGATTCGATTTTACCAACATGGGAGGAGTAGTAAGGAGACCATACCTGGGAGGCGTTTCAAGTAAAGGCCTAACTAAAGATATGTACAAGTGCTTTGTGATAAGGGGGTTGTTGAATTCCTTGGACCATCTTTTTATAAATCCCAGGACTGAATTTCCCTTGGAAGAAATATAATTGATGTGGGTGGTAATCAGATATATTCGTCTGGAGAGCGATGTGTCAGATGGGTCTAAAGGCCCCAATACACGAGCGCTCCATTATGGCGACACTACAATGTTGCCAGTCCATTGGATCCGGTCCAAAATTAGGGCACACACACGATAGCGCCTGAGCCAGTCAGCCGATTGCAGTCGGTTAGACGAGCACAGTACTTAAATTTTGTTTTCACAAAGGTTGCATCTCCCTCCGACAAAGTGATAATGGTTACAAATGAATTTTATTGTTTTATTGCCCTCATAAATGAGCACATCGGAATAGAAAAATACCGCAAAAAAAACAAAATACCGAAAAAATGTATCAAATGCGTCACATTTGAAAGTGGCTATGATTGTTGCGTCGTAAAATTTATATGAAAAAGAAATCATATTTCAGGAATATTTGTATCTCGGGTCACTTGTTGCGTAGGGACATTTGTATTGAAGGACATTCACATGGCGCCGCGCTTTTCAAATCCAAAGAATATCCAAATCTTTGGCTGTGGGTTTCGCGTGCAAACAAATTGTTGTTGTCGCCGCATGTCGACCCAGACGTACGCCACTAGTTTACTTATGTTTTTAAGGAATTACTGCTGACATTTTCCGTCACTGATAGAGAAAAACATTGAAGACGAAGTGAGATTCCAGACCCTGAAATGTAATAAAAATTGTTTATCTTTAATCGGTGATGGGAAATGCCCGTTATAACTCTTAAATAACAAAAATAATATTTATTCAACCTAAGTTTAAATTTAGTTTTCACGTTTTTCGCGATAGGCTAGTATTTGTGTGGTATTGTTGTTAGCAGTGATTATAAAAACCTGGTTGATGGATGATGTAAGAGCGGTGGTGGGGCGGCAGATCTCTTCCAGCCCTTAGGCGGGAATTGTGTAAATCCGCCCCTGTCTCCTAGCAGAGAGCGGCAAGAGATCCAATACTTTGAGCCTGTCCGTGTAGGGTGGTAGTCTTAGAAAGTCACGCGGGTCGTGTAGACTTCTCAGAGCAAAGAGGATAAATTTCTTCTGAATTGATTCTATCCTATTGCTACTTATGAGAAATATGGGATCCCAGATAGGACATGCATATTCCAGGATAGGGCGCACTAGAGAGCAAAAGAGAGTTTTTGTGACCCATATATTGTCGAATTCTGTGGCTCTTCTCTTTATGAAGCCAAGAAGTTTGTTGGCTCTGGCGGTAATATTATCATAGTGCAAATTGAAATTAAGTTTTTTGTCTAGGACGACACCTAGATCGACAATTTGATCGACTTGATTCAACACCCTGTCGTTGAGACGATAATAATACTGCTGTGTGTTATGTTTACGAGAGAAGGTAATCGCTTGACATTTGTTGGTGTTAAGATGCAATTTATTAGTGGTGCACCAGTCTTGTAAAGCATTGAGATTCGACTGAATAAAGGATACGTCAGTTTGGGATTTTATGACACTATATATTTTGAGATCGTCCGCGTAAAAGAGATGCGGGATATTCTCCAATTTCTTAGACAAGTCAGAGATGAAAATATTGAACAGAAGAGGGCCAAGATGACTGCCATGAAGAACACCGGAAGTTACTTTGATTTCATTTGAAAGGAATCCTTGAAATCTGATAACCTGTGTTCTTCCGTTGAGATATGATCCTAACCATTCAAGGGCAGACCCTGTTATTCCAAATTTTGAGAGTTTAGCAACCAAGATATGATGGTCTACCTTATCAAAGGCCTTGCTGAAATCAGTGTAAATAGCATCGATTTGATGGCCCTTCTCCATACTACAGAGCAGTTCGGAGATTAGGACCATGAGGTTTGAAGTGGTCGAACGCCCTCTTCTGAAGCCGTGTTGCTGTTCATTTAGGTGTGGGTCGATTAAAGGGGAAATCTTATCGTGGACGAGTTTTTCAAATAGTTTGGGGATTGATGATAAAATGGCAATACCTCTGTAGTTATCCACTGAATGCTTATCAGATGCTTTATGAATTGGTGTGAGGTAGGATTTCTTCCACAACGTAGGAAACTTTCCTAGCGATAATGATCTGTTAAAGATAAGATGTAGAGGGAATGAGATATGATTTGAGCATCGTTGCAAAAAACTAGGAGGCAGATTGTCAGGTCCATGACCTTTCTTCGGGTCAAGGTTGTTTAAACCGGTCAATATATCTTCAATCGACCGGGATAAATCATCTATGAGAACTGAAGTGTACGCATCAGTTGGATAAGTGTGCCTTGGAACAGAGTTGGGACAATAAATTTCGCTAAACCTATCACCAAACATATTACAAATAACTTGGGGGCATGAGGAGTGTATTCTGCCATTTGTCATTGTTGAGGGATAGCCTGAGGTCTTTCGTTTTAAATTAACGAAATCGAAAAATTTTTTGGGGTCTTTTATAATACTATCTCCAACAGAATTGATATATGCGGTATAGGCCTCACGTGACCTAAGATTAAATTCTGAGGCTAACCTATTGTACTCCAATTTCAATTCCTCGGTTACATTGGTGTTTTTTTTGATTAGGTTATACAATTTATTCCTCTGATTTCGAAGAGATCGAATGTTCCTGTCAAGCCAAGGCTCAGATAATTTGTTCCTTTTAATAATCTTGGGCACATATTTGTCAATGGTATTAAAAATTATGGTATAGAAACAAGATACTATCTCGTCAAGGTCGTTGGCAGATAGCCTATGTTCCCAGTCTACTAGGGATAATTCGGAGCCAATACTTTCAAAGTCCGAGTTTTTAAAGTCATAGACAATATGTAGTATTGTTGTATGATGTGTGGTGTTTAGGGAGTGAAGAATTGAGTTCCAGGACCCATGCAGAGTGGTGAATAGAATTACTGAATAGGTTCTCCTCTTCGGAAGCAGGTAGAATGTTCACCTCCTCATAACAATTTGTAAAGATTAGATCTAACCAATTACCATAAGAATTTGGTTTTCTGATAATTTGATGTAAATCATTGGAGTAAAAGGTGTCGATAAGCTTTATATCGATAGGATTTATAACATTGAAAGCAAGAAGGTTATCCTCCTCTTCAGGGATAAAAGAAATGCTAGGACGGTTGAAATCTCCTAAGACGAATATGTCATCGTTGCTGCAAAGAGTCCTATTGACTTCTTCTAAGGTATGCAGTAGATCGTCATATACAGGTTCGTCAGTTTTGGGGGAGATATAAAATGAACCGATGAATACGTGTTTCTTGCCAGATTTGACACGTATGAAGATATGTTCAAAAAATTGTGAACCGTTGGTTATTATGAGCTCACTATTTAAAGGGTCTCTGGCGGCTATTAGTACTCCTCCCCCTCTTGTGAGACCGGTGGAGTTGTAGTCTCTGTCGCATCTGTAAATAGCCCAGCTGCAGTCTAGGATCTCCTCATTTAGGAAGGACTCATTCAACCATGTTTCGGTGAACACGAGTATATTAAACTGGCACGAATTTGCGTCGATAAAGAGATTATTCAGCTTGCCTCTCATACCACTGCAGTTGTGATAGAAGAGCCTTATATCATCAGATTGGCTTGGTTTTGGGTGAGGAGTCGAGGATGGATTGGACTTTGGAGAAGTGACTAGTTAGGGACGATAATTATTAGACGGTGTTGCCGGTTTAGTTAGTCTGTTAGATTGCAAATTGGAGCTTACATCTGAGTTAGAATTAAACCTTGGTTTAGTAAGACCGGATATATTAGTAGAGGAACTATTTATCTTAGATCTATTGTTAGAGGAACTACTTAACTTAGATCTAACTTGCTTAGTTATACTGCTTTTATCAATCCAACGGCTGAGGCTGAGTTTTTTCCATCTAAATGCGTCCGATGTTGAGTTCAGGAACAGCCACTCATATTTGGAAGGCAAAACCACTTTGAAGTTCCTGAGTTGTTTTGACTTCTTTCTCCGAGGGGATACTAATTCACAATCAAGAAGTTGTATGAAGAATTCATCTTGGAAGAGGTTGCCTATCCAAGCTGGATCAGCGTATCTAGGGGCTCCTTTAAGGAAGTAAGTTGTTGGGGCTTCCTTGTCAAGAAGCGACGTGTTTAATTTGTTGGTAACGCTTCGCCGCAATTTTTTGGTTACCTTCTTGCGCGCTATGGTATGCTCCTTGTTTGCTGCGTCAATTTTTTTTAATCTTCTGTCCCAATCTTCTACTGACCATGTTGTTCCGAGCTTTGTTATGGTATTAGGTACGTGAAGCGGTGGTTGAGATGGGCCGGAAGAGATGGACAGACTCTGGTTTTGGAGATTAGGAGGGCCTAGGGGGAAATTGATCCCACTGTTGTAGCTGCTTGTATTTACAATCCTTTCGTTGAAAAGTCGAGCTCCCTCCAATTCGTCTGAGAGAGAGATTGTCTGCTCGTTCAGGAATGGGCTCCTTGCCACAACATCTTCGTTAGTGATCAATCTCGTCACCTCGTTAACCTTGGACAGACTTCAAACTCGCTACTTCAGTCTCTAGATCAGTAAAACGTCTCGTTAATTCCTTTCCCAACATTGTTAAAGAGTCATCGAAAGTGGAAAATTTGACCAAATAGGTGGAGATTTTGAGGAGGAGATCAGACAATTCGCTGTTGCTGTGAGTGCAGGTATTCAGGCTCTCTGAACTTACTTTTAATTTTTTAATGGCTGAATTGACGATATTCAGCTCAAATTTTATGAATTGTAGTAGCTCGTCCATCATATCTCTACTAAATACGGCACTAATCTAATAGTAAGCTTAGCTTAGTATAGAAAGAGGATGGGATAGAGTAACGGGAGCCAGCGTGATGATGACGGCGATGATAATAAACCATTGTTTGATCTCTTGGATGTTGTATGAGTTGGGGAATACTGACTGTGGAAGGTTGTTCCACACTGGATTTGTTCTAGTATTAAGCGAATTTCCAAGCCCCTGTGCGCACGAAAATAAGTGTTGTACACTGTGAGAGTCGGTCGAGCCGGCTAGTCTCGTGTTGCGGAAATACATTGCCGTTGAATCAAACGATTATTTATTTTAGCGGAACTGTCATTGTGGTAAAAGACGTAAAATTTTGCCAGAGCTGCTACATTCCTACCGGGCGTTAATGAGTCAATTAAATAGCAAATCACCAATATGTTTGAGAGCGCGGTTTTGCGGCTTGTCCTGTCGAGCAGTTCTCGGGTCAGATGATGACATTATAGTCGGAGAGCTGGAAACGAAAAAGTGCTTTCATCTTTGATGTGGGCAAACTCGATTGCAACTCATTCTATTACTAAACGGGATTATATGTCCGAGCTCTCCGACACTTTTAGTGGAGCAGGACAAAGTTGAGAAGGGAAAAAGGAGTCATCTTCTTATTGAAAAAATGTCATCGATGTTGCGCCTGAAAATTTGTAGGATATATAAGCTACTTAATATAAATTACTATACGCTACTATAAGATACTTAATATAAATTCCAAGTCTCCGACAGCTAGGTTGGTGCAAAATGGGTGGCTGACAGGGGTCAAGTTGCCGAAAATTTTTGCAAAAAAAAAATTACCAGTCATCGCTGAGCTTCAAAATTTTGCACGAAGGTCCGTGGGGGTCCCCCTTGATGCACGTTGAAGCCCGATTTTCGAAATTCAAAATGGCCGCCGAAATATAACCGAAATTTAAAATGGCCACCCAAATAGGGTCAGTGACATTGCAGATGAGAAAGCAGGGACCAGGCAATTACCAGAAATGTCATTTTTCTTCATTATATTACATGTCTGATAATGGAAAGCTCATCCGTTATGATTTTTTTGCAAACATTTTCGGCAACTTGAGCCCTGTCAGCCAGCCATTTTGCACCAACCTAGCTGTCGGAGACTTGGAATTTATATTATGTAGCTTAGTCTTCCATCCTACAAATTTTCATGCGCAAGATCGATGACATTTTTTCAATAAGATGACTTCTTTTACCCTTCATAACTTTGTCCTGCACCACGAAAAGTGGCGGAGAGCTCGGACATATAATCCCGTTTAGTAATAGAATGAGTTGCAATCGAGTTTGCCCACATCAAAGATGAAAGCACTTTTTCGACTCCAGCTGTGAGACTATTAGAAATCAATCAATAAAATTAATTAATATCTACAACGGCGATTTAGATGAATCTGTATACAGAACAACTCCAATTTAGAGAAATTTAAAAAAAAATGGGTAAAGTCTTCCATGAGCCAAGATCGGCTGAGTTATTTAATAAATAACAGAAAAAATCATTGATAAATATAAATGTGTTCCACTTATACCTGCGCGTACACTTATACCTTATTCATGAAAGTAAGTCATAGGGTTACAAAAGTACAGGATGATATCGTCGGTACAATAGTAAACTAGTCTATCTGAAAATTCCTTAATTTTGGGGAGACGCAAAACAAAATATAATTAATGACTGAAAATCCAAAATCAGTTGTATTAGTCTTGGACTATGGTCTTTTGGATCACACTTTAAATAATCACAATATAAATCAAAATAAAATAAAAATTTCTCTAGTTAAGTCAAAAATTCCAAAATGTCAGATAGGTTATAGGCGGGGAGCCCACAATCCTAAAAGTGCACTTACACGGATTTCAAATTTTTTTATATTAAGAGATAGTTAATAGAAATGCGAATAAAATAAGCCCGGTATGACGAGGTCTATCCTGGCACCAGTATTTTTTACAAATTTTTTTATTATTAATAAACATTTATAATTTGCACTTATCGTGGAAATTAATTTCAACCAGCGCATTTTATTCTAAATTTAATGTACTTTTAGAAAAAAATGGTATGACAGCTGCTATTGTGGCAAAAATGCCTGTCATACCTATTTTAAAAACATATTAGTGATAAAGTTTTACCCTTATCACGGACTAACTTTTTTTTTTTTTAATTTGTTCCTTTTTTTGTCTACTTTGCAATTATTTCGGTATGACAGCTCGAAACTTGACAAAAACATCTGTCATACCAGTTTGAAGTATAGCTGACCTTCGTTTTGACTCAATGAATTCCACTTGCTAAGACATTTCCACTGTTCAAATCGAGGAGTTGCAGGGATATGCCTATAAAATTTAGCTGGATACATTATTAAACGGCTAAGTAAGTCGAATAGGCTAGATCCAACAGTTAGGGATAGCTCGGATCCTTGGTTGTCAGTAAACGACTTATAATAAAACAATTGGAGAATATTTTTTAAAAAAAATAAATGGGGATAAAATAATAATCAAAGAAAATATTGAACTTCTTGTAAAATACAAGGAATTATTTTTCCGATCCGCATTTATTTTAGAATAAAACATTTCTTGTTCAGGAAAAATATTGTAGAAATATTGTGAAATCGGTGCAGTAGTTTTTACGTGAAAATTTAAAAACGATTTATTTCCTTACAAAATTTCAAAAATATTATTCATTAGTTTGGATTATTTCATAAGAAAATAATATATATTGTTACTCTATTTTAGTACATTGATATACAAGAAGTTACATTGATAATATATAATTCTTTACTTACAGTTTGCCCAATCTGATTAAATTCTTCTTTGTATTTAGCTGGTATTGGCGTAAATTTTCTATAACACGATAAATGGTAACCACTTTCACTGAAATTGTCGAAATCTAAATTCAAATCACTATATTTAAATTGTTTAATTTTTCTGAAATTCAGAATACGTTGACACTTTTTGAATTTTTCTTCATTTTCAAATTGAATTATTTTTTCATTCACTGTACAAGACTTATTACAGATGAAACACTTCATTATGAAATATTGATCGAACAATTAAAGAAATTGTACACAGGTTTTAATGAAATACGCTTTGCTTATATAATTGAGATTATGTCACAAGATAGAAATTTACGATATTGAAATATTTAATTATCCAATACGTTTTCTTAATTATATGATTAAATAAAAACTTCTAGGGAACGTTTAAATTCGTGTAAACAACGAATATTATTAAAAAACTGAACGCACTACACTAATCGAAACGTTCAACAAGCATCAAAGCAACTGCATGAAGGGACAAGAAATGAAGACAAACCCTAGGTACAAATACTACAAGGTATGCTCTTACGGAGAGCTTTTATAGCGTGACGTCACTGGTAGCCGATTTTTGAAATTTTGTAAGGAAATAAATCGTTTTTAAATTTTCACGTAAAAACTACTGCACCGATTTCACCATATTTTTCCACAATATTTTTCCTGAACAAGAAATGTTTTATTCTAAAATAAATGCGGATCGGAAAAATAATTCCTTGTATTTTATTTTATCCCCATTTATTTTTTTTAAAAAATATTCTCCAATTGTTTTATTATAAGTCGTTTACTGACAACCAAGGATCCGAGCTATCCCTAACTGTTGGATCTAGCCTATTCGACTTACTTAGCCGTTTAATAATGTATCCAGCTAAATTTTATAGGCATATCCCTGCAACTCCTCGATTTGAACAGTGGAAATGTCTTAGCAAGTGGAATTCATTGAGTCAAAACGAAGGTCAGCTATACTTCAAACTGGTATGACAGATGTTTTTGTCAAGTTTCGAGCTGTCATACCGAAATAATTGGAAAGTAGACAAAAAAAGGAACAAATTAAAAAAAAAAAAAGTTAGTCCGTGATAAGGGTAAAACTTTATCACTAATATGTTTTTAAAATAGGTATGACAGGCATTTTTGCCACAATAGCAGCTGTCATACCATTTTTTTCTAAAAGTACATTAAATTTAGAATAAAATGCGCTGGTTGAAATTAATTTCCGCGATAAGTGCAAATTATAAATGTTTATTAATAATAAAAAAATTTGTAAAAAATACTGGTGCCAGGATAGACCTCGTCATACCGGGCTTATTTTATTCGTATTTCTATTAACTATCTCTTAATATAAAAAAATTTGAAATCCGTGTAAGTGCACTTTTAGGATTGTGGGCTCCCGGACTATTAGTTTACCATTGGACCGACGATATGTACACCTCTACCAAAAAACCGTTCCGATTTCCCTCCCCCTCCCGTACGATTTTTTGTTCGTCTATCCAAAACCTATCCACAGCCGACCGCGTTCTAACTTTAGGTGGGACACCATGCATAAAGAAAACAATATAAATTCGAAATAATTTTTCATAATTTTTTTCTTTACCCTCCATTTTCCGATCAAACGTGATTTTTTCCGGAGAAAGCTTATAGGATCTTTCTTGTCGAGAATTTTCATAGCTTTATTTTTTTCTCTTGACATTTTTCCAATTTCGACGTTTGTCCCGAGTTACGGCCGAGAAACCGTCGGAAAATCCGTTCAATCGACTTTTCTCTTGATTTTCACAAAGTACGGCCCGGAACTCAACGGTTACCTTTTCTCCTATTGCTAAACTCCCACCATTCCAAATTTCATTAACTTACAATTTTTTTCGCAGTTTTAGTGATTTTTTTACTCTTGGCGCTGTGCTATAAAAGATGTTGATTACACTAGTTTATATGAAAAATGAACCTAATGGAAAAAGTGTTTTTTAAGCTAATCTGAGGTCGCTGAAAACGAATTTCCAATTTCCTATGAATAATGTAGGTACAATTTTTGTGTTACGGCATTTGCTGTTGAAGATATTAGCAAATTTTGATGTTAAAATTGACTTTATTTGGTACTTTTCGACAAAGCTTCGGTGAAAAAAAATAGTAAAAAAGCACAAAATAAGGTCAATTTTAACATCAAAATTGCCTATAACTTCAAAAGTAAAGGCCCTAGCATAAAAATTCTTTGGGCATTATTCATAGTAAATTGTCCAAGCCTTCTAATTTTGGAAAAAAAATATTGCTTAACTACGTATTTTTTTGCAGAAAAGGGTAGTTGAAGTTGATATTTTTGTTAAAAAAAATCAAAATTTTGAATTTGATGGCCCATTACTTTGGAAGTTGGCAGAGTAGAACTTTAAATTTTACAGTTTTAGAAAGGTGGGAGTATTCTGCGTAAAAGAGTGCATTTTTTAAGCTAAGCTTGGCTCTTGGTTCTCGAGAATCTGGCATTAAATGGAAAAAATGGAAAAAGGTCTTTTTGCTAATTTCTCGATAACGGTTCTTTGGAAAAATAAATGAGTGTCATTTTCGTTTTCAGCGACCTCAAATTTGGCTAAAAAACCCTTTTCAGGTACACACAATTAAGCAAAAAATTTAAAACTAGTGTTATTTGTACCCCAGATTAAAAAGAAAAGTATAAAGTCTGCACGTCGATTTGTCGAAAATCACCGGCCATGAGCAGGCCCCCACCACAATTATGCCCCATTCGTGTACATTCGGCCCTGGTCTGTACTCTATATAGACGGTTTCTTTGGCTTTAAAGGTGCTGATAAATGTGAATATTCTCATGCAAATGTTCTCTCGAGAACCAAAATTCATTCTCATACACGTGTAAATAAGCACGATAATACGTTCTTGTTCTCATGGAATAATTCTCAAGGGTTCGCATGAGAATCGTTTTCTCATACGTGTAAATAGGTGGCGTGAGAACATTCCAATTAAAAAGCGTGAGAATACATTCTTTCCAACATGTACGAATGTTCTCATGCGATCTTATTTGCGATTTTCAAGTGATTTGTTTCTGTTGTTAAGTCCAAGAAAAACAGTTGCTAATTACCTGAAACTAAATACCCCAGTGTCACTGCCAATCCTTCGCTTGTTCCAATCGCCTGCCGCATTATCGTGTCCTTTTTATTTATACGGGCGTGGATAAAATCACAATCCGCGTACGCCAGCCGTACATACTTTTTATAAAACTCCTCACCTTCGGTCTTCAGTCGGTCCATTAAACTTTCACACACATTTCTGCTATTACGTTCTAACCAAATTTCCTTGTACCCGTTTCTAATTATTTTTCGTTTCCTTTCAGCCTCAGCCTTTTCCGCTTCGACCAGCCCGAAACACACAAAATCCCAACATTAATTTTCGTCTTTTAGGCCGGCCGAAGCTTCACATGCTTATTAGCGACATATTGCATTTTTTTATATGGAAGAAATCATCACATGCCGCTTTGCTACATTTATCTCCAAGGAAAAGTGACGAAAAGCTAAATGAAGCTTTGGTATACGGTCGGCCATAGACATGGCAATAAAAATACTAAAGATGCCACGAATATTCGGCTGCTATTCGGTATTCGCCCTATTCGGCCACTTTTTTTAATATCCGGTATTCGGTCGAATAGTCCACATTATTCGGCCGAATACCGAATACCAAATCATAAGACGAAAAACAGACATATCACTCATAATTATATGTATTTTAATCACAAATTACAAAACTTTAATACATAAAATTTATTAGTGGTAAGTTGTGATAAATAAAACAAAGTTTTTCAGCATTTCTTGATATAGCAAATGATTGCGCTCCTCCTCGTAAATAATACCTGATTCAGAAAATAGCCGCTCACTATAGCCGAGAGTGCGGTCGAATATTCGGTATTCGGCCAAATCACTATTCGTGGCATCTCTAGAAAATACAAACAACTGGCAGTGCAAGAAGAAAAATTATTCTCAAGCCACAACTTTTATTCTCATCGTCTAAGCGCACGTGAGAATTCATAAGAATATTCTCATGAGAACTGCCAGAGAACGATATTTATTCACGCGCGAACAAATACCATGCCTCGTGTAAACACCCGTGAGAATATTCTCATGAGAATACCAAAATTTACGCTGAGAATATTCTCATCGTCTATCAGCACCTTAATTGCATTCATACACTTCGAGTTAAACAACCTTGCTACCTAGGTTTTATGTATTTGGTGAAATGGGAGATGAATAAGCGCTTTCCAACCAAGATAATTGTGGTAATCCAGATGGCAGTAAAATGGACATCACGGTCCCACTCAACAACTTGGAAAAAACGAATCAGCGCCAACCAGTTGGCTCTCCCATAACGCTAAACAGTTGTCCTAGGAACTAGCTTGGTTGAGGTAGAAGCAGGCGCGGCGGCACACCTGTTGTGTGTGTTGACCATTCAACACATGAGCTCTCCCAAGTATTGAAAAGCAACACATGAGATCCCGTTTCTATTATAGGTTTTCAAAAAAATTTCCTAATTTGTTGCTTTTATTTAAGGGTGCACTGCACTTTGTGCATACAATATGCGTGTTAAAGAGTTTTAAATGAGCGCACGAAAATGCTGACAGGACGCAGGAACGCATGTGCGCATGCGCTTTTAGTAATAGTAGTCAACTTCAACTTTCTAGCTATACCATGTTATTACCATGTTTATAAGCGGAGTTTCAATCCAAAGTGAAAGTCCCGATGTGTGTTTATAAGCAAACGGGAGTGAAAATCCAAAATACTTTCCGGTTTGAGAAGACAGCTCCGAGCTCAAATTTCAAATGACAACAAACACAAATGTAAACCCAATGGCGAAAGGTCAACGAAGGTTGAACAGCCTTACAATGCTGCATATTTATCATGATGAAAATGATGAAATCGATCTTGAATTTTTGATGAACGAATTTATTTCGCGAAGTTCAAAACGACATGCAGTCTTTGCAAAAAGTTAGATAATTTTTGTTGTTGTTGTTGTTGTTTAAATGTTTACTAGACTTGGCTAGTAAGTAGGCTCCGGTGGGCAGGACATCTAGCTCGTATGAGTGATGAGCCTGCTCGGAAAGTTCTCTGCTGGAAGGATGGCGTAGACCAGGACGCTCAGAGCTTAGGGATGCCAAACTGGATGACATCGGCTCAGAATCGGGACCGGTGGAGAGAATAGTTGCGAGAGGCCAGGACCGGATGTCCGGATTCCGGTTGTAGAGCGGCTAAAGAAGAAGAAGAAGACTTGGCTAGTGTACCCATCGGGTTTCTTATTGGTCACAGCCTTGCAGCCATATTGACCATTAACTTAAATTGAATAAATATAGGCCTTAATTAATCACTCTCTCTCCAGATAATCTGTCCCTTAAGTAGGCCGACTTAGGGATTTCGTCCATATGCATGTGTGTGATGTTACGATTTATCTTTGATTGATTGGTTATTTAATTTTAGCTAATACCCTTCCACTTAAAAGATTCTCACAAGGTCTTTTTGTGATATGGTATAAAATGGTCGCCTAAAGCCCGTTACCGACTTGTTGCAAACCGGCTTATCGTATCCCCGATCTTTAAATTTTTTTCTAAAAAATTTGCAATGTTCCGTATCAAAATGTGCGAAAAGATACAGCACGAACCCGATCTCTCGTAAAACACACCGCTTTCCTAATTGATAAGTCTGATTAGTTATGAAGAGTTGACAAATTTGAAAAATTTTGTAAATACAGTTTTATAAGAATATCCATCATTCTTTGAAGATCCATGAAAAATGGTTTAAATCACCAGGTTGACCGTATATTTTGTCATTTAATTATTTTTTCCTATTCAAGAAGATCGTGATGTCGCTTCTCATCGCTTCTTAAGTCTCACTAATGTTCTAAGAACTATTTTCAAAGTTAAATATTCAAAATTTAAAAAATAAAACAAATGATGATTATCCGATTATGGTATTTTCCAAAAGCCACACTACGTCGGAATTTTTATGTATCTTTTATTATACACTTGAAAAGACGAGGTATGTGAAGAAGAAAACCATTTGCTATAACAGTTGATGAAACACGAGGTTAACCGTTTTCAACAAAAAGTTCCGTTAGATCATTTTGGGATGGCTTTTATATCATATATAAAGCCAACAAAATCCTCAGGCATCTTGCCACGTAAGAATACAATTGTATATTTTAAATTTTCTATAATAGGGTTTAATCTAGAAACTAAAAAAAAAGTCCAAAGCTTTTATACATAGTCCGGGGAAATTAGCAAAAAAACGCACGAAAGAAGACAAAATTCGGGAATGGCTGAAAATTAGTCCACAGCTTCCTTGGGACTTTTTAAGAAAACAATTTCGAAATCACAAAAAAAAACATGGCCGCCGGAAATATAGCGGTTTTCCGGTGTTTTCTTTGTATCTCGGTTTCTATAGGTCGTACAACCCCGTACAAAGGGCCTAAATGTTGACAATGAAATACTCTACAACTTTAATTCTTACAAAGATGTTGACCCGATTAACCCTTTCAAAGTTATTCAAGGTCAAAGTTTCCAAAAATCACTTTTTGGCCAAATAATCACTCAAAAACTGTTTTTTTCGAAAAAATTTTTTGATCAGTCAATACGAAACGATATTGCCTACCTTGCCCTCCTGTAATTTTTTCAAAACTTAACCCTTTCAAAGTTATTCAAGGTCAAAGTTTCCAAAAATTACTTTTCATTCAAAAACTGGTTTTTACGAAAAAAAATTTTGATCTACTTATACCTTTTTGCCTATAAAATAGCCCTCGTCATTTTTTCGAACACCAAATGTCAACCAGTGATTTTTCACTGAAAACCAGTGAATAGTTACTGGTTCGTAATTAGAGAGTGATAACGATCTAGGCCATCGTTAGTGAAATTTGGTTTTACTTGTACATAAATCGGAGGACAATATTTATAAAGGCGGCACATCACGGAAAACAAGTTTACTTGAAGCCTACGAAATCAAGCATAAATCTAAGCAAACATTTCTATATCGTGGGTTCGCATGCTCAAGGTTGCAAACCTCGTCGTAGCTGGAAATGCCATTGTCATGACCATTAACGGGAAGCGCTTTGCTAGAGTGTTATGCTTAACTAAAGCGGAGGAGAATCCCGTCAACTGACCGATAATAGTTGTGACACCTAGGGTGCCGAGATCGGAGTGCGGGAAGTAGGAAAGAACTTATTTATGCCGTCTGTCTATTAAATCCACAGCCGTCCCGGTTGTTGGTGACACCTTCACTTAATATTTAAACACGACACAGATTTTTTAATTTGTTTTATTTTAGAGATAAATTGTTTTTCATCGAATTTTTTTTGGTGTCTTTGTTTGTTGCGAGTAAAAGTAATTTGGTTTGTTGGTTGGTTAAAAGCATATATGCGCCAGCAACTAGCACGCATAGAGTACAAATGCGTCTGCCACACGAGTATGCACGCTCCCGCTGCAGACATGAAAATCTAAAAATACACTCGCCAGAAGTATGTATACTCCCACTACAGGCATTAAGATCTAAAAATGCGTCCGCCAGAGGTATGAACACCTCTATTCGTAATCGATAATTTCAAACGCGAGTGTCGTTTTACCCAGCGGTCCCCCAACTAAATACTAACCACGTCCAATGCTGGTTGACCTACCAAATCGAACAAGTACCGGTATACTGAGTATGCTAAAGGCACCCTTTATGGAGAGATAAGATATTGCCCTTTTTCTTCGTCGTATACAATTTCTTAAAACTCCAAATTTGCTCCCTGTAGTCTAGAAAAAGTGTGAATGTACCGGGGTAGTCTTATTTTTACTCAGGCGTACCGTGTCTGTTTCGGGTGCCACGAAGGCGTTTTCACGCTGTGCGTGCCTGTTTCAAGCTAAGAACAGGAGAGTCTTATTTTTACACGGCTTGTTTTTTTGTGTAGGTACTTTATATAATAAATCGATGCGTATTTAAGTGGATAAAGGCAGCACACGCCCACACACCGTGCTAGCTTAACGTAGACTCCAAATTAGCGTGCCTGTTAAGGGGGGCACCACTGTGGAAGATTGAAAAAAATATTTTTTTTTGCTTTTTCTCAAGTCCATATACTCAAATATTTGTAGAAAAAATTTTAATTCACAAATCGAAAGAATGCGGAAGTTATAGCCGTTTACGTGAGAACTTTCAAATTTAACGTATATTTTCTTCATGGTCTTAAACTTTTAAACGCGTTTTTCTCAAAACTACTTTTCTCAACCTGGTAGACATCCTAGCACGCGCTACAATTGTCCGATTTTAAATTGAAACTAGTTGGGATGTGGCTTTTGACCCTTTTGGTCCACAAGATTAACTTCCCAGTATTCGTTCAAACAAAAAAACGACTCGAACGATTTTTATGAAAATCTTTTCAGATCGTACTTCCTTTAACACGCTTTGAACGGCATCTTAACGAAGTCGGCATCTTTTTTGGTTCGCGCGAAATCGTGCTGGTACAAAAATCACTTACGTCGTTCAAACAAAAAAACGGCTCGACCGATTTTTATGAAAATCTTTTCAATTCATATGTCCTTTAATACGTTTCGAACGGCACCTTAACGAAGTCGATATCTTTTTTGGTTCGCGCGAAATCGTGCTGGTACAAAAATCACTTAGACTTTCAAACAAAAAAACGGCTCGACCAATTTTTATGAAAATCTTTTCAGATCATATTTCCTTGAACACGCTTCGAACGGCACCTGAACGAAGTCGATATCTTTTTCGGTTCGCTCGAAATCGTGCAGGAAAAAATGACCACATACGTACGCACACACACACACATATTTCTTCTCAAATTTTTGCTTAAAATGCTATTGGGACCTTGAAACGTTTAAATACATTGAAAATTTCGAATCCGATTTTCGGACCGATTACAATAACTTCCTACTGGGAAGTTAAAAAAAGGAATTATTTGTAATCGCAGTTAACGTTGTACGTAGGATTTTTTTTATTTGAAAAATTAATATTTTTTGAGCTTCCGGAAAGCGGTAAATATAGAATAAAAGTTATGCCAGAAGGTATTTTCGGTTTGAACACTCGCCATTTTGTGAAAAAATCAAAGCAAAAAAAAACGGCTACGACTAACCAAAACTACAGTTATATAGATTAAAAAAATGTTTGGAATTTTTTTTTCGGACCAACCATTTTCGAGTAATCGAAGCGACCGTTGGACAACTTTTTTTTGATGACTAATGCCAGCATTCATTATAACTTTGTTATTTTTTATTTTTTTTCAATAAAAATTTTTATACAATAACTTCAATGTATGCTTAATAACATATCTTTTCCCCAAATCCGAAATAAATATCCTAGTTACCAAAAAAAATTGAGAAAAAAAACCCTTTTTTCAACGCTTCACATGTCGTGGACATAGCACCTACAAATTTTCAAAAAATCTAAAATTTTGTTTTGATAGAATTTGTTAGAATAAACCTTTAGGAAATATTTTTTAATAATATAAATAAAAGTGAAAGGCATCGTAGATTGAATTTTGGCAAGGTTTTTTTAAAAAAAATGTTGTATTTTAACTTGAACGCGATTTTCTTAAAACAACGTGTTTCAAGTTGGTGGGCAACATTAAAAAAAATATTTATTCGATCTTCTAAAATTTTAACACGTTAATCTACACATATTAATGTACAAAATGAACTACGGATGAAAAAATCGGCGTACAATTTTTTGAGTAACAGGATGTTTTCGATGGCAAAAAATTTCGATTTTTGAAAAAACGCCGCCATTTTGTCATTTTTCAACCAAATTTTTTCTTTTTAGTTCATTTTATAGCGGCTTTGATGCTGATTAAAACCCCTTTTTTATTTTTGTGTCCGACTTTTCTGAGAGCAGAAATCCTGCCCACCGTGATTGTTTGGGGTTTTTTTGAAAAAATTCTAGCAGACGACGCGGGACCAAAAAAAAATTAAAAAAATATTTTTTTGTATAGTTAAATATTAGTAAAACATATGTGCAAAGTTTCATTAAGATATGTCTTCGTTTTCATTTAAAAATTTACATTAAAAAACAAAAAAAAATTAAATTTGAAGGTGCTTTGTCCCCTTAAGGGTAAAAATAAATCAAACTGTAAACATATCGAAATATTTTTACCAATTGGCGTTAAAACGCTAGACTATGTCTGTGGTGATAAACTATGATCCCTTATCAAACAGCAGAGGCCTGCTAAAGATCGACGAACTCCTTTTCCATCCTGCCCCCCTCTCTGCACTGACGTTATTATCTATCCCCTCTCACTCTAAAACCCACACTTTTTACCCAAAGAGTAATGGTTCCGTGCCATGTAACTATACCATGCCTGATTACACTGTAAACAATTTCTGTGGTAATTTTACAAAAAAATACTGGAAGTTTTATTCACAAGCAGTTTTGTAAATTTGCAATATATATTATTAGGAATATTCCAATTCTACTTTATGTATTTTTACCAACTGTGTAGTAAATATACATTATTTGTGCGATGGAAAAATACAATCAGTATTGGAACTTTCACTTCATAGTTTTGTAAATTTCCAAAACTTTTGTGTATGCCCGGCCCTCTCCCTATACATAAAAATAGCATTTTGCTCACCATGCAAGACCGATTCGCAATGAAAGCTTCAACCTGCAAGCTGCAAGCTTCAAACTACTGGTGTGAATCGGCCCTAAGCATCAAAAATTATCAAAAAATTTTTGGCTGTTACAAGAACTGCCCAGACTCTGACCGAAATCAAAGGTCTGACCTTAACTTAAGAACAATCGGGTATTATATGCTTAGTATTCCATTGTTACCTGTGAATTATATCTATGAGAGGGAAATTTTAAACCTTAAACAATTTGTAATTTTACTGAAAATATAAGTTCTAAAATTACGCTTCTTACTGTAAAATTACAGTACAAAGTTCATTACATAACATTGATAAATAATACTAAGAAATATTGTAATTTTCCTATTTAGAAAAATACACAACATTGTGTAAAATAATACGTCACATTCATGTAATCAACATTTACTTCATGCAGTATTGGAGATTTTCAATTTCTTTATGTGATATTACAAAATTTATAGTAAAATTACAATAATTGTGTAGTAAATTAGTATTTCATACCTCGATTTGTAATTTTACTATAAATTTGGACTGTGAATTTACATATTTTTTTACAGTGTATGAAAAAGATCATGGAGCAAGAACAAACGGAACGGTCGCTGCTCTCATTTTGACTCCTCAAAAACTGAGTTTCCATTGGAGTCGAGTTGAGTTGTCGTTGAGTTTAAAAGACAGTTTAACTGAACGACTTAACTCGATGCGTTTCGTGCGTAGATTTTTCTTTGAATATATTTTTTGTAAATAACGTTTCTTCTGCTGGTGCCATTTTCACTTTCTATATCTTGGACAGTGTGCTGTATTTAGTTGTCCTATGTGTTAACTCATTTCAACTCAGGTACCGTCGTCGAGTTAAGCAGAATGGAAAATATTTAACGAAAACTTTTAACTTTGTGCGTTTCCATGACGCATAACTCGAGTTCAACTTTAGTTGAACCCTAATGGAAACTCGGTAAAAGATAGTATGGGGCTTCCGAATGATCAACTGCAAGGATCAATTCTGGAACGGCATACTGTTGGGCCTCATCCCTCATTCATAATCACGCCTATGCTAGGTTCATATTACTATGACTAACCCCTGTGAGAAATATATATAACAAGTTTTTATAAACCAATTACAAGGAAAAGAAAAGAATTTAAAAAATTGGAGCTATATTTTAAAGTAACTCGTTTTGTTATTTTCAATAAAGACACGTTTGACTATAATGAATCGTGCCTGCACATATTTCCTGGGTGTGAGCCCGTTTATATCATCACACTTAAAGAAGCACCAGTTGCGCGAAAAATACACCAAATTACGTATGCGATATTTAATGCAGCAGTAACCACAAATCCTATCAGCCTTAGCATAAAAATAATACTTCCCATTTTATTGGTAACGAATTAATCTCATGAAGTACAGAAGTTCGCCGGAGGGACCTCTTTGCAAGCATAAAATTACGCCATCGAAAACCACTTTGATGTTGAGATGATAGTATCACGTAGCCCCGACGCAGCTCTCATAGTGTAGTTTGCCCCATTATTATGTAGTCGAGAGGAAATTATACGACTTTGGAGTTTCACTAAATTACATGTTGGCTACTGCATAATGGAGGAGCGCCGGCAGTGCACGAAAGGAGCAAAATTATGGGGCAACCACCCGACCGAGGGCAGTCAGTTATTTGGGGCCATGGCGTATGGGCGCTCTCCAATCTACCGTGGTGCCCCCAGCACAATCATAACACAGAATTGCCACTCAGGGATTTTGTCATTTGTCACTGTAAATTGTGTTGGTTTACGACGCAACATTTTTCAACAGAAGTTATATTTATAATCCTTTCCCGCCAGGGTTGATAATTTGATATTAGATTCTGTACGACGGCAAATTTCTTTCGTACGCAGATAAAAATATTTCTTTTTTTTTACAAAAAATGCTGTTCAGGCCCACGTTTTCCTAAACAATTTTTCATGGAAATCGCCTAAAGGATAAAATTGTTTGAGATTTTCCTTTTTATACAATATTTGATTCGCTGGAATTAATTAAAAAATTTTTAATTAAGCTTTTCCGGAGAATTGACAGATAAAAGCAGTATTTCATGGTGATGTGGGCATTGCAAAATTTAAATACTTTTAACGTAATTGAATCGAATGAAGTAGAGTCGACAGTTTTTCCTTAGCAACGTAAGTCTGGATATGATGTGACTGTTGTTGCCAGTGAATGTAGTTATGTACATTAAATGATACATACTTTGTCTATAGGCGACATTTAATTTTTCGATTAAATTGCGTTTCCCTGAAGTTTTATTACGAGCTCTCCATATAAAATGAGTGGTATATTAGTGGAGTTGTTAGATAGATTTCTCGACAATACGATAAATTTTCAGCTGGTCAGATTTCGGGCTACATTGATCGTAAAGAGTTTATTTATTTCATTTTAAAGCTAATCCGAGCGATTAGTTGATCCTAAGTTGACCAAATATGGCAAAACGAAACAGCTTTCGACTCAGTTGATAAAGGAGCAATCTGGCAATTACTCTAACAGCGAGGAATACTAAGTATACTGTTCTAAGTATGGGCCAAACAAACTATATAAGTGGTACTTGAAAAGCGCTTTGTGATAGTACAATGGAAGTCCCTTTGAATCAGAAACCAGAGTGAGACAAAAGGCTGCATTTTATCACCACTACTATTTTTTAGCACTGTGTTGGTCGTAGGTATATTTTAAACCCGGGGAAAAAATTTATAGGACTACTAAGGTGAGCGAACTTTAAATGCTCCCTCCTACCATCCATCCAATGTTGCTGGAGCCCAAATCGGGTCTTGATCTCCTCTATGTCCCTTCTCCAAGATTGAGGGTCCCTTTCAGCATGTCTCCGATTCCGGATGTTGAGCATTCCCTCTGCGTCAGCTGTTAGAGAGTCTAGCCATCTCCTATTGGTCTATGTCCCGAAATTTCTGCTACCACTAGCCGTTTTGGGATACGATTGTCCTTCATTCGGTGGCCGGCTAGTCTTAGACCAGGGGTCGGCAACCTCGTTTACTAGGAGGGCATATTTTAGAAATGCTAGAGTTTGGCGGGCATCATATGAAGAACAGGAGAGAGGGTTAATATTTAAACAAGAAAATATTAATGCAACATAAATTTATTTCATAAATTTTTATTATATAAATTAAAATTTTAATGGGTAAAACATGATATTAAAATTGTTAATTAATGCAATATTTGACATTGTAATTCTGCGGCCACCTCGTTGTAATGTGGCATATTCACATATGTTGAATTCCCAGTTCTCAGGCATTGGTCCAAATGAGTATCAGTGAGGCGTGATCGGTATTTTGATTTTAGATATTTCATATTGGAAAATAAAGATTCACACGCATATGTAGACGCGCAAAGAGAGTTCAATTTTTGAGCACATTTTCTCAACAATGGGAAGCTATTTTCATCCACTAAATTCCAGACTTTTTCTTCGTTATGATGCAATTTTAATTCAATGTCATTTTTTATTTTTATAATTTTCAATTCTAAGTCCTCCTTATTGGAAATATAAAAATATCTTGCTATTTTATCGGTCACATCGTCCTCTGTATGAGAGAGGATTAATAAAAAAGGGGCAAGAATGCCTCCAGATCATAGAATTATTCAAATCTGGAATTAAATTCTTCAAGTAAAAAATCAAAATGTTTGGCAAGCTGATGGGTGGGTGGTAGCATTTCTATCGCAATAATTTTCTAGCACCATTTTTAAATTAGAGTCTGCGGGCACCGCGTTGCCGACCCCTGTCTTAGGCTGGTCGCACACTGCAGCCGATTCGGCCGAATTTTTCAAACAATTATGTTCCTATACTCATTTTCACATTACACCGGTTTTTCGGCCGTTGACGTCCGTAGGTTTTATCCGATCAGATTTGAAGTTGATAATGGAAGTGCGCTCCCGTAGAAATGTTTATTAATCTTCTTTTTATTTTATTTAGGATATATTTATATGTGTGACCATTTAAAATGAAACAATTAGCATTTAAGATGGAAACTAACCTAAAGTTCGGCCGAATTTAAAGTTGAAATTCGGTTCAATACGGACGTAAAAAATTCGGCCGAATACGGCCGTAAAAAATTCGGCCGAATCTGCTGCAGTGTGCGACCAGCCAGACTTTTAATTTTTGTATTGTGAACCTCAGTTTCACATATACTTAAATTTACAAAAAACTGCAAAATCTTCATTCAATTCGCTGTTCTATCTCCTTCGCCATATTCCATCCTCTCTCGTTGGGCCTATTATGCACTTGAGAATTTTTCCTTCGAACCTGTTGAAGTTGAATCGTTGAGTCTATGTGCAGTATTTGCTTTTGGCCACAAAAGACTTAGCCAGTAGTATTCGTCTAGTTATCTTTTCCTTTTGCTCGATTCTTTTTGTTATTGTAGGCCCAAGGTAGACTACTTCTAGGTTGGGTTCGTAGATATGTAGGGGCAAAATCGTAACGGTTTAGGCGCTAGGGCGTTTTGAAGTTTTCTTTAGAGTTTTGCAGATCAGCCTGTATTTTTGTAACCCTATAACCTATTTTTATGAATAAGGTATCAGTGTACACAGGATTGGCGCAAAACGGCCTCTAGGGGTGAAACAATGCGGAATTCGAAAAAATAGTGAAGACAAAATTTATAGGAAATTGTATGTCCTACAACTTTACTTTTTTGATATTTTGACCAAAATGCTTAGTTTCTCCTCAAAATAGAGAAAAAGACGAAAAAAATATAAAATTCACATATTTATCAAAACCCACCTTTTTTTGAACTGCGGGTTGTGAATATCATGTTTAGACAACGCAAATCTTTCACGTGGCACCGGTCTCATAGCTGTGGGAAAAATTTCAAAAAAAACAGCGATTTTTTGACTAATTTGAGCGGACTGCTACCTACGTATTTTTTGGGGAAAAAGATGAAGAAGTGAATCGTAAAGTGAACTCTGAAATATGCGTACAGTTACCCCACGCGATTCTTATGTTCAACCAGCGCCCTTTAGAAATGATACAAATGCTTCTTTTTCGAAATTATAAATGTAAATTTTTAGAGAATGAAATAATTGATATGTGTAATTTTCTATTACATCAATATTTTTTCACACTTGCAATCAAAAAGCTGCCCCCAAATTTTGGCGCCCCGGGCAAATGTCCGGATGTCTGTTAGAGGAAATTTGATGTATTTTGGAGAAATATTGTTGAAGAAATTCATCACTTTATGTATGTATTTATTCGCTGTAAATTCAGCCATATTAAATCTGGTTGAAGCTTTCCTTATGGTTTCTTTACTAGATGCGAACCTGTAAAATGAAATAATGATTATAATATTCCTTTTACATTTTTAAAATATAATCGTGTGTTCCTTACCAAACGAAACAAAAAAGGATTCGGGTGACATCAATAGGAACTTTTCCTGATGATTGTGATTGCTGCTCCTCCCAAGCATGGTATTCAATTTTTAACATTTCAAATGTGTCCTTTGAAATTTTTATTTCTTTTTTAAACTATTAAAAATACAAAATCAGTGTAAAAACGAAGTATATATTTTAAATAAGTATCTTTCACAAAACTTACATTTTCATCTGAATAAGACAGTAAAATATTAGAAAAATTCTTAATTTTTTTAAATTTATGTGGAATTTTTAATAACTCCACATATTCTTCGTCGCCTTCTGATGAAGTTTCCAAAACCTCCGCGACCATTAAGAATTTTTTCATATTCATTTTTTAACAACTTAAACAAACACGAATTTTAAAGCACTTGTCAAATCTGTCGCTACGACGTAATACGACACTTAGTCCATGGAAATGGTACTTTAACATTGCAAAAATGCAGGACAAGGTTTTTTGTGGGTCGTGTAGGGGGGGGGGGTCGATGTTAGTTTAAATTTGAGTTTTCGAGTTCGCCGCACCCCCCCCCCCCCAACATTTGGCCGCCATCTTGGAAAAAGTGTGCAAATTGTTTTTCCACTATATCTCCGTAACCATACATTTTACAGAAAATTTGTAAAGAGAAAATTAGTCACAATATTTTCTTTTAAAAGCTATAACTTTTTTTCTTTCAATTTTAACAAAAAAAAATAACAAGTTTTTTTAGAGGGTTTCATAACGAGCAATTTTAATTCATCCTTTTTTTAATTTCATTCACTAGGAAGGATTTACAGTGCCCCGAAGATATCAAAGTGACAAATTTTCTGAATAATTTTTTTACGATTTTACCTCCTCCTCTCCCTATAAATTCTCAATAACAGGTAGCAGGTAATAATACCGAATGAATGACTTTACGTTCTAAGAAATGCCGATGTTTGAGTAATGCAATCAAATTGTTTAGCAATTTATTGCGGGTTTTTATTATTGTTATGGTATGTTTTACAAGGTACTATGGTTAAAAATGAAATTCTTTGAATAATAACATGTATTAGTTTCTTCAATTTTTTAAAATAATTTGTGTCAAAACTGTATTTTTAAATGAATTGTTACGTATGTACATTACAGACACGTCGTTGTCGATTTAGATATTGATTGATCATGGTCTCAGAGCAAATGAAACAGTTGGTAAGGAATTTAAAACAATCGAAGGAGCTTCCAGTGTACAAGACACCGAACTGCTGCTGGCAGGGGCGGCGCTTTCATAGGTGCGAATGGTGCACTTGCACCGGGCGCTATTGGACGGGGGCGCCATTTCAGATATTCAGATTTTAAAAAAAATTTAAAACATTGAAAAAAAAATTTGAAAAGTGTTTTTCTTACATCCTTTTCATATATTAAAGGATTTCATTTTTATTAACACGATTTAATTTTCCAGTTTATTTTCCCAATAAAATATTCTATATTTCAATCATGTAACAACACAACACAAATTCCATGCAAAAAAACCTGGAAATTTTACTTCCTCTCGTACTCTCAAGACTTTTCCTACTTCCTCTCGAGACTTTTGCTTCGAGATTTTCATATACATAATTTCTGTCCAGAAAATCAGCAGAAGTAAAAATTCAGGAGAAATATCCACCAAGTGAGAGAAAAATCTCTCATTCAACTGATGTTCTCAAATTTGAACGTGAGATGTAAATACAGAATTAACCAGTGGAATGAAGGAGACGAAACACAAAATAATTTCATTTTTACTACGCTGGAGCACTTTTTGAAATGTTTGTAAAATGCACCATATCAACTCACACAAAGGAAAAAAATTGTTCCGATGGCTCTGTATTGTGTATTGTTGTTTACTGTGATTGATATCGGGGCGCTGGTGGTGCACTTTTAAATTTTGTTCCAAGATTTGTTCAAAGAGGTAAATAAACGAAATGAGAGCAAAATATCTTGCGATTTTTTGTGCGCAAGACAGTAAGGGTCTCACAAATTAATATGCAGATTTTTTTTTATGTTATACGAGTTATTGATGGTGCAATTTTAAGTTTTGTGCCTGTTTCTCTGGAAGAACTTATAAAGAGAAAATTGAGTGAAATATTTTTATTAGATTTAAAATGTTGAGTTATAAAAGAAATATTTTAGATTTAATAATAATTATTAAATTACTAATTTTAGGTAATACATTTTTAAATTATATTATTTATATTTATATTTTATTGGAATTAATTTGTTTATTGTTTTTATGTTATACATACAATTTTCCATTAACCTCTTCAACTCAGACTTCATTGATGCATCGTTTGATAATAGATGTGAACTTCGAAAAAAATGTATGTTTCTAAAGGCAACTTCTTGTTTTGAAGACTATTCAAAATTTATATGCTTATTTCTCCAGTTCGGTTAAAAGATTATTATTTTGAAAAAGAAGACACTAAAAAGCTTAGTAAGACTAGTTGTGAAAGTAGCATAGACGCGTTAAAACGATTAGTTCGTCAATTAGATGGTCTCTACGACGCGTTGGTAGAACTCGTTCAGGTAGGGAACCCGTATCGAAACATTCAGCCGAATTACGAAATAAAATTACTGAGTTAAATTTAATTTTTTCCATAGTAATCTAGTGTGATATTTTAGAAAAATAAATATACTTACAAAGCCCAAATGTCTGCTGCAGTTGATATTTTAAATTCCACAAAAGGTTTTTTTATAGATTTACAATCAGTGCAAAATATCAGGAAGTTATTGAAAAAGCCAAGCAAATTGCTACCAAGTTAGAAGTGCCTTGTGTATTTTCCGCTTCTTCGTCCTTGCGATCCAGACGAAAAAAGTATACAAATTGTTGTTGTTTTGGCGTGGCGTGGTCCGATGGAGCGCTCATGTATTGGACCCTAAAACTCCAAAACTGTCCGTAGGAACTGCTCATGATCCTTATGGCGTTTCTCAATTGCTCATTCAATTAAAGATTTTACTCGTTTTGCTTTCACAGTTACCGATTTACCTTCGGTTGCAGATTTGTCACATATGAAACAGTTATTCATTATGAAATAGCACAAGAACACTTTTATAAACTTTTAAACTACAAACGAACTGCAATAAACACTTGAAAATTATAGTAATAATTTTCAAAAGCTCGTCACGGAATTAATATTTTCTATTTCGGTAGATAGCGCAAGTGAATAACTACGTACCCTTTTATAAATTTGAAAATTTGACTAAGATCAAACTGAAATTGAAATAACAATTTTGAAATTAGACTAAAATAATTCAAACTTTTCTCACAAAATGAATACGTCCGTATTTTGCTAGATAGTTAGCATAACCGAATGAAGCACTTTTTTGTGTAGCCCTAAGACAACTTATTTTAAAAAATTGAAGTAACTAATACCTGTTTTTATTCAAAAGTATTTTATTTAAAACCATCTCGTACCTTGTAAAACATACCATAACAATAATAAAAAACTGATGATGGCATTACTCAAACATCGGCATTTGTTAGAACGTAAAGTCATTCATTCGGTATTATTACTTGCTACCTGTTATTGAGAATTTATAGGGAGAGGAGGTAAAATCGTAAAAAAATTATTCAGAAAATTTGTCACTTTGATACCTTCGGAGCGCTGTGAATCCTTAATGAAATTAAAATTAAAAAAAGGATAAATGAAAATTGCTCGTTATGAAACCCTCTAAAAAAAACTTGTTATTTTTTTTGTAAAAATTGAAGGAAAAAAGTTATAGCTTTTAAAAGAAAATATTGTGACTAATTTTTGTGTTCTAAGGCTTATAACTTCTTAATTCTTCAATTTACCACAAAACGTTTAAGTAATAAATTGTAGATAATTTAATTCTAAACAAAAAGTCTCCTTACAAATTTTTTGTTAGATGTACTGTTACGGAGATATAGTGGAAAACCATTTGCACACCTTTTCCAAGATGGCGGCCAAATGGAGGGGGCGGCGAACTCGAAAACTCAAATTTAAACTAACACCGAGCCCCCTACCCGTGTATTTTAAATGTTGTTCCCGTCCCGTCACCATCGCTGCCACCGCCACAATCTGTTTGGGCCTTAAAGGTAAGTCTTCACTCCAATGAGTAGTGTTGTCCCTTGTCATTAAGGCTGCACTCAGTTGCCGGTGGACCCGAATGGTAGGCGGTTGTCCTGATACGGTACCTAATAGCTCATTGAAAAGCTTCGACTAGAATTGCGCACTTTTATCAGTTGGGATATCAAGGGTACGACGAAACGATGGGTACGATTCAGGCAATCCCACTATCGTTAAGAAGGTTAGATGGAAAGGGAAAGCGTAACACTGATAAACGTAAAATGTATATTTTTATAGTCATTTTCCTATCAGGCTTAAAGGAAATTTTTTAATGCATCCTTAATTCTAATGTATCGCTATGTTAAAACTGTTTCATTTTTAGCTGATTTTTTAGTAATTACAGCTATATTTCAGACTTCATCTAGTCAACTTAACGAAACCAGGTGGAGACAATCTACTTATGAACACACTCTTTGTCCTTTCTTTGATATTTTTTATTTCATTAAAATTTGATAAATTTCATTTAGCGTACGTTCATCTTTAGTGTAGGATACTATATAACATTTTCTATATATTCTCCAAGCTCAAATAAGTCCTGCTCTTCAGTGAAAATTTAATTAAATTAAATTTTTTACGTCCTTATTTTCCTCACAAACTTGTTCTAAAAAATAAAATAAAACTGACCAATAAAAAAAGTGGAATTCTACTATGAAGGTTTGGTTCAATTTTTCACTACAATAAAGACTTAACAAGTCTGAAAGCATGGAGAAAATTGGATTTTATCCAGAGATCCTTGCTGGCTTCCCGAGTCCTGGTGAGACTGAATGGAAAAATTCAATTTTCAAAATGAAGCTGTTCAGTGTTCATAGTGCTGCACTGCTTCTGTCATACAAAAGAAAATATGCTTTAGAACAAATCGTGGCGATGTCATAGAAAAGTTCACGCCTTTTTAAATTGTATACACCTGCATCCATGTACACCTCTATATACCACCATAAACTCTGCGGTTAAAAGTTAAATTTATACAACAGGAGATAGGTGTGTACTCAGTTTTTTAATTTAAATCTGAAGAAAGACTAATTGGACATATAGATGTAGGTACTAACACTCGCATACTTGTACTTTGAAAGCAGAACTTTATTGCTGGACCTGTTTAATGTAATAAAAGAATTTCTTTATTGGCTTTGTTCTTTGTTAAAGTTGCACGAGTAATTTTGTTATTTAACAAAAAAAATCTTTTGATTTCAGCAGCACCCTGGAGCGATGGGGGTGGGGGATGCCGAAATCAACGCGCACCGCGCATTGGAGAAATTCAACGGTAAGTACTAAAAAATTCATTTGCTTTTAATTAAATGTTAATAAATAAAACTTTCGTGCATAAATATAAAAGAATGCTTATTTATCGGCAACTCTTTTGTAAAACTAAGTTCTAATTTTTAATCTTTGAATGCTTTCTGAAAAATGTTTTAGGTAACTTAAACTTTATGGGGAATACCTTTTAACGTACTAAATCACAAAGGTTATAAAATTATAAACGAAAATAATTTTTTTTTGAAGTTATACTTCTTTAGGCGCATTTGGAAAATATTATGAGAGTGAATTTTTATCGAGACGCGAGACGCAACGCGAGACGGTGACGGAGAATATAGGCGAAGGGGTATGGAGGGCAAGCATTTCAACTCCCATTCTTTAGCTGATGTCTGTTCACGATGTCGATGGGTGAGGGGGTTTCTATCCTGGGGCTATGGAGGGATCTCAATTTCAAGTACGATTCATCAGCCAAGCGAAGGTTTGGGCTTTTTGTAGGTATAAGAAGATTCTATGAGGCTATGGAGGGAAACCCGATCCGTGTTCTATTCATCACGTAAGCGCGAGTTTCTAAGGGCCAGTTTTACACGGGCCGACTTTTTCAGAAGATTTTTCTTGGTTGTTTGTCTGCCCGTGTGAAACTGGCCAAGATAATAATAAAGCTATATGGCAACTGTACAATAACAAGCGATAATTATTTACGGTAAAAATTTTAAAGTGAGTTAAATGTGACAGTTATTATTTTTATACTCCCACACATTGCAGTGCTTTACAAAATTATTAAGAAAACGGTACATAAGAGGCAATTTTTTTAAATTAATTTATTATACAAACAAAGATATATATTATATGTAAATTTCATAAAAAAAAGTGGTGCAGTTTGTCAATTATCGCATTTTTGGAATTATAATACTTTAAAGTTAAATAAAAAAATAACGGTGCATAAGTGCTAATTTTTTCTTTTAGAAATGAATTGTCCATGTCGAATTATATATTGTGTGAAAATTTCATCAATATTGGTGAACTTATATAAAAGTTATCGCGTTTTGAATTTTCGACATTTCGGCACTTTGAAGTGGCATTACAGGATAACGGGACTTGAGCGACACTTTTTATTAACATAGCTGAATTGTACATATTTAACTCTACCTTGTGTAAAAATTTCATCAAAATCAGGCGTGGAGGAGCTAATCTGAATATTTACCTTATTTACTATTTTACTAATGATTTTGAATGGTTAAAACTTAATATAATTATTCAATCAGAAATTAGTTTGAATATATAATACAAAATATTTCACGGTGCGCCTTAACCAAATTTAAATGAAATGGTCTTACACTTATAAATTTCTTTTAGATTTTGAATTTACAATGTCCATAGGTAATAAAAAATGAAAAATCAAAATCATCGCCGGATAGCTTCTCAAAAAAAACGATTTTGAATATTTTTGCGTATGAAAAATGATATTTTTAGAAAACTGGTATGTCGGACGAACATGTAAATATGTTGAGTCGGAACAAGAGTACCTCCCCCCCGGTTTTCGAAGATACTGAACACGATGGCGTTGTTAGAATTTCTCTTTCGGGTTGCACAACCCCCGAAAACGGTCAAAAACCACCCCCAAGAGGGGATAAACACGCTTTACACGGTCTCCCTGTAAAAATAACACTTCCCCCCCGTTTTCGAGGGTGCTGAGCACGGGGGTGGTGTTGGATATCGCTTCCGACCCCCACCAACCCCTCCACCGGCCAACACAACCCCCCATAAGTGTAATACTGACACCTAAGGCCATGTAGCTCCTTTTAAAAGCTCCTATGCATTCTTTGTAATTTTTGTCAAGATTATTTCCAAAGCATTTGGAGACAACTGTTTTATGGTCGTCCAATACTTGAACATATTTGAGTATTGCTAGATTTGTAGATTTACGTAGAAGGTAAACTATGTCTAAAAGAATTTTACACCCATTCCCCTTAAATCCGGAATTTCCTTGTCTTATTTCACGCTGAGCGTGACATGCCCAAGTCTGCGCACTCTTTTAGCAAGTCCGTAAAGATAGTGTTAACTACACCAAGCATCAGGTGTAATTCTAGTGGTGGAATGATATCAAGGAATGTATTGTTTTCAACAATTGTAATTACATAGTGGCAATCATGATGCTGGATGAATGCAATTGAAATATTCATTCGCTAGTTCTTTCGAGCATTGGATACGTTTTTTAAACCCCTCCAATCCCTGCAATGCCCTACAATCATCTCGTCTCCGTTTTGTTTCGTTCACGGGAAGGGATTGGAAGGGTTTAAAAAAAGTATCCACCACCACCGTGCTCAGCACCCTCGAAAACGGGGGGAAGTGTTCTTTTTACAGGGAGACCGTGTAAAGCGTGTTTATCCCCTCTTGGGGGTGGTTTTTGACCGTTTTCGGGGGTTGCGCAACCCGAAAGAGAAATTCTAACAACGCCATCGTGTTCAGTATCTTCGAAAACCGGGGGGGGAGGTACTCTTGTTCCGACTCAACATATTTACATGTTCGTCCGACATACCAGTTTTCTAAAAATATCATTTTTTATACGCAAAAATATTCAAAATCGTTTTTTTTGAGAAGCTATCCGGCGATGATTTTAATTTTTCATTTTTTATTACCTATGGACATTGTAAATTCAAAATCTAAAAGAAATTTATAAGTGTAAGACCATTTCATTTAAATTTGGTTAAGGCGCACCGTGATTTATTGTTATTGGGGCTACGTACACTAGTCATGATTACTATGTAGTAAAACCGATTTTTAAGAAGAGAGAGGTGAAGGGGCGGGGTGAGTATGCCGCCCCTTCACCTCTCTCTTCTTAAAATTCGGTTTTACTACATAGTAATCATGACTAGTGTACGTAGCCCCATTATTGGGAAAATAAAACAATGATTTTATTTAGCTTGACTTCGTATTTTGTGGCTTGCGTCAGCTTTTCAACTACTTCTACTAAACCGATTCTTATGAAACTTTACACACACATTGAGCTAACGTGACAGTGCAATCTGACAATTTTTTAAAAAAATCGAGCGGTTCCAAGATGAAGGACGAATTTTTCAATTGTGTTCCGATTCCATTGAAAATCGTTATCGCGGGGTTTTAAGACCACAGATGACGATTCTGTGGTCAAAATTTGAAAATTAAAAATGGCTGCGCCAATATGGCGGATGAATTTTGGAAATGTGTTCTGAATCCATTAAAAGTGGGGGGGGGGGTGGTTATTACGGCCACAAATGACGATTCTGTGGTCAAAATTTGAAAATTCAAAATGGCGGATGAATTTTGCAAATGTGTTTTGAATACATTGAAAATCGGTCTCGGGAAGTTTTTAGGGCCACAAATGACGATTCTGTGGTAAAATTTTGAAAATTCAAAATGGCGGGCCAATACGGCATATGAATTTTGCAAATATGTTCTGAATCCATTGAAAATCGGTATGGCGAGGTTTTTAGGGCCACAAATGACGATTCTGTGGTCAAAATTTTAAAATTCAAAATGGCGAATGAATTTTGCAAATGTGTTCCGAATCCATTGAAAATCGGTATGGCGAGGTTTTTAGGGCCACAAATGACGATTCTGTGGTCAAAATTTTAAAATTCAAAATGGCGAATGAATTTTGCAAATGTGTTCCGAATCCATTGAAAATCGGTATCGGGGAGGTTTTAAGGTCACAAATGACGAATCTGTGGGCAAAATTTAAAAAAAATCAAAATGCTGTCTTCTCATGTCGTTTGCCAAGGGGCGCTTTGTGTCGCTGTGTCAGCGAATTAAGTAATATTCTGTGACTTTTAACAGACTAAATTAAAAACATAGGGCGCATAAAAACCTGTATAACCTGTATAAATAAGAACAACTTTTCTAGAAAAATGTGTTTCCAAGTCCACCAAAAAAAATAGTTCAAATGCTCTTCGTATCATATTTCAGTTACCAAAAGCCGCTCAATTCAATTGAGAAACTATTAGAACAAGAAGCTAGGGAAGTGAACATAATTTAGAAGTGACGTTTATTTCAGTAGTGGAAAGGAGATGGAGTAAATCTACTCAAGGTCGATGGACCCACAGGCTCATAACAAATGTGGAGGAATGGGTCACGGGAGAGCATGGAGAGATGAGTTACGACCTCGCACAGTTCTTGAGTGGACATGTGTGTTCCAGAGCATGCCTCCATGGGTTCGGACAAGATATCTTCGCTGTCCCCGGCATTCCTAAATGTGATAGAAGACACAGAGCATGTCCTATTGGAATGGCCGATATTAGCCGAGCAAACTGCTGCGCTGGAAGCGACAGCTCTGGCACGACTAAGAGTAGAGAACATCACAGACTAGATGGTGACATCGGGTGTTGTAAGGAATAAAGTGGAGGAGACGCTAAATATGCTCCATCAGAAGGTAAGGCGCAAAGAAATCAAAAAGAAGAGAGTAAGGTTTAGAAGTATCGGTAGTATGAACAGGTAGATAAAAGCTGATCCAGCTGGCGAAGCATTGCTGATAAGGCCTCTCTCTGCCGGAGAATGGGTTGGTAGGTGATTTTAGTTAGGATTAGAATCCGGTATAACCGACAGGCTGGAGCGTGTCGGCATCATGCTGCTTCCACCTGCCAACGCACGCAAATAATAAAAAATCCAATAAATTATTTGCATGCAAATTAAAAATTAGTCTTAAATCACGCCAAAGAAGTATAACTTCTAATGCGCGTACATAAGTACACACACCCACTTTTTTTGCATTACAAAATAAGTCCTTGAAACTCCAAAATCTTCATTATTTTCACACTTGGGTTTTCTTGCGAATCATGCCATATTTTTTCTATGGCGAAAACCCAAACTTAGAAATCGCCCTTTGTAATACCAGTCCGTCATCTCGTCCAGAGCATAATAGTAATAAACTTGGTTTGACATGTGCTATCGATACCATGGTATTCAAATACCGCGTAGTACATCAGATGTGTGTCACCTAATACCAGGTCAATACCATTTCAAAAACTTAGTATACTATCATTCGACGTGGTATCGAAATGAGTCAATTTGTCTTGTTTTCCTTATACACAAACCTGGTATAGTGACCTTTTAACTGCTAACAACGCAATTATATAGAAGCGGAAAATAAAAACACCTAATTTTTCCGTTTTAAAAAATTAATTTTTGAGTAAATAAAAATTTAGCTGTGTTTTTGTTGAAAAATAAAAGTAAAATTTTTAAGTGGAAAGTGTTACTTTCGTTTTTAACCATATTTGAGGAGCGTCGGAACAAAAACCGATATATAGCATGCAATCTTTTTTGGGAAATTGAAAAAAAATGTCCTATCTTATCGGTTCATGTTCACGTCAGTGTATTTTGGGAAGGCCTTTGAAGCGGATTTAGCCGTTTCTGAACAGGTTCGATTAACGATGGTTATAGATATGCACGAAAACAACCAATTGCCATCATAAAAAAAATAATGTCAAAATGTGCTTTATCGGTTTTTGTTCCGACGCTCCTCTTATTGACGTAAAAGAGCACAAACTAATTCGTTTTCTATTTTTAAAAGCTTTAAGCCTAGTACGGTGATCGGGCAAAATTTTGCCATCCCTTTAAAATGAATGTAAAAAACCCTGGCAAAATTTTGCGTCAAGCACGGCAAAATTTTGCCAGCGCAAAGCAGTACGCTGTTCGGGCAAAAATTTGCCACAACAAGCATACTTTCAAGATTTTCTAGTAGATGGATTTTCTAATTGTGGAGACTTTTACTTGTCAAATTTTTGCCTCCAGAAATAATCTGGTCATTTTTTGTTGGCAAAAAGTTGGACAGTTGGATTAAAAAGTCGAATGCGGCAGTTAAAATTTGTTTAAAATGGAAGAGGAATATTTATTTGTTTTATAATGAAAAAACAAATTACATAAAGAAAAAACTTTCCTTTATTCTCCACCACTCTACACTTGGGCAAAATTTTGCCTGAAAAATGATAAAAAAGACGTGGCAAAATTTTGCCAGGTTACCGTACCAGGCTTTACAAATAACAGTCAGCTGAGAGCTGTCAAATGTATACCACAAAAAGGTATGTGTCAGGGGTTAGTATACTATGTAGTATAAAAGAATCTTGGTATCGATACCATGGTATCGAACCACATGTGTGTCCATAGCATAAAACAATCTTGGTATCGATACCATGGTATCGAAACCACATGTGTGTCCATAGCATAAGATAGAATAGGTTAAAATTATGAGGAGTCAAGAAGGTGTGGCGTTAACCCTGCGTTTGAATTCTTGGATGTTGTAGGAGTTCGAAAATACTGACTGCGAAAAATCGTTCCACAAAAATCTAGCCATGCTAGTATAATTTTTGTAACTCCAAATAAATGAGTTGTATTCGATAAGAGGCTAAGTGTATATAGATGAAATTTTAGAAGTTACTCAGAGAGCAACATTTTTAGTTCATATTTGTATTTCATTTGATTTTTGTTAGTTATTCAGTGTTAGAATTTTATTTTATTTTATTTATTTGCCAAACAAGGCATACTTAAACTTATTACAGAAAATCAAATAAAATGCAAAAAATACAATGAAATACCATATTATGACTAAAGTACAAAAGGGCTGTATAGTTAATTTATACTTTGTCAGCATAAGTCTATGGTTAATCCATGGTAATTGTGATGTCAAGAGCGATATAATTTGTTGTTTAAGGCCCGTCCTCCCCACGCGGACTTAGATCCCACGCGCTTTTGGCGGAAAGGCCTTTTAATTTTCTGAATCTTGAGTTTTGGATCCTAAAATAAGAACTAATCTGAAAGACAATAATTATTTAATGAATATTGATTAATCTAGATACATTGAGAAAAAAATCAATTTTCATTTAAAAATCCCGTACTGTGTGGAATTTCTACAACCTGCTCTCGCTTCTTGGCAATGCTCATTGAATCGAGCTTATCGCCCTCTTAGATGACAAATAGTTTTAGCTGCGGCGACCGAGTGAGAACGCAGGTAAAAATCCTTAGTTAGCTGCACAAAGGTTTCAATACCTGCATGCTTAATTCGCGAAGTATCCGTCCAAAAATATGTGAGCTACAGCAAGGCTACTGCCATCATGCTTGGGTATACATAAAAATTTCGAAGCAAACATCCTCCCTAGTCTTCCGAAATATTCCTAGGGGATGTTGAGCCGGTCACACTGTTCATGCTAGCTCGCCGGAAGGGGTCGTGGGGTGTGTGACCGGACAGCTACATATATGGTTCACCACTTACCTCCTTGTCTATGTGAAAACGCTTCGTGTCCTCGTCGTTCATATGTCCATCCCCACAGAGATCCAGGATTGGTACCAATGAATCATGGGACCTGTAACCACGTTGAATCAACGACGGGAGACCCTAAAGAAAGATCTCCCTTCCAACCATCCTGAAACTCATAGGAAAAAATCTAGCACTGCATGTTAAGCAAGAAAGTACACAGTGTAATTAAGGTTTAACATATATATTAATTACTTGGATTTGATCTAGAACATTCAACAACACTTACGTGAACCTAACAACAACAGTGTGACAAAAACAATGGTCTCGTGTTCTGTGTGTGAGGTTGTATAGAGGGGTACAAAAAAAACTCGCCGCCGATATTACACGTGGACAACAAAACCAAAAAAAACCACAAGGGAAGGGCCAACGTCGATTTGGCCAAAACGATGTTACAGGACAATACGCCTTTGTCTTATTGTGATAAGACAACCAACTTCCAATCGGGCACGATTCCAGGACACTCCCGGAAATCGGCAAAGACTAAAGAATATTAAAGTGCACTTTGTTCAATTAGAGCAGAGTCGAGTACATGTTTGCACCCATAACCAAAAACCAGTGTAAAAATATTTTTAAAGTGTGAAAGGGGTTAATTCAAGTAATGGATAAAGTGTAATTATATAATTATTGTAGAACAATATAATAAAACGATGTAAATCGATAATTAATGTATAACAATATAATAAAAGAACTGTAATTATATTTAAATAACCTTAAAAGAACTGTAAATATGTGTAATTATCTTCTTCTTCAGCAAATTTTTTTTCGATATTCTCCTTTGAAAACCGACCAAAAATCAAACTTACAAAAGGCATCAGGCATCCCTCTCGCTCTGGCTCGCTGCCTCCATTAGCTATTTAACAGTATTGGTGTATTATTATTTTAATGTTTATTGGCATTTTCTTTGTTTGGGATTACTAATTTTATAAAATTGTTAAAAAGTTTGTTTTATTTTTCTTCCTTGTTTCACTATACTTCTTCCATTTAGATATATTATATTGTTTTTGATAAATAACTATATATTTTTTTTTTATTTAAAAATTTGCTTGAAACACTAAAATTATAAATTTATATGTACCTAAATTTATATGTACACTAAAATTATAAATTTCTGTACCTTTTGGAGGGTCGACTATTTTTATAAACTTCCCTCTTTACTTTATAATTATTGTTTGTTTTTTTTCTTTTTAAGTTTTATGTATATTTTTTTAAAATATAAGCTATATAACGACTACTACCTTTTCTTCTTCTTGTTTTATGTAATGATACACAAAATACCCTTATTGCACGTTTTCTTTTTCCTCTATTTAACACTTTTGCTTGTCTTCTCTGCCTTCGTGACTTCTTCCGATTTATCTCACTAACAATTTATAGGTGAAAAGAAAATTGGTAGGCACCAGTATTTTCTTTTATGTTAATTATTTATTTCTTGAGATTATTTTTTTTTGTTTGTTTTTGCAGAAATTTAATTCACGAGTATTCTGTTTTTCCCATGCATGTGTTTTGTTGCAAATTCTGGTCCTATTTTAAGATAACTCTCGCTCTCTCTATTATCTTGACGTTAAGAGATTATTCAACGAGAATATCGAAACGACAAATCATGAATTAAAATTTCACATATGGCGGCACCAGTACACTAAATCCATTTACAAAAGTTTCATTTGGAACAACTCCTTACACCCGACTGTCTGTTCGAAATTCAAATCCAGACTGCCTGAAAACCTATTTTTTTCACCTCAATAAAAACATTTTGTTGTTTTCTCGCCTACTTGATTCGAAAATTTGTGGAATTCAAATTTTGCGGGAAGTGACTTGCTTACTCTTTGAGTAAATTTCCGCGAGATGGGGGGGTCACTTATAGGGAGAATTTTTTTGGTAAATACCCGACCGTTACACTCCATTGTATCCATTGATGGTTACAAAATATTTCGCAATGACCGTCAAGGTCGTGTTGGTGGTTGTGTTGCCATTTATGTACGTGAACATTTAAATTCTAAAATTGTTGGTTTTTCTAAACTGCCGGGTATTGAATTTATCTGCGTGGAAAATTCTACCTCTATCGACAAACTCCTTCTTGTCTGTGTGTACTCACCACCAAGCATGTTTAACCCTGATAACGCTAAAAAAAACTTAGTGAGACTCTTGAGCGCCTATCCAGTGTTTATAAAAATATATTGGTCGGTGGGGACTTTAACGTTAATTTATTAAATAAGTCTACCCTTCAAAATTCATTTTTATGTACGATGAATTCACTCGGTTTGAATCCTGTTAATGCTCTTCCCACATATTCTAAATGTAAGTCACCCTCCTTACTCGATGTGTTCTTTACCGACGATATTAACTCTATCTTATTTCAGAACCAAATATCTCCCCCAGTTATCTGGATCATGACAGTTTGTTCATATGTCATAGTTTTAACGTTGATCCTCCACCTACGACAACCCGCACTTATTGCGATTTCTCAAATATTGACCAGACACTTCTTATTCATAGGTGCGATTGTCTACCATGGTCTAACATCTTCACCATGACTGACATCGATGACAAAATTGCTGAATTTGATAGGTTATTTCATGATCTTTATGAGGAGTTTGTGCCTCTGAGAAGCAAAACTGTTTCAGCCAAATCTAAACCGTGGTTTACTGCGGAAATAAAATCGTTTATAGTCGAAAGGGAGTTTCTTTACCAATGGTTCCTTAAAGTGAAAAGTGATATCGCTAAAAGATCCTTTAAACGCATTAGGAATTTAGTTGTCGCAAAAATTAAAGAAGCCAAACGAAATTTTTACGTACGTAAACTTGATCCCGCACTTCCTTTGAAAACAGTCTGGAACAACTTGGGTCAATTAGGTGTTCACTCTAAGAATGAATCTGTGACGCACAATATCTGTCCTGACACCCTTAACCGATATTTTATATCTAACCAAGCTGCGGACCAGGCTATTACCTCTCTTACAGCTTCTTCCGATGGCTTCTGCTTTCGTTGCGTTGACTCTCTTGAAGTAATCACTGCTTTGAACTCAATCAAATCCAATGCGACTGGTAGTGATAACATTTCGCCTAGGTTCCTAAAAATGCTAATACCTCGTCTTCTACCTATTTTAACTCACATTCTCAACTCCTGCCTCATGGTATCTAAGTTTCCCTCGACTTGGAAGCATACCTTAATCATACCCATTCCCAAGTGCCCTTCTCCTACCAGTCCCTCCGATTTTCGGCCTATCAGTATTCTTCCATTTCTGGCAAAGGTCCTTGGAAAGCTGATAGCTACTCAAATAATTGCGTATTGTGAGCGTCTCAAACTTATAAATATATGGCAATCTGGCTTTCGCAAACATCACAGCTGCGAAACTGCGCTTCTTAAAGTCACGACTGATATTCGCAACTCCCTCGATAAACATGACATTTGCTGTCTATTGCTGCTTGACTTTTCAATACTGCGACTGTTTCACGATATCCTACACGAGCGCAAACCTCCATACCTCAACCAATTTATGCAGCTTTCGCAATCCCTCAGATATAATAATTTAATAATTCCGCGTTTTCGCACGTTAATTGGTCAGCGTTCTTTCTTTGTCTTCGTAGCTCAGCTTTGGAACTCTCTTCCTGCTGATTTACAGCGTATCGATTCAATGGGCATTTTCAAGAAGCGTCTTTTTGAATTTATTTCTACTAGGGCTAATTAGAGCATGAATATACAACTAATTATTAATATACAATTTTTTTTATTTCTATTTTTATTTATTGTATTATATTTCTATTTTATTTTTAATTTTCCTTTCTTTTTGCTTTTTGTTTCCTCTTCTTAGTTACTTCTTTTTAAGTTTTTTTTTGTTTTTCCGTATTAAGTTTAACTTAAGTTTGTCCAATGTTGTTATTTAATGTACTAATTTTTAAGATTAAAATCTTTGTACATGTATTCGTAAATAAATAAATAATAATAATAATAATAAGTACAATGTACCTTTTTAAGCACAGCCTTTTGTCCGCGCAGTTTGGCCGTACTGTCTTTGCCATTAACAACTCTTTAAGAAAAGAAAGGCAAAAGCGCGTTTGAGATAAGTCCACGTAGTTTGGATCCACAATTAAAGGATGATTTTTATGTTGGGTGAGAAGCATACACTGTGGCTGTTAAAAGTCATACAACATCTGTTGACGGGTTCGTTCTTTGCGTATTCTGTCCGATGAGGGTATTCCTTAAGGATTTTTGTATGCCTATTGTGTCGAACTTCGACATTGAACTTGATTCTATCGGACAGGAACTGTACCTTAACGTTATCGTTTAGGACGTCCAAAGTAAATCAAGAGATAAGCACTTTCCATTGCACTATATAGATTAAATATAAGTTTGACTCTTGAACCCGTACGGTACAAGAGTTAGAACCTTATTTACCTAGGAAGGGTGGGAACGCCATTTTGCAAAGTATGTAAAAAATATTTCAACCGTTATTAATAACTAAGTATTATGTATACAATGTTTCTATTGTTAGTATACCTACAACAGGTAGGTACACCTATACGTACCTACTAACTTTTTATTATTTTTAGGTCCTAAGTGCACTATCGTTTTACGCGTCGGGATCCTACCAAGCTATGTAGGAGCAAAAGGTCACCACATGATGCACCAAGCCAGTGTATCAAATTGCTTACGAACAGTGACATTGGCCCTAAATAGTGACCATTTTCGAAAAAAGTATTGTCACATACTGCCACTCGATAATCACTCAAGTTTTTCCGAAAAATCGCGTTTCGTTTTTTTAAAAAAAAAAGCACTTAAAAATCTTTTTTTCTCTGTAATTTCAAAGGTTACTTTGTTTGTTGACATGATTTCTTAATTATTTTATTTGAATGTATTTAAAACTCACCACTAAATTTTTTAGTCTGGCAATCTATGCCAAATATGATTCTGCTGATGAAATGAATTGTATATGAATCATTTATTAAAGTGGCCTTTTTACGATTTTCAGCAGAACTGCTTATAATCTGCTAGAATTCACCAAATGAAACATATTACAAACATTTTCACCTAATGTGGCCTTTTTAACCCCCCTTGGACCAAAAAATACCTACGCGTCAAATTGATAACCTCCTCCTTTTTTGAAGTCAGTTAAAAATAGGTCGCATCGCAGCGCACGATAAGATGCTAAGGAATGAATAATAAAAAAATTATAAATGGGAATTATTGCCCCAAAAGTATGCAGGATTAAAAGTAAATGAGTTTTTTAAATCTGCCCCTAAAAGTAAGCAGAAAATTCCAGCAAAAATGAGAGAAAGCAAATCCCGATTTATTATCACGTCTGTTCGCCTCGAATTAATAAATCTACTATGCCTCATCTTTGGCTAAACTTCTGCGCAAGCTTTTTGTCATGTCATACTACTCCGGGGTTCACCCAGGTTTATGGAAACTAACTGTGGTATCAACTGTGTTCTTTTCTTAAGAACTGGACTTAGAGTTTTATTTTTGCTATTATTGGACTGCGTTGAATCTTAACTAACCCATTTGGTTTAATCACACACCCAGCAGTCCCCGATAAATAGTCTGTTGATAAATAGAACAAAACGACCCTGGAATAATCTTCCCCAGTTAGTTTTTCTGGTCTGAGTTCAAAAATAATGTTCATGATGCAAGTTACGCCATCCATCATTTCGTTTATTACCTCCATAGACAAACCAGTTTTTTAAGCAAGGGGTTGCAGGGAAGTATGTGTCATGCGTCATATGTCTTCTCACTTTTGCCTCTGAATATTTTCTAGACTCACCCATCCATTACACTAACGCAAATACAACATTGCACTCTGGCATAACCTTCTATATTTACAAGCCATGAACAAGAATCTCAATTGAGAGAATCGGACCACCAAATTCTCCCAAATTCTCCAAATTACACTAACAACATAACGTGATTTCACCGAGTTATGGTCCGATTGAGCGGAAATTCGCTCTCAAGATTTTCCTTGTTCATGGCTTGTAATATAGAAGGTTGTGACTCTGGGTCTGCGAAAACTATGAAAATTCCCCTTCTCATTCTCGTTTATTGTACAACTACAAAGGCATCACAATAATTTGCACCCATAGCCATCTGTTTCAGCACCCCCAAGTTCACCTCTCTCTCTCTCTGACGTGACTAACACAAAATGAGGGACTGATAGTAAATGCAAAGGGTGATTCTCGAGCTTAAAACTGCCATATAAAATGTTCATCATAAAATCGTTTACAGAGAGACAAAGTACAAAACCACACTCTAAAACTTATACCGCCTTTTATTCCTCAATGAACTTACTGAGCCTTCAGGGCAATATAACAACTCTGGCTTACGCGCTTTTTTCATAGCGACTATTCCACCAAAATAAATAACCCTTTGCTTCCGCTATGTTTTTCCCGCAACACAGTTTATAGCCCTATTTTCGTTTGCAATCAGAACAACTCGACTGGGGAACAGCCTTCTACGCCCGGTATTTCCGAACTCATACAACATTCAACAGTTTAAACGAAGGGTTCATGCATTCCCAACGGTATCAAGATCTGTAACATGAACATGTATAATATTGTTTTCGCCACATTTTCACAATTGCTATATTCTAAGATTGAGATATTGAACCCTTGTTTCCGTTACTGGAGAAACAACGGTTTTTAAATTATGATTATAATTTGGAATTGTTATGTAAAAGTAAATATAAATGCCATTCAATATGTTGGCAGTATTTGATACTCATCAAGCGGATGAATCTATCCTCTGTTTATGTTTTTAATTTTCCGTGGCATAATTTGCCATCTTTAAGAGACCTATGTATGTATTTAAGCAAGATTCAACTGCGTCTGTAACTGTCATACATTTCAAAGATTTGAAAAGCCCCTCTCAATTTTTCATTATAATCGTAAAAAATCTCATCACAAGAAGGAATTTAAATCCTTCTTTAGAAAATGTAATTGCTCCAACTTAACTCAGTTCATACATATTTAAAATCCTTGTTCTCTATACAGAATTACAATTTTGTTTCGAATATTTTTGCAATAAATTCCAAGAAAACGTGTTTTAAGCATTTTTAGTTCACGGCTCCACAACATCCTTTCTTATTACCATGATAAGACCGAGGCTCATCACATTTAAACCTGTTGTTATTTATGCGCAGTGTAAACAAACTTTTCGAACGATGTTGTCTCTGTTCTAAAATGCAGGAACAAAGGACTTTTGCAGCCCACGACTTTGCCAGGGTTTAGAATTGGATTACAAACTTGCCCCGGGATTCAGAGTTTCCAATTTCAGAATATACAGTAGCCAAGAACGACAGGATTTATGAAAAGTAGGAGAGACTTGAAGAAAATGCTGCTAACAAATGGAGGAACTTCGGCTTGCATATTTGATTGTTTGTTTGCTTCTCGTTATCCTTGCAAAATAATGTAGTCGTAATTCGGTGATTTGCAATTTTTTAAGAGAGTCTCATAATTAAATCCGGGGGCATTCGGCAGTTAGTGTCCTTTATACACCTCGAACAATGATAGATATTTTGTGTATACCCTACAATAGTTGTTTATTCAAGAGCTGGACTTAGGCTCCTAATTAATTTTAACATCCCGTTTTGTTGGGTTACGGAAACTGCATTTCTCTAATTCAACACTTTTACAAAGGACGTCCGTCAGTTTATAGGCCAAGGGAGAAGTGTTACGGCTCTGAGTTCGATTTAGTAAATTCGACGAGTTTCTTGTTTTTGCTCGGGCTGAATTTCTGTCAGACGCATATTCGGAAGAATTCCCTTCATGCAGCTACTGGGTTTCCTATAGAATATCCATGGACTAATGAGAGGGTTGCAGGCATTTTTCGTTCGCTAGGTGATCTACTTTCTTATTTCTATTGAATCCTTCCTACCCTGGTATTCAACTCAGAGCAATACTGTTAGTGGATACAAAAGTGTTGAAGGATTCGATGTGTCCCTTTATAAGCTTTGATATTTTTATATGATGGCTTCAAAGGGACCTCTGAGCGCGTCTTTCACATAAAAATATCTATTACTACTCTGCATGTCCAGCACTATTGCAAAGGCTATCCATTCTACTACTGAGGGACTGAGGGTTTGATTTCCTTTCTGTTGGAGGCCCGTTCTGTGGATGGTTTCATAGGAGTTTTTTGGGAAGGGTGCCTTCTATATATATGTACGGTCAATAAAATTTACTAGTGAGGTGGATTTGCCTTTGCGAGAGGAATGTTGGCTTATGCCTCGGCTTCACCGACCGCAGTTCAGTAATGTTCAGTTCAATTCACATTAGTGGCTATTCCACTATTTCACTTGATTGCCCTCTTTTGCGCGAGCTTTTATGTTTAACTTCAATTCGAGTTCAGTTGGGCGAACTGAGATCTGTTTTAACCTCAGTTGAATAAACTATGTGGAAATTGTATGTAAACTGAGGTTATTTTAAAGTTCAGTTCACCAACCCGAGTAAAAACGAAACTCGCCCGCAGCTAGCATGCAGCAGGTACGGACAAGGGCGTAGTCAGGGGGGTGCAAGTGGGTGCAGTTGAACCCCCCTACTCAATATTCATATTTTATAAACCGCAACTCTCTATAACATACATATAAAACGTCAAAAATTACTCGATACGCATTTCGAATTTTTCATGGTTTCGCGCTTTGTGTGCTTAATTTTCGACAGCGTGCATAGATGTCGTATCATGACTGCATGAATAGATATGAGCGCCTGAGAGTAAAAGTCCAGGGCAAAGTTCCATTTGCTTGTAAGACGCCTGTAATTCTAACTTAGCGTAAGAGTCGGTTAAAAGCTTTGAGTGTAAAACTCGGCACGATAACTCTCCGTCTAAGAACCGTTTAAAATTTTCGACGCCGGAAAAAATGGAGGAGTAAACGGACGATTGTAACCTTCGTATAGTTGTTAAGACAATATTGAAATTTACGGGTCTATGAATGCTGAGTGTCCACAGGAAAATTGTAACAGAAAATGAAAAAGAAATTGTAAAAAGGGTGGAGGAAAGATTTGTTGAAGATCCACGCTGTTTGATATTAATTTAGATTCATATGTTGAGAATTATAAAACATTTTAATCAGACAGTATTAAAGTTATGTAATTCTACAAATTTTGGGACTTCATAAATTTGCACCCCCCCCCCCCCCCCCGGATCGACTTTCTGGCTACGCCCTTGGTACGCACTAGCCTGCACGGCGCCCGCAACTAACACGCACGCTTGAGAAAAAATAAAACTCGCCCGCACCAAGCATGCCACGAGATACGATTTTTGATTTCTTGGCTATTTATGAAAAAGAATTTAAAATCAAACAAAATAAATAAAAATTAAAACAAACAACTTTTCCGACTACAACTTTATTAAACAAGCTTAAATCTTAAACAATTGCAGGCCGAGCTTAGATGTTATAGATAACGATAACGAACAACAGCAAATCCATAACCCAAACATCCCAATTCCAGTTATTATTTAAATATCCCATTGCATCCCAATTCCAGTTAAATTAATTTAAATATCCCATTACAATATTGCTCCCATAAAATTTTATCTGTCAATGCACTTTTTATGCACTTGCAACATTCCTCATTCCCACGCGCAATGAATATTTTTTGCTTACTGGCATTTCTAAGAATTAAATTGCACCCTTTGGTCTTAGTACAGAAGATAGGGTACTTGGTACCGAAAAACATAATTATAAGGCAGTGGAAGGAAAACCGTAGCTCGAGCCGGTCGAAATAAAATCGATTTAAATTTAAATAAATAAGAAAAAAGTAAAATAAATTAACAAGAAAGCTTTAATTCAATAAAGTGCTTTTCGTTTAAATGAGTGTTTGATTTGTTCCGATATATTTTTTGTTCGCACATTCTTTTTTCAAAAAAGAATAATTTCTCTTAGACTGACTAAAAAATGTATTTATTCTAATTTTATTGTTCTAAAATAAAAGGAATCATTTTGCATCTTCTCATGAGAAGCTTCTTTTGAGCAAAATCTCATAAGTGCCTGGTTTTGCAAGATGTGCACTTTTCTATGGAAATGGTCAGAATATACTCAACTTACGTCGAGTCTCAGATAGATCAGGTATCATCACATTATCTTCTGATGATGTCACGTTGCCTGGTGGTGTGGACATAACTCACGCAGTTTCAACCCGAGTAAAAATAAAACTGGGCCGCAGCTGGCATGCATACGTAAGTAAAAATAAGTGACGGCGAAGGTATCATCTAAGCTAAATGGCGAGCAGCTAAAAGCCAAAAAATCCTACTATAGTCTCTTCAAATCCTAGCATCTGACCATAACATCTAAATTTCTACTATATAACACGATGGTCTTACGGGAAGATACTCTACTTACATATGCATCCGAGACAGGGGCGACGCTTTCATAGATGCGAATGGTGCACTCGCACCGGGCGCAGATTTAAAAAAGCAATTTAAAATTTTTCCTGTGACTTCATTTTTATATATTAAAGGAATTCATTTTTATTACCACGATTTAATTTTCTATTTTACTTTCCCGATAAAATATTCTCTATATCGACTCATGTGGACCTCGCGGGCGCAAGAAGCTACAAAAACTGCAGCCAAAAAGCTAAAAAGCCAGTTCCATGAGGAGAGTGGAAGAAAGACTATGACAGGACAGGAGGTATGTGTGTTTAGTTAGGTTTCGGGTTTCACATAATCAGCATGCAGGAGCTCATTTCTCGCCGTAGGGATGTAGCAGCTATGACAAAAGTGGTAGTCCTAGTACTTGTGGACGCGGTACCTCATTAAAACCAGAAAGAAAAACTTTAATGATAGCATAATATAATCATGAATGATTATTATCTTACAGTTTTTGTTTTGATCATTTTTAAATTTATCATAATTTAATTGTGTTTTAATTTTTACTCAAAATGCTCAACTAAAGAAAACT